>OX392508.1:4925000-6125000 GCA_947623375.1 Apotomis capreana | reverse complement strand
CATTTTTGTCATCTGCTTATGGAGATTTAGCATATGACTGTGCTCATTTTATAATACATAATGCGGCAGAAAGGTTCTCGAGTGGAAACCGCGTGCTGGAAGACGCCGCATGGCGAGGCCTAACAAAGTAGATAGTCCATCAGTGGTCCATACGCGGTGAAGATACGCGACGAGGATCGGATCGGCGAAATGATACAAGTGTGGACGGAGCCTTATATTATATGGTAGCATAATATAGTGGTCTTAATGCGACTAAATTGAAAATAATTGCCAGTGGCGTCAGCATCATTTGCTTACTCCCCCTACTTTATATGGTAGCATAATAATCGTGACAGACAGTGCTGTGACGTCATCAATGCCCTATCTTCCAAAATCTATGGTTTGAAACGTCAAGATAATAAAATAAACACTTTAAACGCGAGAAAATTGAGTCCCATTTGGTTCTAATAATAATATAAAGTATGTATTTTATAAAATACATTGATATGACAATAAATAATAACTCAATGTATGAACATCAATATTTTTTGTTTTATTTGGAACTCATATTTTACGGTTAAAAGACTATGTGTGACTTCCGGTATAGTCAACTCAATACGTCCATACAAAAAACTGGTCACACTACTTTTTGTCTGTCATGTTAATAAAAAAACTTGCCAAGAAACGAGCTAGCCTAGCGCGGGCGTGCGGTGCGGCGTATTTACGGGACGGAGTGGCAAGTCCCCACGTTGCTTCAAAACATTTCTTATCGTTAATTAGTCGTTCATATATAGTTCATCTTATTATTCGCGTAGCACATATCGCGGGTGACGGTCGTGGGGTCATTTTAGTCTGGAGCTGATGCCATCAACTGCATCACTAGAAGAACAATTAGTTAACAAGTTAGACAACCTTGTTTTACCATTAACCACAAGAATGCCGAACATCAAAGTGTTCAGCGGGAGCTCGCACCCTGATTTGGCGCAGAAGATCGTCGATCGACTGGGTATCGACCTGGGAAAAGTAGTAACCAAGAAATTTAGTAACATGGAAACGTGTGTGGAAATCGGGGAATCGGTGCGCGGCGAAGATGTCTATATCGTGCAGAGCGGCAGCGGGGAGATCAATGACAATCTGATGGAGCTCCTTATTATGATCAACGCATGTAAAATAGCGTCCGCGTCGCGCGTTACCGCCGTGATCCCGTGCTTCCCGTACGCGCGGCAGGACAAAAAAGACAAAAGCCGAGCGCCAATCACCGCCAAACTCGTCGCCAACATCCTGTCCGTGTCTGGCGCCGACCACATCATCACCATGGACCTCCATGCATCACAAATACAAGGATTCTTCGACATACCAGTAGATAACCTCTTTGCTGAGCCCGCAGTCTTGAAGTGGATCAAAGAAAACATTCCTGACTGGAAGACCAGTATTGTGGTGTCGCCTGATGCCGGAGGGGCTAAAAGAGTCACTTCTATTGCTGATCGCTTAAATGTAGAGTTTGCTTTGATTCACAAAGAAAGGAAGAAGGCAAATGAAGTAGCTTCCATGGTGTTGGTTGGTGATGTTAAAGATCGTACAGCTATTCTAGTTGATGACATGGCTGATACTTGTGGTACGGTTTGCCATGCTGCTGAAAAACTGATAGAAGCAGGTGCCATCAAAGTTTATGCTATACTTACACATGGTATCTTCTCTGGCCCAGCTATTTCGAGGATCAACAATGCCTGTTTAGAAGCTGTGGTGGTGACAAACACCATCCCTCAAGACAAGCATATGCAGGACTGTCCGAAAATTCAGTGTATTGATGTATCCATGATGCTGGCTGAAGCTGTGCGCCGTACACACAACGGGGAATCAGTGTCGTATCTATTCTCGAATGTTCCATACTAGTTTAATTTTCTTTTGTTTTAATTTTAAGGACCTCAATGTCTTAAAGTTTATATGTAATTCATACATAATGTTTATCTTGTGATAGTTTTGCACCTTTCATGGCCACAGTTGTTAGTATATTTTCATGTTTTAGACACATTTTAACAGTAGCTGACCTGATATAAATCTTAGTGTCTAGCATATGAAGGTATGCAGTTGTCTAAATAGCTGTGGAGATCAAAGGTCAAGATTTTTGAGGTCAGTTAGTTTTTAGCTCTAATCTCACTAAGTTAAAATAGGACCTTCCAGTTTTGTTAGTTGCTGTCTTTACTGTTTATCGTGAAATAGTTCCAGTGATTTATAGTCGTTATACAATTATACATTTCATAAAGTTTGATTTTAGTCAAAGTTATAATGCATTTAAGTCTGTACTTGATACAATGTTAACCTACAATGAAATTGTTTTAAAACTGATGTGATTTTGACTCCAAGTTAAAATATCACATGTTGATGCTAATTGATCATTTTTATAACATACTGGCGCTGCCCGCTACCTAACATAGGTTTCAGGGTTTCCATCTACATTAAGTAGTAAATCCTAAAGGTATGCATTTACATTTGTTTAAAAGTATTTAACAAAACATATTAATTGTTTTAATTTTGGCTAGTTGATGATTAAAGACACTAGTTACTACATTATTATTATCATGTACTTTTGACACATTTAGGTATGCTGTTTCATAATTATTCGGCTTTTTATTTTCTTATTTAATGTTTTGGTTAAAAGAGTTGTAACTACATTTGTGCATCAATATAAAATGCAATATATATATAAATTGGCCTTGTGATTACATTTTCTCCATAGAGGGGAAAAAATTGTTTTAAAATGAATATATTCTTGTTATTTCATAGATCAAGCATTAAATTGTATACCTTTTGTAAATTGGCTTTGAAATGGCGATAAATGTAGTTCGTATTAAATTGTGATGAGAGATTTTCTAAATTTATAGGGTTTAATGTATATTTGGTCAATAAAACATCAAATCGCTAAGTTACTATAAGATACTATAAATAAAATACTTTATCAAAGTTCGTATTTTATTGAATAGATAATAACAACATAAAACATTTAACATACATAATTATCTGCAATACAAATATCTGTCTCTAGTAGACATTCAGATTACATAATTTCTAAGCTAGTGTTTTACTGTTAGATAAATTTTATTAATCATGCCACGTCCAGGATTTCAGGGAGGGAATATATTCAATATACCATTGTAAACGGGTTTACAGCTGGCAGGTGGCGGGGACACTTTTTTATAAGTATAAAGATGTCTATCTATACCTACACTACAAATCATAACCAGGACCAGTGGTCTTGTTGCCATGGAAACGAGTACCTATTATTGCAGCATTGATGCAACAATAACCCTTTGCTTTCGATGTCGCGCAGCTGGCTAAAAATATTACAAATGTAATGGCTTTGAATTACATTTCAGAGCGATTCTGAAGTCAGGGCGATGAGCTGGGCCGTGACTGGGCCACACTGAGCGACTTGCTTGGGGCCAGCCATGAAAGCACGAAAAACACAAACCGGCCAAGTGCGAGTTGGACTCGCGCAGCGAGCGTTGCGTACAAACACTTCCATCTTAACTGGCCGGGTTATTTTAAGTTTGCACCTGGGATGTATGGCGCCGCATACAAATGAGGTGCAAAGTTAACGCAACCGATCAAGTTTGAGCCCCACTTAAATATTAATTTTATTCTGTTTTTAGTATTTGTTGTTATAGCGGCATCAGAAATACATCATATCACGGTCCATGAGATACAGCCTGGTCACAGACGGGCAGACAGACAGACGGACGGCGGAGTCTTAGTAATAGGGTCCCGTTTTTACCCTTTGGGTACGAAACCCTGAAAATCAGCCGCGTCATATATTTTGGATAGTTAGCGAATAATCAATTAACTTTTAATTAGGTCCTTAGATTTTTTTTTGCGCTTTCGTGGCTGGTCCCAGGCCCTGCTCAGTGTGGACCTTCTCATGAGCCCCGTTACTCGCTCATGACTCCTGATCCTGTATCACCCTGTATTCACTCTATACTTATTCAGAACCTGCCTAACCTGGCAAGTCCTCACTTGTAAGTCATGAACTCATGAGCCTCTCATTCTCTTGAAGAACCCAGCTCCCAAAATGCCATTGCTCTTGTTGATATACATAGATATCTACAAGATATAGTCAGTGAGAATGGTTACCAAAATGACCTGTGTGAAGTTAGCGGCCAAAAGTTGGCGGCCAAATATTGGCCAACATTTGGCCGCCAACTTCACAAAGTTGGCGGCTAAATGTCGGCCAATATTCCGAATTTCAAATTTAAACTAGATTTCTAGATCGATAATTTAAGTATCACTATCAGCATGTCCAAGCACGTCTAAAAGACTATTCAAATAAGCTTTTACTATACATCTATCTCATTCAATTTAAACGTAATGACCAAGCGGCCAATTTCTTGTTTGAAATATTATACAGAATTAGACTTTTCCACCCTATTTCTAATTCCATGAATGGGGTTTTACTATATTAAGTACAAAGTACACCCCAGTAGTAATAAAAACTTGCAATAGAGCTCTACCTTGCTTAGTTTGGGCGTAAATGACCCAGCGGCCAAAGTGATTTTTGATATTTTGTGTACATCTTGACTTTTTTAACCGATTTCTAGATCGATGAATGGGGTCTGACTATATACACCATAAAGCACAACGAGAGAGCTATTAAAATCAGCTTTCACTAGAGCTCTACCTCGCTTAGTTTCGGCGTAATGACCCAGCGGCCAACGTGATTTTTGCAATTTTGTGCACATCTTGACTTTTTCAACCGATTTCTAGATCGATGAATGGGGTCTGACTATATACACCATAAAGCACAACGAGAGAGCTATTCAAATCAGCTTTCACTAGAGCTCTACCTCGCTTAGTTTCGGCGTAATGACCCAGCGGCCAAAGTGATTTATGCAATTTGGTGCACATCTTGACTTTTTCAACCGATTTCTAGATCGATGAATGGGGTCTGACTATATACACCATAAAGCACACCCAGAGAGCTATTCAAATCAGCTTTCACTAGACCTCTACCTTGCTTAGTTTCGGCGTAATGAACCAGCGGCCAAAATGATTTATGCAATTTTGTGCATATCTTGACTTTTTAAACCAATTTCTAGATCGATGAATGGGGTCTGACTATATACACCATAAAGTACAACCAGACAGCAATTCAAATCAGCTTTCACTAGAGCTCTACCTCGCTTAGTTTCGGCGTAATGAACCAGCGGCCAAAATGATTTATGCAATTTTGTGCAGATCTTGACTTTTTCAGCCGATTTCTAGATCGATGAATGGCGTCTGACTATAAACACCATAAAGCACACCCAGAGAGCTATTAAAATTAGCTTTCACTAGAGCTCTACCTCGCTTAGTTTCGGCGTAATGACCCAGCGGCCAAAATTATTTTTGTAATTTTGAGCACATCGTGACTTTCTTAACCGATTTCTAGATCGATGAATGGGGTCTGACTATATACACCATTAAACACACCCAGAGAGCTATTAAAATCAGCTTTCACTAGAGCTCTACCTCGCTTAGTTTCGGCGTAATGACCCAGCGGCCAAAGTGATTTTTGAAATTTTGTGCACATCTTGACTTTTTCAACCGATTTCTAGATCGATGAATGGGGTCTGACTATATACACCATAAAGCACAACGAGAGAGCTATTAAAATCAGCTTTCACTTGAGCTCTACCTCGCTTAGTTTCGGCGTAATGACCCAGCGGCCAACGTGATTTTTGCAATTTTGTGCACATCTTGACTTTTTCAACCGATTTCTAGATCGATGAATGGGGTCTGACTATATACACCATAAAGCACAACGAGAGAGCTATTCAAATCAGCTTTCACTAGAGCTCTACCTCGCTTAGTTTCGGCGTAATGAACCAGCGGCCGAAATGATTTTTGTAATTTTATGCAGATCTCGGCTTTTACAACCGGTTTCTAGATCGATGAATGGGGTCTGACTATAAACACCATTAAGCACACCCAGAAAGCTATTAAAATTAGCTTTCACTAGAGCTCTACCTCGCTTAGTTTCGGCGTAATGAACCAGCGGCCAAAATGATTTATGCAATTTTGTGCATATCTTGACTTTTTAAACCAATTTCTAGATCGATGAATGGGGTCTGACTATATACACCATAAAGAACACCCAGATAGCTATTGAAATCAGCTTTCGCTAGAGCTCTACCTCGCTTAGTTTCGGCGTAATGACCCAGCGGCCAAAGTGATTTTTGCAAGTTTGTGCACATCTTGACTTTTTCAACCGATTTCTAGATCGATGAATGGGGTCTGACTATAAACACCATAAAGCACACCCAGAGAGCTATTCAAATCAGCTTTCACTTGAGCTCTACCTCGCTTAGATTCGGAGTACTGAACCAGAGGTCAAAATGATTTATGCAATTTGGTGCACATCTTGACTTTTTCAACCGATTTCTAGATCGATGAATGGGGTCTGACTATATATACCATAAAGCACACCCAGAGAGCTATTAAAATCAGCTTTCACTAGAGCTCTACCTCGCTTAGTTTCGGCGTAATGACCCAGCGGCCAACGTGATTTTTGCAATTTTGTGCACATCTTGACTTTTTCAACCGATTTCTAGATCGATAAATGGGGTCTGACTATATACACCATAAAGCACAACGAGAGAGCTATTAAAATCAGCTTTCACTAGAACTCTACCTCGCTTAGTTTCGGCGTAATGACCCAGCGGCCAACGTGATTTTTGCAATTTTGTGCACATCTTGACTTTTTCAACCGATTTCTAGATCGATGAATGGGGACTGACTATATACACCATAAAGCACAACGAGAGAGCTATTCAAATCAGCTTTCACTAGAGCTCTACCTCGCTTAGTTTCGGCGTAATGACCCAGCGGCCAAAGTGATTTATGCAATTTGGTGCACATCTTGACTTTTTCAACCGATTTCTAGATCGATGAATGGGGTCTGACTATATACACCATAAAGCACACCCAGAGAGCTATTCAAATCAGCTTTCACTAGACCTCTACCTTGCTTAGTTTCGGCGTAATGAACCAGCGGCCAAAATGATTTATGCAATTTTGTGCATATCTTGACTTTTTAAACCAATTTCTAGATCGATGAATGGGGTCTGACTATATACACCATAAAGTACAACCAGACAGCAATTCAAATCAGCTTTCACTAGAGCTCTACCTCGCTTAGTTTCGGCGTAATGAACCAGCGGCCAAAATGATTTATGCAATTTTGTGCAGATCTTGACTTTTTCAGCCGATTTCTAGATCAATGAATGGCGTCTGACTATAAACACCATAAAGCACACCCAGAGAGCTATTAAAATAAGCTTTCACTAGAGCTCTACCTCGCTTAGTTTCGGCGTAATGACCCAGCGGCCAAAATTATTTTTGTAATTTTGAGCACATCGTGACTTTTTTAACCGATTTCTAGATCGATGAATGGGGTCTGACTATATACACCATTAAGCACACCCAGAGAGCTATTAAAATCAGCTTTCACTAGAGCTCTACCTCGCTTAGTTTCGGCGTAATGACCCAGCGGCCAAAGTGATTTTTGAAATTTTGTGCACATCTTGACTTTTTCAACCGATTTCTAGATCGATGAATGGGGTCTGACTATATACACCATAAAGCACAACGAGAGAGCTATTAAAATCAGCTTTCACTTGAGCTCTACCTCGCTTAGTTTCGGCGTAATGACCCAGCGGCCAACGTGATTTTTGCAATTTTGTGCACATCTTGACTTTTTCAATCGATTTCTAGATCGATGAATGGGGTCTGACTATATACATTATAAAGCACAACGAGAGAGCTATTCAAATCAGCTTTCACTAGAGCTCTACCTCGCTTAGTTTCGGCGTAATGAACCAGCGGCCGAAATGATTTTTGTAATTTTATGCAGATCTCGGCTTTTACAACCGGTTTCTAGATCGATGAATGGGGTCTGACTATAAACACCATAAAGCACACCCAAAAAGCTATTAAAATTAGCTTTCACTAGAGCTCTACCTCGCTTAGTTTCGGCGTAATGAACCAGCGGCCAAAATGATTTATGCAATTTTGTGCATATCTTGACTTTTTAAACCAATTTCTAGATCGATGAATGGGATCTGACTATATACACCATAAAGAACACCCAGATAGCTATTGAAATCAGCTTTTGCTAGAGCTCTACCTCGCTTAGTTTCGGCGTAATGACCCAGCGGCCAAAGTGATTTTTGCAATTTTGTGCACATCTTGACTTTTTCAACCGATTTCTATATCGATGAATGGGGTCTGACTATATATACCATAAAGCACACCCAGAGAGCTATTCAAATCAGCTTTCACTTGAGCTCTACCTCGCTTAGATTCGGAGTACTGAACCAGAGGTCAAAATGATTTATGCAATTTGGTGCACATCTTGACTTTTTCAACCGATTTCTAGATCGATGAATGGGGTCTG
Organism: Apotomis capreana; assembly: GCA_947623375.1. Classification (NCBI taxonomy): domain Eukaryota; kingdom Metazoa; phylum Arthropoda; class Insecta; order Lepidoptera; family Tortricidae; genus Apotomis; species Apotomis capreana. The sequence continues at coordinate 6,116,593 of OX392508.1, read as the reverse complement.
ACTATATATACCATAAAGCACACCCAGAGAGCTAATAAAATCAGCTTTCACTAGAGCTCTACCTCGCTTAGTTTCGGCGTAATGACCCAGCGGCCAACGTGATTTTTGCAATTTTGTGCACATCTTGACTTTTTCAACCGATTTCTAGATCGATGAATGGGGTCTGACTATATACACCATAAAGCACAACGAGAGAGCTATTAAAATCAGCTTTCACTAGAACTCTACCTCGCTTAGTTTCGGCGTAATGACCCAGCGGCCAACGTGATTTTTGCAATTTTGTGCACATCTTGACTTTTTCAACCGATTTCTAGATCGATGAATGGGGTCTGACTATATACACCATAAAGCACAACGAGAGAGCTATTCAAATCAGCTTTCACTAGAGCTCTACCTCGCTTAGTTTCGGCGTAATGACCCAGCGGCCAAAGTGATTTATGCAATTTGGTGCACATCTTGACTTTTTCAACCGATTTCTAGATCGATGAATGGGGTCTGACTATATACACCATAAAGCACAACGAGAGAGCTATTAAAATCAGCTTTCACTAGAGCTCTACCTCGCTTAGTTTCGGCGTAATGAACCAGCGGCCAAAATGATTTATGCAATTTTGTGCATATCTTGACTTTTTAAACCAATGTCTAGATCGATGAATGGGGTCTGACTATATACACCATAAAGCACACCCAGAGAGCTATTCAAATCAGCTTTCACTAGACCTCTACCTCGCTTAGTTTCGGCGTAATGAACCAGCGGCCAAAATGATTTATGCAATTTTGTGCATATCTTGACTTTTTAAACCAACTTCTAGATCGATGAATGGGGTCTGACTATATACACCATAAAGTACACCCAGATATCTATTCAAATCAGCTTTCGCTAGAGCTCTACCTCGCTTAGTTTCGGCGTAATGAACCAGCGGCCGAAATGATTTTTGTAATTTTATGCAGATCTCGGCTTTTACAACCGGTTTCTAGATCGATGAATGGGGTCTGACTATAAACACCATAAAGCACACCCAGAAAGCTATTAAAATTAGCTTTTACTAGAGCTCTACCTCGCTTCGTTTCGGCGTAATGAACCAGCGGCCAAAATGATTTATGCAAATTTGGGCAGATCTTGACTTTTTCAACCGATTTCTAGATCGATGAATGGGGTCTGACTATATACACCATAAAGTACAACCAGAGAGCTATTCAAATCAGCTTTCACTAGAGCTCTACCTCGCTTAGTTTCGGCGTAATGAACCAGCGGCCGAAATGATTTTTGTAATTTTATGCAGATCTCGGCTTTTACAACCGGTTTCTAGATCGATGAATGGGGTCTGACTATAAACACCATAAAGCACACCCAGAAAGCTATTAAAATTAGCTTTTACTAGAGCTCTACCTCGCTTAGTTTCGGCGTAATGACCCAGCGGCCAAAATTATTTTTGTAATTTTGAGCACATCGTGACTTTTTTAACCGATTTCTAGATCGATGAATGGGGTCTGACTATATACACCATTAAGCACACCCAGAGAGCTATTAAAATCAGCTTTCACTAGAGCTCTACCTCGCTTGGTTTCGGCGTAATGACCCAGCGGCCAACGTGATTTTTGCAATTTTGTGCACATCTTGACTTTTTCAACCGATTTCTAGATCGATGAATGGGGTCTGACTATAAACACCATAAAGCACACCCAGAGAGCTATTCAAATCAGCTTTCACTTGAGCTCTACCTCGCTTAGATTCGGAGTACTGAACCAGAGGTCAAAATGATTTATGCAATTTGGTGCACATCTTGACTTTTTCAACCGATTTCTAGATCGATGAATGGGGTCTGACTATATATACCATAAAGCACACCCAGAGAGCTATTCAAATCAGCTTTCACTAGAGCTTTACCTCGCTTTGTTTCGGCGTAATGAACCAGCGGCCGAAATGATTTTTGTAATTTTATGCAGATCTCGGCTTTTACAACCGGTTTCTAGATCGATGAATGGGGTCTTACTATATAAACCATAAAGCACAACGAGAGAGCTATTTAAATCAGCTTTCAGTAGAGCTCTACCTCGCTTAGTTTCGGCGTAATGACCCAGCGGCCAAAGTGATTTATGCAATTTGGTGCACATCTTGACTTTTTCAACCGATTTCTAGATCGATGAATGGGGTCTGACTATATACACCATAAAGCACACCCAGAGAGCTATTCAAATCAGCTTTCACTAGACCTCTACCTCGCTTAGTTTCGGCGTAATGACCCAGCGGCCAACGTGATTTTTGCAATTTTGTGCACATCTTGACTTTTTCAATCGATTTCTAGATCGATGAATGGGGTCTGACTATATACATTATAAAGCACAACGAGAGAGCTATTCAAATCAGCTTTCACTAGAGCTCTACCTCGCTTAGTTTCGGCGTAATGACCCAGCGGCCAAAGTGATTTATGCAATTTGGTGCACATCTTGACTTTTTCAACCGATTTCTAGATCGATGAATGGGGTCTTACTATATATACCATAAAGCACACCCAGAGAGCTATTCAAATCAGCTTTCACTAGAGCTTTACCTCGCTTAGTTTCGGCGTAATGAACCAGCGGCCGAAATGATTTTTGTAATTTTATGCAGATCTCGGCTTTTACAACCGGTTTCTAGATCGATGAATGGGGTCTGACTATAAACACCATAAAGAACACCCAGAAAGCTATTAAAATTAGCTTTCACTAGAGCTCTACCTCGCTTAGTTTCGGCGTAATGAACCAGCGGCCAAAATGATTTATGCAATTTTGTGCATATCTTGACTTTTTAAACCAATTTCTAGATCGATGAATGGGGTCTGACTATATACACCATAAAGTACACCCAGATAGCTATTGAAATCAGCTTTCGCTAGAGCTCTACCTCGCTTAGTTTCGGCGTAATGACCCAGCGGCCAAAGTGATTTTTGCAAGTTTGTGCACATCTTGACTTTTTCAACCGATTTCTAGATCGATGAATGGGGTCTGACTATAAACACCATAAAGCACACCCAGAGAGCTATTCAAATCAGCTTTCACTTGAGCTCTACCTCGCTTAGATTCGGAGTACTGAACCAGAGGTCAAAATGATAGCTCTCTGGGTGTGCTTTATGGTATATATAGTCAGACCCCATTCATCGATCTAGAAATCGGTTGAAAAAGTCAAGATGTGCACCAAATTGCATAAATCATTTTGACCTCTGGTTCAGTACTCCGAATCTAAGCGAGGTAGAGCTCAAGTGAAAGCTGATTTGAATAGCTCTCTGGGTGTGCTTTATGGTGTTTATAGTCAGACCCCATTCATCGATCTAGAAATCGGTTGAAAAAGTCAAGATGTGCACAAACTTGCAAAAATCACTTTGGCCGCTGGGTCATTACGCCGAAACTAAGCGAGGTAGAGCTCTAGCGAAAGCTGATTTCAATAGCTATCTGGGTGTACTTTATGGTGTATATAGTCACACCCCATTCATCGATCTAGAAAGTGGTTTAAAAAGTCAAGATATGCACAAAATTGCATAAATCATTTTGGCCGCTGGTTCATTACGCCGAAACTAAGCGAGGTAGAGCTCTAGTGAAAGCTAATTTTAATAGCTTTCTGGGTGTGCTTTATGGTGTTTATAGTCAGACCCCATTCATCGATCTAGAAACCGGTTGTAAAAGCCGAGATCTGCATAAAATTACAAAAATCATTTCGGCCGCTGGTTCATTACGCCGAAACTAAGCGAGGTAGAGCTCTAGTGAAAGCTGATTTGAATAGCTCTCTGGTTGTACTTTATGGTGTATATAGTCAGACCCCATTCATCGATCTAGAAATCGGTTGAAAAAGTCAAGATGTGCACAAAATTGCAAAAATCACGTTGGCCGCTGGGTCATTACGCCGAAACTAAGCGAGGTAGAGCTCAAGTGAAAGCTGATTTTAATAGCTCTCTTGTTGTGCTTTATGGTGTATATAGTCAGACCCCATTCATCGATCTAGAAATCGGTTGAAAAAGTCAAGATGTGCACAAAATTTCAAAAATCACTTTGGCCGCTGGGTCATTACGCCGAAACTAAGCGAGGTAGAGCTCTAGTGAAAGCTGATTTGAATAGCTCTCTCGTTGTGCTTTATGGTGTATATAGTCAGACCCCATTCATCGATCTAGAAATCGGTTGAAAAAGTCAAGATGTGCACAAAATTGCAAAAATCACGTTGGCCGCTGGGTCATTACGCCGAAACTAAGCGAGGTAGAGCTCAAGTGAAAGCTGATTTTAATAGCTCTCTCGTTGTGCTTTATGGTGTATATAGTCAGACCCCATTCATCGATCTAGAAATCGGTTGAAAAAGTCAAGATGTGCACAAAATTTCAAAAATCACTTTGGCCGCTGGGTCATTACGCCGAAACTAAGCGAGGTAGAGCTCTAGTGAAAGCTGATTTTAATAGCTCTCTGGGTGTGCTTAATGGTGTATATAGTCAGACCCCATTCATCGATCTAGAAATCGGTTAAAAAAGTCACGATGTGCTCAAAATTACAAAAATAATTTTGACCGCTGGGTCATTACGCCGAAACTAAGCGAGGTAGAGCTCTAGTGAAAGCTAATTTTAATAGCTTTCTGGGTGTGCTTTATGGTGTTTATAGTCAGACCCCATTCATCGATCTAGAAACCGGTTGTAAAAGCCGAGATCTGCATAAAATTACAAAAATCATTTCGGCCGCTGGTTCATTACGCTGAAACTAAGCGAGGTAGAGCTCTAGTGAAAGCTGATTTGAATAGCTCTCTGGTTGTACTTTATGGTGTTTATAGTCAGACCCCATTCATCGATCTAGAAATCGGTTGAAAAAGTCAAGATCTGCACAAAATTGCATAAATCATTTTGGCCGCTGGTTCATTACGCCGAAACTAAGCGAGGTAAAGCTCTAGTGAAAGCTGATTTGAAAAGCTCTCTGGGTGTGCTTTATGGTATATATAGTAAGACCCCATTCATCGATCTAGAAATCGGTTGAAAAAGTCAAGATGTGCACCAAATTGCATAAATCATTTTGACCTCTGGTTCAGTACTCCGAATCTAAGCGAGGTAGAGCTCAAGTGAAAGCTGATTTGAATAGCTCTCTGGGTGTGCTTTATGGTATATATAGTCAGACCCCATTCATCGATATAGAAATCGGTTGAAAAAGTCAAGATGTGCACAAAATTGCAAAAATCACTTTGGCCGCTGGGTCATTACGCCGAAACTAAGCGAGGTAGAGCTCTAGCGAAAGCTGATTTCAATAGCTATCTGGGTGTTCTTTATGGTGTATATAGTCAGATCCCATTCATCGATCTAGAAATTGGTTTAAAAAGTCAAGATATGCACAAAATTGCATAAATCATTTTGGCCGCTGGTTCATTACGCCGAAACTAAGCGAGGTAGAGCTCTAGTGAAAGCTAATTTTAATAGCTTTTTGGGTGTGCTTTATGGTGTTTATAGTCAGACCCCATTCATCGATCTAGAAACCGGTTGTAAAAGCCGAGATCTGCATAAAATTACAAAAATCATTTCGGCCGCTGGTTCATTACGCCGAAACTAAGCGAGGTAGAGCTCTAGTGAAAGCTGATTTGAATAGCTCTCTCGTTGTGCTTTATAATGTATATAGTCAGACCCCATTCATCGATCTAGAAATCGATTGAAAAAGTCAAGATGTGCACAAAATTGCAAAAATCACGTTGGCCGCTGGGTCATTACGCCGAAACTAAGCGAGGTAGAGCTCTAGTGAAAGCTAATTTTAATAGCTCTCTGGGTGTGCTTTATGGTGTTTATAGTCAGATGCCATTCATTGATCTAGAAATCGGCTGAAAAAGTCAAGATCTGCACAAAATTGCATAAATCATTTTGGCCGCTGGTTCATTACGCCGAAACTAAGCGAGGTAGAGCTCTAGTGAAAGCTGATTTGAATTGCTGTCTGGTTGTACTTTATGGTGTATATAGTCAGACCCCATTCATCGATCTAGAAATTGGTTTAAAAAGTCAAGATATGCACAAAATTGCATAAATCATTTTGGCCGCTGGTTCATTACGCCGAAACTAAGCAAGGTAGAGGTCTAGTGAAAGCTGATTTGAATAGCTCTCTGGGTGTGCTTTATGGTGTATATAGTCAGACCCCATTCATCGATCTAGAAATCGGTTGAAAAAGTCAAGATGTGCACCAAATTGCATAAATCACTTTGGCCGCTGGGTCATTACGCCGAAACTAAGCGAGGTAGAGCTCTAGTGAAAGCTGATTTGAATAGCTCTCTCGTTGTGCTTTATGATGTATATAGTCAGTCCCCATTCATCGATCTAGAAATCGGTTGAAAAAGTCAAGATGTGCACAAAATTGCAAAAATCACGTTGGCCGCTGGGTCATTACGCCGAAACTAAGTGAGGTAGAGTTCTAGTGAAAGCTGATTTTAATAGTTCTCTCGTTGTGCTTTATGGTGTATATAGTCAGACCCCATTCATCGATCTAGAAATCGGTTGAAAAAGTCAAGATGTGCACAAAATTGCAAAAATCACGTTGGCCGCTGGGTCATTACGCCGAAACTAAGCGAGGTAGAGCTCTAGTGAAAGCTGATTTTAATAGCTCTCTGGGTGTGCTTTATGGTATATATAGTCAGACCCCATTCATCGATCTAGAAATCGGTTGAAAAAGTCAAGATGTGCACCAAATTGCATAAATCATTTTGACCTCTGGTTCAGTACTCCGAATCTAAGCGAGGTAGAGCTCAACTGAAAGCTGATTTGAATAGCTCTCTGGGTGTGCTTTATGGTGTTTATAGTCAGACCCCATTCATCGATCTAGAAATCGGTTGAAAAAGTCAAGATGTGCACAAACTTGCAAAAATCACTTTGGCCGCTGGGTCATTACGCCGAAACTAAGCGAGGTAGAGCTCTAGCGAAAGCTGATTTCAATAGCTATCTGGGTGTTCTTTATGGTGTATTTAGTCAGACCCCATTCATCGATCTAGAAATTGGTTTAAAAAGTCAAGATATGCACAAAATTGCATAAATCATTTTGGCCGCTGGTTCATTACGCCGAAACTAAGCGAGGTAGAGCTCTAGTGAAAGCTAATTTTAATAGCTTTCTGGGTGTGCTTTATGGTGTTTATAGTCAGACCCCATTCATCGATCTAGAAACCGGTTGTAAAAGCCGAGATCTGCATAAAATTACAAAAATCATTTCGGCCGCTGGTTCATTACGCCGAAACTAAGCGAGGTAGAGCTCTAGTGAAAGCTGATTTGAATAGCTCTCTCGTTGTGCTTTATGGTGTATATAGTCAGACCCCATTCATCGATCTAGAAATCGGTTGAAAAAGTCAAGATGTGCACAAAATTGCAAAAATCACGTTGGCCGCTGGGTCATTACGCCGAAACTAAGCGAGGTAGAGCTCAAGTGAAAGCTGATTTTAATAGCTCTCTCGTTGTGCTTTATGGTGTATATAGTCAGACCCCATTCATCGATCTAGAAATCGGTTGAAAAAGTCAAGATGTGCACAAAATTTCAAAAATCACTTTGGCCGCTGGGTCATTACGCCGAAACTAAGCGAGGTAGAGCTCTAGTGAAAGCTGATTTTAATAGCTCTCTGGGTGTGCTTAATGGTGTATATAGTCAGACCCCATTCATCGATCTAGAAATCGGTTAAAAAAGTCACGATGTGCTCAAAATTACAAAAATAATTTTGGCCGCTGGGTCATTACGCCGAAACTAAGCGAGGTAGAGCTCTAGTGAAAGCTAATTTTAATAGCTCTCTGGGTGTGCTTTATGGTGTTTATAGTCAGACGCCATTCATCGATCTAGAAATCGGCTGAAAAAGTCAAGATCTGCACAAAATTGCATAAATCATTTTGGCCGCTGGTTCATTACGCCGAAACTAAGCGAGGTAGAGCTCTAGTGAAAGCTGATTTGAATTGCTGTCTGGTTGTACTTTATGGTGTATATAGTGAGACCCCATTCATCGATCTAGAAATTGGTTTAAAAAGTCAAGATATGCACAAAATTGCATAAATCATTTTGGCCGCTGGTTCATTACGCCGAAACTAAGCAAGGTAGAGGTCTAGTGAAAGCTGATTTGAATAGCTCTCTGGGTGTGCTTTATGGTGTATATAGTCAGACCCCATTCATCGATCTAGAAATCGGTTGAAAAAGTCAAGATGTGCACCAAATTGCATAAATCACTTTGGCCGCTGGGTCATTACGCCGAAACTAAGCGAGGTAGAGCTCTAGTGAAAGCTGATTTGAATAGCTCTCTCGTTGTGCTTTATGGTGTATATAGTCAGACCCCATTCATCGATCTAGAAATCGGTTGAAAAAGTCAAGATGTGCACAAAATTGCAAAAATCACGTTGGCCGCTGGGTCATTACGCCGAAACTAAGCAAGGTAGAGCTCTAGTGAAAGCTGATTTTAATAGCTCTCTCGTTGTGCTTTATGGTGTATATAGTCAGACCCCATTCATCGATCTAGAAATCGGTTGAAAAAGTCAAGATGTGCACAAAATTGCAAAAATCACGTTGGCCGCTGGGTCATTACGCCGAAACTAAGCGAGGTAGAGCTCTAGTGAAAGCTGATTTTAATAGCTCTCTGGGTGTGCTTAATGGTGTATATAGTCAGACCCCATTCATCGATCTAGAAATCGGTTAAAAAAGTCAAGATGTACACAAAATATCAAAAATCACTTTGGCCGCTGGGTCATTTACGCCCAAACTAAGCAAGGTAGAGCTCTATTGCAAGTTTTTATTACTACTGGGGTGTACTTTGTACTTAATATAGTAAAACCCCATTCATGGAATTAGAAATAGGGTGGAAAAGTCTAATTCTGTATAATATTTCAAACAAGAAATTGGCCGCTTGGTCATTACGTTTAAATTGAATGAGATAGATGTATAGTAAAAGCTTATTTGAATAGTCTTTTAGACGTGCTTGGACATGCTGATAGTGATACTTAAATTATCGATCTAGAAATCTAGTTTAAATTTGAAATTCGGAATATTGGCCGACATTTAGCCGCCAACTTTGTGAAGTTGGCGGCCAAATGTTGGCCAATATTTGGCCGCCAACTTTTGGCCGCTAACTTCACACAGGTACCAAAATGCTTCATTGTTAATTTACGAGAGGTCGGTATTACGATGTTATTTATTCAATTGTATTGTCGACCCAAATAGGTACATGTGACTTGTGTTTGTGTATGCGTGTGACTTATATTATTTAAAAGAGTAGGTACGGTACGGGTGATTTTACAGGCGTTTCAACCACAGCAATGGGCCACAATATGCTTTAAAGTCGATCAATAACGGTAAGAAATACCTACTGTTACAGTAAAACAAAAATATCTGAACACGACCTTATTGTCAGGAGCATAAAGTCGTGTTCAGATATTTTTGTTCTCGTAAGTGTGTAGATGTAAATGAACTCGACTGTAGGTACATATATCAGCTTGCTGTAGCTCATATTATATCTTTCAATATTTTTGACAGCGGACTGTTGACGGTTGAAACGCCTGTAGAATCACGCGTAGATACCTATCTACTTCTTTTTAAAAATACGTGCTACCGAAAGAACCAAAATAATGTTCTCGAGTTAATAGTTAGTAGTAGTAGGTATTTGTTAGGCCAGTATCTACCTACCTTACCGACGATAAAGCTACCTACCAGTAACCGCCCCATAGTATCAAAATCAATATTCGTCGGAGAAAAGCAAATATTATACTTACCTACCTATTGTAAATCTATAGGCATGTTTCTTTCAGAAATGTGAATATGATGCTATATAATATTAAAAGTACCTATAGGATAGTTTTTATCCGACTACGGTATTAAAAACAAATACGCGTGCGAAGTTGCGGGCACCTTCTATAGAAGGTGCGTATTTGTTTGCTGCGTAGCGTAAGATATATGTACATATATTGTACTATAGTACAATATATGTATATATCTTACGCTACGCAGCCGCGATACGAGGCAATTGCCTCTCATTAGATCCTCTTGACGACACAGTCTTACCAACTCACAAAATACCTAAGCACTTCATTTTAAATGCCCCCTCAAAATTACAAAAATGCCACCCTCTTGCACGGAATCCTGAATCCGCGCCTGCATAAGTACGCATCTACTCACAAGACATAAACAACCATCTTTCCAACGCGCGTAATAATCGTGATTTTCCGTCGTCAGTGATCTATTAAAGTATAGGAGTTACATCATGACCCCGCGACAAACACTGAGAGCGTTATCAATATGAAAACTTGCCTCCCGGGGGTCAAGTGACAATGATGTAAACTGTTTGTGAACAACCGCGCCTTCGGCTTTGCGTAAATACTTATGGGAATAACAAAAACATAATAAAGTCATATTATGACGTTTGTACTTTTACTTGGCATAAAGCACAAAACAGGAATACTTACGACAAAATCGGTCCTCAAACTAAACCAACAGAATGGAAGGCATACAGTCGACTTCTTAAATTTATGAGCAAAAATCTAATCTAATCTATCTAAGTACCTATACATTTATAAAATCGACTGTACTAGCTACTTGTATGAAACTGGTGACTTGGTCAGCTTAGGTATAATTAAGTAAATTGAAAGTCAATTTAGGGTATAATACCAATACCAACGTTACCCATCCAAATACAGTGTATATTACTTGTGAGTGTAATACTAGTCCAGTACCCTTACCATAGTTTACAGTGACAGTACCTACTCGCCAGCGACTGCGTAAACAATTTGTATTTGGAATTGTACTTCTTATACATAGTAACCGCTAGGATCCCAGGGCATGAAGGCTTCATCGGTAATGAAATTGCAGATGAACTTGCTAGAAAAGGGTCTGCGACAAGTTTCATAGGACCTGAACCATGTGTGGGTCTCTCGCAGGGAACCATAGCAACAGCCATCAAGGACTATGCCAAAAACCAGCACCAACAAGAGTGGAGGAAAATGGCAGGCTTGAGGCACGCAAAGCTATTCATGGAATGTATAGAATCAGGCTGGACCAAGAAATTATGGGAATACAGCAAAAGACAGCTCCGAATCATAACGGGGGTGTTTACCGGTCACTTTGGGGTCAAAGGACTATTGGCCAAGTTGGGACTGTCTGACAATACAGATTGTAGAATGTGTGGCGAGGAGGCAGAGACAATGAAGCACATACTGTGTGGATGTCATGCCCTCGCCAGACTCAGAATGAAGGAATTCGGTATTGGTTACCCAGAACCGAAGGAATTCCAGGCACTACCAACTGGTTCCATCATCCGATATATGAAGGTGGTGGAACAATCCTTTGAGTAGGCGCGATGGGGGTAACTACACAAAAGATCCCATTGGGTCGAAGTGTATCCGCAAGGACCCCTTCCTAATAAGATAAGATAAGATAAGATAACCGCTAGCTATAGGGGCGCTCTACTATACTCCATGCAAATCGTTTACATCTGTCACTAGCGAGTACAGTCAGGTTAACTCATGGTAAGGTTACTGTGGTTATACAATACCTGATGTATACTACTATGGAGGATATGTACTAAGTGAGCCGACAGAAATGTGATTCAAGATTTATACCGCTCTCGCTCGCTCTCATACGATGAGATAAGAACCTCTCCAATTTCACCTAAACTCGAATCACAAGACAGTAAGATACAATATAGCATCAACTTACAATATTATCAAAGTAGTTAGTTTTATTACTGAAGTAACGTGCGATACAAGGTTCTTTGACGTGGTTGATAAGTGATAACCTCTATAGCAGACCCCCTAGACGTCAGGCTCGGCCGTAGGTACCTATTTTACGAAAACATTGCGGATTTTATTAAATATTATAGTGATGCAGATGATACGATATTTCTAGAATTGTCATTGACTGAGAAGCGTCTCCGTTTCAGCTTGGATAATAAAGCTTTCGTTATGACGTGTGTGAACCTAAAGCATATCAAAATCTAGAACCTCACGTTTAAAAGGCAGTTCTAGCATCCCCAATTGTTCTACAGTTCTTGATATTTTTTTATCAAAAATACTGCTCAACTTTAAAAAAAATAAAATTAGATGCTAACTTCAGCATCTCTTCAATGAACGGAGGATACTGAAAGAGGCCTTTGCCGAAGAGCAAACAGATAGTACAAAACTTAAAAGATGGGAAATAATGGAATTATATTGTAATGTAGTTGTCTGAAAATAAAGGCTATTATTAATATTATGCTAACTTCACACTACCCCGATGAGCATCTCAGCAGTTCTTGATTGCTAGACCATAAATACGGATACAGACCATAATATGTTCGGATGTGCAGATATCCGGCTGTCCTCGTCTGTTCAGTTTTATTTTTCAAAATGTCGGAAACATGGGAAAAATAAAAAATGATATTGATATTTCAGTCATTTAGAAACAGTCTCACGTGTCTAAAAGTGACAGAGCCACATAGTTTTATATAATATAGATAACATGGCTCCGTTTGTAGCTTTACTACACAAAGGTTATCTGGAAGAGACCGCTCTGTAACGATAAGACCGCCTGTTTTATTTTTTGTATTTTGATTTCTTGTGTAAATGTATTATGTGCAATAAAGCGTATTTGTATTGTATATACTGTAGATAGAACTAAAAAGTCAAGCGGTCTAGCAATTTACCGTGCCACTGACGCCAGAGTAAAAAAAAAAGATGTGCTCCAAAATCAACAGGGATTGAAAAATACTTCTAGCGGTTAGAATTACAAAGTTTTTGATCATTGAAATTTGGACGGCTGTGGTCGACGTGGCGTCAGGGGCACGTTTTTTTGTTGACGGCCACAGCCGACTGTGGCGGTCAAAAGGTTAAGTGGGGCTCCCATACAACAAACGTGATCGGTTGCGTTAACTTTGCACCTCATTTGTATGCGGCGCCAAACTTGTGTTGTACGGAACCCTCGGTGCGCGAGTCCGACTCGCACTAGGCCGGTTTTTTTAAGCTACTGAGAGGTTCTATTCTATTCTATTTTTTTTAAAATGGCAACCGGTCACAGTTAAGCGACCATTACTGCCAATGTCTCGTTGCCAATCGCACCAGGCGACTAGATGGAGGATTGATACCACGTTGTACGGTGAGTTGAAAAAATCGTGCTTTTTGTAAAGTGATAGCGATTTACAAAAAACCACGCGGACTATCGGGCCTTGACCCAGGAAGGGCTATGAACGCTTCAAGTTGAATTCTTCATTAGCTATTCACTCATACGTTAGATCACTGCACAATACGCTATCAATACTACACATTGAACAACTAAAATGAATAAATAATGAACAACTAAACCTAAACGCATGCGGCCATCTTGGGACACGAACCGGAAGTCCTACTGAGAGGTTATAATTATAAATTAAAAGTCAATATGTACTTATTGAAGTATATTATATTAGTGATGGGCGTGGTGCGCCTGCGCGGCGGCCTTCCTCATCTGAGTGAGCACGTTGCTGAGCTCCTCTCGCTTCCTCTTGGCGCGGATGTGCGTGCCCAGGCGGCGCTTCAGGAACTTCAGGGCGCGCTTGTCCTTTGACACCTGGAAGACAAATAACCATAATTTTTAACAAATTAAAGAACCGACTTCAGTAAAACTAAAAAAGTTCTAGTGGCCATCTGTGGTGTTCATCATCAGTTTCCTTACACCAAATCATATTTACTGAATGTAAATTCTTGACTTTATCAATAAATTACCGAAAGCGCCGTACATGTCCCTACAACATTTGAAGAGTTCCCTCGATTTCTCCAAGATCACCATCATCAGATCCCGACTTAGTGCCAACGGGACCAACTCAGAGTTATACCCTTTCGATAAAAAAAAATAAATTAAAATCGGTTCACGGTTCTCGGAGATATCGAGTAACAAACATACAAAAAAAATTTAGTTCGAATTGAGAACCTCCTCCTTTTTTGAAGTCGATTAAAAAGGAATAATGAAGGTGTAAATCAGACAACAGGTGTAAGTCTCAACTTAAGCTTAAGAAGGCTTGTGTTATGGGTACAGTCCCCATCAGACATATCGCAGCATTGAAGGCGTTCATAAATATGTGAACATGTACTGTAACGCCCAGTCAATAAGTCGTGTTCCGATATTTATGGACGCCTTATATGCTTCTATATATCTGATGGCGACTGTACTAGATGACGATATACAAATACATACATACTTATAGTTCATCACACAAATATTTGCCCTGCCCGGGATTCGAACCCCGGGACTGCCGGCACAGTAGGCAGTGCTTACAAATTTCGTGAATTTTTGAGCGGGGTATTGAGGGGAGCGTTTCAACCGCTCTTTTCCTTACGTTTCCGAATATATGATACTTGTCGCCACTCGCCAGTAATATGAATAATTTCAGATACAACATTTTGTCGAGCCCTACACAGTATCAGGGGGCCTATGATGGTTGCTTTTAACACGCGATAAATAAGTGACAAAGCATCCGTCACGTTTAGACGAAATGCGAGTGTGAGTGACAGATGCTTTGTCACTTATTTATCACGTGATAAACGCAAACCATCATAGGCTCCCAGAGTGGCTTTTCATTTGCCATATTTTCCACGGCAAATAAAGTTTCAATCAGTTTGCATCTTGAACATCTGCCACTAAAAGATTGTGCAGAAGTTAACAGCAATCTCTTGAAGGTAGACTTAGATTAGAAGGTAGATTAGTTGCTTAGCGATTGTTATTAATTGTGATCTTTAACACATTCACTACGGCCACTACGCGTATTAGGAACCAACTTATGAATATAAACTTATTATTAACATGCATTTGACCTACTCTGAATGTCAGTAAGTATTAAGAACATGGTCGGTCTGCGATGGAATCTTCAAATAGGCATTTGAACAAGCTATTACCGTCGCGCCCTAGGAACTGAACTGTTTCAACCATTGTGACTCTGTTCCCGTTATAGACAAACTCCGTATGAATTGTCAATCAAGTTGCCAGAATCGCAAATACAGAAAGAAAATTAGAATCACTGGCACCCTCGAGTCTAAGAGGTCGCCCAAGGCGACGGTGGGCTGATGACATTGTAATAAATAAATAAATAATAAAATAAAAAAGACTTTTATTATTCCATTGGCAAATTTACATTAACAGTTGTGAAATATGCAATTTTAGTCCGATATGCCTGCCAACTGGACCCCTCTTTGGGTGAAGGCCTCCTCCAAAGATTTCCACTCGTCACGATTTTTTGCCAGGTTTAACCAATTTCTTGATGCAATGGTCTCTATTTCGTCCTTCCACCTTGCTTTTGGACGGCCTCTGTTTCTGTGCCCATGAGGTCCGCCCCACATAGTCACGATCTTCGTCCACCTGTTGTCAGTGAAGCGTGCCACGTGGCCCGCCCACCTCCATTTCAGACCTCGAGCGAAGGACAAGGCGTCTATCACGCCAGTCTGTTTTCTGATTTTTCTGTGGCGGACTCTGTCCTTCAATTTGATTTTTAGTAGGCTGCGTTCCAAAGCTCTTTGACAAGATGTTAGCTTTCTGTTGGTTGTTGAATCAAATATCCAAGTTTGACAACCATATGTGAGGCAGGGTAAGAGACATGAGTCCAT
This sequence comes from Apotomis capreana, assembly GCA_947623375.1. Taxonomy (NCBI): domain Eukaryota; kingdom Metazoa; phylum Arthropoda; class Insecta; order Lepidoptera; family Tortricidae; genus Apotomis; species Apotomis capreana. The sequence goes on along the minus strand of OX392508.1, from coordinate 6,101,060 downwards.
TACTTTCTTTTTTAATTTTAAGTCCATGTTAGACTTCATAACTTCTTTATAGCCCCAAAACTTAAAAAAAAAAAAAAAAAAAAAAAAAAAAAAAAAGACATTGTAACGGTAGCCGGAAATAAGTGGACCCACCAAGCCAAAAACAGAGATCACTACAAGGATCTGAACGAGGCCTTTGCCCAGAAATGGGTACCTCGCTTATAACATGTACACTTGCCGAGAAACTTCTTGACCCAAAATGGCGGATCTGCGCATGCATATTTGTACGTAAATCGGCTACTGCGCTTCAGTCAAGGTTAGGCTCAAGAAGTTTCTCGGCAACTGTATGACACTTATGTATGATATAAATGCGAAACGTATCTGATATTTCCTTATTGAGAAATAAAGGTATGAATTGTGGAGTTACAATTATTATCAAAATAATGTTGACTCAGTTTATGAATTGGCCAATAAGGCAGTAATAACACTGTTGAAACACTTACAAGACAGGTAATATTTCTCGCACAAGAGAAAGAGTTGTGTGTCACAGTTGTGCTATAGGTGCAGGTGCAATAGAGACCAGTTTATAAAGTTGTACTGGAAAGAGACACTCATAATTAATTCAATAATTACCTTCAGCAACTCCATAGCTCTCTTCTCGTACTGCGCATGTCCAACAACCTCGCGGACGAGGTCGCGCACGAACTTTGAATGCTTGGTCTGGAGCTGAAATGGTAAAGCACAATAATGTGATTAAGTAATATGATTAATTGCCTTAGCCTGTGGTTTTCGGTGCACAAATGATTTAACCCTTAAATGCATAAACTAAAAAAAATTATACAGAATATTATTGTATTTAAAATAAATGTTTCTAGTTTTGTTGTAACTATAATTTGATGATTAATTTCAGTATTTAATATTAGAGCATTTTCGCGAGAAGTGATCCTTAGATCAAAAATGACGGATCTGCGCATGTACATTTGTACTAAAAGGGGGGCCGATTTTAGGACAAGAAAGTTTACGAACAAAAATTTTTTTTATTGGTTTGGGCTTAAATTAGATTGAATCTTGTAGATTACGCCAAAATAAGCATATTTTATTCTTTAATCTTTTTCTCGCAGATCAATATTTATCAAGATATTGGGATTCAAATGCATAACATATTTTGATGTAGGTACCTAATAGTAGACTATTTACAAGGGTCCACCGCTATACGTGGTTACAAACCTAACCTAACCTACAGTTTTCGGTTTTCAACCCATGTACCATATTTTCAGCAAGCATTTTTACCTTAAAAACCTCAATATCTCGGTAATTATTAAGTTTAGAGAAAAGTTGCCCATACAAAACGTGCTTATTTTAGCGTCTTCTATACGATAGTATCATAAAAAATAGCTGTCAATGACACCACCCCCATCAAAAAGTCCCAGCCCCCCCTTTGCTACACCCTAACCACGTTAAGCATTATTAATATTTTCTAATTATTTATTTATGTCATAGTTAAGTTCATCACTTCTCTCGAAAATTCAAATTAACTCAAGGCCAATAACAGCCTGCATTTTGATAGCTACCAGGAAACATCAAACTATGGTCTTGGATATGAGAGTCAACTAAAATACCAAACCTCCTTAGTAGTTCAACATGAGATTCTATTATCATTCAACAATAAAAATGTGTAACTTAGGCTTTCAGATACCTACAATAACAACGCACACAAGTTAGTAAGTCCATACAAGACAAGCCACCTAACAAAAGATTTATTTAACCAATACTCAGCTGATCATCCAATACTATTGAAATATATGTCAGTTACTAAGCCTAGAAAATTGAGTTTGTAAATAATGTAATTAAAGACAGAACAATGCATTAAACTGAAAAGCAAGCTTCTTTATAGATTTTCGACAACCAAACATAACCTCCAGTCTAAAACTTCAGGAACAAAACAATCAACTTACCCCCTTAAGCCTGGCTGGGCGGATTTTGATGGCTTTGTCTGTAATGCCTTTCCTGCCGGCAGAGATTTTTGTGGTTTTGTGGCCTTTTCGCAGACCAACCGCGATTTCGAACCGGGGAGCCATGCTGAAAAACCAGATAATGTGAACTATGAGCACCAAAATATGAAACTGTTTCTATTAACACAGTAAGGGGTAATTTACTTAAAGTGTCAAACAGGAGAAATATCACAAGATTTAACTAATAAAATACAATTTAATTTCACATAAAATATTCACGTACATTACGGATTGACAGATCCCACGAAAGAACTTCTGCTCTGCTCGTTCAGAAACTAATACCACAGACCACAGACTAAGAAATTATGGGTTAGTCGAATCTTAATGAATGAATAGAAATGTTTTATCTTCATTGAATTATTGAAATAAATAATAATTAAAAAGTATTTTTATTCCTTTACAATTATTTGTATTTAATGTGTAATTTTAATACAGCAAATACTTGGTTTCGAGTTTCTGAACGCAACGACTCAAACAATATGTTTAAGACATTGATTTAACAGCTGGTGCATGCAGTCGATTTAATAATCGAATTTAATAATACTATAATTGGTATCATAGTTAATGTAATAGGCCTTAAAAATGCAACACATTACCAGACTTAATTATTTCACATTGTGGCGGTTTGTATCCGCCGGTTTCGCTTGAATAAATACGCACATTATAACTTTAATAATATAATTCATTGTAAAATAAAACATCAAAAAAACATGAACGTTCCAACAAATCCATTGACGTATTAATTACATGGACACACAATCCGACGGAAAAAATGGCACCCTCCCAACTAATGCAAAATCACAAATCGCATTAGTTGGGCGATCAGTCTCGTTTAGACCATGACACGTGACGGGTCTCAAAAATGACTTAATTTTCAGTGAAAAATTGCAGAAATAACAGCTATAAAATAAAGAAAAAGGTCGGAATATTCTTTTTTACGCAGATTCTATTGATTAATTAACGAATCCTATGTAAAATCATTGCATATTTTAGATTAGAATTATTAACTTTGTCCCTACAAAATGCACCTCATCACAGAACAAAAATCTAAGGAGTCGCTATAGTTTTATATTTTATAAATTAATAAAGGAGTGCAATAAATAATTATCCTATTTTTTTATTAAAGATTCCCACGCGATCCTAAACAACGTGAGAAATTGAGGTCACGTTATTAGTAAGAGACAGACGTCAAGAATAATTTCAGCCAAATAATTCGTCTCTCGTGTGTTCGTTCGGCATGATCATATATGTTTTTTTTATGTTTAATCAAAAGAAGCGTAAAAGTCTTTCACTCAACACAGCTTTAATATCTCAATAAAAACGTAAAAAATGACAATGTATACAAAAGAAGCGTAAAATGGTGATGTAGTGTTTGTGGTAGTAGGTATCTATACATAAATAGATATACACTGTCTCAGGCGCACGTCATATAGGATGCTGCGTTTAGTTACACGCGAGCCGAGGGCGAGAGTGGACGCATGACATTGCTATGTGTGCGGCGGCGAGTGAGCCAGTGTTATGAACATATGCCTTTAACAGGCAGATCCTACAGGTTACATTAATAAATTAATAAAAAAATTGCTCTGTTGTCATTGTTTTATTTTGTCTCAGAGTCTAGACACTGTCAGTTTAAACCTTTGAACGCCAAGAACACCTAAAGAATGTGTGCTGCCGTGCATACTACGCCACCGACGCCACGCCATCAAACTTTAAAGGGTTAAAAATGTTAATATTTTGCACTTGCCATACTCTCATTTCACATACTAGAACAAGATGAGTTGAGAAATCATAATGCCATTATTACTGTTCCCTTCTATGCAGTGTCGGGACCCTTTTATGCAGTTGTTAAATAAAAACGTAACTTAATTTGTTATTAACAATTTACGAGTTTATTTAGTTCAAACAACAAATATATTTTAATACCTAAATAAAATAATAATGAAAATATTTTTAGTATGTAAAACGCGATGTAAAACTATTAAAATCTGCTCCATTCGTGCCATGTTCCAAGTTTGACAAGAGACATGAGTCAGAATACGCTAAAAAAGTTAATTTACTCTAATTCTATTCTAATTTTAAAATATGGCTTCCATCAGGTTAATGATGATTTCGCCAATTTCAAGTTTGCTCGTAGAGCATGCCGTTGTTCGGTGAGGTTTTGCTTTTTGTAAATTGATAGCGATTTACAAAAAACCACGCGGTCTACCGGGCCTTGACCCAAGAAGGGCTATGTACGCTTCAAGTTGAATTCTTCATTAACCATTCACTCATACGTTAGTTCACTGCACAATACGCTATCAATACTACACATTGAACAACAAAAATGAATAAATAATGAACAGCAAAACTTGAACGCATGCGGCCATCTTAAGACACGAACCGGAAGTCCGTTAATTTACTCGAAAAAATATTTGTGGTAATAAGTACGTAAGCCAATTTGACACTTAAACGTTTGAGTAAAGAGTTATTTTGTACGAAGTAATTATGTTGTTGTAAATTATAAATAAGCGTTATTGGCATCTACTTGAACATGACAGCAGTGCCACTTTTTTCGACAATTTTGTTCGGGTCTGTGGCTCTATTATAAATAATACCTCAATGAACAAATCTGTCCGATCGGAGACTGAATCCTGAATCTCGACAAAAGAGCGCGGGCATAGACAATGCAATACGTAAGGCTAGCTTTGCACGAACAGCATCACAAAGCCAGTTTTACACTTATTACAATTCTCAACATCCTCCCGCGGGCAAACAAATAAGTAAAGAACATAAGTTTTTAACTTCAAACTTACAAAACATTTCAAACTTACATAACATTTAGTTAGTACACTTTATCAACATTACAAATCACAGGTACAGTTAATAACTCTAAACAAATTAAACATCATTACATTATCTTGTACCAATTATGTGTTCCTACCATCCTCCCCACCACAGAGATCCTGGTGGAATAAATTTCCATATAATGGTTCGTGATGCAGTGGTATTTTCAACTTTATTCCAGTCGATATTCTTCATTAAATTTGCTGTTTCCTGGAAGTTGGTGCCATTGTCCGTGTAAATAACGTTTACTCTTAGCAGTTCTCTCTTCGTAATCTTGTCTTTAATTTTGTGTATCAAGTTTACGTTGCACTGCAAGTCATCTTCAATAGTATTCCATATCATTAATTCTTATGGCTTTGAAATAAATTTCTCTAGCTCTGGAACACAGTTGTCGACGTAAAAGGATTCCTTCAGCTTCTGTGCATACCACTCTCGGATGCCGATATGTTACTACATCTATACACAGTTCTGTTTTCTTCCACCAAAGGAATTTTAAATATTCTCTGCCTTCTTTCTTCACTAAAATATTTAAGAAGGCTTTCCTTATATCAGCTGGAATGTTTTCCTTCCACAAATGGTTCACTTCATATCGGCCCATCTCTGTCTCAGAAATATTATCGTCAAAATATATTAATATCTCTTCCTGTTTCTTCTTTTCTTGTGGATCTTTAATTCCTAACAATGTTCCACAATACTCTCTGCTATAATACTCTCTTTTGAGAAACAGGTATGTAACAGAGATGATCTGTAAGTGTTTGTGGTAGGATCTTGCAATGTCCACCCCAGCCTTCTTTATAATCTTTCTTTGTGGGGTGTATTTCTGGACATAAGACAATCAAATGCCTTCGTTTACATAATAGGCATTTTTAATATGACTTACATTCTTTTGCCATATGTCCACTCTTTAAACATACATAACACCCACCTTTCTTTTTAATTAAATCCTTTTCTTCCATAACGATTCTTCAATTGTGCGATGGCTTTCTCGTAGTTCTCCGCTGAAGGGGAGAAGCTCTCCACAAGAGCCCGCGTGTTAGACTCTTCCTTAAGGCACTGAAGGAGGTACTGGAACTTGTTACCGCGTTGATGTTTTTGTCTTCATGTATTTTCCTGAACTGTCCCCAGAACTGTATCCATTTTTTCGGGTCATCGTTATATTTCTTTATTTCTATTTGTGGTAGTTTAAAGTTCCTTTTTTCTTCGTTGACAGCTGTATATGTCACTTCTTCCTTCGGCGATTGCTTTTGTTTCAACTGCAGATATTTTTGTTTGTATGTGAAAAATAAACTTATATACTTTTCCGAGTCGTCTACTTCTTTGCTATGCAATTCTTCTTGATACTCTTCACTCGTTATGTAGATATTCTGTATGATGTCGTCCAATACTTTTAAAATGGGATATTTTATCTTCCAGATACAGGAAGTCCGCGTCTATCCCATCAAAATCTCTGTCCTCTTCTAGTAATTTATTTCGAGAGATATACCAGAACGACTAAATATCCTTCTGAGTGGTTTCTGTTCACGAATTGTTTTTCGTCAGATCTATCATTTTTTATCACTTTTTTAGTCACGGTCGCCACTTGTGGCGGTTTGTATCCGCCGGTTTCGCTTGAATAAATACGCACATTATAACTTTAATAATATAATTCATTGTAAAATAAAACATCAAAAAAACATGAACGTTCCAACAAATCTGTCCGATCGGAGACTGAATCTCGACAAAAGAGCGCGGGCATAGACAATGCAATACGTAAGGCTAGCTTTGCACGAACAGCATCACAAAGCCAGTTTTACACTTATTACAATTCTCAACACACATAATTAATGTAGATAAAAATTGAGCACAAAATAGATTTTAGCACTAATATATTCGAATATGTGGCTCAAACAGTTTTAAATAATGTTGCCAGGTAAGCACTTTTCAAGCTAAATTGTCAAATACTGTACTTAGCTTCAACATTGAATAACCGCGGAAACACACTTTGGAAACGCCACGCGAACGTGACCAGACGAAATGCAACACGTCTTGATTTAAATGAAATCAGACTATTTTCTAAGACCAGAATCACATTGTGAAATGCGGACATTGTTTACATAGAGCACTCGATCCCTACGTGCCAGATCAACGTGGTACCACTTGCCAGTGTTGTGGATAAACATGCCACTCAAAATAGCACATGCAATGTACTGTTTCTATTCCAAACCAGATACCACACGTCAGTTGTACTTAAATTTCGATAATATTTAGATATAAAATTTACATTTTTTAACGAAACGACGACAGACGAGAAGTTGATAAATTGGTTGAACGATACCTTGTACACAACATGAGTTTAGCTCAATACTTCAATAATATATGTTTACCAATATGTACGCGTGCCAGTATAAATCAATAATTGATACCATAATAGATGATTGAGTTATAAATGCGCATCTATGTCGATAAATCGGTTTAGGAATTACTGGCAATCTCATTTAATTTTATTTTATTTTATTTAATTGCATTTCATTTCATTTACACATATAGTAATTCAGTCGTAGGTTTACTCTTACATGTATTATAAGGGTAAGGCCGCGGGAATTTACTTGGATTTACGCGGAAATATATACGTTATGTTATCATAAAACGTAACATAAGTCGTTATAAAGCTTAGATCATACTGGAAAATATTTCCACTAAATAACGTAGCTAAGAAAAACAACAAGATAAAATGATTAGCTTTATAATGCCTGTAAACAAAATTTTCATGGCACATTAAAATCAATATAATCAAACACGCGTGTGATGGAACTAATGAAACCCAAACCGCTCTAGTATTTTAAAGTCTCTCATTTTGTACCAGGTGGCAGTAATTGTTAAGATGTGGCGTTTTTAATATTATTTGAAACATGCTCACATGACACAATTGACATTTCCTCTCTATGGTTATCTGTTATCCGGTGCCCCGACTAAACTGACTGTTGTACTTGTCTCGTCGTCTAAAAGTTAAATTGATTTTAATTAGAGTGATCGCTTTATCCAGTTCCTGTTCGATACAAAATAAAGAGCATAAGTGTGTCATAACGTATGTACTGGTTTTATTTCATGGGATCCATACTAAGGGACTTCTCTGCACTCTGCTCCCCGCCAATCTCCAAGAGGTTATCGTCCCAGCGACCAACCCTTGCGTAATCCCATGAAATATATGTGTGATCTCAATACGAACAACTCATCTGGCGTGTTGCTAACCGCCTTCATCCATTTCGCTTCGCGCTGGTGCAGCGAGCTTCACTGCAGTGCTTGGGGCAAGTGCAAGGCGGCGCGTGCATGCAAATGGCGGCGGATAATATAAATGCAAATGCTACAAAGCTGTCGTATACTCATTTCGACCGGCTTGAAGGTGTTGGAAACTATTGTGTATGGAAGCATTATATGAAGAATGCGCTTATTATCGACGGCTTGTGGAGTTGTGTAACAAGAGGCGACGACGTTGCTGTGGATGCGGTCAATGACCAACGAGCTTTAGCAAGAATAAATTTATCCCTGAAAGCTTCCTGTATACAATATGTAAGAGATGCAAATACTGCAAAGGAAGCTTGGCAAGCTCTCAGCCATGTTTTTGAGGATAAAGGCTTCTACAGACGTGTAATGCTTCTTCGACAACTGCATCAAGCGAGTTACAATAGTTTTAATAATATGAATGATTACATTGAACACATTATGACGCTTGTGCATCAATTAAGTGATATTGGAAGAATGATAGAAGACTCTGAGTAGGGTTTGCAATATCCGTCCGAGTTTTAGTATCCGGATAATTTGAATAGTTCATTTTCAATATCCGAATATCCGGATATTTCGGATAATTTGAATATATGAGGAAATAAAACTAAAATCCAATTTAAAGTCTTGTAATCAAAAATATGATATCGAATTTAACAAGTAACCCTTAAATTAAAATTAATCCTGCGTCATACCACACATGATACATAAAATACACTAATTAACGACACAATAACGAACCTCAAAACAGTACCCTTAGTACACTATTCGATGGTTAATTTCTCGTTGTACAAGGGAAAAATTATAAAAATTTGGTCGGTGATTTTTTGAAAAGCTTGACTAAAGTTCTAACTTTTTTTACAAGATCCTTGTAATCATCAGCGATCGCAATGGTGTCGGTCTTGACGGTTTAATGCACAAACCTTCTTCGTGTTCAAGCTCTACGTTGTCTTGATCTAAGTCGCTATCTACGTCCAAATCGGAATATGTTTCTGTGGCTGAAGCCAGCCAGAGGTGCCCTCTTTTTTTTATATATAACATCGAGAACAGCGAGTTGGATATCATGTGCATAACACAATTGTTGAAAGGCTGTGGTGCGTCGCCCCAATGCACACATGACGGAGGCTGCATCGGTTTTAATACAAATAATATCATTTAGAGCCAGATCAAATTCGTTTAACTTTTATTCAAGCATTCTTTGTAAATTTTTAGCTGTCCCTTTATTTTAAATTTTCTTCAGTCCCAGGTCCCAATCCTGACCACGACCTAACAAACTATTTCTTTCGGTTTAGCCGCAAAAGGGTAAAAAAAGAAAATATACCAAGTTATTATGCTTTATTTTTTCTACAAAACGTCGTAACACTAACTGTTGGCTAACATACATCTGTATTTTAAAATATTCCTAATGTTTTTATAACAGTGATAGTAATAATATCCTAGTTTTTAGTAGTACCTAAAATATCCGGATATTCGAATAAATCGTGTTGCATTATTCGGATAATATTTATGGCGGATATTCGGATAATTTGAATATCCGAATATCCGGATTGCAAACCCTAACTCTGAGATAGCAGAACTACTACTGTCGGGACTTCCTCAAGATTTTGATGTTCTTGTCAGCAGCTTGGAGACTGCTTCGATCACCAACAGCCTCAATAGTGAGATGGTGCGAACTAGATTACTTCAGGAGGACCATCGGAGGAAAAATAATGAAAAACAAAGTGATCTAGCTTTGTTCACCAAGCGGAAGGACATCATTTGCAATTTTTGTCACAAACCAGGACACATAAAGGCGAAATGTTACAAGTTTAAGAAGAATAAGAAGCGAGATGGCAATCGAAATGAAGCTTTGATGGTGACTTCTTCAAAGTGTGTGCCACATAGTAGTACAGTTTGGGTTTTGGACTCGGGTGCAACTAAACACATGTGCAAAGACATTAGTTTATTTGAGGACATTACTAAGTGTCAACAACATGTAACTGTTGCTGACGGTGGCTCCCTGCCATGTCTAGGCTTTGGTGAGGTTAGTATTCCTATGAAAAATAACAAGTCTCAAATAGTAACAGATGTTTTGTACGTCCCAGACCTCTCAACTAATTTAATAAGTGTTAGTAAATTGTGTGAGAAGGCATTTACTGTTACCTTTAAAAATAATAAGTGTTATGTTTTCAAAGGGGAATATTTAACAATATCTGCCACTAAACTTGGGGGAATTTATATTTTGGACAATGTGCATGGTTTTGTTTCTTCTGATCCACAGCAAAGGTCGTTTGTGACCAAGAGTATGGAAAATGTGTCGCAGCAGCAGAGCTTGCCCGACACAGATGCTGCTTCTTTGGCGGTGTCATCGGAGCTATGGCACCGGAGGATGGGTCATCTCAGCTATCGTGGGGTGAGTGTTCTCCGTAATATTGCTAATGGTGTTAAGTTTCATCAATCTCAGCAGGATGCAGCCGTTAAGGAATGTGAATCTTGCGTTGAGGGGAAGCAAACAGTGCAAAGTTTTCCTAAGGGTGAAGCTAAACGTGCTGTGCAATTGTTGGAGCTTGTTCACTCCGACGTCTGTGGGCCAATGCCTGTTAGCAGCTTGGGTGGATCTAGGTACCTGCTAACATTTACAGACGATTTCTCACGTAAAACGTTTGGTTATTTAATTAAAAAGAAATCTGAAGTTTTGTCCAAATTCAAGTGTTTTAAGGCTACCGTCGAAAAGCAAACCGGATATTCGATTAAAATCCTTCGTACTGACGGAGGTGGTGAATATTGCAGTAATGAATTCAGTGAGTATTTACTGGGTCAGGGGATAATTCATCAGAAAACTGCTCCTTATAGCCCGTCTCAAAATGGTGTCTCGGAGCGCCTTAACCGGACCCTGCTGGAAAAAGTGCGCTGTATGCTTCAGGAATCTGGTCTTGGTAAAGAATACTGGGGTGAAGCTGTTTCCACAGCTATTTATCTTAAGAACAGAAGTCCTACAGCGGCTCTTCCTAATAAACTTCCTGAAGAAGTTTGGACAGGCAACAAAGTTGACCTGAGCCATCTACGTGTCTTCGGTTGTCGTGCTCTGACGCTCATACCTAGCGTGAGACGTGATAAGCTTGATTCTAAATCTCATCATTGTATCTTTGTTGGGTATTGCGAGCATACCAAGGGTTATAGGTTAATTGATCCCTTAGTACCTAATAAAATAATAACTTCAAGAAATGTAATTTTCTTTGAAAATAAGTTTTGTGATAGTACAACTGATAACTGTGATATTCAATATAATGATAATGATAAATTTTATTCTTATGAAAATGACTTGCAAAGCAATGAAAATAATTCTAATATGAATAATTTAGTGAATAATAATTTAATGAATAATAATTTATCGAATAATAATTTAAATGGAATGCAATGCAATGAATCCAGTAATGAATTGAATAATATTCCTGAATTAAATAATGAATCATTAAATTTTAATGAACCAACTGACAACAGTAATTGTCAATCTGATATTTCTGATAATGCGCAAAGCCCGCCTAATGTTTGTTTTTCTCCAGTTTCAGGGGACTCTTCCTTCCATAGTGCTGAGGGAGTCGATGGAGACAGCGAGGACTTAGGTTCTTCCTCTTCATCGAACGAAACGGTCGTTCGAGGGGAAGATTTAGGCGCGCCAGCATCCGGCAGCGACAGCGACCGACCTGTTCGTTCTACGCGGAACACTAAACCAGCAAGGTATGCAGATTACGATTTGTCTGACTCATCAGATTTGTCATATTTAGTTCAAAATTTTATCTATGACGAGCCTCAGTCCTATGATGAAGCAGTAGCAAGCCCTAACAAAGATAAGTGGCAAATTGCTATGCAAGCTGAGTACGACTCTATGATTAAAAATAATATATGGCAAATTGTTGATAGACCTGCTAACCATAACATTGTCAGTTGTAAATGGGTTTTTAAATTAAAGTCTGATGATTCAGGTAACTATACAAAATATAAAGCTCGTTTAGTGGCAAGAGGATTTAGTCAAAAGCCTGGTAGAGATTTTACAGATGTCTTCTCGCCAGTTGTTCGGCACTCTAGTTTGAGAATGTTATTTTGTATAGCTAACGAACTTAACATGGATATGGAACATATAGATGTAAATACTGCGTTTTTACATAGTAATATTGATGAACAAATCTATATGGAACAGCCTCCAGGTTTCTCAACTGATAAGACTAAAGTATGCTTGTTAAATAAAAGTTTGTATGGTCTTAAACAAGCGAGTAGGCTGTGGAATAATAAGGTTCATGATGTGTTGACTAATCATGGTTACTTGCAAAATAGGTGTGAACCATGTGTGTATATTAAAAAGAATAATGATAAGTTGACTATGATTGCATTGTATGTCGACGACTTTTATATATTTTCTAATTGTCAAAATGAGAAAGAAAAATTGTATAGCTTATTAAAGTCTGAATTTAGTTGTAAAAGCTTAGGCCCTATAAAGAACTGTCTTGGTACTCAAGTTCACAGGGATAGAAGTCGTGGCATTTTAATGTTTGAACAATCTGACTATATTAAAAGGTTATTAAGCCGTTTTGGCATGACTAATTGTAAGAGTGTCTCAACTCCTATGACAGTTAATAATAAGTTAGAAAAGGCATCAGACAATAATTGTTTATCTGATAGTGATTATCCTTATAGAGAGTTAATAGGATGCCTAATGTACCTGTCTGTGTGTTCGAGACCTGATATTACTTATGCTCTAAGTCATTTAAGTCAGTTTAATACCGCTTTTACGCGAGATCATTGGTTGGCTGCCAAAAGAATTTTAAGGTACTTGAGTGGTACAATTAATTACAGATTAGTGTTTGTAAGATCTGGCAGCTTTGATATGTCAGTATATGCTGATGCTGACTGGGCCAATGATATCGTGGATAGAAGGTCGTATAGTGGCTTTGTTATTAAGCTGGGTGATTCTACAGTCTGTTGGGAATCACGCAAACAGCGATGTACTGCTCTGTCGACTACAGAAAGTGAATATCTGTGTCTTAGTGATTCATGCAAAGAAGTATGTTTTATTAGAAATTTTATGTTTGAAATTTTTGGTAAACATTTTAATTGTAGAATCTTTAATGATAATCAGAGTGCGTTGAAATTGCTTGAAACTAAAGAGTATTGCCACAAAAAGACCAAGCACATAGATCTTCGCTACCATTTTGTGAAAGACGTTGTGAAGAACGACAATATTACTGTTAGTTATTTACCTACTGATAAGATGGTTGCTGATCTTTTCACTAAGCCTCTGTGTAGCTATAAGCATTTGGGTTTTATTAATGACTTAAATCTGAGAAATGTATTGTCTTAATTTTACTTTACTTTGTTAAATTAGAGCATAGTTCTGTGACATATCTTTGTAAGATCATGTCAATCATCTTGGTGCTTATTGGATGGTTGACATAAGTCATGTTTTTGATTGTCGGCACATAGTCAATGTAGAGTTTTAATTAATTTGAATTGTTAATTAGATTATATAGTTATATAATGTTTCTCTGCATTGTTATGTTGTTTTCTCATGTTTTGCATGAGGGGAAGTGTTAAGATGTGGCGTTTTTAATATTATTTGAAACATGCTCACATGACACAATTGACATTTCCTCTCTATGGTTATCTGTTATCCGGTGCCCCGACTAAACTGACTGTTGTACTTGTCTCGTCGTCTAAAAGTTAAATTGATTTTAATTAGAGTGATCGCTTTATCCAGTTCCTGTTCGATACAAAATAAAGAGCATAAGTGTGTCATAACGTATGTACTGGTTTTATTTCATGGGATCCATACTAAGGGACTTCTCTGCACTCTGCTCCCCGCCAATCTCCAAGAGTAATTACTATTTGTTCACTGCAGGTACCCAATACTAGTAACAAGACGACCGTATAACAATAAAACAGCTTCAGAATCAATGATTCTACTGCTGTGACTTGAGGTCGAAAACAAATTATTTTGTTCTTAAAAAAGTTTTTTTTATTAAGATGTTGTTTTTATTTATTTTATTATTGTACAGGAGTTTTGTTCGACTTTGTATATTTTCATGTCATTAAAAATCTAATAAAACTCATTAAAGTTAGTATATTCTGTGTGCACTTCCCTTTACAACATTTATTCGTTATGTTCGTAGAAAATACGTAACATTTTGCAAAAATGTAACATATTCGTAACGAAAGTGTAACGTATTTTTGAAAAAAAAAGTGGATTTTCATGGTGAAATAAAGACATTTTTAACCACTAGATTGCTTTTGGTAACTACGGCTACCTGTCACCGCTCTTATTTTATTATATAAATAGAGTCCAACTCAAAATTCGAAGCAATTGAGTGGTTAATACAATAACACGTGTCACTTGCGTGAAAACCGTTACGCTATTGTATAAAAAAATACTGATTAAAAACAATCACTCCTTACCTTTAAAATCACACACGACGACACGACACTTTGGGGGTACTTTCACGAAACTATGACTGCATCTACTTTGAATTGCGTTTGTTGACAAACTGACGGGTTTGGACTTACTCATCGGTGTTGCCCTACTAGAAAATGAGTTGCTAGTGCATGAAAACTAATTTCTACCACAGTTTATTAAAAAACAAGCTACATAAAGCGTCACGCAAGTATTGTAACATAAGTGTGGAATTTAATGATTATTTATTATCATTATTCCGTAATCGGTAGAACTATCCTTATATCATAAATTTTAGTTTAAAACAAAAGTACGCCCATGAAAGTTGAAATATCATAAAAATAACAGAGCTTTTAGTACTCGTGGTCGAAAAATTTAACCAACTTTCGTTACGTTTTGGACGGAAATATATTTTTAGTATTTTTATAAAGGGGTTTATATTAATTATCTTACTCGCGACCATGAGAATTCCTATATTAACATATGATAAAAATATTTTTGAAACAGTAGGGGTTACCAATTTTTTTTAATCAGCTGGGTAAATTTGAAACGTCCAAATTGGTAACTTTCCGCGGCCTTACCCATAACATGTTTAGCTTAATGTGACTCAGTGACATGGTAGCACTGGCCATGAACACTGTCAACAATGTGATGTGACACTGTGACAGTTTATTATCGACTCGACTTATCGTTGTCAATAATACGGCACGGCAATACGGCATGCGTTTTACGTGTGCTGCACAATTATCAGTTTTAAATAGTTCTGCAGTAAATAATAAAGAATACGGAAAACGTTAAGTGAAATAATATTGAAAGCTTTTTTATTTTCAAGCTTTGTGCACCAAAGCTGAGACTTTTACAGCCATTGAGACGTAAATAGTTCAACATAACCTGTGCCTTACATATTTTTCGTATTTGTGAGCTATAATGGAGGTAGGAGCCGTAAAGCAAGCGTTCAATAATGAGGTCAGTATTGTGTTTTCCTAATTTAATTGTAGTTTCAATAAATTATCCTCCAAATAATCGAAAAAATGTGCCGTTACAATGCTTATTTTAATGGCTGTTATTTGGAGTCTATTGTGCTGAATTTTAAGTCGTATCTCATCCCAAATATTTTTACCACCATTCCAGGTTATTCAGCTGAAAAGAAGCCTCAATCAGGCCAAAATTCAGACTATACACAAACTCACAAGAAAGGCGAAGACATTTGTTGACAAGAAAAAGGTCCCTGAGAAGCTCAAAGAGAAATTGAAAAGAAAAGCAGAATCCGCTGTCAATGAAGTTCTCATAATAAAGGTAGATAATACTTTAATTTGTTATTATTTTTATCATAAAACATTGTTGGTTTTTATCTCCATTCCAACCTACATCTATTTGAACTGAAAATTAAACTTGTAAATAACTGTTGTCTTCGAATATCTTCCTTTGGTGCCCACTTAAACTGCTACCCAGAGTGCAGTTACCTTGGACCAGCTATTTTCACTTATATAAAGTAAACTAAATCTTTTTTTGTATATTATTTTGAAAATTGTATAAATTAACTATTTTATTGGCAAGAAAACATGTAAAAACAAATGAAAGGCTAAGGGATAAAATTGGCTAAGTCCATTATTTTTGTAATTATTCTTTTCTTAGTCTACAACTACTTACTAAATAACCTGGATCAATATATGACTTTTTAAAACTGGGTTAAAACTCAGTGTATTGTACATTTATATAGGGAATCCATTTCGGCATATGATGATTTCACTACTTTGTCTGTTGTAAAATTATACAAATGTGACTTAGCCAGTTCTTTTCCTTAGTCCTTAAAAATAGCATAATTATAATGTCATTTTCTTTTATTAAACAATAAATAGCTTTTAAATAAACAATTTATACATATTATATCACATTATATTGATTATTTGAGCCTCCTTGAATATAGCTTTCTATTCTAACTTTTTTAACCTTAACATAAAATCAATTTGAATTTCAGAAAATCAAACCCAGAGATGTTGCTAGATTCACCGTCACACACACGGGTAACCTCCAAGACTACTTGAACAAGCCAACGGTTGACCAGGACAAGGCCTGTGCAAGGTTGCTTCTGCATAAAAGCCTGCAGGAGAAATATAAGGTTATTCGGAACACATTCTCCGGTATACCAATCAAGGATCTGCTGATGTCTCGGCAGGAACGGAGAAAATTGAAGAGAGAAGCGTTACTTGATCAGAAAGCGAAAAAAGGTACAACTAATAAAGTAATACATTACATACAGTCAAGGCAATTTAAAGTCGTACCTTTTTCGCTCATGTCACAAGGACAATAAGGGTCAAAAGTGTACACGTTTTAGTTTCCTTTACTGCACATGTAAATGCCGTAGTATTAATGGTGTGCATAATTTTTCTGATATCTAAATTCACTGTAATGAAATGAGTGTGTACTAGGCAAATTGGCTGCATGCAAATTAATAGGTTAGGTACCAATATCTATTTTAATGTGTATCTCGCATTTTATAGCATATTAAGTAAACACACGCAATGAATTTATTAACATTGCTGGTATCTCAGCAGTATGACAGTAAAATGCCTTGTGCAAGTTTTAGCGGAACTTCCATGACACATTTTACTGATAACTGAAAGCAGAAGATATTCTGCCCTTTTCTGTCCAAAAGAGTTCAATTACTTTAGGAAACTTGATTAAATAAAAATATATTTTTAAGAAACCATCAAATAATTTTGATGATTTAATTCTTTGTGATATGTGTGATGAATGAAATCAGCTTCTGTAAATGTATACTTGGCTGTAACTAGAAAACTGCTATACCTATATTACTTATGTACAAACTCCAAATTCTGGAAGAGAGAGTCCTCCTGACACAAGTGTTAAACACCTCAACTCCGAGGCCTAGTTCATTCATTATTTGTAATCTTTTGAACCAATAAAAACTTATTTTATTTTATTTTACCTATATAAAATATTTTGGTGCAATTACATGATATTCTATATTTTTCAGATAAGAAACAGAAAAGAGTAGTGAATGCAGAAGGAGAATGGGATGTTGAAACTATAAAAACCGATAAAATTAAAGGTGCTACAAAAGACACAAGCAAAAAATTCAATGATAGTGATTTGTCAGGGGATGATGAACAAATGGAATCTGATGACGGAGCAAATTCAGATGATGGAAAAATAAAATCAGATGACGAGCAAGATAATTCCAATGACGAAGATAATTCAGATGAAGGAGATAACTCTGAAGATCAAAGGTTAGAAACTGATGAAGATGAAAAAGCAGAGGAAAATGTTGAGTCAGATGAAAGTGATGCAGAAAGTGAAACTAACATGGAAACAGATCAGGAATCAGGTGATAATGTAGTCGAAGAGAGTGATAACGATGAAAGTATTGGCAAATTCATAAAACCTACTCCCACCAAGATTGATAATAAACCAACAAAAGTCAGCCCTGCCTTAACTTTTGAAGAATTAGGGAAAAGCAGAAGTAAACCAGAAATTAAAAAACCATCAAAACCAAAAGACATGCATAAGAATAAAAATCTAAAAGATAAATTGCAGTCAAGGAAGTTTAAGAAAGTGTCTCTTAAAGAAGTTAAGGAGACGAAAGTTGTCGATCCATTTTTTATTACGTCAACAGGCGAAAATTACATGTCAGTGGCAGAGCCAAGACAACCAGACGAAATCAAAGAGATACATAAACAAGGTAACAGGAAAGAGAGAAGAGCTGCTATGTTTGGCCATGTCCCGAAAATTAAGCCTAGACAAGACTTTAGGCAAAATAATTCTAGTAGACAAAATGATCAAGGCGGGTCTAGAAACAAATTTAATCAGTCAGATGAAAGAAGTTATAATAATTCTAGAGGAAATGATTTTAAAAATAGGAATGATGCGCCATTCAAAGGCAAAAATGATCAATTTAAGGGTCGCAACGATAAGCAATTTGAAGGTAGAAATAACCAATTTAAGGGAAGAAGTGAGAAAGGTGAAAAATATGATCAATTTAAAGGTAGGGATGTCTCCAAGTTCAAAGGAAGAAATAACGACGCGGAGCCTAAAGTAGAGAAACTACATCCATCATGGGAGGCGAAGAAGAAGCAGTCGGGTATTTTACCGTTCCAAGGTAAAAAGATCGTGTTTGACGAGGGATGATAAAATATAATATATATACAATTATATTAATATACATACCTGAGTTTTTTTTCTACATAATTATAGATGCCCTTTGTTTACCTTGGTATTCTTATTAAGCCAACTTAGTATCTTGCATGAGCTGAAAATTTGCATTTCATAGTACATACAGTAGGTTTAAATTTGGTTCAGCACAGATTAAGTCTTAGCAGAAAATTCTCAAGAATACAAGCAGATTTAAGGATTAAATTATCAATATATTTGTCATAATGTGATTTTTTTTAAAGGAGTAAGGCCTCTTAAGTTTAAGGATGGAGTGAAAAGAGAGGAGGCAGTATTAAGTAAGGCAGTTTATACAGGGATTTCCGAGATCCTGCGATTGCTCATACTAAAAATCCCGTGATTGGAAGCCCTAGATGAAGAGGCGTCTGTCGCCAGTTTCTAGATGTACTTACTAGCTGCGCAAATAAAGTTGCGCATCGCGCGGCGTAACCAGCTCATCTCGCGGGAACACTACATTTTTTCGGGATAAAAAGCAGCCTGTGTTAATCTAGTGTGTCAACTACTTTCATACCAAAATTTATCCAAAATGGTCCAGGCGTTTGAGCGTGAAGAAGTAACAAACATAGACATAAACACACTCACAAACGTATAAATACGTAAGATATATATGTAGGTATAGATAACACAAATATTTGCCCTGACCGGGATTCGAACCCAGGCCCACCGGCTCAGTAGGCAGGTGCACTACAAATGGTGCCTACCGCGTCGTCTTTAGAACAAAGTGAATTGATAAATGATTCAATATACCTACTCAATCTAATTCGAACCAGGTCGTCCTCATACTTTAATTAAGATATTTACAAAGGCTAATTCATAACCGGTTATATTAAACATTATTCAAAATTCGTATACCAGCTAGTCTTTGAATTTGCTACAAAATGGAGGCTTTGTTTGCGCGAAGCGAACCGAAAACCGTGACAAATTAATTTAATAAACGACTCTTTGAGCCTCGGTCCGCCTTAGCTACTTGCGAGGTGCCTATACAAAAATTCAATACTGAAACATGGTGTTATAATCTTAGGATCATGATACTTTACGGATTTGTAAACACCTTCAAATTTTGGTTGACGACGTGGTTGGCGCAGTGGTAAAGCTGCCTATACTGAGCCGACGATCCTGGGTTCGAATCCCGGCAAGGGCAAATACTTGCGTGATGAACTCGAATATTTGTGCCTGGGTCATGGATGTTTTGTATTTAAGTATGTATTTATCTATAAAAGTATGGTTATCGTCGTCTAGCGTCCACATAAGCCTACTAGAGCTTACCGAGAGACTACATTAGATGGATTTGTGTGAGGTTGTCTGATATTTATTTATTAATTATATTATTTTATTATTAAAATGTACCTATTTATGTAGGTAACAGAAGATCGCCCCTAACATCGACCTTTCCTCATCTTTTTAACCCCCGACAAAAAAAGAGGGGTGTTATAAGTTTAACATATATCTGTGTATCTGTGTATCTGTCTGCGGCATCGTAGCTCCCAAACGGATGGACCAATTTGAGTGCGTTTTTTTTTATCGATTTTTTTTTTGTCGAGATGGTTCTTAGCTATGTTTGGTGGAAATAGGACCAGTGGTTTCGAAGATATTCAGCTTTAATTGGAACAAGTGACAAGATCTCAGCCAATATTCAAGCCAAGAATTCCAAATTTTGGTTAAATGATAAGTTTTATTAGCATTTTCTATATCACTCACTAAATGAAGGTCTTATAGTCGTGAACGGATCTCAGCCAGTATTGAAGCCAAGAATTCCAAATTTTGATTGGACAGTTGGTAAAAAAAATTATGGCAACTATTTTGACGTTTGACGTTTCAATATTTCAGGTAATAAGACTTGCCTCGCCTTGCTTGCCTTCTACATTTTGTTTGAAATTAGGTACAATTATGCTACATTTGTAAGGGATTTGAATTAGTGTGGCGAATTAAATTAGTTTTTTAGGGTTCCGTACCCAAAGGGTAAAAAGTTAAAAACGGGACCCTATTACTGAGACTTCGCTGTCCGTCCGTCCGTCCGTCCGTCCGTCTGTCTGTCACCAGGCTGTATCTCAAGAACGGTGATAGCTTGACAGTTGAAATTTTCACAGATAATGTATTTCTATTGCCGCTATAACAAAAAATACTAGAAATAAAATAAAATAAATATTTAAGGGGGGCTCCCATACAACAAACGGAATTGGTTGCACCTCATTTGTATGGAGCGCTATACATACCAGGTGCAATCTTAACTTAACCACTTAAGGATGGAAAGTGTTTGTACGGAACCCTCGGTGCGCGAGTACGACTCGCACTTGACCGGCTTTTTACCTATATTGTTTAAGTGTGGGTGAGTTGTAATAAATAAGGGAGGTTTTTGCATTAAATTTGTGTGCAAATTGTTTATACACGTAAACACACATGTGATACCTCGCCTTTATCAGGTTTTGGGAGACTTTTTGGTTCGGAAATATACGGGGAAGGCGTATCTTGTTGGTTTAATGCTTTAAGACCCTTGCAGCTCTAACCAACAAACTATTTTACATTGATAACAATAACATTCCTTTCCTATTTATCCTCAGCTATTTCTACTTTATACCTGGAGCTAAGCCAGCCACAAAATCTTTAGATTTATCTAAGCGATAAAACTGCAGACCGACTGTACTTAGACTGAAGGATAAAACTAAAGATTCAGAGACTGGGAGGAAAATGTACCTATGTAAAATGCTCTCAAAACACAGAACCTGAAATCGTCAGTAATTCAATGTTTCCAGAATGTTGAGTTCTATTACCACTTTGTCAGGGTTGGCACTCGTAGGTCTATCTTCGACACATAGGTTAAGGTAACATCTATTGAATTGTGACTCTTTGTATACATATAGGTAATATCGTACATCTTATCTGCTCACTGAATTTCACAAGAATCGGTGGAGAAATGCGATCTAAACATCCGGATTTCGGATATACGACACTATTTTTGGTGAAGCTGATAAAAACAAGAAACGTGTACCTTACTATCGGCGTTTTTTGAGAAATATTTTGAAAACCTAGCTAACTTAGCTATTGCCTTATTGACATACATACATACATACAAAAAGTAAGAGACATAGAGAAGTTAAGACACCAATATAAATATTTATACCTATATACAAAAGGAGTACTTTCATAGTGCCATAAAAGTATTTAATAAGTTACCGTCCGAACTAAAGGTTTTAGAAGGAAATGCATTTAAAACTACCTAATTTAAAAAATTGGCTGCTTCAGAGAGTGTTAGTGAATATTTCGCATCTTAGCTATAACTATAAGTTAGGTTTTAAGTACCTATAACTATTGTATGCCCGAAGTCGGGACACTGTTGTAACAAATTCACTATTCCATCTTATGTACCTACACAGTTATTTAATAAAAATATTTATTCCCTTCTCTTCTCTCTCTTCTCTTAGATTTTCGACAACATATATTTGATAACCAGATAGAGCTAGAATGCTAAAAATCAATCACCGAATAATTACCTATAATCGTATGCTCTAAATGGAATGTCGACATTCATATTTATAAGAAGATCGGGTGTAAGAACCTGAGAGAAACGTTACTTTGTTACCCCTCTAATAAAAACTCGTAACAATTAGTCCTCTTTAAGTAGTTTACCTAGCTCTGAACAAACCTAGTCTATCTTTTGCCTCACTTTTGCCTCTTCAAAATGAAAACCAATAGTGGCCCGGGACGGTTGAATTGCTTACTACACAAACGCAAGACCTCTTGAAAACTTTCCTTAAAGCGCCCCTTTAACGTGATTTTCAATCAAGTCGCCCTCCGCGCTCTCGCTTTAGCCATCACAGTCGACAAAAAAATCTGCCTACACCCAATGTATATTGTCTCAATTCTAACCCGATCGAATTATAATCTTGGCACCGTTCGATATAAAGTCGGATTTCGTGGGCGCGGAGATTCGAAGGAAAAATTCTCGAAGGTGAAATCGGGAACGCCATAAAGGCAGTGACTCGAGGAGCGTTTCGTCAGTTTACAAGCTCGCTGTAATAAGATATCGAACGCTCTATCACCTTAGAAAATGTCTTTATTATGCTCTCTGAAACAAAGCTGCCGTTGTTAGAAATATAAGACGTCCCGCCATTTATAAAGACCAGATTACCAGATTTTCAATAGCGTCGCATTTATCAAGGCTCGATCGCCTTGTTTTTGTTATAGAAGAAGTTTTTGTTTTGAACTCATCAAAGTGTTAATTCACATTTTCACCATGCTCTGTTTTGTTAGTTGTAAATGGCTGATTATGCTTGTCCAATGGTCCATTGATAATGATGTCGTAATGGTCAATTGATCGGCTACTGTTGTCCCTGAATAATAACTAAATGATCCCTATCATACGTCGATGCGATACCACCATTTTACTATATATGTTATCTCGACTTCATAGGAGTTTCCTTTAACGGTTTTAAAGGTAAGCAAAAACAAACGAGAGTTAAGATGCATAGGTATCGAATACGCAAACTACAAGCCGGGATAAAGCTACTCGTAGGAAGCCTAGTCCATAGCTTTACGGGCTCTTTGGGAAATTGCTTCGGAACCTTTGTTTGCATCCGTGCCAAACGGTTCGGTGACGTATTCTTTTTCCGCTAGTTCCCAACTTTCGCAAAAGGGCGAGACGTGTTCAGGCGGCGGTAATTTGTCGCTAAAATCCTTATTTATTGCAACAGGGAAGTTGGATCGGCCTCGGGGGCGAATTCGGAAACTTTACTCCTTTAACTTTGCTTCAGTGAATACGGACACACTTGAGCACATATTGAGGTTGAATCCTATTCTTGTTTCACTTGAATTATGGGAGAATAGTTTAATACATTTCTAATGGAAATCGGTGGTCAGGTTTCGTTGTACGGGTCAGAGTTCGGTAAGGCCGTAGATATTTGCACTTGTAACAATGCCTGATTGAAGATTTCGCCCCGAAGTTTCTCTTAAAATTTCCGGAATAGTTACCTACCTACATGTATGGGCAGCCGGAAGATTTCACCAAAGTTTTATGTTTGCTATGGTCTCACACTTGGTCTTATTAACGGAAGGTGGTTAGCAGTTCTCGGAATATAGACTTCTGTTCGCTAGCTCGGAAAGCGTATGAACTAGCCGAAATTGCGGCGGCGGGCACTTTAGCCTGTTACGGTGGGGCAGCAATTGTGAAAAGATCCGGATAAAATATTTGTTCTCTTTGTTCCTTTCGTGAGAAGTTGAAGAGTTCGTGTTGCGAGTGCTCGTAGCTTTCAAGCAATTACCTAAGGCTATAGATATGTTGATTAGCTTGATGTAGTGTTTGTCTATCCCCAGATATACTAGCTATAGTGCTACGCTGTCTTGAGCACACGGATGTGGGTAGTTCAGTCACGCGAGAGCCGCGGGCGCGAGTGAACGTCTGCCTGACATTGGTGTGGTATCGAGCCAGTGAATACTGTTATTGTGCCTAAAGGAGTACTACAAGTGGCGACGAGGGTAAAGGTTAGCTAAAAGGAATTACTTTAAACCTCATCAGTGCACATAAAGTACGTAATTACACAATGTACGTTTTTTTTCTCTTCTCGCTTAAAAGAGAGGGAGGCAGGGCCCTATTCAATAAACATTACAATCCGACAAATTTGTAAAAAACAAGTGACATAATTGTAGAATTGTAATAAAACTTTACAATTGTAAAAAACGCCTGTCGCTTTCGATGACAATTGTAATTTACAAATATGTCATGGTATGTTACAATTTACAATTAAGTGTAATATTATGTTTTTTAATGTCTAACAATGACGGTAGAATAAAATCCAAATTGCCAACTTGTTCGACAAATTGCATTTCAGAGTACTTTCACATTAATCGCAATAATGGATATTAATAATAAGTTAACCATTTTGACGCTAATACACGACAATAAAGAAATATTGTTCGGTAAAATTAGTGACGTACTGACTCACAAAAAGAATAGGGCCCAGGTTGTTATATAACCTAGTAACCAAATAAATATCTTACAATATTAAGTAAATCACGGCAAAAGTAGTAATTGCTACAAAGTAATTACGAAATCTTTAATATTTATTTGTTTTGTGGAAACTGGCATAAAACGATATACCATAGAATTGAACGCCCGTGGTTTTGTCAAAATAATAATTCGAGTAAGTATCTAAGTATTTTACCAATTGCAAGTAAACAACAGGCTTTATAAACATAGATCACCAGACTACCGTCTGTGCTGTTTACTATTAGTGTCGTTCGTTGCTTAGAGAACCAACTTACGATTGTTATGACTACTCTGATACCCATAGAAGTAGGTATTGTGGGTAAAAATACTCGTACATTTAGTTAAACTGTAATACAAAAAAAACTAAGTGTATGCGCATTTATTAAATTAAAATAGTGTAGAAATTTAATAAAACAGTTGCCTGATAAAGAAAAAAAAGAATGTGCGTGTTGCAGTATAACTACCTACTATAGAATTATTATACGCACTTACTAGATGTGTCGATTTATAGCTATAACTTAGATGGGAGTTCAACTGATAATCGACATGATAATAGTATGTATATTTATTTATATTATGACGCGTTGTCATTGTGCATAGTTCAGAACAGATACGAACTACACGTATATAGGCATACACCTATCATAAGGGCTATTTTATCGTCTACGATGACAATTCTGTAACTAAACAGTTACATATTTACGTACTTACATACATATTGTCATACGATTATATTTTGAATTACGAGTGCGAATATCGGGGAAGTGTAGGTGGGTCATTGTCAGATTTAGGTTCGATAAACCATGCGTGATTTGTGACGGCTGTATGGGCCTACATGAAAATGTAAACCATGCGTGATTGTGTGACGGCTGTATGGGCCTACGTGAAAATGTAAACCATGCGTGATTGTGTGACGGCTGTATGGGCCTACATGAAAATGTAAACCATGCGTGATTGTGTGACGGCAGTATGGGCCTACATGAAAATGTAAACCATGCGGGATTGTGTGACGGCTGTATGGGCCTACATGAAAATGTAAACCATGCATGATTGTGTGACGGCTGTATATGGGCCTACATGAAAATGTAAACCATGCGTGATTGTGTGACGGCTGTATGGGCCTACATGAAAATGTAAACTATGCGTGAGTGAGACGGCTGTATGGGCCTACATGAGAATGTAAACCATGCGTGAATGTGTTACGGGTACATGAGTATATGTCAAAAAGTGGTGTGAACGATCGGATTGGGGGGTTAGTTATCGGAGGTTACTAAATATATAACCAACGATTGTTGGTTCCAGGTCGCCCCAAATCTGCTCCACATCATGGCAAATCAATTGCCCACGCCAGAGAAGCTCAATCTCGAGGGAGATAATGCGACTGTTGCTGATCGCTGGGAAAAGTGGAAGCGTGAACTAAATATATATTTGGAAGCGCAAACTATTACCAACAATTTGCGGAAAAGGGCAACGCTCTTACTGCTTGGCGGGCAGGCTCTGCAGGAGATACTCTATAATACTCCTGGAGCAATCGTGGAACCGGCTGAAGGAATCGATATATTCAAAACAGCTGTTGAGAAGTTGGACAATTATTTCCAACCCAAACAAAATAGGATCTACGAGAGATATATCTTCCGTCAAATTAAGCAAGAAGAGGGAGAACGGTTTGAAAAATTCGTTCTAAAATTAAGAAACCAGGCAGTCAAGTGCAAATTTGCAATACCTGATGAAAATTTAATTGACCAGATCGTAGAAAAATGTGCAATGCCTGAACTCCGGAAAAAAATATTGACCATAGGCGATGAAATAACCTTGGATAAGATTATCACAGAGGCAAACACACTAGAAGTAGTTGGCCAACAGTTAAGTGGTTATGAAAACAATAAATTAACTAGCGAAGTCAATAAAATCACTCAACATTCGACAAAAGAGGTTAAACGAGAAAATAAAAATAGCAATAAAAATGATGGTAACAAATGTGGGAAATGTGGATACACGTCACATACGGAGAATAAGCAAGAGTGCCCGGCAAAATGGAAGAAGTGCCATTCATGTGGAAATGTAGGGCATTTTAGTGCGTTATGCAGAAGTAAAGCGCAGAAACGGAAATCAGTTCAAAGGCAAAATGATTTCAAACAAAATAAACGGCCCCGAAATGGTAAAGAAGTAAATTCAATTAAATCGGAAAATGATTCAGATGTAAAAAAGGAAGTACACTATGTATTTAGTATCGATGATGACGCGAATGTTGAATGTGAACTGGGAGGAATAAAATTGAAGATGCTTATAGATTCGGGATGCAAGTTAAATTTAATCTCTGAAAAATCTTGGGAATATTTGAAGAAGCAGGAGGTTAAATGCTTGAGCGAGACTAAAGGAACAAAGAAGATGTTATACGCATATGGAAGTAAAATTCCCTTGGAAGTGAAAGGCTCATTTGAAACCACGATTAAAGTAAACGAAAAATCAGAACGTGCTATCGTATATGTAATAATAGGAGGCACAAGAGACTTGTTAGGCAAGGAAACAGCGGTAAAACTTGGCGTTCTAAAACTAGGGATTGGGGTAAACGAAATCGCTCAGACCGATAAAGCCTTTCCAAAGTTTAAGGACGTATTAGTGGAAATTCCGGTGGACGATACGTGTAAGCCCTTGTCCCAGCCGTATCGAAGGATTCCGATCCCTATTGAGGAAAAGGTTCAGCAAAAAATTAATGAACTACTTGAGAGCGACATTATAGAAAAAGTACATGGACCCTCACAGTGGGTTTCACCGATAGTCCCGATATTGAAAGACGACAATGATTTACGCTTATGCGTTGATATGAGACGCGCCAATGCCGCGATCATGAGAGAAAACCATCCGTTGCCTTGCATGGATAAATTGTTGCCTAAAATTAGAAAGGCCGCTTATTTCTCTAAATTAGATATCAAAAATGCATTTCACCAGGTAGAAATACATCCTAATTCACGGCACGTAACAACATTTATCACGTCACAGGGATTGTACAGATACAAGCGATTGATGTTCGGGATCACTTGTGCCCCTGAATTATTTCAGAAAATTCTGGAAAATATGCTCGCCGGTTTGGAGGGTGTCATTAATTTCATAGATGATATCTTGGTCTATGGCGAGAATGAGGAACAACACGATGACAGGCTGGCAAAACTAAAGGAAGTCTTAAAAAACAATAATGTCATGCTCAATGAAACAAAATGTGTGTACAAAGCCCAGACAATCAGCTTCTTGGGACATGAGTTGACGCCAAATGGCGTGAAGCCACTAAAAAAATATATTACTAGTATTGCTGAATTCAGAGCACCAACAACAATAGAAGAGCTCCAAAGTTTTTTGGGACTAGTGAATTACATCAACAAATGGATCCCAAACTTAGCAACTAAAACAGAAAGTTTAAAAACATTATTAAGGAAAAACATTGGAAAAAAAGCTAGCATTAAAGAATTTTGGACGGATAAACAAGACCAAGCCTTCAAGGAATTAAAGAAAGCTCTTGCCACGGTTGAAACATTAGGGTATTATGATGTAGACGATAAAACACAGGTGATTGCGGACGCTAGTCCCGTGGGTCTTGGGGCTGTATTAGTACAGAGTGATGACAGAGGCTCAAGGATTATAGCGTACGGTAACCGGACATTAACGGAGCTGGAACGAAAGTACAGCCAAACAGAAAAAGAGGCACTGGCGTTAGTCTGGGCGGTGGAACATTTTAACATATTCCTATTTGGAAAGCAGTTTGACCTTGTCACAGACCATAAGCCCTTAGAGTTTCTATTTGCACCGAAATCGAAACCTTGTGCTCGGGTTGAAAGATGGGTGCTACGGTTACAGACATATCGCTACAACGTTGTACATCGGCCAGGAAAAACAAACATCGCAGACCCTTTGTCTCGACTATGCGACTACCGAATTGCACCATCTGGTCACTTTGATGACTATGTGAATCAGATCGTTGAGCAGGCTCGACCATGTGCAGTCCCAATGACAGATATTGTAACTTGCTCGGAAAAAGATGAGGAAATAAGAAAAGTGAATAAAGGCATCTATAACAACGACTGGGATGACAGTGTCAAAGGATACAAAGTCTTTCAGAACGAACTTTGCTTCTATGATGACGTTTTGCTAAAAGGAAATAAGATAGTCATACCTCGTGAATTAAGGAAAACAGTTTTGAACGCAGCGCACGAGGGACACCCAGGCATAGTCGCTATGAAGGGTCGATTAAGATCAAAGGTTTGGTGGCCCAGAATCGACAAAGATGCTGAAGGTATTGTCAAAGCATGTAAAGCATGTACTCTAGTCGGCTTACCAAGCGCTCCAGCCCCCATGAAACGTCGTGAACTCCCTGAAGAAGCATGGGTAGACGTTGCATTGGATTTGTTAGGCCCGCTACCCAATAACGAATACTTGTTAGTAATCGTTGATTACTATAGCCGATATAAAGAAATAAAATTCACGAAGAGCATTACTAGCTCACATATAATTACGATTCTGAAAGAAATTTTCAGCCGAACAGGGTTTCCTACATCGATTACGGCAGATAATGGCCGCCAATTTGTCAGTGCCGAATTCAAAGAATACTGTCGACAGTGCAACATAAGACTGTTTAACTCGATCCCCTACTGGCCCCAGCAAAATGGCGAAGTAGAGAGACAGAACCGAGACATATTAAAAAGGCTAAAAATTAGTCAGATTGAGAAGACTGATCCAAAAGAAAGTGTCTGGGAATATCTAATGATGTATAACTCAACTCCACATTCGGTGACTGGTAAAACCCCAGCCGAGCTGTTTTATCGCCGACAAAATCGGGATAAAATTCCCTCTTTCATTGATGTTACCAACAGAACAGAGGATTCGGAAATTAGGGACAAGGATAAGATTCAAAAAGGAAAGGGCAAAGAGTATGGAGACAAGAAAAGAAGAGCACAGGATAGTACACTTGTAGAAGGAGAGAAGGTATATATTAAGGAAATGGAACATAAGAACAAATTAACTCCCAACTTTAAACCAACACCTCACATTGTAGAACGAGCTGAAGGCGGAGATGTGACTGTAAGAAACGAAGAAACTGGTCAAACATTGCGACGTAATGTGCTTCATTTGAAGAAAGTCGAAGGGCAGTGGGAAGTCCAAAGAAAAGAAGATGATCTAGATGAAAGTGACAATTAACAGATTGAATAAGTAAATGTATGATTCCTTCACCAAATTGATTAAATAAAAATAGAAAAATAAAAATTAAAATAAGGAAGGGATGTAGTGTTTGTCTATCCCCAGATATACTAGCTATAGTGCTACGCTGTCTTGAGCACACGGATGTGGGTAGTTCAGTCACGCGAGAGCCGCGGGCGCGAGTGAACGTCTGCCTGACATTGGTGTGGTATCGAGCCAGTGAATACTGTTATTGTGCCTAAAGGAGTACTACACTTATGATATATACCTTTCCGAAATAAAAATGTCTAAGTAGTTGTTCTTAAAAAAAATTATAAAATAATTAGACTACGTGGCGTAGATATTCGATTCTTTAGGTATGTGGGTGAATATTCAGCGATTGTTAGGCGTTTTTTTCGTCATTCTCATTAGTGTAAGTCGATTGTTTAAATATCCCGATGCCAAGCCAGCCCTGAGTGTGATCCTAGTTAGATTATAATTTAAACGACTGGCTCTTCCGTGAATCGTGACAAAAGAATAACGCTAGAACCGCGCGGTTAGAACGCTCGGAGAATCACCCGTTTTCATACAACAATGGAACTGCAAGATCAGCATAAATAGCTGACAGATCTATCATTTAGACGATAAACCTTCTATTCAAGTTATAAAAAAAAATATTATTTATTATTGATGACTGTTTTTTTTTTAATACTACGACGGTCAAGCATGCGGCCCGCCTGATGTTAAGCAGTTACCGCCGCCTATGGCGCCTATGAACGCTTGCAACGCCAGGAGCATCACACGCACGCTGCCGACCCTTTAAGAACCTATTTACTCCCCTCTTGAAGAACCGCATACTGTAGCCCCCGGGGAAAACCTCGGCAGGGAGCTCGTTCCACATGCGAAGCGTTCGCGGTAGGAAGTTCCTTAACATTATTCTTAGGTATTGCAGATTAGGGACAAATCTAAACTTAGCTCACTGAAAACATATAGTTGCTCTAACGTGTTGACTATTTTAGGTACAATTTAATGGGGCAGGTGAAACTAAAATGTCGAAATCAAGGATATCAATAATTTTAAGTCACTAATTAATTTTATTAATCACCTATCAATATCAACACACAATCTACCGCTTATTAGATTAGGCATTTTACCCGAGCTTTCAGAGCTCCATTTCGTTAATTACTTTAATTAGTAAAATGAATAAGTATAAAATTTCAACAGTAATCACCATTAAAGCTCAAGTAGGTACATTGAGCAGATAAATTATAATGAAATCTGAATCCGATGGTAAACCAATTATGAAGTAGATTATTAATGTCGGGACGTTTCGTGATTTATTGCCATTATATTATTTAATATTGTGTTTACAGCAATTATATTTACTGAAATTAATATTTTTATGTATAGGTCCTATACATAAAAATATTAATTTCAGTAAAACACAGAAGTCGTGAAGGTACCTATAATAGGTACCTACCTTCACGATAGTTGAGTTGAATGATTTGTACAATTAAATTTTTAAATTTTAATAGTGTTAGCGACTAGAGGTGGGTCGTTCGCAACTGAGTGATATAAATGAAGTATATCATTTCATTCATGTTAGTAACTTACTCACTCACTACAGGATCTCTATAATCAGTACCTAGTTATATATTTCGTTCGCTGTCACTCACCACGGAATATGAACTTAACTGAATGATACTACGTAAGTATTTGAAGTTATATTTATAAAATAAATTAACAACATCAAATAATTTCATTTGTCGATTATTTTGAAGTGAGTTACGTTTAATAGCTACGTCATTAGTTATTAGTATTATTTTTTATACTTTCATAATACTTCTTACGACGCATCATTCAAGTGAACCACTGAACGAGATGAAAGACATGAACGAAATAAGTATGATGATATATTATGATGGAGCAGTTTGAGTGTATAGATCCACTAAACGAAACGAAGGAAATGAACGAAATGAGTGATACATCGCTAGAGCTAAAGACATGAATCGTTCTCCTTCATTTGAGTGACATTATTTGCGCATCTCTACAAGTGCAAGTACATCATCCATCACTGATGATTCATCAGCATTGCAGCGCCGACTGTGGCGCCATCTCTATACTTCAAGAATGGAGTTGGGGTCCTACCACGGGCGATGTAACGGCGGGGGATTGTTAATCAATAAAAAGTCTGCGCCGGAGTGGTTTTCATACCGCAACTCTCTTTCCCCTCTCTTCCTGCCCTCAGTCCATGCGCCCAGAGCGCCCAAATTACTCCTGTGGCGCGGAGATAATTCCATTAGCGGGTTATACTCCCACACAAAGTCCGACTACTGGTAGTAAGGGCTTGTGGCGACATATTAATATTTATAATAAATATTATTATGTTTATAGTTTTTATTATAAAATTACTATCGCACCTTCGCGGCGACGCGCGCGCAGTAGTCCGAGCACTTTATCTATCGGGACGCTTCGTGAAACTTCGGCGAACGCTGTCAGTGATCGCGAGCGCTCGGAAATTCCTGCCAGTCGGCATTTAACCATTCTCGAGGCTGGACGCTGCGCTCGCGCCGCCCGAGCTAACGGTACATTGTTACGCGAACACTTTTCGGTTTGCTATTGCGCGCCGCTGTATATTTTAGCTTTAGTTTAAATGTTTTATGTGCTTTCCTATATTCTATGCTTTCTCTGACTTTCTTAAAACTTCTGTGTTGTGATTCTAACTATCATTTCTTCTTACTGTGCTGTGACTCTTGTGTATTGCTGTCAAACTCTATCGTGTCCTATTGACAATATATTTATAATTAATATGGAGCTAGCCTGTTTTATTTAACTCGCTAGGCTAGTTACCCATAGGCTAACCAGCCCTGATACAATTCAAGTTATGTCTATAAAAAAAATGAGTAAAAAAGTTTTTTAAGTCAAACGGTTTTATTGAAAATGTACTAAAGGGTAAAAAATAATTTGGTAGGTCCTAGATACCATGACATCACCCCACTCTCCTCATCAATATAGGGCACTGATCAGACATAAAATAAAATCGTTGGGCGCGCGTAACCTGCGTAAATATGTAAATTTCACACGCCCAACGATTTTATTTTTTATCTGATCAGTGCCCTAGATTGATGAGGAGAGTGGGGTGATGTCATGGTATCTAGGACCTATCAAATTATTTTTTACCCTTTAACATTTTCAATAAAACCGTTTGACTTAAAAAACTTTTTTACTCATTTTTTATTTTCAAGTTTTTAGTTTTTAATGTTGTTACATTACGTACTTCTCATTCTTTTTAATTCATTCAGTGCCTCATTATTACAAGGGTTTTTTACAGCCCAGTAATTTTTACACTAATAAAGGGTATGATTCTGCACAGTAAACGTTGCTCTGCCTGGGTCAGCGATTCAATCACGTCTGGTATAGAACCTGGATCCAGATTATTCCAGAAAGCATTTGATAGTGCTATCGTTTTATTACTGGTGACATGTGTTTGGCAGCGGGATCATAAAAGTAACGTTGAGTATTGTACGTACTGTATGTACTTGATTAGGATACGACTGGCAACGCTGGTGCAAATTTCACAAACGTGACTGAACAAAGTATTAATAGCATTTTCGAACATTTGCAGATGATTCCCCATGATTTGATTGCAGGGTACGCTCCCGTTGGCTATTTTACCTGACTTTGCGTTGCTCAGGTGTTTCGGACGCTACGAGTTCTCTTTGTCTCTTACGTTGGCCTGTTATCCTGGCCTCATATTGCTCAGGTGTTTCGGACGCTACCAGTTCTCTTTGTCTCTTACGTTGGCCTGTTATCCTGGCCTCATATTGCTCAGGTGTTTCGGACGCTACCAGTTCTCTTTGTCTCTCACGTTGGCCTGTTATCCTGGCCTCATATTGCTCAGGTGTTTTGAACGCTACCAGTTCTCTTTGTCTCACGTTGGCCTGTTATCCTGGCCTCATATTGTTTGTATTGAGTAGTTGCTTAAATGTCATCATTCATATTACTGTTAAGTATTGACTGCTCTAAACTCTACGATCCACTATGCAGCTTTCGACTTGCCCTTTCATTTGATATCCATCACCCTTAGTGAAACAATTAATTAATCTGGAAATTCCGGCAGCCATCTTAGGTTTTAAATTTGTCAAATCATATTACTGTATTCTATTACTCAAGCCCTTCGTTCTGATACCCATATTGAAGGGGTAGTGAAAAGAAATCACCTGCCATGTTGTTGGCGGCCATATTGGATTTTCATTTATTTTTCATAGTGTAGTCTATTGAATAGACTACACTATTTATACGGAACGAAAGCGGTGGGGAAGCCACCTGCAGGGCACAGGTGCAGCAATCGTAAGCCGCACCTGCGTCTCGCCCCATCAGTGACGTCACCACCACCTGCGCTCTGTTACGTTAATATCTAATTCTTTAAAATCTGGAAATCCGCGCCGATACGGCCATTCTGAGAGGCGGTGCGTGCTCTGCGCCAGCCGTTTGTAGTGGACCTGAAATAAAAGGGAGTTTCCTTGAGCTAGTAAACTGTAGCCAAGGATGGATGTCGAAGAACAATTCAAGCTGTTCTTTATAAGTAGCAAGTATAGTTGTAAGTTTTTAAAGCAACTATAATAAGGCAATGATTTTGCTTGTAATGTGCTTCGACCGTCCATCACGTCTGTACACATATTTAATTTAAAGATGAAGCTGTGCTCTGGGCGGTCTTGTACGCCGTGGTACACAGATCATTCACATGGTTAATTTATCACTGGTTCTCGAAGATAGGAATAAGGCTGTGCTCTGGGCGGTCTTGTACGCCGTGGTGCACAGATCATTAACTAGGTCAATTTATTTATTAGTGGTTCTCGAAGATATGAATGAGGCTGTGCTCTGGGCAGTCTTGTACGCCGTGGTGAACAGATCATTCACATGGTTAATTTATCACTGGTTCTCGAAGATAGGAATAAGGCTGTGCTCTGGGCGGTCTTGTACGCCGTGGTGCACAGATCATAACTAGGTCAATTTATTTATTAGTGGTTCTCGAAGATATGAATGAGGCTGTGCTCTGGGCGGTCTTGTACGCCGTGGTGCACAGATCATTAACTAGGTCAATTTATTTATTAGTAGTTCTCGAAGATATGAATGAGGCTGTGCTCTGGGCAGTCTTGTACGCCGTGGTACACAGATCATTCACAAGGTTAATTTATTAGTGGTTCTCGAAGATATGCATGAGGCTGTGCTCTGGGCGGTTGTACGCCGTGGTATACAGCGGTTAAAATGGAAGTGAGTAAATCTCGTATTTGTGCATATTTTCGGGACCATACCGAAAGAAATAAACTGTAGGTATTGCTTTGTTTGAACTCACCAGATATTTTCAAAGAGTTGCAGCTGGTTCAGTACTTGACGTCGACGGCACAGGTTGCTCTGCTGGGCCGCGAACTTCGGGTTGGATGCTGATCTCGTCTTCCCGCGCCGATACGGTTTCTTGTTCGCCTGGTTGAGGAGCACGTCTAAGCTGGTCGTGTGCCACTTTTCGTGTGTAACCTCTTCCTACTACTTTCTTGACAAGGTAGCGGTCGTTATCTAGAACCCGTAGAATTTCGTAGGGTTCGCTAAACTTAAGGTCCTGCGATGTTTGGTTGCGGGGATTGTTTTTGATCATAACGTAGTCCCCTCTTGAGAAACGACGAATTTTTGCGTGATGTTGGTTAAAACGGCGTTTGTTTTGTTCTGCGGCCGTTGCCATTCTTTGTTGAACTACATTATCGAGTCCACTTACATCAACCGTTTCTTCTTCGAAATCAACTAGTCTCAACAGCGCAGGTGGCACACAGTGCCTGCGTCGAGTTAGTAAAGTGAGCGGAGCCACTCCAGTGATTTTATGAGTAATCGTCAAGAGTATTCTGCCATCTCTGCGTTTCATAATTTTTAATCATTGTCAAGGCATTTTTGAGCGTGCTCATAACCCGTTCAACTTGACCGTTCGCTCGGCTAACTCCTGGAGCTATTGTGTGTATTTCGATTCTAAATCGGTCACCATCAAGGTTGCTGAAAATGGGACTATTTTGCTGTATGTGATTGACCAAAATCGATGGCTGATGCACCAGCTTCGTACCTTCAGAAGTAATCAACATTCCGAGGCTTGTAGTTCCGTTGATCAAATTCATGCCAACCAAGATATCAGTTGTCATGTCTATATCGGGCAAAATGAAGAATTCCAATTCTACACTTATATTGTCAATCACGCAAATAGTTAATAAGGTGGTAATTGATAACACTGGATTCTGCCCAATACCTTTCAAATAGTTAGCTTTCTGTGTTCTCCGTCCAGGTATTTTATCAGCAACACTGTTACGCATCACTGAGCATTCCGCGCCACTATCGAAGATTGCTTTGAATGTGCTTGAACCGATTTGAATTTGAATTGGCGTCAATTTATTACTATCAATGTGGTTGACATTTGATGTCAATGATCGCTGACGCTTAAAACATGCCTCGTAAGTGTGACCTTCCTTGTTACAGAAATTGCAGATCTGTTTCTGTGCGACATGTTGTTTTTGAGCGCTGTTTTTGTCCGTAGTATTGTTGGTTGTCTGTTGTTCTGCATTTATTGCTGGCTTGAATCTACAATCCTGGGAAAGATGGTTAGACTTCTTGCAATACTGACAAGCCATAGTAGAAGAACGATCATCGCTGAATCGTGATCGTTTACTTGGTATTACGTTGCTGGCACTGGTACTTGATCGTTTGGCTCTAATTGATGATGCAACGGCATATCCGGTACGGTAGTAGCTCTAGCATTTAGTAGCTCGATTCGTATGCGGTCATCGTTAATGCATCCTATGACGGCTTCCACTGCATGTTCGTCATTAAGTTTATCTTTTGTTACTCTTTTCCATAGAACCCAAGCTTTGGACAAAAACTCGGCGATATTTTTGGTAGGATCGTAGACATGCTCTCTGAACTTAACGATGTCACTTGAGTATCTATTTTCCGGTTCATAAGTGGCGATGAGCTTTTCACGGAGTTCTTCCCAAGAAGAAGTGGTAACCATCCAGTCATCAACCCATAATTTAGCCCTTCCTTTAAGTAGGCTACCAACCTTCATACGTACGTCATAATCATTAAGCTTGTACGTCTAAACTGCCGTGG
This sequence comes from Apotomis capreana, assembly GCA_947623375.1. NCBI lineage: Eukaryota > Metazoa > Arthropoda > Insecta > Lepidoptera > Tortricidae > Apotomis > Apotomis capreana. Next base: position 6,064,087 of record OX392508.1, on the reverse strand, counting down.
TCACGTGTTGACACCATTCACGAACCCCTACATTCATGTCAGGGTCATAGGCTGGTAAAAATATTTCATTTATCTTCACCTTTGGCTGCGGCGGAGAGCAAAGGCGATCAGACATTTGCTGCAAAATCTTCATCATGTGCATCATGAATTCCATTGGCATAGCATTCCCTTGCAATTGCATAACTTCAGCCGATGTTGTTATATTTAATGGCCTTGGCATAGTAGGCTGTGGGATGGAAGTGGGAGTGAATCCCACTTCTGATGTTGGATCAGGTGGCTGGGTACCTGAAGTATCCAAAGGATTATGGTAGACGCCAGAGTCCTGGTGTCCATTATCCTTATCATCGTCCATTGTTACAATTAAAACGGCAGAGTAATCACAAGACTTTTATTGGTTACGCTTTAGCATAAGACAACCTTGCGCTCCGACGGTCCGAACAATAATGCCCCAGTTTGAACCGGCAGGCGCTTTTATACGGAACGAAAGCGGTGGGGAAGCCACCTGCAGGGCACAGGTGCAGCAATCGTAAGCCGCACCTGCGTCTCGCCCCATCAGTGACGTCACCACCACCTGCGCTCTGTTACGTTAATATCTAATTCTTTAAAATCTGGAAATCCGCGCCGATATATATATATATAATATATATATATATATTAAATACTAACTATATGACATATATGACACAATGTTTTTATAAAATATAACATTGGTAATGACAATGATACTGCTTGTAGTTTATTTTTATGTTAAAGGTAGACTACGGGGCGAGCGTGCTGCCGACAAGAATAGACTCTATTCTACTATAGTCAAGACCTTTTATTTGATACCCATATTGGAGGGGTTATGAAAAGAAAAATGAACCAGCCATTTTTTGGCGGCCTTATTGGATTTTCATTTTATTTTCATAAAGAACTCTATTCTACTAATCTAGCCCTTTCATTTGATACCCATATTAAGGAAGTAGCGATAAAATATGTAATCCGCCATTTTGTAACGGCGGCCATCTTGGATTTACAATAATACCGAATGTATTAAATTATATTGTCACCAAAACGCCAAAACTAAAGATCTGTACCAAATTTTAGATCAATACGTCAACAGGAAGGGGGTCAAATTTCAATTACTAGATTTGACCCAAATAAATAAATAAACAAACGGGGCAAGCTAAATAAAACCGTTTAAATAAAAAATAGCCAGGCTCTTTCTGCTAGTGATCGTTGTAGTGAAAAATGAGGTGTGCGTGCGTGTGCATATATTCTAGTTCTTAATACTTTGTTTGTCTCTTAAGATTATATAATAAAGACAGTATATAATTTGACAGTTGTTTGAGGAATATTAACCTGCCACTCTATGCCACCCTAAGGCATGTTGAAGCAACTGGTTAAAATATTCAATGGCTCTGACATCTGGTTCGGTGGTCCAGTTGGTAGGACGCCCGTGTTGGCACGGAAAGCCGTTGGAAACGCAGGTTCGAATCCTGTCTGAATCATTAAAAAAAAAAATGTTTTTTGAATTTTTCGCTTCATTGTAAACAATAATTGGCTTGTTTATTTATACGAGCATGAGAGCGAAAACAGAAGAAAACTTAGGACACTATTTAAGACTTTTGAAAATATTCGCGTTATCGCATTAGGCCATGCTTGGTTTTGTATGAAGAGGTAATGAAGGACGAACGTAGGTACTACTGCAAACATGACCGCTGTGCTCAGAGGCTCAACAATCAGGTCAAGAGGTTTTTGGGAGTTTCTCGCAATTGGAAATCAACACGCGAAATGTTGGGAGCTCCAACAACGTGGGGTATACTTAGGAAAAAGAGGGGCGAATAGAAGCGCGTCGCGCGACATAGCGACACGCATCACTAGATAAATGGCCAGGTGACAACCAAAACTAACTAAAATGTCTGTCACTACTCTTTATAACCTCGTTTCTAGTTAGTAGAATGATACTGAGATACGAGCTTTGTTTTAAGTAGGTATTTGTTAATACTTAGTGAGTTTTGGTTGTCAACAGACGAACTACTGTACCCTTACCATGAGTAACAGTAAAAACAAAACAGTAGCTGTGTTATTCTCGTACAAATCGTTCACGCTGTCACCAGCGAGTAGTCACGTCAACTCATGGTAAGGTAAGGTTTAATACTTCTCGCGCGAGAGTCGCGTCTCACAGATGTGCTGGCTGTCTAAATCATTTTGGGGGTTATTAAATATGCGTATTATATATTATATATTTAATTTACTAGCCATTATTATAGCTGCCAAGTGAATTATTGCCGTGTCCCCAGGCACAGCTTTAATAGCGCGACATGAAATTGACTATCCCATGGTAAATTGATTAATTTTATTTATGGATGAAATTATTGAGCTTGCTTTATAGTGGAGATATTTGTGCAATGTATTATGATTAGTGGAATATCGCATAATAACATGTAGTCTATGCCGAATGATAAAATTAGTTATATTGGTAAGTAAGTACTAAACTCAAGCCAGGTAGGTACAGAATACTTTTGACCCTCTACAGCTTCGAAAATAGAGGACTTGTGACTTTTCTCCGAACGCAAACGATGTTGCGGTTACTTTCTAGTGATTTATAAGTCAGCAAGATAGAGGTAAAAAAAACAATTTAAACGGTTTATATCGCGTAAGTATATTAATTATTTGAGCCTCCCTGACGTTTCGGTAGCGTTCCAGTTTGCAGTCTGCGAGCATGTCATGAACAAGCCAAACCATTCAATTAAGTTTGATAGTACTTTAATCCTTGCCAGAGAGAAACGATATTTTCCCAGAATGTTGCGCGAGGCTATAGAAATATGGGTAATTTGCACAAATGTAACTTTGACAGGGAAAAATCGTGTTTTTCTCAGTCAACCTTTGACAACGATAACTGGAAAGCTACCGAAGCATCAGGGAGGCTCAAATAAATAATATGCGCGATATAATCCGTTTAAATTGTTTTATTTAAATGTGTGACAGTCGCGGAAAACGAAGAAAATATTAACATAGAGGTTTTGGGCTTAAAGCCAAATCAATTGAGCACAAATTTCTTGACACTATCAGAAAGAAGCCAATTATAGGTACAGAACCTACCGTGTGGAGGTCCAACTAGCATAAAAACAGTTATACTCATATCAACCCATTACTAGCAAATAACGTAGCGTTATATTCGATGCAACGCAAGCCCAATAATTATTATCCAACCGTGTATTTGCCACAGACGTGTATTCGCAGTGTTCATGCGACGTGTACACTGTTGAGCTCATTATCCCTCCATTCTCGCCCGATGCGTTGCTGTCACAAATAAATCGATTAACTCATCGCGCTAACTTTGAGCTAGAGTCAGTTTGTTTAATTGGGATATACCTAAACATTACACACCCCATATTACTACACTAGCTGTGCCCCGCGGTGTTACCCGCTCATCCCACGGGAACATTAAATTTATTCGGGATGAAAAGTATCCTATGTCCTTTCCCGGGTCTCAAACTATCTCCATACCAAATTTCATCTAAGTCGGTTCAGCGGTTTAAGCGTGAAGAGGTAACAGACAGACAGACAGACACACTTTCGCATTTATAATATTAGTACGGATAGTATAAAACAAAGTCGCTTCTTGCTGTAGTTATACAAAGGGTTTAAACTCATGTGAAACAGAGAAGAAAGATGTTTACTCAAACGGGTTGATATACGAAATATGTAACACGGAAACTTAGTGTATATCATTATATTCTCACAATGTCAACAGCCAATTACTATTTTGTTATACATAATTAGGTGTCCTACAATCGAAAGTTCCATTAGATTTACAGCCGTGATATCGTTTAGCGTGCTAATCACTGCTCTGGCAGTACTGTCTGTGGTCTAACCACATAATTAGGCGTGATTGTCCCTGTACCCCTACCATCAGTCAGCGTGACCGTACTTGCTGGCGACAGCAGAAACGTTTGTATGGATAATAGTAGAATAGAATAGAATAGAATATTCTTTATTGCACACCTCAACAGGAAATAAATACAAACAAATTCAGAATAACAAGTAACATTCAATAGAGGTAAACAACAGGCGGTCTTATCGCTAAAGAACGATCTCTTCCAGACAACCATTGGGTAGTGATTTTAAATAAAAACGTCAGAAATGAGTAGGCGATGCAAAAGTAATCATGGAATCTGTGGAAAAAAAACTACCAAAATAATACATAAATAAACGTACATAAAATACAAAAAAATATATATATGCACAAATAAACCTACTTAATCATACATAACATAGGCATATACATATAAAATAATATTAGTAACGAACCACACTTCATGTCGGTCACAATACCAAAAAATTAAAGAAGGGACAAATAATGTTCTTTAAGGAGTGTTTTAAAATTGGCAACGGATTGGCTACGTACGTTTTAAGTCTAAGTACAGGCAGACAGTTCCACAACAAGGTAGCCCGGAAAGTAAAAGAGCTGTTGTAGAATTTAGAGGAGGAAGAGGGGACAGCCAGAACCAAATTTTGAAAGGATCTAACAGACCGAAGATAACTGAAACGCTCCTTGAGGTAACGGGGAGTTGCGGTTTATTTGTAAAACTAAACGGTAAGGGAACCTACTAGTGGCTGGTTAGGTATTTGCGCGACGCGGCGGCCATGCTAATTATTGACACGTGTATCTCGTATACCTAGTTCGTAACATTTTAAGAACTTCTAAAATTTCGATATTGCATTTTTTTTTATAATGGAACAACATAGTTAGTGGCTCCACTTCGCCTGTTGGTAAGCAAAAAGGGGAGACCAAGTCGATTTCAAGAAGAGCATCGAGTAGATATTGGGCGGAACCATCCCAAAGATGCGAGCAGAGCTTGAGCCTTATAAGAAGAGAAAGCTGGTCCGGCGTGAAGAATCGTCGCACCCGACAGCTTTAGCACAACTGACTCGCGACTCTTTCTCGCGCGAGAAATATTATCTCTCTCTTTCTTCGCAGTACTGAGAGAGGGTGATGAGCGATGCTATGTCGCGCGACATGAGTCCCGAACCATAGTTGTGGTAGAGGGGCAGGAATAGTATCTGTTCCTTCAGTTCCTTGGACTGTATGCTGCCGGTCAATTCAGATTCAGACATGTTAAAGTGACCTACTTGCAAATAAAAAATCTAAAACTGCGCCGAGCGTTAGCGCCTGAACCATAGAGCGCGGGGAATGCGTATTTAGATCGGCGCGCGGCCGCCATAGTAAAAATGTATGGAGAATCAAAAGCTCTTTTTGATAAATCTGGACCTTTAATACCAAACAATAATTGAAATATTTGATGCGGACAATTTGTAATGTAAGCATTCATCTTTTTTTTTTAACTGAAAATCAGAATAGATTTCCTTCGTTTAAGTATAAAAATATACTTAACGCCTGCTTACGATTTTACAGTTTTCGTCCAATTTCGCGTAGTTTTCTAGGGTATTAATAATCTTATAATTTTTCCACGGAGAAGTTGTTAACACATTCTTCGAAGTGCTAAATATATAGTTCAGAAATGGATTAAACAACTAGTGTTGACGTTGTCTACTTAACGGCAACTGCCTATTTTTCACATTTCGCTCGGTGCAGTCTTAATTTTGTTTTTTTGATCGATACAGTGTGTCAATTCCTAATAAAAAAAAAACAACTTGCGACAAAAATGCATCACTTCGTATAATATATATATCCAACGATGTATGGATTGGAGTATTATGTGAACATTATCAACTGCAATAATTACGTTATGGAATTCTGCAGTCAATGAGTCAATGACCGGAGCGATGATGAGTTTATTGACACGTGTACATTGTGTACTCAGTGTATGTACACACAGCCTGATTATCTCGTTCGGTATGTGATTTCAGCACAAATTGATCAATTAATTTACTTATGATTGGCGGTTTCTAGGGTGCCGTGTCTTCAAGGAAAATGGACGTGAAATTTGTGGCGTCGCATACAAATGTTGTGCAAACTTAACGTTATTGGACTATTTATAAGTGTTTAAATTATATACCTTTGTTTTATAACTAGAAATAGCTTCCTGCTAAATTTCATGGTTCTATATCACTGTTTCTCAACCAGTGGCTCGCAGAAGTCAATATTTAGGCCGCGAATGATTCAAATTCGCATATTTATGCCGGCTCTACATGCTTGGCAAACAACGGCAAACCTACAGGACGCAGATATACGTTAGAGTGAGACGGAACTACGTCGTGCTCACTCTAACATATAACTGCGTCCTGTAGGTTTGCCGTTGTTTGCCAAGCATGTGGAAGCGGCATGCATTTGTTTACATTTAGTCCGCGCGAACCACATTTAAATAAAAGCGGTCCCTAGTCAAAAAAGGTTAGGAACCACTGATTTTTGGTCAACGGAAAGTACCTATTTTTGATTCTCTTGTTTTGACAGGCCGACAGACGGATGGATACCGACTAAGAAGTTATCCTTATAAGAATGCCATTTTTACATAGAAAACATTGTTTTTGCTACAAAAGCCACAGAATACAGGAACCGCGCAGGTTGAAAAAACTATCACCTGGGTTAGATGTCGTTGCTATAGCCCGTACAACAAGGCGGAAAAAACATTTTCACCTCACTCGCTCGGAAAACCTCCGTTTATAGGGCGAAATCTGCGTGCAAAAGTCTATTTTACCCGCTAGCGTGCAAAAGTCATTTGAATTTCGAACACGACGATTTTGATTCTCTGTGGTGCATGTAACTGTCAAAAACATGTTAAGTAATAAAAATACAGAATCATAAATATACATAGGTGTATTTAGGATTCTGAGTACATATTACTAGGAATAGGTATGAGCCTATACCTAGTGGTATGCTTAGGCTTAGTAATATAATCTTAATAAGTTAAAGATTTTCTCTAAGCTCTGTAAAACTAAAATAATTTTTAAGAAATAAACAGCTGAAAAAAAAAAAAAAAAAAAAAAAAACTTTTTTATATTTAAGACTCCTTCAACGCGTGACTGATTTCATCAGTCGATAAATCTTCGAATAACCAATCAACGCACGCTAATAAAGGGCGATCTGGTCTGGCCGGCTAAAATCATATGTACGTTTGAATACTTCTTTTAAAAAAAAATACACCTATAATATCACGTCCAGAAACCTGGTTTGTGGTTACAGATTTTTAAGTTTTTATTTTTTCTACACTTTATTTTATGTTGAATATGTTTATATATATTAACAGTAAGTATTTCAGTTTCATTTAAATATTTTGACTAGTAAATATATTAATACAACACAAATTTTAATATTTATTTGTTATAAAAGTTGGAACATAAGAGTGTAATTTCTGAACGCACCCGAGAAAAAAATGAATAATTAAAAAGTTGGAAGTTTTCACAATTCACGTAAACAACGTAAATTGGTTCTGTGGAGAACACATACTGTTGTCTTACTTTATAGAAATATGGAAAACAAGAAAGTTAAGCCCAATTTGGAGTATTTATTCAATGCTAAAAGCCTGCATTAAAACGAAAAAGGATTTGTTATAAATATTTGGAGACAATAAGTAATTGACCGAAACTATTGGCGTTTTTAAAGAAGATAAAGCTGAAATAATCTTGTTTGGATCCCATCGTCCAATAACTTCCAAAGCAAGTGTTATGGAAAATACTTCTGAGTGGCCAACTAATCCTTCCCAGAATGCCATTCTCCCACATTCACGACGAATGTGTCAAGTAGTTTCAACCTTAGATTCCTTCGCTCGCTCAGCTTTCAATTTCAACACTCGCGCCAAATAACAACTTTGCAGCCTTGCATAACAAATAACTATTTCTCAAAAATTGCATGTAATGTTGCCTTACCATCGCTAGATAGACTACAGTAAGTGGAACATACCGAAGACTATTTAGAAGTGTCCAGTAAACAGCGAGATTTTAAATTTGGAATCAATATTTGTCCAGTAAGTAAGTATGTAATTCCTATTACGTATCAAGATATTTGAATATCGAAACACGATTTACATCGTCACCGACCTATAAAAAAACTAAGGATGTGATCGTATATAAGGCGATGAGGTCGTATATAAATGTAAAAAGGATGCATTCCACAAATTGTTTTAATTATAAGTACAGTGCGACAGCAAATTGTAGAAATTAAAAAGTGGCGTCCCTTTTTCATAGATTAAATAGAAAGAGACGACATTGCAGTATACACTTGCAATTTCCACTAAGAGCAAATGTATAATAAAAAGAGGTTAGCACTATTGGCAGTATAAACGTAACTCAAGATGCATATTTAAAAAAAAAAAAGTAGCGACAAGGTTTAGTGCGGAAGTTTGTATGCAGCGTTTAGTTCATAATCGTGCTGTGACAATGATATTTCGGAATTCCTTCCTTTTTTGTGTCGTTTAGAAAAAACCTCGAAGTTAAAATTGAAGGTAAGCTTTATGATATGAAAATTAGTTAGAAAATACAACAATGTATAACAATAATTAAATTTTATCTTTAAGACTTAGATTTGTAAGACAGTGCAAATAATTAAACGCAGTATTTATAAAAAAAGAAATTAAGGCGGGATTTAAATTAAAAGACAAAAATTTCAAATTTGTTTGTGTGATCTATTGCAATCTTCTTGTTCGTGGACTTCATTGCTGAAGGTCGTGTCCGTCCTGAAACGCTTTGACGGCATCGTTGACGAGTTGCCTCCATCCTACTCTATCCTCGGCTTTTCTCAGGGCAGTGGTAATAGTAAGTCCAGTTATAGTTTTTATCTGGTCGGACCAGCGGGTAGGTGATCGCCCACGTGGTCTTTTGCCGTCTACTTTTCCTACTACCACCAGTTTGTCGAAGTTATCTGGCTGTCTGCGGGCGATATGACCAAAGTAGCTTAGGACTCGCTGGTAACATATAGTAAGTGGAGAGTCTGGTTTTAACCTTCAGTTGGCCGAGAATGGACTTGTTGGTGCGTCTGGCTGTCCACGGTATGCGTAACATTCTCCGCCAACACCACATCTCAAAAGAGTCTATTTTCTTTCGGTCTACAGCACGAATGGAACAGGATTCGGAGCCGTACAGGAATATTGAGAATACCAGCGTTCTCACGAGTCTCATTTTGGTTGAGTTAGAGATCTATTACAATAATTCAGCAAAAATGAGTTCAGACAAGTCTGATTCCGAATAGACGGCACTCCTCCATACTTAAAATCGGAGGCAGAGTTAGCTAAAATAATTTACTTCCGACTAAATCCAAGGAGATATAAAAAAATACAAGAGATTCACTAAATGGAAGGAAGAAAATCAAGTTAATAAATTGGTCAGATAATGTGTGATTAGCTCAGAATATTTCAACAATCTTTCTGAGACAATCGGATGGCTACAAAGGAAATAAATCACAAATATTCAGCAGCAAAATATAGAAAAGTTCTTAAATCAAGCTCTAGATGATAACCATTTTGGCGATGAAGGTAAATAAATGCTGCCACTATTTGATAACGATTTAACTATATCTTTTATCCAAGTATAAACTCATAATTATTTTTGTTATAGGTTGTTATCATGGGAGTTAATGATGCCTGCGACGACGAATATCACAATGTGTAATAATAAAAATGGGATATAACAAAAATATTCATTGGAAAATGGCCGAATATGAATGTCACCTACAAAATATAATTTTAATCTAATTTTCTTGTTTAATTTTTGAGAAAAGCACTATACTTGCTTCGACCGTAAGAGCCATCCTGGCCTCGTATTATATCCGGACCTCGCCTACGGCTCGGTCCGTCTAATTCCTACTCGGCCAGTATGGCTTACTTACTGGTCTCTGCCGTAATGTACTATTACCCCTTTTTATTTTTTTAGCTACAGAAAAATGTGTAACTTTTTTCTAGAAATGATTTCATCGATTTCCCATTGCTAATGCATTTATGGTGTGTTGCTGATGTAATTACGAGTACATTACGTTTCAATCGTTTCGCGGTTTAGGCAATATCAGCGCTGGCCTGGTTTTTGGTGGCCAGTAATTACAGTGCAGTTTACCAGTGTTGGGTAAAAAGTATACTATGTTTAACTGACATAGTGGAAAGGTATTGATGTGCGCGTTTAATAATACCTACCCATGTCGCACGCAGTACTTCAATCAAAAAGCCTTTGTAACGCATATATATGTACCTATGTAACTCCTCTGGTGTTGCAGGTGTCCATGGGCGATGGGCGCTTACCATCAGGCAATCCGACTGCTCTGTTGCTACCTATATCATTAAAGAAATGCCAGTTAGAGAACTATTTCGATTATTACCGCACTGAAATATTGTAGGTACACAACATAAGCAAGTAAACGAAACAATCATGGTTTTATCTCTTGCGCTGTTTCCAAAACCAGAATAAACCTATTATACCTACTCGTAGCTGCATAGCGATGTCACAAAACTCTAACAATAGAATTAAAGTTGGGAGGACAAAAGATATCTGCTTTGTAGTATTTGACGTTCAAACTTGGAAACATTTTTGAATATTTTGCGTTGTAAAAGTTGTTTGGATCCGGGATTAGTGAGGGAACCCTGAGAAATGGGAGGTTGGAATTGGAAAAGTTGAGGTTTGGGGGACGGGGTGGGATTACCGGGACGGAGGCAGTGCGTTCGAAACAGGCTTACAAACATATGATATAAGGGCACCTTCGCACCTTCTGCTTCTATGGTGTGTACAAATTGATTCCCTGGCATTGAAGTAAGTGCGATTTTGCTTGTTTTTAAATAGGAAAAGTTTTTGGTAAACTTTTGCACAGACAGCTTGATACTGTACATTATAGCTGAAATAGTCTAGTCTTCTTTATTTTTAATTGCCTATAATTTACTTCGTAATTAGGTGTAGAAAATTTAGTGTTAAACTATGTTTGCGTTTGTCACTTGATAGATAAGTGATAAAGCAAGCATCCATCATGAGTCCTATCTATAGTATTTTTTAAAGCTTCATAAAGGAGACCTTCAGAAGCCTGGTAGGCTGCGGGTGCTCAGTAGTCAGTGGCCTAAATAGGCTGATATTATTGATAGTAGAAGTAAGTTCATCCGTTTGTATCAGCCATCCATAAATATACCATCTAAACAACTGAGCGTCGAAAAACCGCCAACAGGGTAGACAATCGCCAACGAGCTGATCAATATTGCAGAAAACTGATAGATCGATCGTTATGATCGTCATACAAATGGTCCTAGATCCTTAAAAAAATATTTTAGTGCAAGCTTTTATAGCCGACTGTACTTATCTTTGGATATCTATCAAATGCTCACTGAGACGATTCTAAAGAGCCCAAACTCGGTAGGATTGCTTTTTCTATTATAGACTTCCTATAGCCACCTTCCGGCTCCATCATCAGATCAGCCCCATGGTACCATATTATTGTATTGTCATCAAAGTTAAGTAAGTATGCAAAATTTCAGCTCAATCGGTTGACAATATCTGCTTCAAAATTGAGTTGGAAGATTGCACCTGAACAAACATACATACATACATACATAAATACATACATACATACATACATACATACATACATACATACATACATACAAACATACAAATATACATATATACATACATACATACATACATACATACATACATACATACATACATACATACATACATACATACATACATACATACATACATACCTACATACATTGCAAGTTAAATAAAAGCTTTTAAAATTATTTTTAATGTGTCGACTCCCATCCTAATCATAAAATATCTAGCCAGGATTCGAACTTAGGTCTGCTAGCTTCAATGGTGATATTTGCCATCACAGCCCAAGCGAACGGAAAGGAGATGTGCCGGTTCTCCAGAACGTTCTTCCCCGTACAAATTGGGATGGGATACGTTCTCGAGAACGGCACATATAAATCATATTCTTTAGTAAGGAATAAACCTCCAACTCACAACTAACGAAGAAACAACTCCCACGTAACAAAGGGTCCTTAAGCAAGTTTCTCGACAGCAATAAGTTACCTTATAACATAAGTTGTAATAATGCCCTATAATATAAGTTCTAATACAATCTTCCGTAAACGTCGAAAGCCCGTTTATCTCCTCTTGGAATAATGCCCGCCATTTATCTTGCTCGCTATTGCCTCATAATTCCACCGAATCGTATTCGTCTTCATCTATCAGTGGCATTAGAAAAACATAGATAAGGATATATTTTGTTCAGGAAATTCTTGATTAAATTCGGGGCACCTGAGAGCCGAGCAAGCTACGTATATCGTATGCTTATATGTGTGCGAATGGGCTTTCATCGAATGGGATCTTTTGTGATTGTTATAAAACTAACTTAACCTATTCATTTATGAAACATGTGATGTTTAATTTTTTTCATGTTTCATAAATGTATTAATATAACAGCAATCCTGTCTCGCTTGCTCGTTCACTGCTGTAAAGTGGTGCGGTAAGATGTGAATATTAACGTATTCATAAAGCCTTTCAAATAAACAATGCAAAGATCGACACACAAAGCATAAGGAAAAATTCGATCGGTTGCTTGGGAGTTAGGGTGGTGAAATGGTTAACGCGCTGAACCGGAAATCCAGAGGTACCGGGTTCGCTTCCCGGTCTCTGCCACCAGGTAACTCATTTTAATTTTTCTTTAAGCTTTGACCATTGTATCACTATGGATTTAAATTCCGAAATAAATTATTTGTATTTGTATTTATGGTTTAAACTTAACCTAACTTATTTTAATGACTAAGTTATCTTTTCGAAAGTAATAAAAAATGTGGCTATTAATGAAAATAATCATCCTACGAAACAGGGCTAAATAGAGGGGATCCGTCTAATGTACTGTGTAATTATGTACATCAGAAAATCTAACTATTCTGTTTAAAAATCTTAAATGGCAAAATTTACGAATCCTTAATTAAATATTAGGCTTAGAAAAAGTCATTAGAACCAGGCGAGCAGTGTATGAATAAATGAATGAATATACTATTTAAGCTGGGGAGTTGTCAAAGTCTAATTTTACCAAGTTCATACGCGCCCACCCAGTATCGTGTAATAATGCCAGATATTATATGGATAAATAAATATGTAAATGAAAATATGTGTGGTGGATATCAATATAGGTGTAACTAAAACGCAAAATCTAATTACCCGTGAAAATGTTCCGTTGGTATTTATTTATTTATTTTCTTTGTTGGTGAAAAAAACAGACACAGACAAAAACAGTTATATAATACGAAAGAAATCTTACGTTAGGTACCTTTAGCCTACATCCTAACACAATTCCCCCTAAGATTTTATGTAGGTAAATAAGGTGAAATTGCCATTACAAGAACACTCGATTAACACTACTTAAATGTATTATACTAATACTAACTTAAGGCACCGTAAAAGAAGAACCAGACAAATTCTAGGAAACTATTGTGAAAAACTCACCCTCCTGGATAGATATTTAACTTCTTAGAAACTGAAAATGAAACCCTTTAGAAAAGTGGTTATTTTAATAAAAATAACCGTTTTTATCTTCCAAGAAAAAAAAGTTGGTTGACATGACTTGTATCAGCGGGGCAAGCATATCTTGCGGCGAGTTCGTTAGTCGCGCGACTCGGCGTTTCACCTGTCTTGCTCGCACGGCATTGAAAGGAAAGTGACAGGCAGTATTTGTCGCGCGATAAAGAGTCACGTCGTGCTAAAATTAGGGCGTGGGTCACTGTGCGAATGCGGTATTGATGAAGGTGCTTTGGATCACATATTTTTCGATTGCACTAGATTCTCATATTTCTGTATGATGTATTACCGCGAAATATTACTGATCCTATCAATTTTTCTTCTCTGTTAACTTTTATGGCGCTCCTCTCACTACTATTCTTATCAAATATTTACTTGAGTATAACATCAGGCTGCCGATAACATATTTCTTTAATTAAATGTAATATTTTCTTCTATAATCTCTTTCCTATGTTGGCATGCCTCACTTACTGTCATCCTCTTGGCGCTTTTTTTTATTAATAACTGTACAAACATCTGTGTTGTCTATGCCGTCCATAACATCAATAAATGCTTGTTTTAGATTCCACGCCTATCCTCTCACAAAAATCAAAATTCAATACCGACCATTCTCCTAACGTGTGATATGTCTACACGTCGACATTGGCTAAATACCTCTTGCTAAATCAGCAAGAAGTGAAAGCCAGAAAAGGAAAAAAAAGAATCACGTGTCACAGTTATGCTAGACGTGCACAGGGCCGGTTAGCCCTCACTACTAGTAGGTACCTAAGTCGGACTTTGTGTGGGAGTACAACCCCATTTATATCGCTCAGTGTGGGCAAATTTGAAGTATATAAGACATACAAAGATCTGCTCTTGGGAACTATGTCTTCGATTTTAATGACAATGACAATTGTATTCATGCAGGTAGCTAAGTAACCAACCAACCAACCCTCGCGATGGACGGACTTACTAAAGACAGACAAAATGCCATTCCATGGGATGAACATACACTGAACTGCGCTTTGAGCATTAGGTACCTAAATCAATGTCAAATCGGCCCGTCTAGCTCAACTATGCTTTACGACTCTTGTCGCGCGGTATAGCGTCACCTGTCACTCTCTCACAATACTGCACAGAAAGAGTAAAAATATCTCGCGCCAGAAAGATCATATCACAGTTGTGCTAGAAGTGCTGGTATCACAATTTAAAGTCTCGAAAGAAATGACTAAAGCACTAGGGAATGATGACCTTAGGTCAAAAGCGGTCTGGTGTGACCGTTTGGCAGGTGGGTTACGAATTGTAGCAAAAGAAGTTAAATCGGTACTAAACTAGTATGCAGACTATTAGTTACTGAATAAAGAGCCAATGGATCACAAGGAAAGGACAACAAGTTAAAAATAAACCAAATGACATACGAATTAATGACATTATATAAAATTGCAATAACGTATCAAGTATGCTTGTACGAGTTAGAGACGTCTTCAAGGTAAGTAAGTTTATCGTTACCGCATGATCGAATAATCGAGAGTCGACTCGACTCCTGTGCCGAGTGTCCTTGACATCGATATAGACAGGTATTTGCCTAAAGACGAGAGGGATCTTTCTTCCCTTGTGCGCAATTTGATCTTGACATGTTGACATCTGCTGATTTACAAATGGTGGCTTTAATGCCATGAAGCAAGCATGGTGCGGGATGGGTATACAACACAACATGTATGCATACGATGCAAATGTCCAAATGTCACTGCAAAGTAGGTACTAGTTCAGAGTCCGAAAGTTCAAAGTCAAAGTTCGAAAATACTAGTAAATACTGGGGTTATTCTAGTAAATACTAGGTTTTTTTAGTAACGCCGTGACGATAGATAAGGTTTCTTGTTTTGTCGCGGCTGACGTTTAATTTTCCTTTTATTTGACTTTTGGACATTTACATGTTTGCAATGTCTCTTACATCCACCAACGTTTATTTCATTAAACCTTCTGTTTGAGTGTCAACCCCGGCTATATGCATGAGATTGTATATATTTTATTTTAGTAATCATTTGTATTTTCTAGTTGTTATCTGTTCCTAATAACGGGTTTAGATAAAACACCGTGTCAATATGTAAATTAAAACAAACACGATTCGCAAACTCCTACAGAACATCGTCTTTACTGCGGACTTTTATGGTCGCCATTACCGTACGTAAATTAAACGGAATCGCCTTACATTCGAATACGAGCCCATATACCTTGTTGACATTTGAAGGTAAGCATATAAAGTCGATATCGAAACCCACGAATAAATGGAACATAATGAAAATATATTACGGGCCCTGCCCTCGTAAACGACTGGCAGGCGAATGTTATTCAAATAAACATTACCATGAGCGACTGAGTTCAAGAAATCGTAAAATTTACAACTATGCTCATGCAAAATTATGCCCGCACGGAGCGGGAAAGGTCAGTCGGGACCGGGTCGGAAAGCACTAGAAAGTAATGAAAGCATTAAAGGGTCCTTCAAATCGTTTTGTCTTTTCAAATGGTGTCTTTTCTTTGAATTCGCATCGACTTTGCAGGACCGTTGAACGAAGAGTAATAAATAATAGAATAGTTCCATCGATTTGCGTTTAAATTGTAATGGGGTTTGATCTGATACCATGTTCCTCGCTAATACATCGTTAATATTTACATGCTCATTAAGAACAGGTGAATATAGTTTGTGAGCGTGCCAAGTCTCAAACTAATCCGAGTGATTGATCAAGAGACGCCAGTGATCCATCAACCACAGTGCGCCAGTACCTATACACTATATACGTCTACCGATTAATAAGGCTACGAACGTATCTACATACCTCGCTGAGCCTAACTTAATTAATTTATGGATGTATGGATATGGATACCTACTCACTGTAATTGGAACGTACAGTATGGATCCGTCGTTTAGACGTCAGTCATATCCATCGCGAAGTTGAACAATTCATACGCTTGAGTTGTTCGTGATTTGTATGCTTTGTTTGTGACAGAAACGTTATGTAATACATCACGTTCGAGGGTTGTTTTGGGAATCCTTGATAGAGTGAAATTTGCAAATATTACGGTTAGTAATAATATATATAGTGTTTTGATCAACACAGTAGATAGAGCGAATTTTTTAATTTGTAAATTTATGATGGAATTAAATTGTTTTTTTTTTTTTTTTTTTTTTATTTATTTATTAATTAAAGTATACAGGGTAACGAGTTAGGTGATTTTGGTTGAGACAAAAAGCGATCCTGCATCGCACTATTGATATTTTTCCTGAAATTACCCCTCCTCATAGAAAAAGGATTTTCAGAAAATCTAGAATCTTATAAATAGATTTGAACTCACAATTGGAAGCAAGTGAGTATACTAATAGTTACACAAGAAAAACGTGCCTATACTTAATTGATTTAAGTTGGTTTAAGTCGATTCAATTATTGATTAGTTATGTGTTCAAAAGGGGTTTTTGTTGACGAATTCAATTTGACACTAACTCATTCGGTTACGTGCCCAACTGAAGTACTCGCACGTCATTAAATACTCCATTTCGTTTCGCTTCTACCAAATTAATAGAGTAATTAATTCGCTTAACGAACTACAAATGGACTTTTCGCATGACGATTTTACTTTTAAAATATATATATAAAAAATTGTAGACGCTTCCATTCAGTTGAAATAACTACAGAAATGTACACAATCTCTAATAAAGTCAATGTATCCTTTTATCAAAATGTGTAAAAAGTGTACGTTAGAGACATCAAGTAAGTATGGACTTTACATCGAAAACTACGGCGAGTCTCAGACATATTAAAATACATGAACGGGTTTACTCACGTCGTAGAAGTCGAATATCGCTCGACATATTGTTTCGAATCATGCAATAAAATATCGTCTATAACGTGCGTTATAACAGGCTTTAAAGCTTCGGGCGGAACAACTCGAAGGAAACTGTCAAGGGATTTCATACTAAATTGAAGGCCTAAGCCGGGAAGTATTTTTTTTAAACATGGCGTCTTCATGAACAGAAACAGCTAACCAGTTGAAGTATATTATTTTGAGAGGTGTATTTTTTTATTTCATTGCATATGTTTGAGAAAAACACTATACATGTAAAAAGAGCCAGGCCGTCTATACCTACTCACCCGGCAAGCATCATTCCCGGCTTCTGAAGTAAAGTACTATTAACTTAAAAGTACTAGAGTTCATTACCGTAGTGCAGTTTTCGCAACTACATACGTCACATATTTTTGCTCTATCAATTCTCGTTAGCCGCACTCGCTATTGACCCTCAATAATGTATTAGTACACGGGCACGGCGAGAATCATAATGAAGTGATCAGCCCAAACCTGACCGTCTGATGACGGCCATTACAGGAACACCAAATTCTCTTCCACCCCTTTCTCAGACGTGTTCAGAACGCCCAAGAGAAACGTGACTCGCATACCCCGCCGAGACATTTACACTGTGGGAAATCCGTGGAAATCTTTAAGGATTGCCTTGGAGTCCGTTATATATCTTTTTTTGTTTACTTATTCATTGGTTAACTTGGTTTAATAAATAAGGATAGTTAATTGGGGTCGTATTTTGTAGTTATTTTTCCGCTTGAAGGTTGAGACTTTTTAACATTAGTTATTAGCCAGAGACCTAATTCGATAAGGCTTTGTGATATCCCCAATTTAGCAATATCTCGATATAATATAGTTGTCAGCTTTTTGCAGTTGTCAAACATAACTAAGAACAACCGCATGAAAACACGCTTTCAAATAAGTAAAAACGCATTAAAATCAATCCACCTATTCCAGAGCTTAGTTGCCATAGGCAGATAGGTACACAGATCGCCCCCTGCCTGCTATACGGCCACATCTCAAAAAACCATTTTTTCGAGAAATCGCTTGTTAAAGTTTTGGCAGCGTAGTGCGTGGTAGTAAAACGGGGCTTACTCCAAGAGTTTTCGGTCAATTCATTTTAAATTTAGCTTTTTTTATTCTCCATGATATAACGCTTCTTATGAATACGTCTTTTTTTATAAAACGTCTATATTTTTTAAGGTACGAGGCCTTTAAGATAGGTACTTGGAGTTGTGGCAGTATTGCAGAAACATTTTGTTGAAATTTTGAGATGCGTCCAAAACCGAACAAGTATTATTGGAAAATGGTAACATAAAAATTATTATGCAAACACTAAAATAATTAAAATACCTTTATTAATCAACTTTTGTTACAGTAACAACATCACTGTAAGCGATAATCAGTGCATGCAGCTTTAATACCAACTTTCTAGATCATTATATCATCATCATTTTGCATATAATTATTGATTATCTGGTACCTTCTCTTAAAGGCACTTGTATCTTTAATTATCGTGTTAACATGTACCATGTACAAGGAGGCCCCGTAGTAGGTAGGTTTTAGCGTGGACTAGGTTCCCGTTGATATAAGTGTGCTGTTTCCCAGAAT
This sequence comes from Apotomis capreana, assembly GCA_947623375.1. Taxonomy (NCBI): domain Eukaryota; kingdom Metazoa; phylum Arthropoda; class Insecta; order Lepidoptera; family Tortricidae; genus Apotomis; species Apotomis capreana. The sequence goes on along the minus strand of OX392508.1, from coordinate 6,045,205 downwards.
TCTTCAACTTCTTTACAATATTCTAATAGCGATCAAGGTATCCTGAGGCACATTAACTTCTGTGCTCCCGACAAGCACGCAGAGCGCCGGCGCCGGCCGCCGCTGCTGGCGGTGCCGCGCGCGCGCACCAAGCTGCTGGCGCGGGCGCCGCTAACGCGAGCCCTTACTACGCTCAACCGGGTATCTCTAGAGATCGATCTATTTCATTGCACTCTGAGTGAATTCAAAAGTGTTGCCTTAAATGTTATTTGTTATGAATCGTAATTTTTTCTTTTTGAATTGTTTACCTTCTCTATCGCTTTAGGATTAAATCCTGTGATGATAGTGTTAAGTGATATTGTATATAAATAAATAAATAAAATAAATAAATATTACCTTTTCATAATGCAGGATAAGCTTTTCGTTTTCTACTTTTAGGTTTAGCAATACTGGATGAAGACTGGTTCGAATCAAAGTCCCAATTTATGTGAGTCGGTATTTACAACGAATTTTTAGAACACCTTGCACCAACTTGTAGGACATGGCTCTCACAGTTCTATTTAGACATAGTCTCGAATAATATAATTCCACCTAAGTTCAACTGCATACACTGAATTCGGGGAATTCGGAGCTTTTAGAGAGGCCAATCTACAATCAAATCGAACCCATAGTTGACAAAATAATTCCTGTGGAGCAGGCTGGATTCCGTAGTGATCCGAACTTACCGATCAGGTAATGTCGCTCACAACAGCTGTATTCGATACCGTATGGAGACAGGGGCTTATCTAAAAGCTCATTACCGTGGTGCAGATGGTGGAACTAATCAACTCTATGCTCAGCAATAGGATATTTATCGTCCGCCTAGGAAACACCTCAGGCAAAGTCAGGAAGCTGAACAATGGACTAGGTACCGCAGGGATCAGTCCTGGTCCCGCTCCTGCTTAACCTAATAATTATATCGTGTGTGTATAGGTTGAACAGGAGTGGGGTCAGGACCGATTCCGAAAACAGAGAATCGGAAATTTATGTATGCTGATGGATGACATCGCTTTCACAAACCAGGATGGCAAATTTAAACCCACGAAGAAAGCCCTTACATGCGATCTGGAATGTTTTGAGTAATACTTAAAAAAAATGGATACTGCAGCACAATGCTAGTAAAACAGAAAGAAACAAGCAAATTATGAGCCAAATATCTGCTTCAGAGAGAAGACGCTTAAATTAAATCCTACACCAAAGTACTTGGGTGTCACACTAGACCGCAATCTTTCCTATGCGCCACACATTAGTAAGTAAGGGAAAAAGCTACAGACGCAGAATAACATACTCCACAGATTAAGGGGAACTACTTGGGGATCAACAGCTGACGTGCTACGCACTACCGGTTTACTCCATGGCAGAGAACTGCTTGCCAGGTTGGCTCAACAGCGCACATGTGCATCGGATAGACGTGCTAGACCAAACCATGCGATGCATATTGGGAATCATCATCCTCTGGTTTGGCTGCCTGTGTTGAGTCATACAGCTCCCGCCCAACTAAGAAGACAACAGGCACTGGTCCACGAAGCACAAAAATTCGTGAATCGTCCCAATTTGCCCATCCATGTAGAGTTCGCAAACCTGCCGCCTCATCGGTTGAAGTCGAGGCACCCACCGTACAATAGAAGAACTTATAATTGTATAATATGAATGACTGTACATTATATGCCATACGAATAAATAAAATAAATAATAAGTAATATCGGTACCCACTGTTGTGAAACAATCAAAATGACGTTTATTTCGCTTATATTTAAGGGATTCATTGCAATAACACTATTTACGTTATTCTTATAGGACGCAACTCAAAAAAATATTATAAATGTATGCTACACAGCCACAACTGGCAAGTGGCTGTCTTGCAGGGAGTCAACTGACAATTTTTGGTCAAATTCATAAAGCCACTTGTGGAAAAAAGGCTTTTAAGGACACTTTTTCTTATGGCTCTCGAAATAAGGTCATAAATTAAACTATCCTGACTACGAATCTGCAATAATCCAAAAAAAAAATTTTTTTGAGATGTGGCCGTATAGCAGGCAGGGGGCGAGATGACAGGGTCAAACTTATAACGCCCCTTTTTTGCATGTTTGGTTAAAAGTCGCAGGAATTTAGTAGTAACGACAGAAATAATAGTTGCGGAGAACACAGTTAGTCATCTAACTTCAAATAGTAATCGCTAAAGTAGAAGTTTAGTAGCAAGATCACGAAGATATGTCATTGGCTGAGCGAGCGAAGCGTCTCCGCTTCAGCATGGCCCGAAATTCTATCGTATGTCCGGATTTTCGAATTTATACCAAGTCTTAAACGCTTTTTCACATAATAAGAGAGAGATTTAGTGATTTTGCATCTTAAAAAAATATGACAGTGAAAAATAGGATCAAAAACAGTTATGATGAATAAATGTATGAAAATAAAAAGTAGTATTAGAGATATTTATGATAATTGACATTATGATTTTAAATGGTTCGGAGTTATGATCGGTAGTATTAGTGACTAAGTATAAATAGTGACTATTATGATGAAAAATTGTACGAGTAGCATTTTCGGAGTTCCAATAATCGGGGTTGAAAAATTATGTGAACTTTGGCACACCCATTTCAAAAATGTCGGGCTAGTCCTTACATATGCACGCGAGTAAAAGTAGCTTTGTCTTTCAAAGTTATTAGAAATGTGACACGAAAGATGTAAGATCAGATATACGTACTAATGTTTATGAAATTAAAAACCTCTTTCGGCCTACGTGAGCGCTTGGTCACGTAAAGTGTCGGCCGATTTTCAAAAGGGGCTTTCATCTCAAAATTATAGATAGTATCGCGAGTAATAATTATTTTTAAATAAATTGTGTTTTTTTTTATGTTAAATAAATAAACAAAAAACCGGCCAAGTGCGAGTCGGACTCGCGCACGATGAGTTCCGTACGGGTCTATATCTGTTTGTCTAAAATTTTTTGGCCGATATTTTTTTCGGCACATATTTTTTGGCCTAATAATCTTTGGTCGATTGTTTTTTACGTCGAAAATTGTTTGGCCGAAATAGTTTTGCATATATTTTTTTGGCCGAAAATTGTTTAGTCTAATGGAATAACATTGTTTAATCGAATGTATTTTAGGCATAAAATTGGTATTCTGAATATAGGTTTCACTAATAATTGCATCCAAACTGTCGCATTTATTAAATTAATATTACTTAGATTTTTTTGGGGACGCAGTTCTAACCTAACCTACTGTTCTGGGAGCGCCTTATTTTTGTTAGGGACGCAGTTCTAACCTAACCTAACCTACTGTTCTGGGAGTGACTTATGTTTGTCGGGAACGCAGTTCTAACCTAACCTAATGTTCTGGGAGCGCCTTATTTTTGTTAGGGACGCAGTTCTAACCTAACCTACTGTTCTGGGAGCGCCTTATTTTTGTTAGGGACGCAGTTCTAACCTAACCTAACCTACTGTTCTGGGAGCGACTTATGTTTGTCGGGAACGCAGTTCTAACCTAACCTAACCTGCTGTTCTGGGAGCGCCTTATTTTTGTTAGGGACGCAATTCTAACCTAACCTACTGTTCTGGGAGCGCCTTATTGGAGCGGAGCGAGCGAAGCGAGCGAAGCTCCCATGGATCGACTCGAATGGACTTTGTAACAATGCGCAGATCTCAGCGAGTTCTCAACCGATTTTAGAAATGTTTGTTTTAAAATGCACAAATTAACTTTCACTAGGTCGTGATGAAGAGAAAATTTCGAAAAAAAAAAAGAAAAAACTCCGCTCCAATCTATGGTGCAAGCTTAGCCGGTGGCTGACTCTGCATCGACCTAGTTTTAGTCAGGGACGCAGTTCTAACCTAACCTAACCTACTGTTCTTGAAGCGACTTATGTTTGTCGGGAACGCAGTTCTAACCTAACCTAACCTAACCGACTGATCTGGGAGCGCCTTATTTTTGTTAGGGACGCAGTTCTAACCTAACCTAACCTACTGTTCTGGGAGCGACTTATGTTTTTCGGGAACGCAGTTCTAACCTAACCTAACCTACTGTTCTGGGAGCGCGTTATTTTTGTTAGGGACGCAGTTCTTACCTAACCTAACCTACTGTTCTGGGAGCGACTTATGTTTGTCGGGAACGCAGTTCTAACCTAACCTAACCGACTGGTATGGGAGCGCCTTATTTTTGTTAGGGACGCAGTTCTAACCTAACCTAACCTACTGTTCTGGGAGCGACTTATGTTTGTCGGGAACGCAGTTCTAACCTAACCTACTGTTCTGGGAGCGCCTTATTTTTGTTAGGGACGCAGTTCTAACCTAACCTAACCTACTGTTCTAGGAGCGCCTTATTTTAGTCAGGGACGCAGTTCTAACCTAACCTAACCTAACCTACTGTTCTGGGAGCGCCTTATTTTTGTTAAGGACGCAGTTCTAACCTAACCTAAACTATTTTTCTGGGAGCGACTTATGCTTATACTTTCGCTTGCTCGCTTCAGCATATGGGTTTTTAGGTTTTATGCTAGGCTACTGAATAATTATACCTAACAATATTATACTTTTAGCCTTTTAGTCATAAAAAAAATATACTAAACAATTTTAGGTCAAACATGTTTTAGGACAAAAAATATGTATGCAAAAAAATCTTTATGCTAAAGAATAAGTATACCATTAAATATTATACCAAACATTTTCGGCCAAACAATTTTAGAACATAAAATTTTAGACCAAGCGAAGGGCACCCGTTCCGTACCATCAAATAAAAAAGTCACATATTTATTTTATTATGTATTTAGTTGTTGTTATAGCGGCAACAGAAATACGTCATCTGTGAAAATTTCAAACATTTTCATGAGTTATAACCTGGTGACAGACAGACGGATAGTGGCGACTTAGTAATAGGGTCCCGTTTTACCCTTTGGGCATGGAACCCTGAAAACGCAAACCTGCCATCTCTAGTAATGATATCCACCGGACATCCCTGGCAAAGTATATAATAGTAATGATACATAATTAAATCATAGGAAAACATATGACATGTGTAAGTTAAATTTCCCATTCAGTAAAAGTACTTCAGTTTTCCTTTTTCTTCGATAAACCTTGAGCATTCACATTCTATTTTAACTACATAATTCAATTATTACGGTGAGGTAACAATACGAGATAAGGTCACGCCAGACTGACCTTTACATGAACGAGTACTTTGACGGATAATTTTCCACGTATTTGAGACACAATTCCAGAAACACAAATTACATAACAAATCACATTTCATATTAAGAAAATAGGAAAATAGTACGAAAGGCGTCTCTTACAGTAGGTACGGTCATTTTGTTTAGCGGTTAGCAAACAAAGCTATTGTTACCTTTAGACTGGACACAATGAAAACCAAAATACTATGCTTAATACTTAACTCCATTTAGCTGCTGTTTTTGTATTTAAAGCCTGACCAGAAATATATGAGGATGCGCCATATTGCGGCATTTCACTGGAACTAATTTCTTACACTGGCAATGATTTTATGATGGTTTGCCCACAATGTCAATGTCATTCGTGGAGGTTTGTTTAAAGACAAATATTTAAAACTATCCAAAGAAAATGCCGAAAACAATTCTGTCGTGAACGTAAGATTATAAATAAAGTGTACACGTGTTTACTACACGCAAAACAGTCAGCAAAGGAGTGCATTCCATTAAAAGATATTACGAGGTTAACATTGTGGAACTGACAGGTATTTAAACTAATGTCATTATAATGGGTTGCGATTGGTTGCAAAATTGTTGCCATATAAATCTTATAAATAGCGCCCTCTTGACAATTCTTATATATTTCTGGTCAGGCTTTATATTAAGTACACAGCGATTTTTTGACACAAATAATACTAGTCCGAAAATATTAAGATCCAGCCAGTTATACTGTGAGAAATAATGAGAGGCATTTAATTTATTAACTACCAGGAAAATAGAATATACTCGTATCGTCAGTGAGCTCACAGATTGCGATTCGGGTTCGGATGAAAACTGAGAGGTTCCTATCTGGATTCCGTGTTGAACGAGCGAGACAGGTATAAAACTCGAATCGCATTCTGTCAACTCACGCACTGTATTAACTTAAATTGGAAATGTCGTTAAGCCTTGTCGAATGGGCTCTAGTTCGAGTGTACTTTGAGATATCACAAAATAAAGCGATTCTCTGGTATATCCCCTTTAACTATCATTAAAACGCGATGTTTGCGATTCGAACTATACCTGACTTACACAGAGATGTCACGTTACTATCTACTGGCATGTTCAGTTTGTGCCTGATATTTTTGGCATATAAATGAGGCGAAATAACGAATATGTACCTATCTTAAGAGGTTAAGTTCATATTACTGTAATATATTAGATTTAGATTAGATTAGATTTATTTATTTCATAATTTAAAATGTCAGTATATATTACGCTAAGACAATTTACATGCATTTATTTATTTATTGAAAAACAGGTTACATAACATTACAGTTTACACCAATGCGTCATGAACCGAACAATGTTTATTTTGACGGCGAAACAGCGTGACCCCGTTGTTCCGACATCTCGGTTGTTGTATTTGGTAGGTTGCCCCGGAACCGACGAAACACGACACCTTTCGGCCAGAAATCAGCACACGCGATGGTCTCCTGGAGCGGCCGCGGCACGCGCACTACAAACGAGCTGAAGTGCACGTAGTGGCGCGAATGCAAATGGAACACCCTCAGCGAGTAGCCGGTTTTCTGGAGAACATACTGCGTCACTTCTTCAGCGGTTAATTTAAGTTAATGTATTCTTTACGAATTTCGAAAAATACTGCCTGTTGACTTTCTTTCGGAGCTTCTGCTCAACAGTGGTCTCCTCGACATGTCAAAGTGCCCTTGTGGCCTACTTACAGAATATAAATCGTCAATTATTGTTTTAATATTTGAGTAATATAATTGATTTGAAATGAATCTTAACAAAATATATAAATGGACAATTAAATTCAAATTAAAACTAAAGAACTAAACTACAGAATAATATTCAATATGGAATTAGGGTTATGGGCCTTCTGTAATAGTACATTACGTACTCGTACCTAAGTAGGGCGGTAAATTCGTGATATCGCCCTAACCAAAGTTGAGGCCCATAAATCGCACCTTTAGAATTATAGTGACCTATTTCAAAATCTTGAAGTTTTAGAATTAGGTCTCTTTAATTCTAAATATATAATTAAAAATTGAAGTGTCAACAATTCGAATTAGGTCACTATGATTCTAAAGGTGATATACGACCTGGGGTTTTACGAATTACCGCCCGTGATTTGTCTAAAGTTTTACGTCTTGCTTTGGCTAGGAAGTGAGATTTTCTCCACGCGTAGCGGGCAGAAAATCTCACTTACGGCCTAGGGTGACATAAAAGATATTGCAGACCTTAATAACCTTACATAAATCATTACTGAATACCCGCTGAACCTAGAGGCCTCAAGTGTTAATATTATCTGTATAACATTCAGTTAGACGCCCTACAAAAATTATAATTTTCGTGCGATCTTTGTAAATTTAATCTCAGTTCTTGTTTCACAATTTGAAGTAATTTCGACTGAACGTAAGGGAAAATAAGAACTAGGTAAGTACAAACAATTTTAAAAGGTGACGCTAATAATGCTTGTTTTGTTTTGAAATTGATACAAGTCCGGAAAGTACTCAAGATATTTCTGGAAAAGAAAATTCGCTACGCGAGTGGGACAGAAAGAACTCATCATTCGCTTGCCCTTATCCCATTTATTTGGGGTCGGCGCAGCATGTTTTCTTCCTCCATTCTTCCCTATTACTCGTCATCTCGTCGTTTACTTCCTTCTTATTAATATCATCTTTCACACAATCCATCCATCTTTTCTTTGGCCTTCCTCTTCTTCTATATCCGTCCACGCTCATGCTTAACGCTTTTCTGGTTACGTGGCTTTCCTCTCTTCGCATCACGTGCCCATACCATGATAGTTCGGTTAGCTTGCAGCTTCTTCGTAATTGGTGCTACTTTCAGACTTCCTCTTGACATATTCATTTCTTATTCTGTCCATTCTTGTCACCCCACACATCCATAACATTCTCATCTCTGCCACATGTAATCTCATTTCATCTCTCCATTCTCTGATCCATACATGACGACAGGTCTTACAATGCTTTTGTATATTTTGCCCTTAAGCCGAAGCGGCATCCGGGGGTCGCATATCGTGCCAGAGACCTGCCGCCATTTCATCCATCCTGAGCTAATTCGGTTTTTGACATCCCGTTCCCGTGCCGTTCCCGTCCCGTGGGACAGAAAGAACTAGTGAAGAATAATTCGGAAAATAAAACAGAATATTTTACATGAACTCTTAAGGCTTCTTATCCGTTCAAGAATGCTGATTGTTTTAGATATTTTTCTCTATGATTAAACATGTTTCTTAACATACCTACTGTCAATGTTACTACTTAGAACAGGGTCATTGCGATTAATTGATATATTATTTGAAACCTACAGTTTGAATTTTGTATTGATATTGTCACTTTCTCGAACTTAGGAAAAAGTATTATTCACTTCAAAAAGTTAGTTGAAATTATCAATATTGTTTGTCATAATTTATGAAAATAATAAATTTTAAAAGGAATAAGGCCTCTTAAAGACGAATCATAACTTTGTAGTGCTTGTAGCTATGTAAGTGAGATATTACAGACTCGGGGCTAAGGTGCTTAATAAAGCGTGGGCTTAGTGACGTCCCAATTAAGACCCAACTATCCACTTTGGAAAGGCCTTCATTTGAATGGGCTTCATTAAAATATTCATCAACATTTGAGAGCAGACAAAAGTTGGCGTAGATTATGTTGACCTACTTCTTTTTGCCGCGGCGGGGTTTTATTTGAGTTCTTACTGGGACGTAATTCTGTATGTAAATTAATCTTTTTTAGGGTTCCATTCTTCTCTCTAATCAAGCGTATGTCTTTTGATCTGGGGCTCAATAATTTATTTCTTTTTTTTCACAAACTGACGGCGATTGACCTCGGTAGGTATCACCTGGTTAAATTATATAATAGTAGTAATTAGTTATTATAATAGAAGTTACGTTCCGCCGCGCGTTCTTTCGGTCCTCCTATCATCGTATTTATAGACTGTGGCATGTTTGGTATCGTTTTCGGATAAATTAAGGATGGCCGATCATTTTCTGGGACATTAATAGCATGTTAAAAAAATTGAAATAAAGGCAAAAGTCTTTTTGCAACGATAACGTGAATATAAGCAACGATTTGGGCATGAACAATTATATAGCCACATTTATGTAGATTTCAAAAACATATAATTTATTAGAACTATTATGAAAAGCAAATACTAAAAAAAAGTTTTTTGAACAGCCGACTCCTTAAATTTTACTTTACAACAATAAGGACCCAAAAACCAATATTATAAATGTTGGAACCCATGGTAAGGGTCTACGGGCCAAGGTAATCGTTTCCCATCAAGGGATTCGTTTGCTCGTTTACATAAAAAATCTGTCTTATGTATCTTAGTGATGTTACTGCTGTTTCATTTCAATAGGCTTGATACATTTTCGATGACCTTTAAATTATAGTTATACAGGGCGTCCCACGGCTATGCCACATGGAGGGAAAGTACCTTGAATATTGTAGTGGGAACATTTTATTGAAAGAAGACATTATTTTAATTTAAAAAACAATTTGAACATTCTATATTTTTAAATAATTACATGGTTGAACCGGGAATCGAACCCAAACCAAAAAAATAATTACCGTGTAGCTTTATCATACTGATCGAAAGGATTCATCATAAGGATTACTTTTTGCTAAGTAACATAGTGTCAGAAATATAAGGAAGACCATGCATTTAAAAATTTTAATACAAAATTAATCAATTTATCAAATTATTGTATTAAGCGGTTTACACTCTCGTGAAATTGTCAGGAACGGCCCGACATGTTTCGAACTCGTATGGAGCCCTTCATCAGGGACGGCTGCCCGTACACCGCCGCGGCAAACTCGTCACTCGTCAATTTATCAAATGCTCAAAATGAGTCCCATCCTGTTCAATACAAAGTCGCACTCTTTTGATTATTTCGCTCCCTGTCGATTTTTTGATCATGTTGTGGTGGATATTTAGATAGAATAATAAGTCTAAGTTGTGTTTCAAGCTCGTGGATACTTTGATACTGGTTCTTACAAACTAAAAAAACATAACACCATTAAAAAAATCTAACGGGGTTAGATCTGGGGATCTCGGCGGCCATCTTATTTGTCCATTTGTCCCGATCCAGGAAAGAAAATGTTTATTGAGATAGACCCTTGTTCTGTGACTGTTATGAGCCGGAGCCCCATCTTGCTGAAAAGTAAGGTTTTGTCGTTCTGCAACCGGTAGATTATTTACCTCATTTCTTAAAATCTCATGTATTTCTATAGTATTTTATGCAACCTTTGTATAAGAGGGGGCAAAAACGCGAGTGGCATGGGTTACGATGTGAGCGTAGCGAACATCGTAAGAAAGATGCCACAACCGTTTTTTGACCTACTTATACAACGTTGGATACAATACTTTTTCTACGACTCGACATTTCATAAATAAAATGCAAATAAACAACAAAGAACATCTCGGAATCAACAAAATTAAAAAAAAAATAGTCTGATAAACTTTTTTTTATTGACGTCCATCTGTCAAAAAAATATGAACTTATGCATAAAGGTATACTTTCACTATACTAAACATCTGTCAAAAAATATGAACTTATACATAAAGGTATACGTTCAGTATACGTTCGTTCACTGAACTAAACATCCATGCACTGAAGATAAAACTTTTTTTAAGTTGGCAGCAATGCCTTAGTACAATAAGCTTTTTTTTTAAATTGCATTTTGTGTGAATGCAGCTGTTTATCTTGTAATTGGCATTGTATCTTGCTTTTTTGGCGACATTATAACATCGTTTAGCAGTGTTTTTTTGGGCAATAGAGTATAGACTTTTACAGACTTTCATAATTTATGTCTTTATATTAGAGTTAGTAACTACATATATTAATGACAGAAAAAAGTACTGGAGTAGAAAAAATACCTATCCGTATCCAGATGCCCTTCCTAAAAATGTACTAGGAAGCCCTGTATATGTTTTTCGATTATCCTTGCAGTAAGGGTGTACAAACTGCAGGTTTGCAGGTTTTGTAAGAATCTGTGTAGACTGCATTCATTTTTCATTACCTTGGTTTTTTCGAAATGTATTTTTGTTTTATTTGAAATTTGACAGATCTCAATAATAGTGGCTGAAACTTATTATAATCCACTCTTACGAGTATGTCATAATTTTACTAAGAAATTTTTAAATGTTCATTTTTGTAACCAACATTTTCATGTTCTACGAGTAAGTACCTATGTACTTTTGTAATAATAGTACATTACATCAGAGGCCGGGAAAATGAGGATTTCCGGCCAAGTAGGTATATACGGCCGAGCGAGCGTGCAAGCGAGGCCGGATATTAGTGATACGAGGCCGGGAATCCGTTTTCACGACGAGGCATGTATAGTGCTTTTCTCAAACATACAATGAAATAAAAAAATATACTTCAAAGAACAACATTTTATGTTGTTGAAAAAAAAAAAAAGTTACTTTGCAGGCCTAGGCCTGAAAAGCAGTATGAAATCCCTTTACAGTCCTCTCGAGTTGTTGCACCCAAAAAGCGATACTTCCGAGCCTATTATAAGGAACGTTAAGACAATATTTCATTGCATGTTTGAGAAAAAGTAGAATGTTGTCGGTTAGGTTAATTTTTGTCAAAAATTTAAATTTTGATACTAAGTTTTTCATATTATTATGATTAATATATGCTAATTGTCACAGTTAATCTTTTATGGAGTCGCCAGCATGTACTGTCACTGTAAACTCATGTTACTACTGCGATACCAGAATACTCACAAGTGCGTTGCTGGCCTTTAAAAAATGTTTAAGTTTGATTCTCTATTAAAATAAAGATCAGAAAAATTATCACGATCGCCAATATGTGTCTAAATTAACACGTACTAATCTTCACATTTTGATAAGGGACGACAAACTTTTGTTATGTTATGGCCGCACATGCCCTTTTCAGCGGGAATATATATAATTGTAGGTCAAGACAAGATGAAAGTCGGCGACCTCAAATATTTCCAATAGGCACTCGACTTTCCATTGACTTTGGTTAATAATTACTGAGAACTTTTTAAGCTGACGTTTTTTCATCAGTTGCAATATAATTATGGTTGCTTTTCTCGTAATATTATTGGTGTAGCAGAAAAAAGTCATAGCCCATCATCATCATCATCATCATAAGCCTATTCTTGTCCACTGCTGGACATAGGCCTCTCCAACTGCACACCATTGTAAGCGATCCTCGGCTACTCTCATCCAGCTCTTGCCAGCCACCCTGCACAGATCTTAGTCATAGCCCATTTTACAGTAAACATAGTTGGGTAAACTTTGGGTGGAACTTTTAGATTACTTTTATATTCGCCTACTTTATGATCAATTATAATTTTACAGACAAAAAACACAACAACGCACTTATTAAACCTGTACCAAAATTATATAGTACCCGCTACTGAACTTAAATATTTCATAAGACTAATGATTTTCAAAACGTGAACATCAGAATATTTGATTTAAAGAAAAGACGCTAGTGTTCCTTGATTAGTGAAAATTACCTGTCAAAAAAATTAACCAATCACGGGGCACCCGCTATGACCATACATAACATACTATCTATGGGAGAATTAAAAGCTCTAATAATACTCCCACAGAAGTATCGTTACACCATAGAGCATTTTGTTGTTCCTTGTTGACCTACCAGAACGTCGGATTAAGGCACTGGGCTACAACTTGACGTTTGAGGCTGGCATCTATTAGAGATATCGCCACTATATATTTTTTTAAGTAGGTAAGTAGTATATATATGCCCGTCCGTTACCGAAATTACATTTTATATCTTATTGAGATGAATATTAATTATATTCTATTTTGATAGGGGCAAAATATTTGAGGTCGCATATGCATGCACTGGCTAGACATTAATCGTATTACGTGTCATTTAATAAATAATGGTTCTTGTGACATCATTTGCACAAGTCGGTTGTAAAATATTGATAAAACTATAAATATAGCACTTTCAGACCACTGCCACACCTATTTTTTTCCGTTACAAAATTCAAAATGGTTCGGATTATCGCTAAAGTACAACAGAAATTACAGTGAGCAATACATTCTACGTTAAAATGTCATTTGTTTGTCATTTGTCAATGCAGGTCGAATAACAATAATAATACCACGAGATGTTGCTAAATAAATATATATCCTGAATCTCCGACCAATAGGGTTAGGTAAATTTATTAAAAGACAATTAAATTAATAAGTCGATGGTCGGCACTTTTGTCAATTAACCTCCAAAAACTTAGCTAAGTATACCAGACGTTCCTAGTCCACTTTGATTGCTGAAATCGACCTCCCTGGAGTTAGACTTTCGAATAATAAAGTAACACGTCCTACGTAAAATTTACGGCCAGATTAGAGCGAAAGCCAGTTAAATAAATCAATGTAATCTAATCTAGACTATTCTCAAAAACACTTCACCAAGGTATTAATCAACTTCCTAGCAAAATGAACGTCCGACCCAATCCGTACAAGTCAAACGGATAGCATTTACAGCGAACTAAGTTGCTAATTCACTTCATTTGCTCCACATTATGAAAGTTTGACGGCTGACTGGTTGTAATATAAACTTTTGGGTAGCCCGTTTATCCATACAGAAATACAATGTAATAAAATTGTAACAAGCGTGCAGAATTGGAGCAGTTTCACAAACTGTCACAGAGTTGTAGAAAGAGGAGCCTTTACCTATACTTACACGCGTTTTTATGTCGCATTCTGAGATTCAAGTGTAATTTTTCATGTTACAGAATTGTATATTATGCAACAGTTGTATAAGATTAAGAGGGGTAAAAAATGTGAGTGCCATGGGTTACGACGTAGGGTAGTGAACATCGTAAATATAGACGCTACAAGCATTTTTGCCCAGTTATACAACGTTGCATAATGCATACAATACTTTATCTAGGACTCGAAATTCAAAAAATAAAGTAGTACAATGAAAATATAACAAAAATACTGAAGTGGCTAAACAAAAAATAAAATATGTACCTATATATATACTATTAAAATATATAAAAAATTTGCATAATAAAGCCAACCATCCACTTTTCGCATTTGTCACATTTTTCAATAGGATTAACGCAAGAAGAACGAAGTATTGAGCAATGTTCCGGAAAACAATGTTTTGAATTTGGTTGATGTATATCCTTGACAAATAGCTACTGACGTTTAATAATGCAAATACATGACATATGCACATTATTGCCATATGAAAGTTGTTTGTAGCGCCTGCACTATCCCTGGGCCGGACCGACACTTGCTAGGCTATACACATCTATTCACTAACTAACTATAGATGTTATAATGTCACTAAAAAAGCATCCCGTGCTATGGTTCTACATAAATACCATTTCAGACCCACCGGTACCCCTGAGCCCTGTTTCATATACGTGACAATGACAGGCGACAGGTGACAGGGGACAATTCGACATTTTGTCAATTTTTCGTTTCATAAACATTACCTATGACAAATAACTCGTGGTGGAAAAATTACAATTATGTCAAATTGTCGCTATCGCTACATTTTGACATATTTCTGTTTCATAAACATTTTCCCTTGACAGGCGACAGGTGACAATTTGTCGCGAAAAACTTGACATATTTGTTTTATGAAACACAAAATTGTAATTACAAGTTGACAAATTTGTAGACTTGTCGAAGATTTCTGACAGGCGACCTCACCCAATGTCGCGGCTACTTCTCACTAACTTATTACCAGTGAAATGGTGCTAACATCGACACATTACTAGCAACAGCGATGAAGAATATTTGGGACGAGCATTTAGGACAAGGGCAAACTTTACTTTTGACGTGGTTGACCCCACATTTATAGAAAAATTTAGAGTTTGTAAAACTACCGTCGAAAACTTAGTAACTAAAATAGAACAAGAATTCCAACACTCAACATTCTCAACAACGAGAAATTTCGCACTTACTCCCACTCAGCAAATTTTATGCGTATTACAAACAAATTCAATGATTTAACAGGCCCAATATTTGCTAAATATACCCATCCATTTTTTTTTCGTGCGTTAAATGTTCACTAAATTGACCAAACAATATTTCTCGGTTGTCTTGTATAAAGCCCAAAATTATTATTTTGGTGTCCATTTTACTTGTTGCAAGTTACCGAACAAATCCTAGAATGCTAGTCAAAATTATCTGATGAATGCTAATCTAAGACAAACATTTTTATTGCTGCTCTCATACTGCTATATCATTTTAACAAAAATGTATGCTGTGACATATTTGTCGCAATTCATGACAATATGTCGATTAACATGACGAAAAAAAGTCTTGACAATTTTCTTAAATACTGACATTTTAAAACTGACAATTGTAGACCTTTATGAAACGCGATTGATACTAACAATTTTGTTAACTATTTACATGTCGCAATCGGACATATTTGTCACGTTTATGTAACAGAATTTGTAGCTACAACTCGACAATTTTGTCAATAACTGACAAATTGTCAACTTGTCACGTATATGAAACAGGGCCCTGGCCGTACCTTTGGTGGTATGGTGGGTATTTTAAAGTTAAACGATACCAGCACTGACTAATAGTGATGACAAACATCGATAGTAGTACTAGGTAAATAAAAAAATAAATGATATATCATATAAGGGATAAGTTCGCCTTTGTACATGCTTAATCCTTTGTAATGTGTTTTTCTTGTTTTTATGTACAATAAAGTGTTTACATACATACATCATATTCTTAGAGATATTATGTCTGCAATAATAATAATAATAAAAGCTGTAAATATTTATAGATTTTCTTCAGCACCATCTGACCATTATTACTTCGTAAAATAATCTCGGGAACAGGTTACTACGAACAATACAACAACTGCGAACAATAACAATAGGAATTCGGAAGTACGAGATATATTGACGTAATTTAAATGGTAAATCTTAGGCATCCAAATTATTTATATTATTCGTTTTATTTTAAGATGAATCATTCAATAGAAATGCGGGCGGAAATGGATGGTGGATTTCCCACGTGAAATAATGTTCCAGAAAAACAACTCTATAATTATAATCTGAAAGCGAATTCACAAGTCAAGATAATAAATAGCCTTTATATGTAAGCACCCTTATTCCCTAAACTAAGAAATAAAATAGTGAAAGAAATATTATAAGCTTCACAAAAGAAAGCTGAAGATGTTGACCGTTTTTTTATACCTAATAAGTACCTAAATAAATACCAAACTACGTATTGTTGGTTGTTCGTATTGTGTTTACTTCTCAGAGGCCTACTTCAATAATTGGAAATAAAAATCCTTAACTCCTTCGTTTTATATGTCTTAAAGAATAATCAAAGAAGGTTGGCTCTGAAATAGACCAGAATATTGTAGTTAGATGGTCCCTTATACGAATGCATGGAGTTAGAGCCGTAGTTGGCACCGGAAATGAATTATCACAGCCGGAACATCGGGTGAGTTTTCGAAAAATCTAGATTTTATGAAAAGATTGGAGCACGGTTCTGAGTACCAATCATTAAAATTCAGTTTATACGTGACGTTTGTGAAGATAACAAAAGAATAGCCAAAATCTATGTGGGGTTGGTGGCGGAGCTGATGTAGATCCTGGCGTGGCGGTGAGTGAAATAATAAAAAAATCGCCCCAATGTATGTTTTGTAAAACTATGTTATAGAAAATCCAGGGAAAGATATAGACATTGATATAGAAATAGACGCTGGTGAAATAGAAGTTGATACAGAAATTGTAAACGGAGATGGCGCCGGTCAAGGATTATCAGGGGATTTAGAAAAAAATCATAGTTTTATGAATAGTGGCTAGAATTTCATTCTACAGACTCAAATTTTCTGTTATACTGTATTTTTTTGTGTGGACGAATTTACTGCCCATTTTTACGTTCTTGAATGAATTTTTAAATAGTTTTACGAAAAAATACATCGTAGTTGTAAAACATGCCAGTGACTTAATTGCGCCGCCAACAGCTGATATTGAATTATTGTTTAATTACCTGTGTGTACACCGATAAAACAATATTTAGCAAGATTTCAACCGCATTGGTGCTTCCTGGGTGTACGGTTCAGTCTTGCAATGTAATTTATTCAATAATGTGCACGGAATAAAAGCAAAAAATAAGAATCAGGAAGAATACAAGATAAAACCCGTACTTTACAAAATAACGCTCAAGAATTAGGCCGTTTAAAACTAGTTTGCAAGCCAAATATCGGCTGATTGGATAGAAGCCTCTACAGGCGGTGTCCATTCCCCAAATCCGCAGCGGCAATAAAGTGGTGCGCAATAAATAACTGATACAACGCGGGCAAGTGGTCTGCAGTTTGCTGCGCCGGCCTGGAGTGATAAGCCTGTGAACTGGAGAAGGCATGTACAATACTCGTATTTATAAGGTAAGTACAATACTCGTATTTAAGTAAGTAAGTTCTAAGTATAAGTATATTATAAAAACAGTGAAAAACAAATCTATTACAAATAGCACAAGTACAGGTACCTATCCCTATAACGATGAGGAAGCCATCCATCATCTGATAATAAATTATAAATATCCGAATAATGATGTACCTAATAATAATTTAATTGTAATGAAATGATATTATGTGAATATGACTATGATAGTTAAATATTAATATTTCTATCCTTCTAATCTGACAACTAATAATGTAATATAATGATAATTTCAATATAATGGAATAATTTTATGTGAATATGTCAATGTTATTAGTAAGCACTGATTTTGTGTATAATGTGTATTATGCATGGATCAGGAAATTAAATTTGCACGCCTAATCGGCAAGTTACACAGCGCCTTATCCAATGCATTAACATCCTGTTGCTTATAATTACTCGTAACTGCAAATTAACGAATTTGATTTTGATTTTGAAATCATTGCAAAATGGCAGCAGGATAGATCTATGAGTAGAAATGATGATGATGATCATGGACGCAGACTATGATGCCAAAAATTTAAATATATTCTAAAATGCATCAAATCACGAATATTTATAGCTACAAGTAGTTTAGGTAATATTAGGGTTAAGGATGATAGAAGCGACTGGGAAATTTGCTCGATCTCAAGAACATTTGAACCACCATTTCGTCGATGATCATTCAGCATTCCGGGTAAGTGAACATACCTACTCGTAACCAAACGGTGGTGACAAGTTAATCATTACCCTACAATGCAGAAGCGACTAAGTAAGAATTAAAAATTAACGACGTTTAAGCAAAGACACCTACGCTTTCACAGAAACAATGTTCAGTGTCATTCTTCTTCCATTTGGAGTGTAAGCACACAAGCGAAACACACACATTTATAAATGTTCAGTGTCATTCTTCTTCCATTTGGAGTGTAAGCATATTATTGTGTGCTTACACTCCAAATGGAAGAAGAATGACACTGAACATTGTTTCTGTGAAAGCGTAGGTGTCTTTGCTTAAACGTCGTTAATTTTTAATTCTTACTTAGTCGCTTCTGCATTGTAGGGTAATGATTAACTTGTCACCACCGTTTGGTTACGAGTATGTTCACTTACCCGGAATGCTGCTCAGGCAAATAACTTCAGCTGTTTATATATCTATGAGCTGAAGAAACCTGACATCAGCCCCGAAGTCACTATTAGTTTCTCCTAGTACATGCAGTATACAAGTCCATGCTTCCTTTCTGCACCCCACTTTGAGTACTTAATAGTTATTTCTTTTTATGTCAGCAATGATAACTTCTGACCATCGATCGCTGTGCTTTCAGTTTAAGGTTTTTCAGTACTTACAGGTGCTGTACTTCCTTTTCGCCGAATTATGTTTCGCAAACGTTTCATTTCGCAAAAGTTTCATTACGCCAAAAGCATTTTTCACTGAAACTGTAAACTATTTCAGATTGTTGTAAATATCATCCTTTAGATTAGGTTAGGTTTGTTTTAATAACAATTCGAAATAGTTTACAGTTTCAGTGAAAAATGCTTTTGGCGAAATGAACCTTTTGCGAAATGAAACGTTTGACGAAACATAATTCGGCGAAAAGGCAGAGAACCACTACAGGTATATGCGTTTTCACAATGGCTGGCTGACTGGCTGTTGTCCATCAACGAATTGAATCGGTCGTCTAAAATGAACATGTTCTCTCTCTGCCTCTCGTAAAAAGGTGACAGATATAGTACGAGTATAATATATTATCAATGGGATCGAGTTTATTTACTGCTTATGGATTATTATTAAGTAGTATAGTTTACATTTTCATTCCAAATTTTACTGAAACTAAAATAAAAACTTTGAATAATTCAGTAAAATTTCGCAGAATGCCTTCCAAAATTATATTTATAAACCCATATCTAGACTTAATTTAAGCTATACGACCATCGCGAAAAATAAAGTCGTATTTACCGTGATTTAGGCTTCCTCAACACTGGATTTTCTCCGCCCGCTTTCTGTGGACAGGCAGCCTTATGGATGGGAATCAAGGACCGTTCTGTCAACAATACGTACGTGGGAACGTAGGTTCGTACGTTTAAAATTTCCCTGTTATGCTTATGCACTAATAGGTAGTGTCGCTAGACCCATGATGACGATTTATGTTTTACGGTTGCTTCGATAGACCAGTGGCTTCCATGTTATTTATTTATTTACGATGCATAACAACTTGATGCCTTAAAGCATTCACTACCAGTCAACCACTGGGTTAAAATAAATATGTAGTTCGTGCAGGATCAAAGGTTATAGAAAAACAAAGTAATACAAAAACATCAAGAACTTTCTTAATGTAAGAAACTGAGAATGAGGTTGTTGAATGAATGTGAGAAAACTAATTCTCATCCTTATTTTGTATATAAATGTTAGTAGAGATGAGTCTTATCTTAGTGTTTCGTATCTCCATGTAGAAGGGAGTCTGGCCACTCGCCAGCCGGCTGCGGCGGCGGACGGCACAAATTGTGGACAACCTAATATCGTTCACGACTCATTTCAATAATATTAAAAGTCACATAATTCTCAATCTTCCTTTATACTTGAGGTTCGTTTTCGTGGCAAATGTGACGATTTATCGAGGTTTTCGTTATTTTGTGATGTATAACGATTGGAAGAAAATGGCTCTGAGTGTTGGTACGGTATACGATACTGGAAAATATTTGTAAGTCTTTTTACATGATAATTATTTTTAATTTATAAAACGAAAAAAAAAACTTTATTTTTTTACATTGATAAGTTGTCGCCTATAGCCTCGGCGACTGAAAGTTAAATTAAAGCATTGTAGGAACATGTAGGTAAGTACTCAATTCGTTGCAAAGCGAGCGAAGCCGTGAATAAAAGGTAGTCTCATATAAATTTAAAGGAATACATGCACTTTACTAATCACACAGAAGATAAATGCTACGTACGAAGTAAAATGGAACAACCTTAACTATATTTTTACGTTATTAGTAAAGGAGAACTTTCACACTTACTGTGTAATTTTAGCTAGTTGAAATAGGAAAAACTTTTCTTGATAATGACTTTGAATATTATACTCAGGTTAATTTGTAGACACGGTTTCATGCTGGGTTCCGTGCTTGCTTTATGCAGCTTAATTTGATATGTATCTAAACGATTGTTTTTACAAATTCATTTCATATAGCCAATAGGTAATTATTTCATGAATCTTACCGCAATGTTAGTTTTTATTTGCTAGTGTTAAGACGGTATAATGTAAATCCGTAATTGGCCAATGATAAACACATATACGCATCTGTTTCAACTATGCTTTAATTTGTGCTGTGGATTTTGTATCAATAAAAAAAAAAAAAACCAGTAGATGAGTGAAACTGTCGCCTTTCTGCTTCTTTCCGTTGTCCAAACGTCATAGATAACTGAAGACCAAGATTATCAGATCTTGTATTTTTGCAAATGATGATTTTTGCCTCTATGTCAATCGATTCCGTTAGTCGCCTTTCACACCGCGCCACATAGTTTGATATTCTTTTACTTTGATTAGTCGCTTCACTCATTCCAAATGCGTCTGCTTACTCGAAAGTAAAGCCTTTATTAGTTATTACATTAACACCACTCATTTCCCAATTAAATTACGATAATCATACCCTTTATTATCCTTTTGCGGCTAAAACTTCCGAAACTACGAGTATAATTTGTTAAAGAAACATAATTATTCATAAATAAGTAGCTCAGTAATTCTAGCTTTATAATAAAAGGCAATTTTCCCCTGTCACAAAACTAGAGATTCCTTATTTTATTAGTTCATTGTGTATCGAATATTGAAACTTTTCCTGTCTCGATTTAAATCAAAATGAAAAATTATTACATATTGAAAAACTTATGCAGAAAAATGTATCTAGCGGGCGTAGGCGATTTTTGGTTCGAGGAAGGTGAAATTGGTGACGATAAAAGTTTTAAATACAAATTATTATGCGCCATTT
The DNA here is from genome assembly GCA_947623375.1 of Apotomis capreana. Taxonomy (NCBI): domain Eukaryota; kingdom Metazoa; phylum Arthropoda; class Insecta; order Lepidoptera; family Tortricidae; genus Apotomis; species Apotomis capreana. The sequence continues at coordinate 6,023,615 of OX392508.1, read as the reverse complement.
TGTTTTTAGTTTACATTTCGACAACCGCGTTAGAAATTATGGCAGCTGTTTTAGGGGATTTGCCTAAAGATGAGAAAAGTGATTCTGTGACTTTCGCCGTATGTCATACCATTGTCATGATCAAGGTATTTTCATTAATTCATAAGAGGAAACACGTCAAGGAGTTAAATAGTAAAATGGTGGATATTTGTAAAGATCATGAAGACGAGGGGCGACTGGCAGACAATTATAGAATCATTAAAATAAATGTGGGTGCATACGTAGGGTGGGTATATGGATCTCTTCTCTTTTTTGTTGCAGAAGGGATAAGAAAGATGTTGACAGGTAGTGTTCTATTAATTTACTCAAGAATATTTTAGCAGTAATTCTAGCAGTATCTATTTATAAGATCAAATAAAGGATCAAAAGTTTATATTTTTAATAATTTTCGAAAAAGTAGGTATCCCGATTTCAAAATATGAAAAACAATCCATTTCAAAAGTTTCTCATTCTAGAACACAGAATTTGAGTAACTGTCACTGAACATATAAAATAAAATGGAATCAAGGATTTATTATAGAAAGAGGTGTAATGCTCTTTCTATAATAAATTTTCTTATATATTGTGACTGCCATAATTCCAACATTTAACTTTATACCTACCTACATAGGTATATATATACCTACTATTCTATTATATTTCTACGAATGCTGTCCTTCATTATGAAATTGTTCGCGGTCAGATGCAAAAAAAATGGAAAAGAAATATCACAAAAACTTACCGAAATACCTATCAGGCAATATCAGAGCGGGCTCCTTCTTCGCTCAAAGACTGAGTCACGCGATTCAAAGGGGGAACGCCGGGAGCGTGCTGGGGACGATGCCTCAGAGACGGCCTCAGTACTGGGGGATTCCTTTTAATTAAGTTTTATTTGTATGAATAGTTTTAATTTTTTTGCATTGTAATTTTCATTTACAAATGTTCCTATATTATATTATTCAATAGAAACTTTTTTTTTCAGGATCTCATTTCATTGCCGTCGTAACGTACTGGCCGCTTTTCGAGGACAATTCTATCGCAGCAATTTCTTTTAGAATTTTCACAACGGCAGTACTTTGTGTAATGATGGCTACCATGATATCCATCGAGTCCTTCACTATAGTCACTTTAATCATGTACAAGTATAAATTTGTCACGTTAAGACATTATTTAGAAGGTTTGAGAGTACAGTTTGATAGAAATAATTATGATGGAAATGAGATAAATGCTGCAGACCAATTGCATAGTGGTTTAATTGAAGGAATTGTGATGCATCGGAATCTTTTAAGGTAAATTTCATATATACATAATTAATAGTAGAGGAATGGAGTTAGCAGTTATGTACTGTTACAATAAGTGGCGCTCCCCACTTACTGTAACAGTACATAACTGACGCCAGGCAAGCCCTTTTCACGGCTCAGGCATGTATAGTGCTTTTCTCAAACATATGCAATGAAGTAAAAAATACACCACTAAAAAAAAAGTTTAACCTGCTCATGAACACAGAAGCCATGTTTAAAAACAAAATTTACTTCCCGGTCTAGGCCTTCAATTTTTGTATGAAATTCCTTTACAGTTCTCTTGAGTTGTTCCGCTCGAAACGTGATACTTCGAAGCCTGTTATAGCGTACATCATGACTACATTTCTATGCATGTTTGAGAAAACAAATATATATTGTCATCATGTTGTCAGGTTATCGAAAGACATCGACCGGGCCCTAGGCACCGTGATGGCACTCCAGGTCTGCCAGAGTGTGGGTGCTGCTGTGTCGCTGCTGCTGCAAATTGCTGTACGTTCACAACTGCTAACCAGACGCACTGAGAGGCACCAGCCTCCCGGTGAGGCGTCCCGGTGAGGCAGAGGATTGCCCCCGCCCTTAGTAGCAAATAAGCTGCAGAAGCGCTTATACCTACAGCCCTTATACTGAAAATTAACTGAATAAAGGCTGTATAAGCGCTTCTGCAGCTTGTTTGCTCCTTGGGGCCTCACCGGGACGGCACAGCGACGATGCCAGCTACCGTATCCAAACAAGGCATATTGGAGAGTATGGAAGCTTGACGGATAGATGGAGTCAAATCATTTGGTGTTTAATATTGGTGTTTATGACTGCATTTTACCTCCTTCAGATGCAGTCGAGTAAAAAATTACTTTTCGGGTCTTGCTCGATTTAGATTCATAAGCAGCCAAAACAGCGTGGGTCAAGCTTTAACTAGCTTTTATAGTAATAAATAAATAAATTCATTTCATTTCATTTCATTTCATTTCATAGTATTTCTTAGAGATTGTACTTAGTAGTTTATAAAATAAAAAAGCCAAGCCCGTAAGGACCGAAGGCGTGGTCTAAGCCTCGACCAGGCTGGCAGCTACTTTAGACAGCGCCAAATGTGACGTAGTGCTAAGCCCGTTAGGTCTATTATGGCGTAACGAGACTGGCACTAGTACATATCCTTCGATCCAGACGGGTTATTGAAGTTTTCCAGAATTAGCTCTGTCGGTAGACAAGGGACCGGGGGCTAAATGAAACCAGGCGATTTAAACACTAAATAACAGGTTTATTCAAACTAAGACTGAACCTAATCCTAATATCCTAATTTCCCTAATTCCCTATGCTATTCGGGGTGACGCGGTGTCCCTATCGTGCGGGGAAGAGTTAGTATTCTGACGGGGGTAAATGGTTAGTCGCAAGGAACCTGATCGTTGTCCTTCAGGGTGAGGCCGTTCGTCCCAGATGCGTGGTCACCACACCGCACCCGGCTACCCAAGAGTGGTAGCACTAGGATCCCCTTAAGAGCGAGCCCGAAGCGTCAGTACACTTTGCGCTAGGGATCCTAGGTCTCCCGCCCTCAACAGGACAAAGGCCAAACCTCTTACGTAGGTTCGGAGGGAGGCCCTACGATGTCTCAAGAAGCGTGAATACACTCCGAGCCACGGAGAGCGATACTTTACACCACTCGCAGAGGTAACTCGACCTGCCTGCTTGAGCGAATGCAAGACACCGCTGAGAGTGGCGCAAGAAGCCATCCAAAAAGGCAACGCTTCCAGGGCACGATATCTGGTGAAGGTGACGAGGACCTCGTAACGTAACGAAAACACGATATACGCAGAAAAGCATTTAATTAATTAATAGCTAACAGTATAGTACCTAGTGGCTGAGACCGTGGACCTAAGTACGATGCTGATGTGGATGATAGCCGCTTACCTAAATCTGTGCTCTACTCGGCGAGCGGTAAGCGGAAGCATGGCGGCCAACACCTGCGCTTTAAGGACGTGCTCAAACGACATCTCAACGTTTGTGCTATCAATCCTACGTGTTGGGAGGAGCTTGCTGCTAATAGGTCATCTTGGCGATCTACCATATTTGACCGTATCAAAACGTTTGAGGAAAATCGCCTCACAACTCTAAACGTAAAACGCCAGTTACGCAAAGAACGACCTAAGCCCTCCTACGCGTACGCGTATAATTCCAATGGTCAACTCTACTGCCACACGTGCAAAAGAGAGTTTAAAACTAAATTTGGCTTAGCTAGCCATATCAGAGCCCACAATAGACGAAGTCCATAGTTCTTGCATTGGGCAAATCGATGAGGAGGACTTAAACATATTTATATTTATATATATTTGACTTATCCAATTATCAATTATTAATTAAATCTAAATCTATTTTTTTAAATATTATATGCATTTATATTTTAATTTTAGCTGTTGCTCGAGGTAGAAAATGGCAGGTTCCCCGAAAAAAATGCTACTTTATTATTACAACTTTCTGCACCTGCGTTTTCACTCTTGCCATCAAAAAATAAATACTGGTTGAGAAATTGACCCACATAGATTATATTATTATCATTAAGTTATTTCTACTCATAATAACGAAACTCTCTTCCAAATCCACAAATCCTATTACTAATTTATTTCTTGTTAATCCTTTCAGCTTTCAAATGATTTGACGTTCGGTGCTAAAATGAAAATAATTTTATTTATAGCTGGGCTATTCTTCCTTCTTGCTCTTTTTCTATGCAACGCGGGCGAAATTACTTATCAGGTAATAATCTACTGTAATCAGGCAAAATGTAGTAGGTACTAAGGTGAATTATATTGATTGCGTTACTAAACAGTGCAATGCCGATTGAGCCAACCAATACTTTCCCAAGACTTGAGAGAGCGTCTTTGCAACCGGGAATAAAGACCATGAGCTGCGCGTATGATGTCGAGTTCGTTCTTGGATATGGGAATACTACTGTATATAAATGTTGCATTCAATTTTAAATGATGGGGAACGCGATGTTTTGAATGACTCCAAAACTTGGAACTGTGGACTGTGGTTTAGCAACTATTTACTAACCTTGGAACGATCACTAACCAAAATAATAACAATTGCGACCATGTCAGCCCATAGATCGGGATTTCAGTCGGTTCCATTTCAGATTAGTTTGATGCAGCCTTACAACTCTGTTAGCTATAGGCTTGATACCTACAAGTTTTGGATGACCATTAAATTATATTTTATTTCGAAAATTCTTGATGTAAGGATCTAGTAGTCAGTTTGACGATTTGATCCTTGCCTTCAAGACTTAAAAAAAATATATATATTGTTGATGGTTAGCACTTGTTAATGACAAACCGTTGAAATTTTGATACGTCATGTCAGTGTCAAAACATTCAAATGTGTGATACATGTCAGTGTCAAACCGTTGAGATTTTGACATTGACAAGTGTCAACCATCGACTAGTTTTTGTTCATAGAGAACTGTCAATAAAAAACAATGATCAGTAAAACCAAGGTAAAGAAAAATTAATGATCTGCACAGCTTGTTGATCCTTGCAGAAAGGACTATCGATAAATAATAATAATGTCACGGTCATCCAAAAATTGTACCAAGCCTATTGCATCATAAAATCAAGGAGCTGATTTCATGAGATACATGGGACAGTTATTGGCTAATGTTGATTAAATTTATAGGTACATTGGCAAAGCAAACTACTCTATAGTACTGATTAAAGATATTGTATGCATATTTCTAGACATAACAGCTAGATATTAATGTTTCCAGGCATCGTTGCTCGCCGACTCCATCTTCTACTGCGGCTGGCACGCATGCGCGATGCGCAAGGACCTGCGCCGAGTGGTCCTGCTGTCTTGTGCGTCGGCGCAGCGTCCCCTCGTCATGAAGGCGTTCAAGATGTTGGAACTTACTTATGGGACTTTTATACAGGTTTGTTGAGGCTATCTATAGGCATTGTAGGACTTACACCTAAAGTCTATGGAATGATCACTTATTTAAGTAATGTACATAATTACCTATATTTTTTCTCTGATTTTTTTTTTATAATTTAACTGGCACAAAAAATGTCTAAATTGTTATCTCTTTAATGAGCGACTGGTTGTTAGTGACACACTAAAAACCGAAATACAATTGAATTTATCTCTCGGATGGTAAACTTGGTCATCACAGGCTACATTTTATACAGCTTTATTATATATATATATTTTTTTGCAAATACAAGTAAAGTCAAGCAACGCAATTATCAAAATTTGACAACTTCAGTCGTCTGTACTGTACAATTTTGCAAGTGCGACTGAAGTTAAGTAATTCAGTTATTAAGAAGATCCGACAACTTCAATCGTCTGTACTGTTAAAATTTTCAAGTACAACTGAAGTTACATAATGCAGTTATCAAAATTTTACAACTTCAATCGTCTGTACTGTAAAATTTTGCAAATGTGATGTATGGCCAGTTATTCTCCGTAACCTATCATATGTGTAGCAATCCTTAGTAACCATTTGATATATTTTTCAGGTTCTCAGAGGCACGTATTCGGTCTTCGCTCTATTTTACGCACAAAATAAGTGAACGCGGAATAATATATTACCAACTAGATTTATGTTGTATCGCTTTAAGGCAATAAATTTTTTAAGCTTCATGTTACCTATGTAGTGAGTATGTGAATGACAACATATATAAAATAATTAGTTTTTCATGTTTAATTATTGAATTGTTATTAATAGTTTTTTTTTTGCAAATTAGCCTTTTTACAGAAATGTTGGTATTTATTACTGTTAGGGTATCCTATACTCGTGGTATAATTATTGGTGTCATGCTACGTCAAAATAGTCAATTATAGAATTTAATTCAGTGCATGAGCAGTTTTTTTTTTTTTTTTCAATTAGGTTAGTTAACTGTACGTATTTTTTGACGGTTACCACCGCACGGATCACTCAATCAGCTATATTTATATACTCGTATCATTACACAAAATACATATTATTTAGTGTAATGTCCCAAAATTAAGGCAATTTACGCCTGCCTCAACGCAAGCCTCCGTTCCTCGATTGAGTCATTACTGAACTGAAGAGAGAGCGAGACATTCTTCAAACTAAGCGGCAGTTAAAATGAAAAACTATCACATTTTGAGAATAGTATGTAGGATAATGTATCTAACAGGTTCAGGCGACTTTTGGTTCGAGGAAGGAAAAATTGGAAACGATAAAAGTTTTCTATACATTTTTTATGGTGTCACTTTGTATTTTCTTTACGTTCTCATGACTGTTATGGAAGTTCTTGCCGCGATCTGGGGAGAAATGCCAGAATACGAGAAAAAGGATAGCGTAACGCTAAGCGTATGTCACGTTGTGGTCATGATCAAGATGATTATTGTTATGGCTAATAGAGACCTAGTCAAGGATTTGAACAGGAAAATGGTCGAAGTTTGCAAAGACCACGAAGATGAAGACCGGGTAGCGAAGAATTATAGAATCATGAAGATTAATATCGCAGCTTACTTATTTACTGTATATGGATCATTTACGTGTTATGTGCTTGAAGGAATCAGAAAGCAGCTGACAGGTATCTCTTTTTCCTCATGTTAACTTCGTGATTCAAGTTTATGAAGTTGATCGGCTAAATGCGGAGATTTATTATACACTGGTTTAGATAAAAATGCTCCTACTAAGTTAAGCAAGCCACGAGTAAAAATACAACTATTCTTTCAGGATCTTCTTTCGTCACAACGGTGACATACTGGCCATTCTATGAAGATGATTCTACCACAGCTGTTGCTGTTAGAGTATTCACAACTATAATATTTGCGAGTCTGATGACTACTATGATAGCTATTGATGCTTTTGTTATAGTTATTTTGATCATGTACAAATATAAACATGTCACACTGAGACGATATTTTGAAGGTTTGAGAGTAGAATTTGACAAAAATAACTATGTTGGTAATGAGGATCAGGCGACGGATGAATTATATAATGGATTAATTGAAGGAGTAGTTATGCATGGGGATCTTATAAGGTATTTGTATTTTAATCACACTCTTATTAGCTTTACTTATAACTAAGTTTGTTACAAACAATGGAATCAAATCTTGGAAGTTAATTTTAACATACGTACTTGTTATCTTCATATCAAATGAAACTTTGGATGTATATGTATATGTACTTTACGTGAGAATACAATAATTAGGTCTCTTGGAGCTGATCTCATGATGGAGACGGAAGGTGACCATAGGAATTCCTAAACAGCATAAAATAAACCATCGTATTTACCCTAGTAATTTGATTGGTCATGACGAGGAAAGTTTTTGTAAGAAAAAAGTTGGCAATAAAATCGTGTCAAAAAAATTACAAAAACTTATTTTGTTACACGTATCGTAGGTACATATCGTCTTGAAATATACACAGATTCGGGTTGTGCGATAAACTTAGCATATAATTGGTTTAAACGGATATTCAAGCGTGAATACATCTAGGATGAATTAATTTAAAATTTTGTCTAAATTTCATAATGGAACATAGTATTATTTAACATAAATAGTACCCAAATGTTGTCTGGAATAGTCCAGACAACATTTCCAGAGAAATTCGAGCAAAAAATCATTATTAGGCTCGACTTAAACTTTTTGTTTTCCCTCAAACTTATTTAAATTGTGGTTGAAAGGTTATCAAAAGACATCGACCGCTCGTACGGCTCGGTGTTGGCGTTCCAAGTGCTGCTGAGTTCTGGATCCGCCGTGTCCCTGCTGCTGCAGTTAGCCGTAAGTTGTCAATTCAAAATCAAACCATCTTAGGTACGTAAAGTCGCGGAGCGAATTATTTATATTCGCAAGTTAAGAACATGGTATTTCTCTTCAGAATTCGTCACTGTCCATACATTAGTATTCTTTACACATTATTTATTGTGGATACATATTATGGTGACGCCGTATTTTACGGCTTGCCAAGGCGTTGTAAGGCTGGAGCCACACTACTGCATCGCGCTATTAAGACTTTTCCTGAACTAACCCTTGATTGATTTTCAGTACAAATTTATAATATGTACATAAAACGTGATTCCCCTTTTTCTCTTTTGTGTTTCCCTTGTAGTGTACAAATACTAATAATTGTTGAATGTTCCAGCTTTCCCAAGATTTGGCATTTGGTGGTGCCATGAAGATGCTTTTCTTTTTGTTTGCCATATTTTTTCTTCTCGGTCTGTTTTTGTGCAACGCGGGCGAAATAACGATTCAGGTAATATATCAACGCATTCTCATTTGGAAATCTAGGAGTCTTTTAAAATGGATTGTAATAGAATACAATACAATCATCACTTCTTTAGTCTGCCCTTCATTCCTGAGGATCGTGGTCTCAGGGTTTCATACCCTTGATCAGGGGGCCTATGATGGTTCCGTTTAGCACGTGATAAGTAAGTGACAAGCATCTGTCACTGGCACTGACATTTTGTTAAGCCGTGACGGATGCTCTATTACTTATTTGTCGCATGATAAATGCAACCATCAAGTTGTTTCCATCGGTCTCGATCCATCGTTTCCATCGCCGCTTGTCAATGGTCGGCTCACTACTTATGATTAATATCAAATTCGTTCGTTTGCGTCGAGGTCTTGCAAGCGACGTTCCTCAAAATCAGCGACCGCCTTATGAACAGAACTGTGCATACCCCTCTCTGTTGTGCAAGGTCTTCCCAACTATCGTATGGGATGTTGCATGCGGCATTTGATGACGTCCTTGTATCGCAGGAGCTGACCTCCTGGCTTGCGCTTTCTTTATCTGCGAATAAAACACAGCCTTAGGTAGTCTTGTATTATCTATGCGCACGAGATGTCCGCACCATCTCAGCTGACCTTTCATGAGCAGGGACATGCTCCATCTTAGGCCTTATTGTCACTTAACATCAGGTGCAATCGAGGCTAAATGCATGGCTATTTTGTATAAAAAAAAAAGACTCCATCCCACTAAGATTGGTCCGTCTTAATACTTCAGTGTTCAATACACGGTCCTGCCGAATTTCGAAAAATTTCGAACGCAAGCTTCTCAGGTGAAAAGTATCAAGACGCTTAATGTCGCCTCAGTAACAAAATAAACGGATATTTAAAAGAAAATTGAAAATCATTTACTAGATACACTAATCAGTATCTTTAAAAAATTGATACTGATTTTTATAAATTGTACTTCTAGTTAATTAGGTATTGAAAAGTCTTCCTGTAGACAAACTGTCATAACAGTTTCGCAGGGCTTTAGATTATATGTAATCTTTGTTGTAAAATTAATAAAGAAATAAATAATAATAATAGTAGAGACACCATGTCTCAGTCTCGTACAGGAGAATTGGTAAGATAACTGCTTTGTATAACTATAGCGATCTTTGTGTGGAATTTGCGATCATGTGAGTCCCATGCTCTTTTCCGAAGCATTCCAAAGAACGCTTCATACGTTATACAATCATAACCTCATAACCGTCTTGATTAACCGTTATTTTGTCAAACTGCCCATTATATGTATTATATAATATATTGAAGACCGGACTGGATTGACTCGATCTCAAATATTATGTACAATATAAATAACTCCTTTTTTGTACACACATTTGTAAAGCGTAAAGGTGTGTTTCAAATTCCTTGACTGTACATTATTATTCCTACAAGAGGTTAAAATAAAATTAGTCAGCGTAGCCGTCTCTTTTTTTGTTGTAATCTAAGGATGGCTAGTGTTAAAAAAATATTGATGTGATTCGTTCACATGTATATATTTTCAGAAACAAAATGCTTGTTTTATCTTGTAGTAGCGCATTGTTTGGGATAAGAGCAGGATAATTTGAAAATAAGTTCGCATAATATGTCAAACGAACGATACTTACATACCTATATCTTGTATAGTATACAGCTATTTGCATATTTACACACGACAACAATTATCTATCGATTTCTTATTTTTAAGTGACCCTTGACGGTCATGACGAATTTTCAGGCATCTTTGCTCTCCGACTCGGTGTTCTACTGCGGCTGGCACAGTGCGCCGATGCGCAAGGATCTGCGCCAACTGGCGCAACTCGCGTGCGCGTCGGCGCAGCGGCCTCTCGTCATGAAAGCCTTCAAGATGCTGGAGCTCACCTACGGGACTTTCATACAGGTTTGTACGGTCCAGTCAGTGGCGGATTAAGGGTCGAGAGCGCCCTAGGCAAAAACGTCATCGGCGCCCCTTTGCGCTACATTGCGGCCCTTTGCGCCTCTTTGCGGCCTTTTGCGCCCCTTTGCGGCCCTTTGCGCCCCTTTGCGGCCTTGCGCCCCTAGGCACGTGCCTAGTTTGCCTTAGGGATAATCCGCCACTGGGTCCAGTATCTGGCATTTCTGCTCTGCGAAAAAAAAACAACTGCAAGTCGGTTGACAAAATTAATAAGTTATGGTCTTTAATTTCCGTATATATTTTTAATAGAATTTTCTTTTTCAGGTTCTCAGGGGCACGTATTCAGTGTTTGCTTTATTCTACGCACAAAATAAGTGAACGTGATTGATATGAACATTTTTGATAGAATATGTGTAGAATACGTATTAGGTAGTGTAACTGAAAAAAATGTTTGTACTTATAAATAGCTATTGCACTTATGTAATACCTGATTTTCAATCGATTTCCATGCAAAGTAAACTGAAACCAAGAGAGCCTTGCAACAAAGGCCAATTTAGGTACCTAAATTTTATGACATGTAACGACCACAAAAAATATATGCAACATAATTTTGGCCAAACAATTTTCGACGTAAAAAGCAATCGACCAAAGATTATTAGGCCAAAAAATATGAGCAGAAAAAAATAACGGCCAAAAAATTTTTGGACAAACAGATACCTATAGACCCCGTTCAGTCGGAAGTCCGAGCGTGTCTGAGAAAAACTCCGCGGACATCCTATACTAAGTATTATAAATTAATTGACGACGCGTTAGGCTCGGTTTGTAGACACCTGCCTACTGAGCCAGCGGTCCCGGGTTCGTATCCCGGCTAGGGCAAATGTTTGAGTGATGAACTCGAAAATTTGTGCTTGGGTCATGATTGTTCTATGTATTTAAGTATATTTTTATCTATATAAGTACGTATATCGTCATCAAGTACCCATAACACAAGCCTCTTTGAGCTTAATTTGGGACTAGATCGATTTGTGTGAGGTTGTCCGATATTTATTGATTTAATTCTAGAGTTCTATTGAGAATTAGTTTTCTATGAAAAGGGTCATGATTTCAGGAAAAAAATAATCTTTCACTTTCATGATCGTCTTTTGTTTTGCATGGGCGTGACCAGTCTGGCGCCAGCTGTCATAATTTCTTTCCTCTCATCACGCCAAAACGGCTGGACACACATCTTAAGCAATTTTTATACAGGAATAGAAGGAGACCCAAACATGGTTATAGGATACTTTTTTTTTATTCGACTTCAGTAAAAATATAGTTTTACGCGGATGAAGTTGCGAGTACCTTCTGGTATCTTTAATAATGTTTATCCAACCATAACTATAATGTGGTTGTTTAGCTATTCTCATAGATTGACCTCGGACAATTTATGCAATACTCGGCTAGAGTCTGGCTAGCCAAATAATGTTGACAAATTTCCTTGTGGTATTACCAATTATCTATGATTTAAATAATTTAGTAAGTAGAAATTTATGTGAGCTGACTATGAGTGCACGTCAATATATTTAACTTATTTCTTGAAAATCAAAAATGTGTTCTAGTATCAAAACTATAATTCCTACTACACAAAGTGTGACTAGCAAGAGATTTTTTAAATTTCCCGCCAAAACTTTACCTTGACATTGGCAAAATTGTTCCAATGGACAGACGCCATTTTTTTTTTTATATAAAAATAGAATAGAGTAATATTTCATTGGCCAGACTATATCAGCTCTCAATGACAAGACTGCTTAGGGTTACACTGATGGTAGCCATATAATATACTAGCTTTTGCCCGCGACTACGTCCGCGTGGAACTTGGAAGTAATGGTAGCAACCTCGTACTACAATACAACACGATAGATATCCATATCCACCTAATCACCCTAATTTATAAAAGGGATTATTAAAAGCGCCTAATCAAATGTAAGAACAATTGTGCTTTTGGTCTAATTATTACATTTCCTACAGGGTCATCAATGTCATCATGAATTACTTACTCACTTTTCAATATTTTTAGGGATAATTTCCAGGATGAAAACTATCCTATGTCCTTCCTCGGATCTTAAACTATCTCCATGCCAAATTTCATCAAAATCGATTCAGCGGTTTAAGCGTGAAGAGGTAACAGACAGACAGACACACTTTCGCATTTATAATATTAGTATGGAAGTATGACACAAATCTGTTTACACCAGTTTACATCTTCCTTTAGCTGTCACCTATACCCAGTGAGTGACCAGCAAGTGGGCTTTTCATAAAGAAATGATCATTAGTTACTTACTGTAAAGTAAATTGACAGGTTTGTGAAAATAACAGTAAGGGCACAGATTAATATAATAGTTGAGGGTGCCACCTATTGCACAACTTATTTAGCCGAACACGGTTTTCTTTTTTTTGTGTATATAATTGATCTGATCTGGTTGGGTTCGTCGAATTTAATATGACATAATTACAAAACAATCGGCTGCCAGTAAACGTAGGTCAGGTTAGGTTAACATAGAGCCTAAAGCGAACTACTACCAGTAAAGTACTTTAATTGCTTAGGTTAGGTCAGAATTGCGACCCTAACAGCGCCGAAGATTGTTACGCAAAACTAAATTATGACAATCAATTTTATGCAACATGTTATTGACAGATAGGTTCACCAACATGTTGCATAAAATTAATTGATGAATTGGTATAGCTGATCTTGCAAATAGAATAGACGATTCCTTTGTGATTGATTGTCATAAATTAAATATGTTAGACAAATGTGAGATAAAAATGGTCTCGACTTAGTAGAAATTTAAAATCTTCACAATAAAAATATGCATCTATGCAAAGTCTGCAACGTAGCTGTGATGCTTTAGTAGTAGCCTTAAAGCGTATATATATTGACATCGATGCCATAAATACCTACAAAGTGCTGGTTCAGGTATGATCATTGATCAACTACCAACTACCCGGCTATAACTCGTTTAATAGTTACTACTACTTCTAAAGTTATAAATAAGAATGGTGGGGTCTTTGTTTATGTAAAGGAGAGTCCAGGAGTCACAGCTGTAGAAACTCCAGTCGAAGATGCTAACTGTATTATAGTTACTATATCTGATCAAAGTATACTTCATGGAATATATCGATCACCTTCAATTACAAACCTTGAAAAGTTTATTTTTTATTAAAGCAGTAACGTCTGCTAACGTAAACTAAATGTTTACAAATGAAGCAAAAATTGAAAAATTTAATGATTCGGACAGGATTCGAACCTGCGTTTCCAACGGCTTTCCGGGCCAACACTGGCGTCCTCCCAATTGGACCACCGAATCAGATGTCAGAGCCATTGAATTTTTCAACCAGTTGCTTCGACATGCCTTAGGGTGGCATCGTAGCGCCATCTACCGTAAAGATTTAGACTTTATCGTCGGCACCATCGTCTCAAATTTGTTGAGAATCGATAGTAACGATGTGCTACACCCGAATTACTTATTTTTTATTAAAGCAGTAACGTCTGCTAACGTAAACTAAATGTTTACAAATGAAGCGAAAATTGAAAAATTTAATGATTCGGACAGGATTCGAACCTGCGTTTCCAACGGCTTTCCGGGCCAACACTGGCGTCCTCCCAATTGGGCCACCGAAAAAGTTTTTTAATTATTTAGATCACATATTACGCCACCATATAATAGCGGCCTGTGACATAAATATCGATCTACTGCATGACTCAGCTCAAAACCGATCAAAATACCTGTGCCATCTGACCCTTCATGGGCTTCTCTCGTCGATTACCAAACCCACCAGGAATGAGGCATGTCTTGCCATATTTTTATAATACAGTTTGTGCTCTGTCACGATGTTGCTATGGCTGGTCGTTTGAACTATGAGCCAGGGAAACGTAATCATTGTGAGGTCAAAACTAACTATGGGAAAGTTGCAGATGAGTTAAAGGTTGCTGGTTGGTCAGTTGTTACCAGCACTAGAAACGTGAACGAAGCAGCTGCAAATTTTAATGACTTGGTAAAGAAGTCGGTCTAGAATAATACTCGGGCTGTTTAAAGTCAGTCGTTGCAAATTTAACGACAAGCCTTGGATAAGGCCGGGATTGATCAGATGCATGAGTCAATGTTAATGTTATTTAATCTTAAAAAAGAATATCAAAATAAGCAACTGATCGAAATCAAAAATAACCCCAGTAGGCCAGTACCTGTGGCAATCGATTAAACCAATAAGCATCTATCAAAATCCTAATCGCAATAATGACGCAGAGGAGCTTATGACATTAAAATGGTAAACCTTGCTTTGAAACACTTAACGATTGTAACAAATATTTTTCTACCCATTGGTAAGCCCTGGCTGACAGGATTTTATCCACAATTTCAGAGACGGCATGGTGTACGAAAATAAGGTATGCCACTCCGGAATGACAGGCGAGACTTTTGATGTTATCACGCTATGATTGGTTGGTTGGTTCTGTCAACCCGTTTCTGTGTTGCCACTGTTGCCAGTATCATAATACTCACGGATTCCCTGTTACCGGTATGAATCTCATAAAATTGACAACATTTCATATTTTTAAGACTATCATTTTATTACTTTTCTGAGTTCTGCTTAAAAAGGTGAAGTAATCTCTGTTTTTATTTATTTTCTGAGATGATTATTTATTTTATTATTAATTTATAAAAACATACTCATTTTAAAATGTGGCAACACCAAAACCAGAACTTAATGGAACGGTTACTTAAGTCGGTTTTCTTATTTAAAAACACTTAATAAAACTCGGTATGCATCTGTTATCTGTCAACGTCAAATAAAAAATAATATATTTTCGCTCTTTGGTTTAGACAACAACCCTATTCAGACCGTATTGTCTTAGATTGCAGTTATTTGATGTATTTTCTTATATTTCTTTAAATACAGAAGAATAAATTCAAAGATTTTTTTTAAGGTACACGACATAAAGCCCTGTCTATCTCTATATTAATTTCCACCTGTTATAAATATGAAATGTTGTCAATTGTGAATGTTTTAAAATCAATTATGACGGCAAAATAAAAATTTGTCAAAGAACATGACAATCGTAATGCATAAATGCATAATTATAATTTTTTGTAGCGACAAACATTTTTTCCTTATACAGTGAAACCTGGATAACTGGGACTTGAAAGGACCAGCAAATTTGTCTCACTTAAAGAGGTATTCCACTTACCCAGTGTCTCAGATATACAGGTATAAATTAATGTCTGTCCCATTTAGATAGGGTTCCATTAATAGAGGTAAAAAAGAGGATATTCCAGTTATAGAGGTGCGATTATTAAATAAAATAGGTAGGTAGGTGGTGTATTTCATAATGATTATACATGAATTATAATCGTTGGCAGAAATAAAAAGGTACCTCATAAACAAAAAATATTAACACTTTTTTATAAACAGTACAAAAATACAAATTAAATAAATCTGACTTTTTATATTGTCCTATTTTAGGGGTCAGCTATTAAGATATTATTTTTAATTAATGTAAATTTAATCTTAGGTATAATGTTGATATTTCAACATTGGCCTGCAAAAGAATAGTGCTTTTACTGTCTCGCGTTTTGGAATAAAATGAAGTCCCAGTTAGAGAGGTAATGGATTGACATTATCGCAGTTACAGAGGTCGAAATCCTTAAATTCAAAGATAACAATTTATTAAAAGTATTTAACTTAAAATTTAGTCTCAATAATAGAGGTTAAATACGCCCGCTGTCTCAGTTATGGAGGTCATTATGAAGACATAATCGAAAAAACGAATCCCAGTTATAGAGGTCTGTTTTGTCCCACTACGGAGGTAATTCAGTGGTAAAGTGTTGGGACAGCAGCATGAGTTCCAGCTATGGAGGTTTCTCACTTATCCAGGTCCCACTTATCCAAGTTTCACTGTAATTATTTTGTTACCATAAAGTGAATCAAAAAACTAATCAGTGACGTAGAAAGTCTCACTAGCCGGAGTGTCATACCGTATTTTCTTATACCATGGGAGACGCAAGCATCCTTCCGACGGTTCCCAACTCAATTTTTTGTACCCAACAGCAGTTTATTAATTAATATCATGGACGGTGATTGGTGATATGGCGGACCGAATAATTCTGACATATCATGTTGAATACAGACCCTTACAATATAAATAGATAATTATAATTGCTTAATATAGGTTAAGATAACGATGACCCATTTTTTACATGATAAGTAATATTGTGTAATTACTTACCCTTTTGTCCAGATAAAGGACAATAGCTATTGTGTAACATTATTACTTCCGGGCATCGTTATTATGTATGTAACTGTTTTTATATTATAATTATTTTAAGGTGTTTAATTAAGCGAATTACTCTATCAGAGAATAGGTATAGATTAAGTAAAATCACATTATAAAATTAAGCATGATTATCAAATTAGCATAGGTTGAACCACTTCCTAACCATAGGCTAATCTGGCTATTTCTCTTATCTCCTTTCGTATCTTTTACTTACGTAATCCATGAAAGTGACCTTGAATGTTGTTGACCTACATTTCATGCTGCTTACGTAACTAAGGGAAAATATCATAGTTCCAATTAGAATCCAATACGCATAGCCAGAATATTGCGATAATCATAAAAGTTGTCAGATCTCAGGTCTAGATATAAGCTATAGGTATTTATAAGAAATAAACATTTGATAACATGAATCTATTATTCCCCACTTTGGAGATCTGACTAACTGAAATACATATGTAAACATTTTGTATGTACCTAAATAAACATGAATATTTTATTGAATAAATGAGTGAAACAAGTTAGATGAGCGCACGCGCAAACAAACCACGCCCCCGCACATCTTATAACTCTGATTCGGTCTATCAAGGACGGAATAAAGATGGCGGGCGCAAAAATAAGATTAGTGTCACAGCAAGCTTCGCCCAGCTCTCATCTCGCTCCAGTTCACCTTATGAAGAAAGAAACAGTATGTTTTTATTGTGTAACCCAGTCAGCAAGTAATACAGTCCTATCATGCAGAACGAGTCGCCAGTAGCAAGTTAGGCCATTCGTTTTAATGGTCCCTTCGAGTAGCCGGATCAAGAATTAGTGCAATAATTACGTCAATCGCCAAGTGTTTTGCGAATTTTCGCGACACCCCCAAGTGGTCTCTGTCTGACAGAGAAATTCGGACCGCAACTTTAGTTGCGGTTATGCTGCATTTCAATAAGTAACGCTAGTAAAAGTTGAAATTGCAGTCGTCGTTTCGTAATCGTGCAGGCTAGTGCTTTCGAGCGCAGGCAGCCCTTTACTTCGACACAGACTGAGTGACGGTCGAGCCTTGTCGGTACTCTTAAAGAACTTGAGCAGCTCACTTAAATGTGTTCAGCTATTGATCTATAGAGTATTGGGCGACGCTCTGTAGACACTCATGCACCGTACCCCCTAATTTCAAAAGAGAATGCGCAGCGCACCTGGTGTCCAGCTAATTCTCAAGTGAAAACTGGCGGGTCAGTTGCAAAACAAGCGGCAGTGGACCTTGCGGTGTTAAACCCACAGAGTGTCGTACTTCGTGAGTTATCGGACGCGCTCACCTTTCCACGGTGGTGGATCGTACAGTCCGGCCGTGAATACGGTTCCGCACTTCCCCAAGTCCTAGCTGGATTCCCCACATAGTGTGTCCAGTTAGGCCACAGGGCCCAGTAGGTCGCACGGAGCCAGCCTATCAGGGGGCTGGAACCGTTGCTAGGTCGTTAGGAAGTGGTTCATTAGGGACATACGGTCGGATAAGTGTTTTAATTGTGTTTTGTGTATAAATGTGTTTTTTTATATTTTTTATTTTTTTAAATTCTCGCGCAAATAAGTGTCTAAAATTCGCGTAAATAATTGTGTATGAAAATTGAAATTGTTTGATTAATCCGTGTAATAAGTGTTGTTTTTTGTTTTATAATTGTCATTGTAATCAAGTCAGTGAGCCCAAGTTGATTCGTTTTGTTTATTTTGTTGTTTAAGTGTTAATGTCCGTACCAGAGATTAACGTAAGGGTTTTGCGCTCGGGAAAGCGAACACCTTCGGTGTCTCCAGTCAACATGTCGGCTAGCGGCACCCCTCCGTCGGGGTTGACTACTTCAAATGAAACGAATACTTGGGACAAGGACGTTGATAGTGCAAATAAAAATACGAGCAGTGACGCAAGGGCAAAGGCCACCGCGAGTCAGGAAACATTAACGCCAAAAAACGTAACTCACGCGCAAAAAGAGGCTCCTGCAGCCACGGATAATGCAAGCATCTCTGTGCTTATGGCAGAATTAGAATTAAGGAAGGCGGAGTTGATCCAGGCTAGGGCAGTATCGGCGGAAGCTCAGACTAGACTAGAAATCGCCAGGCTAGAGGCAGCTAGGTCTAGTAGCAACACGTCGCAGGACTGTGATAGGAATTCTCGTGTAGAGGGTTGGATTCAACAACAAAACGTCACTAATTTGCCCGGGGTGTGCATTAGGGAGCCGCGTAATGAGAACACGTACGGTCAGTTTCAAAACAAGGACCTTGAGTTGATGTCACACAGGATAGAGACCGCGGTCACTCGTAAGAACGCACCAATTATTCAACGGAACGTACCGGAGCTATCGCATTTCTCTGGGGCACTCACGGAGTGGATTCCCTTTAAAGCCGAATATTTAGACACCGAGTCGCTATTCACAGACGTCATGAATGTAGCTAGAATACGACGTAGCTTACGAGGCGACGCGAGAAGCGCAGTAAAATCAATTTTGTATACAGTATCGGACCCGAATGAGATAATGGATTTGTTAGAATTGCAGTTTGGCAATCCTGAGGCTATTATTTTAGCCGAGATCGAGGAGGTCAAACGTTTGCCTAAATTAACCGAAGATTGCGCCAATATTATCTCATTCGCGGGGCAGGTAGCTAATGTAGTTTCATGTATCAAGGCGTTGAAACAGGATCAGTACTTGTTAGCCCCCGAACTAGTAGGTAGGTTAGTTGAGAAGCTAAATCCCATTTTGCGATACGAATGGAATAAATATCGCGTGGCCAACTCCTCAATACCTACTCTAGTAGCATTATCGACATTTTTAAACGACACCAGTAGAGCTTCAGGTTTAACCCGTAGGCCGATAACGCGACAACAGCGCAACCCGGTCCATGCAACTAGGCTAGCGCAGCGTAGGTCAAGGTCGTCGTCTCGATCTTTAAGCAGGGATAGTGTAGGATCAGACGTCAATCACAGCGTTAACACCCATAGAGTCGTAAATAATAGGAAAAATGTCGATAAGCCTAGGCACACAGTAGCTCAGATAAATAGTAGACCGCAAAGCAGACCGAAAAAACCCACACAGCACGCACCGGCACAGTCTCGCGATAATTCGAGTAAAAAATGCACCATTTGCAACGGCGATCATACAGTAGCCAAGTGCGCGGATTTTATTAAATTATCCGTAGATGATCGCTGGGCAAAGGCTAAAGAGTTTAAATTGTGTTTTAGATGCTTAAATTTCGCTCATAAAAAGCCGTACAAGTGTGCGTACGTGCCGTGTGGACACGGAGGTTGTGAGGCAGGTCACAATAAGTTATTACACGGAGTGTCACGGGACACTCCCGCGCCGAATAACGTAGCTAGAATTAATCACGTAAGGCGACCAGCGACTTATTTAAAAATAGTACCCGCTATCATTAGTGGCCCGTTGGGATCGCAGGAGATTCTATGCCTACAAGACGACGGTAGTAGCTTAACAATATTAGAGCGCAGTGTAGCCGAAAGAATCGCTCCGCTCGGCGCGACTGAGAAACTCCTTATTGAAGGGGTTGGTGGATGCGTAATAAACGAAAGCGAGTCATACCGTTTAGAACTAACAATACAGGGCAAATATCGTAGAAACATTGAGAAAATAAATGTATGTACGATTGATAGTTTGAACTTAGGTACTCAACGCGTAAATAAAGAGTTGATCGATAGTTGCCCACACCTGTTACCTATAAGTGATCAATTGTGCTATGATGAAGGCACGCCTAAACTGTTAATAGGCCAGGACAATTGGCACTTATTAGTGACACAGAATGTTCTAAGCGGTAATAAATCGCAGCTGATAGCTAGCGAGGGTCGATTAGGTTTTAGCGTGCACGGTTCAATGTCTATACCTAGGTCTCTGATAGGTTATGTAAATCACGCGAGGTGTAGTAACGAACAGGACATGTACGACTTGATAAAGCAACATTTTAGCATAGAGTCGTTAGGTATAGAGCCGCGAATACCTAAATCGGACCCCAATCAGCGCGCATTAGATATTCTGAACGCAACATGCAAAAAGGTACCAAATGAGCGCCGCTTCGAAATAGGGCTGTTATGGGCAAGTAATGACGTAATTTTGCCGAATAACAAACAACAAGCGCTCAACCGGTTGTACAGTTTAGAAAGAAAGTTAGATAAAGACGAAGCGTTACGGGTCGAGTATTCTAAACAAATACAAAATTTATTAGATAAAGATTACGCGGAGAAAGTAGAAAGCGCCTCGACCTCTTCACGAACGTCGTATTTGCCGCATTTCGCGGTAAAGCATCCGCAAAAGCAACGAGCACGAGTTGTTTTCGACGCGGCTTGCAAATATAACGGTGTTAGTTTGAACGACGCCTTGTTAACAGGACCGGACTTATTGCAGTCACTATTCGGAGTCCTTATAAGGTTTAGGGAGGGTCGTATTGCCGTTATTTCGGACATCCGCGAGATGTTTTTACAGATACGAATTGTTGAAGCTGACCGGAACTCACTGATGTTTCTGTGGCGGGGAGATGATAGACAAGGCCCAGTCCAAGAATATCGCATGAAAAATCTATTTTTCGGCGGCTCTTCAAGCCCGACATCAGCGATATTCGTTAAGAACAGAAACGCAGAGAGTCACGCGAAGCAATACCCACTCGTATATGAAAAAACTATAAATAGCTTCTACGTCGATGACCTGTTAGCTAGTTTCGATGACAGGCAGGAGGCTAAGCGTTTGGTAGCCGATATGAGTAAGGTATTCAAGGAGGCGTCCTTTGAATTGTGCGGGTGGGCGTCAAACGACCCCGAAGTATTAAGAGATGTAGTCGACGTTAAAAAGGACGAAGCTACGCTTTTAGGCAAGTGTGACTATGAACGAACATTAGGAATGTTATGGCATAATTCTCGCGACACGATAGGTTTCAATGTAAACTTTCGAAACTTACCTCCGGAGATAGTAGAGGGCCAAAAAATACCTACGAAACGCCAAGTAACTAGCGGTGTAATGGGTCTGTTCGACCCGAACGGTCTCGTCTCGCCCGTCAGCATTGCGGGCAAGACATTAATTCAAGACATGTGGCGTTTAGGTATCGATTGGGACCAATGCATATCACCGGAGCTAAACGAGAAATGGCGTTCGTTCATAGAAAACGTAAAAAAGTTACGCGACTTAGAAATAGAGCGTTACGTCATAGCCCCAACTAGGCAGGTAGTTTTGCATACATTCTGTGATAGTAGCGAGACAGTCTACGCAACTGCCGTGTACATGGTAGGGTTAGACGAAAAAGGCGAAAAATACTCTACCATAGTAGCCGCGAAGGCTCGAGTAACGCCATTAAAGAAAATTAGCATACCTAGACTAGAACTGCAAGCGGCAGTCTTAGGTTGTAGACTAGCTCAATCAGTTAAAAAGGAGACTAGTTATAACGTAACGAGTTGTCATTACTGGACAGATTCGAAAACTGTTCTAGCCTGGATCAAGTCGGACCCTAGGACGTTCAAGTCTTTCGTCGCGCACCGTCTGTCAGAAATAGAGGACAGCACGCTGCCGAGCGAGTGGCACTGGGTGCCAACCGCGCTGAACGTCAGCGACGACGCAACTAGAAACGTACCTATAAATTTCGATAAAAATCATAGATGGTTCCACGGACCCGAGTTTATCAGATTGGATACAGATAAATGGCCAACTGATGGATGCGCGTCCGTCGAAACGTCAGACGCGTGTGAGGAACGAATAGCGAAAAAGGTTTTAGTCGTAACTAGGCGCGATAAATTTGCTCACTTACCCGATGTAAACAAGTACTCGAAGTACTTGCGCCTGTTACGCGTCACTGCTCGTATCCTGTTAGCCGCCCAAATGTTTAAGGCTAAATTGTTAAAATGTAACGTTGACAAAAGTGTGAATAACGAACACGTTAAAATTGCCGAATTATTGCTCTTAAAGCGAAGCCAGCACGAGTCGTTCTCCGAAGACATCGAGCGTCTTAAGGCTGGGCGGCCAATCCCTAAAAAATCGACGTTACACAGACTAGCAGTAAAGATCGACAGACACGACACGTTACTGCTCGACGGGCGAATCGACAGAAGCGAGAGTATCCCAGTCCTACATGCCAAAGAGTCATTCACGAGATTAATTATAGCACATTACCACGCTATTTTTAATCATGGCAATCACGCTACCGTTATGAACGAGTTGCAAAAATCGTTTCATATAATAGGACTGAGAAGCGCTTTGAGGTACATAACTCACACATGTCAATGGTGTCGAGTATACAAAGGAAAGACTCCGAACATACCTCTCGGTGACATACCGCCAGAAAGGCTCGCAGTTAATCAACCAGCGTTCACGGCGACAGCTTGCGATTACTTCGGTCCCATGCACATAACCATCGGGAGGAGGAGAGAAAAAAGATGGGGAGTCTTATTTACTTGCTTAACCACGAGAGCAGTACATTTAGAGCTCGCAGCATCCCTGTCGGCATCGTCAATGATACTAGCATTACGCCGTATGATGGCTAGACGCGGCACTCCGACGGTGTTCTACTCGGACAACGGCACAAATTTTATCGGCAGCGAGAGAGAGATAAAAGATGCTGCAGAATCAATCGACAACGAGATGCGAGCCTACTTAGAAAACAAGCAAATAACTTTCAAACGAATACCGCCCGGGAACCCATCGGCCGGAGGTGCCTGGGAGAGATTAGTCGGGTCGGTGAAAACCGCTTTGCGTGTTACATTGAAAGAAAAATCGCCGCCAGAAGAAGTCTTGCACACACTGCTTTTAGAGGCCGAGCACGTTGTAAACTCGCGCCCCCTGATACCCGTAATGCCGTGCAGTAAACAAGAGGCACTGACCCCCAACCACTTTTTATTGGGCCGGTCAAACGCCATGTCACCATTCGGGTCTTTCAGCGACATAACACTAAACGAAAAGTCATGGAAAGCAGCGCAAGTACTAGCAGACTCTTTTTGGAATCGATGGATAAAAGAATATCGACAATCTTTACGTCCACGAATAGTCAAGAATGCCCCAGCTAATAACGTGAAGATCGGCGACATTGTCATAATCGCAGATGGCACTATGCCCAGAGGTTCATGGCCGAGAGGCGAAGTCGTAAAAATCTATCCCGGACCAGATGGCAGAGTTCGTGTAACCGAGATTAGAACGACAGCAGGATTAATAAGCCGCCCAGCCTCTCGTCTCATCGTAATCCACACACGTTAGTTTATGGTGTTTGCACACGTTGGGGGGAATGTTGAATACAGACCCTTACAATATAAATAGATAATTATAATTGCTTAATATAGGTTAAGATAACGATGACCCATTTTTTACATGATTATATAACGAGATAACGTAATGACGTAATATTGTGTAATTACTTACCCTTTTGTCCAGATAAAGGACAATAGCTATTGTGTAACATTATTACTTCCGGGCATCGTTATTATGTATGTAACTGTTTTTATATTATAATTATTTTAAGGTGTTTAATTAAGCGAATTACTCTATCAGAGAATAGGTATAGATTAAGTAAAATCACATTATAAAATTAAGCATGATTATCAAATTAGCATAGGTTGAACCACTTCCTAACCATAGGCTAATCTGGCTATTTCTCTTATCTCCTTTCGTATCTTTTACTTACGTAATCCATGAAAGTGACCTTGAATGTTGTTGACCTACATTTCATGCTGCTTACGTAACTAAGGGAAAATATCATAGTT
Source organism: Apotomis capreana (assembly GCA_947623375.1). Classification (NCBI taxonomy): domain Eukaryota; kingdom Metazoa; phylum Arthropoda; class Insecta; order Lepidoptera; family Tortricidae; genus Apotomis; species Apotomis capreana. The sequence continues at coordinate 5,999,190 of OX392508.1, read as the reverse complement.
CCAATTAGAATCCAATACGCATAGCCAGAATATTGCGATAATCATAAAAGTTGTCAGATCTCAGGTCTAGATATAAGCTATAGGTATTTATAAGAAATAAACATTTGATAACATGAATCTATTATTCCCCACTTTGGAGATCTGACTAACTGAAATACATATGTAAACATTTTGTATGTACCTAAATAAACATGAATATTTTATTGAATAAATGAGTGAAACAAGTTAGATGAGCGCACGCGCAAACAAACCACGCCCCCGCACATCTTATAACTCTGATTCGGTCTATCAAGGACGGAATAAAGATGGCGGGCGCAAAAATAAGATTAGTGTCACAGCAAGCGTCGCCCAGCTCTCATCTCGCTCCAGTTCACCTTATGAAGAAAGAAACAGTATGTTTTTATTGTGTAACCCAGTCAGCAAGTAATACAGTCCTATCATGCAGAACGAGTCGCCAGTAGCAAGTTAGGCCATTCGTTTTATATCATAAACATCTTACTGAGCCCCTGAGAGTAGGTAAGACGTTCTAGTAACTAGGTATATACTCGTAATGTAGATTAATCTACTACTTATTTAATCGTATGGTGTATTCCCACAAAAATTTCAAAAAAACTTAAGAAAAAATAAGATTTGACTAAGTCTACATTGAGGATCCCGAGCCACCAGATTGTGTCAGGTGGTAGCTAGTACCTACAGATCTCCCGGGGAACCCGATTAAGAGTGAAGAGGGCAGCGCTGTCTAATGTGCTCTATATGTAGTATGTCTCTTTGCCACAGTCCCGGGAACAGAGTTGCGGCAGCCGCATCTATGACGAAAGTAGTTGCAGCGTCCGTGACCAAAGTCTTCGCGGCAGGGTAAAACCATCTGGTTTGGCCGCGGGATCCATGGCTTGTATAACAGAGCCAGTTGTGCTTGTATTCCACTCGTCCTTCCAGCTCTGTCCGAGGTCATAATCGCACAACTTTAAAATGCAGCAGTTTATTTAACATGTTTTTGGTTTTAAGTTAGTTTAAATATTTAGAAAAAATCTTAAAACTGAATCGACAATAAAAAAAACGACATACTTATCGAACCTACTCACAAATTATCATGGAAATCAGTTGAGTAACGAGCCGGTGGGCGAGCACGGCCGGAAATCCGACCCAACACACATCCAGATATACGAAAGAAATTTTGGCGAAACTGTAACAGAGACGCTTCGCTCGCTTCTCTCGCTCGGTCAACTATAATTTTAACTTTAAATTCATAGACGCTGCACCGTTTTTGCCTGTCAGACCCTCCACACGAGCTCTCGAGTGCGAAACTCTCGCGAAAATCGCCGAATACCCTTTTTATCCGTTTGCTTCTCATTTTAATTCAATTTACTGGATGAGGGAGAAAAAGTAATCTCCAGGGCTGGGTCGGGCACGGCACGGAGAGATTGGAAGTCATCGGCGCAGTATTGGGACGAACTCATATACTTTTATGACGTCGAAAGTTTTTTATTCACGGTAAAAGAAAAGGATTCGCGATTCACTAACCTCTCACGTATGTCGATGGCGGCTGCTTCAAATATCTGGTCTCTTGTTCAAGGAAAACTTGTGGGCTCTTCTAAAAAAAAAATTACACCACTTTCGTGCATTACATTTTTTGAGTTTCTAATTACATTTCTTGACTTCGTTGAGTTTGTAAAGATCGTATGTTCGGATGTCAATATTACATTATAAATGGGGGAACCCATTTATTGAGTCCCTTCGAGACCATGAACTAGCATCACGTTAGAAACGTAAAGGTAATTAAAAGAAGACTTTTCGAACGCTATTAAGTCCCGCTTTGGGCCAATAATGTCCTGATGCCTGTTTGTCCGGATCTTCGGCTGTTCGCACCTACAGGCCGAATTTCTCAACCTATTCATAGACTTTTTCATGGAGTTAGAGTTCTGAAATTTTTGAAAAATAGTGAGGGTAGAAAACGTGACAAAGTCATATTTCAGTAATTTCAATAAATTATCGTGAGGTCCGTAGCTCACAGAACACAGAGCCGCTAGTTTACAAGGGCATGTATTTAACGCGGCGACAAATTAATCTGATTTAGGGATTTATAAAAAATTAAAGGGGGTAGCAAAAATAATAAGTTGGCGACTAATTGCGGAGACTAGTATAAAGTAAAAAGTAGCAGCTAAGTAATCAATTTTCGGCTTTGTTTCAATATAAACTAGCATCGAGTTTTGGCGACTGAATTAACTAATTAAGCGGAAACATGACAGCGGATAAAAAGTTGAAAATGGCCTACTCTAATTGTTCAATGGAGATTGCATATAAAATAAATCAAGGTCATAAAAAAAATAAAAGGAGCGCTTTTTAGGGATATAAAAAAAAACCAACCTAACCTAACCCGGCCGAGTCGGATCTTCTGCTGATATAAGTCGCCAAGTCATTATTTATAGTACCTCGCCTATGATTTCAGTAATCTTGTTTATTATTTCTGCTACCTTAAAGTAGCTGCCATTATTTGAATTTTAAAATATCCTTAGTTTAAAGCTCATTTAATATAAATGATTGCCAAAATATGTAATCCCTGACAAGTTATTATTTTAGTTGCAAATAGTTTGCTGCTCTTTAATTTTTCTGTCGCCGCGAATATAATAAGCCGTTTACTAGTGTACAGTGTCGACTGTACATGTTTTAGCTTACGTTGCGATCTACTTGAGACCGCGTAATTTATAATAAAAACCAACATTTTACCGATCAGTGCATAACTAACACGCGGACGATAAACGTCAACGGAGGAACGACCAATTATTTTACCTACTTAATTTTGTATCTTTACATAAAATAAACCAGTTCAACTATAACTTAACTTCATCGTTCTTTCAACGCACTCCAACACCACAAGCAAGTGTAAGGGCTAACTGGCTCCTACATTTTATGGTCCTTCGAACCTTTGGACTACACTTCGAAGTCCTTCAAGCAATCAAGGTAATTTAGTGTTTTTTGTGCTTAAATTACGGTAGCGAATCGGTTTGCTGGCCTCCCACAAGCGGGTCTCACCAGTGAATTGAGAGTCGCAAATATCGTTTTGAGAGTGCAATTACACTGGTTACCACGAGCGACCGTCCCGGCCGGGAACTGCCGCATCGACAACTACGAGCGGACGGGAACCAGGACTGGGAACAAGGCCCAAGGTCTTCGTGTCGTGAATTAACAACTCAACAACTTCAACTTTCAACAAACTTCAACTTAAACTTCAACTTCAACTCCAACTAACTCAACATGGACAAGCTCAAACTACAGCAATCCTGTTTTGAAAAAATTAAAACTTTGTGTGTGAACTACAAAAAGGACAGCACAACCAGGAAAACTGCTGACTATCTGAACAATCGATTAACATCCCTTGACGCCTTATGGGGTGATTTCGAAAACTTGCATTCTGCCCTTGAGGTGGAAATTGAAGAAAAAGACATCAACTACTTCTTGGAAGATATTCAGGGAAAAACGAGAGAAATGTATGAGGCAACTAAGTCCGACATACTGAATCGTCTTCATCAACTAACGGAAGACAAAACTTCGTCGGTCAAATTTGACTTGACAGGGCTGCTGGACGAAGAACGGAGCGATGACGTGAACATCGTCTCTTTACTAAGCAAACAAGAGTGCAACTTTAGAGCCATTGACCGTGCCATGTCAAAAATTGACATTACAACTAGCCACGAGAAGTGGGAGATGGAAGATAATCTTAACATTCTGAAGTCAAAATGGTCAAGCATCGACAAGTTGCACTGGGAGATCGACGGCGTGCTAAAAGGGTCTCATCAAACATATTACACTACTTTTGTTGATATTGAGAGCAAGTACGACTGCTTGCGAAAAGAACTTAGCAGCAAAATTTGGTCAACAGTGCACTACCAGCAATCGGCGCCCAGGATTGAAATTCCCGAATTTTCGGGAAACTACAATCAGTGGATTTCATTTAAAGATCTTTTTATAGAAGCAGTGCACAACAACCCAACCATCAACAAGGCTCAAAAGATGCAACATCTCAAATCTAAACTCCGAGGTGAAGCCGAAAGATTGGTCCAACATCTAACTGTCAACGCTGACAACTATAAATCTTGCTGGGATATACTAAATCAACGGTATGATAACAGACGCCTTCAATTCATCTCTTTCATGAATACTATGCTGCAACTGCCCACTATACAACAACCGGACGCCTACAATTTAAAGAAGATGCATGACGTCATAACTGAGTGCCTAAGCGGGTTAACTAACATCGGCCTAGAAACGACAACTTGGGATCCGATCATCGTGTACCTAATGACGCAGAAACTTGATACGGCCACTCATAACGACTACGTGAGAGATCTTCAAGATCATAGGGAAATTCCGGTCTTGAGTGATTTCCTTTACTTCCTCGAGAGCAAGTTCATGGCTTACGAAACTATGAAACGCACTAAAAAGGACGTCATCACCCAACAGAAACCATCATTTGTGAAAACTTTCAATAAGGATTACCCTGTAAAGAAAAACTTTAACTACAACTTCAACAAAATGAACTTACACTCAAAAACTTATCATGCAACATTCGGACAATGCCCACTTTGCGATGGCGCACACGTGTTGATGCAATGTCAGAAATTCATCGACCTTGATATACCGCATCGGAATACTACTGTTGCGAAACTACAAGTATGCAAAAATTGCTTGTTCAGTCACGGGGACAAGGAATGCAAATCTAACAAAACGTGTAAGGAATGTAACTTGAAACATCATTCGTTATTGCACAACTCTATGAAGAAACAAATATCAACTTTTAAAAAATATAACTCCGAGCCAAAACCTTCAACTTCAACTCAACAAGCTTCTAATCACTTAGCCGCAAATGATATGGAAGTCTTACTAACTACGGTTCAACTTAGACTTCAATCCTTCGACGGAAACTTTGTAACCCTGAGGGCGTTACTTGACCAAGGCTCACAAGTAAATCTTATAACTGAGAACGCCGCACAACTACTCAAACTGCCCAGAAAGAGGCTAAATGCAACTATATCGGGAATAGGAGACTTATCCGGCAACTGCAAAAGGAAAGCTCAACTAACATGCAAGTCCTTATATTCCGATTACACATTTCAAACGGAGGCGTTAATCCTTAACAAGGTTACGAACAACCTACCCAATACTACATCCAAAAAACTTAACTGGCCGCATTTAGAAAACTTGAAACTAGCTGATCCCGACTATAACGTATCGCGCCCCGTGGATCTGCTTCTCGGGGCGGACGTGTACGCTGACATCATCATGGACGGTGTACTGAAAGGTGATCAGCAGGCTCCCATCGCTCAACAAACTCGCTTAGGTTGGATTTTATGTGGAAAACTGATAACTTTCAATTGCCATGTAACTCTGATTAACATGGATGACCTTACGAAGTATTGGGAAAACGAGGAAATCACCCAAGACTGCGAGAATAACCCGAAAAACGACGAGTGTGAAGACTACTATCAAAAAACAGTCAAGCGTGGAGCCGATGGGAAGTACATCGTGAAAATGCCTTTATCTTCAAACTTCGAAGAAAAACTGGGAAATTCAAAACAAATTGCCATCTCGCAATTTCTCCAACTTGAAAAGAGATTGCAGAGGCAGACTGAACTCGCAAAAATGTACAAAAACTTTATGAAAGAATATTGTGACCTCCAGCACATGAAACCTGCAACTTCAACTTCAACCAAAGATTATTTCCTGCCTCATCACGGCGTCCTGAGGGACAACGCTACTACAACCAAACTAAGAGTTGTTTTCAATGCATCTCAAAAAACATCCAGCGGCTACAGCTTGAACAACTTACAAGAAAAAGGTCCTAACCTACAGCAGGACATACAAGCACTACTACTGAAGTGGAGATCGTACAAATATGCGTTCACAGCTGATGTGGAAAAAATGTATCGGTGCATTTGGATCTCTGCCGACCAACAACAACTACAAAAGATAATATGGCGAAACTCGCCCTCTGAGATGCTGCAAGAATATCAACTATGTACCATTACTTACGGGATGAAAAGTGCCCCATGGCTCGCTATAAGAACACTTAAACAACTGGCAAGTGATGATGGGCACAAATATCCTGCAGCTGCCGAAACATTAAAGAGCTCATTTTACGTTGACGATCTCGTCAGCGGCCACAACTCGATTGAAGGAGCCAAACAACTACAACAATCACTAATAAACTTGCTTCAAGGTGGCGGGATGAACTTGCGAAAATGGTCAACTAACCACCCGGCCTTGACTGAAAACTTAACTGAAGACCAAATATCTACAAAGAAAACATTTGACTTCAAACATGAAGACTCTATGAAAACTTTGGGGCTCGGCTGGAACCCCAACTCAGATACATTCATGTTGACCTGGAACCTGGATGGCAAAACAAAATTACCACTAACGAAACGGGTTTTACTATCTGAGATATCACGCCTTTTTGACCCTTTGGGCTTTTATAGTCCTGTCACGGTCGCAGCTAAACTAATATTTCAAAAGGTTTGGACCAGTAAACTGGGCTGGGACCAAGAACTACCGAGCGACATACAAGAAGAATGGCTAAAACTCAAGAGCGAACTGCCGCTGATAAACAACATCAAATTAAACCGATGGATTGGCGGGACAGCAAATCAAATTGAACTTTTGGGATACTGCGATGCAAGTGAGAAAGCATTTGCTTGCGTAATTTACACCCGCATCAAAGATGAACACGGAAAGCCGATAACAACGTTGCTAACATCCAGGACTAGGGTTGCCCCCTTATCGCAAAAAATAAGCTTACCAAAATTGGAACTATGCGGCGCACTCCTACTGTCACAGCTCATGAACAAGGTCCTGGAAGTCTATCACGAATACGAAATAAACATTCAAGCATGGAGTGACTCTCAAGTTGTCCTAGCGTGGCTGCAGGGAGATATCTCACGGTGGGAAAAATACGTGGCCAACCGAGTAACGAAAATCAAAGAGATAATACCTGCAGAAAAATGGCAATACATCAAATCTGAACACAATCCAGCTGATCCAGCTTCAAGAGGAATGCAACCGAGCAGACTGGTTAATTTCGACCTCTGGTGGCACGGACCATCGTCACTTCCAGAAATTAACAACGAGCCAGAATCTGTAAACATAAATTGCCATTTCACAACTAACATCGGAACTATAAAAACTGAAGAGGCAACCCTAACGACAAAACAAAATAATAACTTCATTGATGGACTGTTAGAAAATAATAGCTCGTTAACACGAGTAATCAGGGTCACCGCGTGGATATTGCGATTCACTGCAAAACTTCGTCGCAAACAGCAATCTGACACCCACTACCTAACTACGCGCGAGCTAAAGGCGGCTATCGACTTAGTAACGCGATGCGCTCAGGAAGCGGCTTTTTCAAACGAGTACAACTTATTATCAAAAAACAAACCAGTAACGAAACATAGCTGTATGTACAAGCTAAATCCGTACTTAGATGAAAAGGGAATCATTCGTGTCGGCGGACGACTAAACAACTCTAACTTACCTCCAGGCATAAAAAATCCAATGATACTTCCTAGGAAGGGACGAATGACTCATCTTGTGATACATCATGGACATATATCAACATTGCATGGCGGAGCGCGCGAAGCCCTTAACTATATAAGGCAGCGTTATTGGATCATTGGTGGCAACAGAGCTGTCAAAAATCAACTGCAACACTGCGTACGCTGTCATCGATTCAAGCCTTCCGACCATCATCAACTCATGGCGGATTTACCACCGCAGAGAACCAACCCCTCAAGGCCATTTACGCATTCCGGCGCTGACTTCACAGGAAGTGTAGAAGTTAAAATCAACAAAGGCAGGGGTGTCAAAACGTCTAAAGGATACATCGTTATATTTGTGTGCTTGGTCACGAAAGCCGTACACATAGAACTTACATCGGACATGAGTGCCGAAACATTTCTGGCTGCTTTCGAACGCTTCTGTGCCCGGCGCGGTACACCAAAACACATGTACTCTGACTGTGGGACGAACTTCATTCGAGCATCCAAGGTCATACGTGACGAGTTCGAACAATTCAAGCAGATGTTGCAAAACTCAAACTTTTTCGACGAGATGGGAAAAAAGGAGGTGGAATGGCATTTCAACGCTCCTGCGTGGCCCACCGGAGGAGGCATCTGGGAAGCGGCTGTGAAGTCGCTGAAGTACCACTTACGAAGAGTACTCGGAGAACAAAAACTAACTTTCGAAGAACTTACAACCTTGTTAACGAAAATAGAAGCATGCCTGAACTCAAGGCCACTCTGCGCTCTCACAGAAGATCCAGACGAATACTATAACTGCCTAACTCCCGGACACTTCTTGACGGGATCTCCCACTATGTCGCTGCCTCACTCAGATCACAGTGACACCAAGCACATCGACCTACGTCGACGGTGGCAACTTATTGAACATATGATGCAACGGTTCTGGAAATGCTGGTCCAGTGACTATTTATCGCAACTACAACGTCGGAGCAAATGGAACAAACCCACAAAAAACATTGAGGTCGATGACATTGTACTCGTCAAAGAAGACAACATGCCACCGGGAAAATGGGCTTTGGGACGTGTAATGGAGACTCACCCAGGGGCCGACGGTTACGTACGAGTAACGACTATCAAAACGCAAACGGGAACGCTTAAACGTCCTGTCGTCAAACTCTCACCGCTCCCATTCGAGAAACCGGAAGATAATTGTGAAGAAAAGCAACCGACACAAAACGACAATGTGCGCCAAGCCAAAGAGAAGGAACCTACACGAGCCACACTAAGAAAAAACAGTAGTAAACAATGCCTGCTGACATTGTTTACAACTTGTTTAACCATGTGCGCATTGATAACGGGCGCACAGACAGCCGGCATGGCGACAATGACTCATATTACAAGTCTGGAATCGGAGCGTCCCATTTATTATGACACAATGGGAAAAATACAACTTATACATAACGAGTGGACATTACTTATGTATTATAACTTAACTAACTACTGGGAAGGAACTGGTCGTATTGCGACTTATCTCAACATAGTGAGCGATTGGTGTCAAAAAACAGACCCAAGGTACTGTAATACGACGCTTAACCAACTTTACCATGAAATGGAACTGCTGCAGTACTACAACACCATTTTACTCGCTCCACAAAAACATCTTTCCGACAGGAAGAAACGAGGACTCATAGACGGAGTCGGATATCTATCTAATACTTTATTCGGAATTTTGGATCAACGATTTGCCGAAAAATACAACAACGACATTAAGGCCCTCCACAACAACGAAAACTATCTACTTCAGCTGATAAAAAATCAAACATCCATCGTCGAGTTGGAAAACAAAGTTTTGAAGAAAAACGAAGCAAACATCAAGCGTCAATTCGACATCATAGAAAACTTTATGAACCAAACCAACATCAACTTTGCCAAAATTGAGTCTGAAGTGGAAACAGCAATGGCCACCAGTTACTTTAACTCTGCAGCATTATCGGCATACCTACTCATAAATAATTTGAAGACAGTTCAAGAAATGCTCTTCAATACCTTAACTGATGTGTATAAGGGCCGCATCGACATACATCTGGTATCTCCAGTCAACTTGATTGAACAAATGAACATCATCGCAGGAAAATTACCCAGAACATTATCTTTACCAGTGGACAACATACGAGAAGACATCAAGGACCTTTACAAGCTTCTTTATGTTAAGGCTCGGGTCACAGAGAGTTTTTTCTTGTTTGAGGTACACATACCATTAATATCGGATGAAGATTTTACGCTACATCACGCAATCCCATTACCAGTCAAAACTAACTTCAAGACCGTCACCGTAAAAACTAGTTCAAGATTCATCGCCGTAAATTTCCCGAAGAATACCTACATTTCATTGACGGAAGAGGACCTCAAACAATGCATCCAATCAAAACTCGACAACTTTATATGCAACAAAAACCTCCCAGTCTACAACTTACACAACGAAAACATCCCGTGCGAAGCTAAACTAATAGGTCATCGCACGACTACTCCATGCGATATCATAAATACGTCATGCAAGGACGCCTGGATTGAATTGCATTCGCCAAACGCTTGGCTTGCGATATGTTGCGATACCTGCGCGCTGCGAGTCATATGCGAGGACAACATTACGTCACATACTATGACGTCTTCCGGGATAGTGACTTTAGCCCAAGGTTGCATGCTGCAATCCAAGGACTTAACTATTCACTCACTTAGTCAATACAATAGCAAACTGAAGATAGACTACGACGTCAACGTGCCTACACTGATGTCATCGATTAATCAAATCGCCAATATAACCTACCACAAGATACCGCATCTATACCATACTGCAGAACTAGATCAAGATATCAAAGATTTCGAAAGGAAAATAACCCAACTGAAGAAGAATGAAGAACGATTACCATCTACAATCACAAACCACGACATTCACCAATATGTCATCAGTTATTTCCTTCTAACTGCAGCCATTGTTGCTGTCGTTCTGTGGGGAGTGCGAAGGTGCTATCCTTCACTCTGTCCAAAACTAAAGAAAAGGAAACAATGTTCACTGCAATCAGTGAAGCCTCACTATGAGGACATCGAGCTTCAACCGATACCTAAAGAGAGAATCCGAGAGCAGCGCTCGCGACCACACGGCGCGACCAACGACAACGTCGCGTTCAACTTTGATTAATGTTTATAATTCTTATTGTCTTATGTAATGGTTGCTCCTTCTATTGACAGTTATCTTATTCATCCCTTTCTTTTGGGGTTGCCAATATGTACAGTGTCGACTGTACATGTTTTAGCTTACGTTGCGATCTACTTGAGACCGCGTAATTTATAATAAAAACCAACATTTTACCGATCAGTGCATAACTAACACGCGGACGATAAACGTCAACGGAGGAACGACCAATTATTTTACCTACTTAATTTTGTATCTTTACATAAAATAAACCAGTTCAACTATAACTTAACTTCATCGTTCTTTCAACGCACTCCAACACCACAAGCAAGTGTAAGGGCTAACTGGCTCCTACAACTAGTGTCACTGTAAAAGTAAGTACAAAATGTATCACTAATCGCTAATGTAAAAAACCTTGCCACGAAAACCATTCCATGCATGGAAATTAAAGAATGGGCCCATATAACTTGTGTCGCGGTTATTCCTCCGGGCCCTTCCGCATTTTCTTATATTTCCGTCGGCTGAGAAAATTTATTTGGCCTCTAGAAAGGAAGAATAATACTAGACCGGACCCAAATAGCGAATGTGCGACACACCGCACCTAATATATCACGGGCGGGAACTTTAATCTTACCGTTTACCGCAAGTATTGCGTTTATACCGGTAATGTTGGCGACGCGGTGGATGCGATGCGGGAATATAATTCTAACAATGTATGAAAATTCATAAATTATAATGATTTTTCCATTTCACGGTAATAAAAAATGGGGCTTGGTTCTTGAGGTTGGCTCGTTTTTGTGTGTGGAGCCTACTCCGAAGGTTGCCTTGTTTTTGTGTGGGAGCTTCACCCCTCGAGCCCCCCGTCTCTTACAGTCATCGTCTCCTCAGTTGTCAATATTGACATCGTAATAACTTAATACTTAGGGTAACAACGTAGGAATGACATGTTTGAATAAATAAAGGCAAATAACTACATGTTTTTATATTTTCAACATTTTTATTGTGCATTTAAGGAATAAGCAAGCCTCGTGAAAAAATTTTAATATGATAAATGGAATGCTAATTAGAGTAAATAAGTTTTTCTTGTAATAAGCTAGTTGACTCATGTCAAATTGTATTAAACTAATATTTATTTAGCAAAATTTTCAATTCATAAAAGTGAAAGATGGCTGAAAAAAATTAATTTGAAAATATGGTATTTAATCTGTATTTTGAAATGCTTAAAACGCTGTCCGCCATTTTCGCTTATGATAGTGACGTCATCGGTCCCGTAAAGAAAACTGAAGGTCTACCTACTCCGACGACTTCGAATAGTGCCGTTCCTCTCGATCTCCTGTCAAAGTATATTGGAGTGAGCGGGATGGCACTATACGACGGTCAAATTTCGAATATTTACGCGGAATTCTACGTCACGCCACACAGAATTTCTTATTTTCTATTAATAAATTTTAGCTTTCTAGCTTTCACAAATATACAAGCAATTTTTTAGAGCTAGTAAGATCATTTTTAACGATTTCAAATAAGTAGATTTCAAAAATGGGCCCTATTTCATGCATGGAAATAGCTAAAATTAATAGAAAATAAGAAATTTCATGAACAGTAAAAACGCCGTCCGCCATTTTGTCTTTTGCTAGTCTGTGGCGTGACGTAGAATTCCGCGTAAATATTCGAAATTCGCCTATCCAGACATAGAGCGACTGAATTTCCAGTTCACTTGATCTGCGCTGTGCTCTGGTATAATGCGAATATTGAGTACGTGCCTCGGACCACCTGAAATGTAACAGATGATACATTACATGTTGATACAAACGTTAATAGCGTTGCTACTTTAAGTTTTTTGAAGACAATACAATTATTTTTATTTCTGATAGTCCTTGATGATGTAAGGATCTACAATATGCAGTTCTTTAATTTTTCCTTACCATGGTTATTCCAAAATATATATTTTTATTTTCTACATGATAGTTTGCAATTTTATTGCAAAGAGAGGCTGTGTCCTTAAAACCCAATAAAAAAATACTAGTCCTTGGTCAGCACTTGTCAATGTCAACCCGTTGATATTTTGACACATGTCAGTGGCAAATCGCTTAAAATTTAATATTGACAACTGCCAAATATCGACGATTAATTTTTAGTTAGATTTTAAAGGCAGAGAAAACGGAACGCGTACATTCAATATTATGTACGCGCAATATTTTCGGGAAACGTCGCAAATAAATGATAAATATATATACCTGTACGAAAGTAGTGTGAGTAAGCTCGAAGGTCTTGAATGCCTTCATGATGATCGGACGCTGAACAGACATGCAGGAAAGCAGCACCAGTTGGCGCAGGTCCTTGCGCATCGGTGTGGCGTGCCAGCCGCAGTAGAAAATGGGATCAGAGAGCAGGGATGCCTGAAACGTAGCAATGAAATACCAGTGAATCCTGCCTACGACTCCATTTCTATTGGCATCAGAGGATCTTCAGAGTCATTCATTTTTCAATTTGCTAAAAATTTATCTGATTTATTTTGATGTAGTCGTGTGAATAGGTTGCTTTATTTTAAGATACAAATGCCAATACCATAGCAAACTTTTTTATATGCTTATCTTTAAGAGACAAGAGATAAGAAATAATTTAATCAAGTAGGATTCGTTGAATCACCTTTGCATCGTCATAATGTACAATATTAAAATAAGTAATTTACAATTTACGAACATTATCCAAAAACAATAAATAAATCGGCTAAGCACTTACGATCATAATTATTATAATAATTAATTTATCAGCCATATGCATCGTCAAAAAATTATATTCAAACAGCAGATTTAAAACATAAAATAGGTGTATACAAAAAAAATAACAATAATAAAAGGGCAATAATCCAAAATAAATTAATTAACAGAATGTAAAAATTAGGTAAATAAAATAATATTCAAACAGCAAATTTTAAACATAAAACAACGATTAAAATAGGTGTATACAAAAAAATAAAGTATAATAAAAAAGCAATAATCCAAAATAAATTAATTGACAGAATGTAAAAATTAGGTAAAAATAAAAGTTATATCACAGCTAGTATTAAGTTTATCACAGATTTCAAACACTTCCAAAGTTAGCAAGGTAAACTAGGCCAGGCATTTTTGTCGTTCATGTATTCTTCAACAGTATAATATGCTTTTTTGAGTAGACAAGTTTTAAAGTATTTTTTCAGAGCCGGTAAGGGTAACCGTACTGCACCGTAAAGAAATTTGAATTTGAATTCACGCAACCACAAAGGGAATATCACTGACAAATATTCAAGTTCCTACTCGTGTAATAACAATTTTATATTATTATGGACAAACGTTTCATCGAATTTTTATTTCGGTGAAACTTTTTCCTCTGAAGTCATAATTTTTTTGTAAATGGGCAAATTTTTATTTTGTTGTCGATTTTGCTTTTTTCTCAGATTTCAATAAAATTTGGTGAGATGAAATAGTTGCTTATTCTGAGCAAGGTGAGCCCAATTTCACGATATGTCCTACAAAATTTTCCATTGAGTTATAAAAATTTTATGGATTTTTTTTAAACAAAATTTCGTATTTTGTACTTACTACAATTTAGTACAAAAGAAGCTCGAAATGTAAAATAAATAATTCGACAACTAAATAAAAATTGGCCCATTGGCCCATTTCTGTAATACATTTTGTGTTACTCATTGGAGAAAAATTTGTAGGACATATCGTGATAGTGGGCTTACCATGGTCAGAAGAAGCAACTTTACCAACGCACCAAAATTTTATTGAAACCTGAGAAAAAAATGAAATCGACAACAAAATAAAAATTTGCCCAAATCTTAAATAAGATCCTAAGTACATTACGTTAGGTTTGTATTTTACGGTTTCAGAGATACATGCTTTCAACGAAATGATACGGCGACGAAATTAAACATTTGATGTACCTATCGTTGTCTATGAGAAAAAAGATAAACTTAAAAAATAAACCCAGTACTTACCTGATATGTTATTTCACCTGAGTTGGTCAGATACAGGGCAAGAAGCAAGAACAGACCTGCTATAGACAAACTTGTTTTTATTGAATCGGTAACCGACATGCCCCCAGACAGCTGAAAGAAATCAAAAATTGCGGTTTATCTTGGGATGAAAAAAATATGGGCATTTTAGCCGACTATTTCAATCTACAGTATTATTAAAACGAATTACGAACGGTTTCTTGGCAGTTCTCTCACCACATGCTACTTCCAGACCAAAGCACTATCATAATCAAACATGTCAAACAGCTCAAGTCCCACTTGCTGTTTATATTAATATTAAAATAAGTGATTAACTTACAACCAACTGAGGCAGCATAGTGACGGCGGATCCAAAGCTCAACATTATTTGGATCACTATCATTGCTCCGAACGAGTCGTCCATGTCCTTCATTAGCCTAACAACAAAGTTATTATGAGAGAAATTATAACTTGCTGGAGTGATGACGCAATTGCGAATGCGAAGTTCGCAATACGAACACCGTTTTTTACCATAAGTTAACGTGACCGTAGTCGCTGGCGGCAGCGTTAACGACTTGTATGGAGAATAGTACAGCACCCTGGCGGTTACTTTGTGGAACTACAATTCTCCATACAAATCCTATTCTATTCTATTTTTTTAAAATGGCAACCGGTCACAGTTAAGCGACCATTACTGCCAATGTCTCGTTGCCAATCGCACTAGGCGACTAGATAGAGGATTGATACCACGTTGTACGGTGAGTTGAACAATCGTGCTTTTTGTAAAGTGATAGCGATTTACAAAAAACCACGCGGACTATCGGGCCTTGACCCAGGAAGGGCTATGAACGCTTCAAGTTGAATTCTTATTATTCTTCTACGCTATCCATACTACACATTGAACAACTAAAATGAATAAATAATGAACAACGAAACTTAAACGCATGCGGCCATCTTGAGACATGAACCGGAAGTCTGCATACAAATCCTTTACGCAGTCGTTAGCGAGTGCTGTCACTGTAAACTCATGGTGAGGGTACTGCGCCTCACTCGACAGTCGCTGTGGCGCCGTATTTATGGACGTAGGCAGTGAATCTCGATAATAAGTCCATAACACAGAAATATAATATCAAGATAGAAGGAAAGAGTTCAGCAATTTGTAGGGAGACCGAGCGTGTAACATTTTGCGTAGGTACTTTGACGTCACGAGCGTAATTTAGTGATGGGAAACATAAGCCGCGCGAAAACGATTCAGAAACATCGATTCACAGATCGATTCGAACACGGCACCGATTCTATGCATCGCCACCCACACCGCACCGCGCCGCGGCCCAGCCGCCGTCACAAACAAAAACACTCACAATAATATTTGCTTTAAGATGTACTTACATTATATAGCTGCATAATAATATAAGAACGTAATTATCATTTCCTCTGTTTTCAAAATCGATAATAATCGAATAAGAAAATCGCAGTGTACAGCAGCACTATTCATACTTTTGACAGAAAAAATGAGAAACGACCTTGAACGTGACTCGACAGTTTGAATAGCATATTTTTACATCGCTGGCTTTGAATGCACGCCAAGGTTGGCTCGTCAAATTAAAGCCGCAATGGTAAGCTAGCGTTGGATACAACCGTCCGCCTCTGTTTTGATGAAAATAATAAAATAAATAGTTTTGTAATTAATAACAGATATTTAAGGACAAATTGTACATACCAATGAAAGGAAATACCTCGATTAACAGCTCCAATTTTTAACCCCCGACGAAAAAAGAGGGGTGTTATAATAATTCAGTGAATAAAGGATTTTGACCTTACAAACGGTCCGGTAGTTTTGAATTTTTGATATGTTGTATAGGATGGTTAGTCAGTTTTAAAATGCAAAATGCACAATTCCCCCCCCCCTCCGCGCCCGCCACCATATTGAAAAACCGGCCAAGTGCAAGTCGGACTCGCGCACCGAGGGTTCCGTACAAACACTTTCCATCCCTAAGTGTTTAAGTTAAGTTTGCACCTGGTATGTATAGCGCCCCATATAAATTAGGTGCAAACTTGCAAAGTTAGGTATTAAAAAAAAACTACTTACTAGATCTCGTTCAAAACAATTTTCGTTGGTAGTTTTTATAGTAATGTACATCATATGTTTTTTTTAGATTTTTCATTTTCTTATTTTAGAAGTTAGAGGGGGGGGGGACCAACTTTTTTCCACTTTGGAAGCGTCTGTCACGCAAACTATTCGGTTTAGAAAAAAAATGTTTTAGAAACCTCGATATCATTTTTGAAGACCTATCCATAGATACCCCACACGTATGTGTTTGATGAAAAAAAAAAATTTGAGTTTCAGTTCTAAGTATGGGGAGCCCCCAATATTTATTATTATTTTTTTATTTTTGCATCAAAATCTTAATGCGGTTCACATAATACATCTACCTACCAAGTTTCAACAGTATAGCTCTTATAGTTTCGGAAAAAAATGGCTGTGACATACGGACGGACAGACGGACAGACGGACGGACAGACAGACATGACGAATCTATAAGGGTTCCGTTTTTTGCCATTTGGCTACGGAACCCTAAAAACCGGCACTCTCTTCATATTTTTGCTCATATCTTCCTTTAGGAGCATTTTAGCTAGAAGAAAGCTTCGACAATGTTATAGAGAGTAAAATTTACTACATTCTCCATTTTATATTTTTGTTCTAGGACAGATAGTTACGGAGATATCCACATTTATGCGGATATGCGGCGGGCGCGGAGGGGGGGAGGGGGAATTGTGCATTTTGCATTTTAAGCACTGACTAACCATCCTAGACAACATATCAAAAATTCAAAACTACCGGACCGTTTGTAAGGTCACACATAGTACGTTAGTCTCTATTCACCGTATTATAAGTTTAACATGTGTATCTGTGTATCTGTGTGTCTGTCTGTGGCATCGTAGCGCCCAAGCGGATGGAGCAATTTGAGTGCGATTTTTTTTAATCGAAAGACTTTTCCGTCGATATGGTTCTTAGCTATGTTTGGTGGAAATATGACCAGTAGTTTCCAAGACTTGCAGCTTTAACTGGAACAAGTGACAAGATCTCAGCCAATATTGAAGCTAAGGATCCCAAATTTTGGTTAAATGTTAAGTGTTATTAGCATTTTCTATATCACTTACTAAATTAAGGTCTCATGATGACCAGGTAGTGGTTAATGGATCTCGGCCAATATTGAAGCTAAGGTTTCAAAATGTTGGTTGAATGTTAAGTATTATTAGCATTTTCTATATGACTTACTAATTGAGGGTCTCATGATGACCAGATAGTTGTTAATGGACCTCAGGTACTATTGAAGCCCAAGATTCCAAATTTTGGTTAAATGATGACCAGCTAGTTGTTAATGGATCTCAGCTAATATTGAAGCCAAGGATTGCTAAGTTTTGGTTAAGTGTTAAGTTTAATTAGCATTTTCTATATCACTCAATAAGTGAAGGTTTCATGATGACCAGCTAGTTGTTAAGGTATCTCAGCCAATATTGAAGCCAAGAATTCAAAATTTTGGATAAATATTATGGTACGTTTACACGCTTGCCAAGCCTCGGCAAGCCTACAGGACGCAGTTATAGTATGTTAAAGTGAGCACGATGAAGTTCCGACTCACTCTAACATATGACTGCGCCCTGCACGCTTACCAAGGCTTGGCAAGCGTGTAAACGAACCATTAAGTTTTATTAGCATTTTCCATATCACTTACTAAATGAAGATCCCATGAGAACCATCGAGTTGTGAAAGGATCTAAGCCAAGAATTTCAAATGTTGGTTAAATGTTAAGTTAGATAGATAGATAGATAGAAGTTACGCTAATAAGCGTAATCAACAATTTAATAAAATTTCGACAGTACAATAATTTGGTACCTTGGAGCTGAAGATGGCTGTAGGAACTCCTAAAGCACAAGATAAGCCCATGGTGTTTGGGCTCGTCTGATTGTTCTTGATGAGCAATTAACGTTTTTGTGAGAAAGTACAGTCGATAATAAAACCGAGTATCAGAAAAACTTTTTTGACAAAACTCATATTATAAATTCTGTGACAGTACTGGGTCACTGTTTCTAAGTTTCGCAATTCTGCTAAAGCTGATCTGTTAATTGAGGTCACAAATAGCAACACCCTGCAAGATTTTAACGCGACTAAAGGACACGTAAGCATTAGCAAAAGTACTCTTGCCCAAGTGAATAACAGCTTCTTAGGATTCTGTAGTCAACAAGGAACCCTTTTAGTTTCACCATGTCCGTCCGTCCGTCTGTCCGTCTGTCCACAGCTTAGCTCAGAGACATAGTGGTAGAATAAATTACTTATATAAAACTTTTTTTGTGTACATTCCCTACACGTACAAAAGTGAGGATGTAATTTTTTTATCGGTTTATTCCATGGTGTGGGTTATCGATGATTAGGTCTTTCAAAACTAAGAGGGACAGAAAAGCTATCCGTCAGCGTTGTACGTGTAGCTGTAGGAAGGCCTTGGTCGTGCCTTTTGAAGCTCGCATTTCGCGTCGAGGTCTTTAAGGCGGAGGCATTCATAGCCTTCCACGCCGTCTTCACAGCCTTCCGCCATTCCGGCCTATGCGTCGCAAGCTCTTCCCACGAACCACACGGTATCCTCATCCAATAAGATGGCGTTTCAAGACGTCCTAGTAGCGCAGATACTGCCCTCCAGGCTTGCGCTTTCCATTAGGCTGCCCAAAACCGTTTTGGGCAGCCTAATGGAATCCATGCGCACAAGGCACACCACCGCAACTGTCTCTCTTGTGATCGTGTGCTCGTGAACGAACTGGGATTCACGAGCCACGTGCGCGCACTCGCTAGAAACAATTGACAGGGTGTCGCCGTTGACGGATAGGGGTCATCCATAAATTACGTCACACGAATTTCATGATTTTTTGCCCCTCCCCCCGTCCTTGTCACAGCTGGTCACATTTGGGAGACTCCCCCCTTCCCTAGTGTGACGTCACATATATGTTACAAATTTACATTTAGAAATTATTGAATGAAAACAGCGGTTCCGAAATCGGTTTTATTTCCATTTAAATATTATTTTTTCATAAAATTAACATCAAATCAAACAATTAACAAAACAAAAAACGATGATAGTAGAGCGAGTGGTCGACAAAACAATTGGTATCTTATATTTACACAGATATAGTTGTGTATGTGTAGCAGGTTTTCGTAAAGTAATAGTTTAAAGTTCGTGTTTTAACACTTATAATAGATTTTGAAATGTGACGTCACGAAATTTAGGACCCCTCCCACCCCCTTGTCACACAATGTCACACTTCGTCGACCCCCTCCCTCCCTCTTAACGTGTGACGTAATTTATGGATGACCCCATACGTCAAACATGACATCATCATCATCAAAACTAAGTCAAGTTACCTAGCACCAACTGCAATTTTTATGGAGCTAAGTAAGCTGCCACCCGTACTATTTGGATCCTGGAAAACTTGGTTCTGTTCAGGACATAACTAGCTGGTTCTTTCGACTCTTTCAGTGCATTTAAAGTATATATTTTGATTATCTTGGCTAATAGCTTCGACATTTTGTCATTATAAGCATTAACTAGTTTAACTTTAACGATTTTTTCCCAGAATGTTGCTTGAGGAATTTTAATAGCCTAATTTAGGTATCCTATTTTCAATCTTAGAGAAGGCGGCTTCCGTTGTCACTGGCTTGGAATCCCGTTGTACCTACATAATTATAGTCAAGGATCAAGCTCGACGAAAGACTGGAAACCCTGGACCTTAAACGCTGTATAACAAAAATAGTGTTAAAAGAAGAAAATTCCAGGACGAAACTTCTGTTTGTTAAAAAATATGAAATAAAAATAAAATTTAAAATTTAAAAACCCCCGACAACCTATATTAAAAGAAATAAATAAAATCTACGAAATGTGCCTTTACAATAAACAGTAGAAAAAGAATCCAAGCTTCGTTGCGTCGGGGGACCGCTAAGTAAATGAAATGCAATGTACTGAAAATTGTAAAGAGGGAAGCCCAAATGCATACATGCAATTTTGCGTTGAAAAATATATTTCATTTCATTTAGTTACTTAGTGGTCCCACGACGCAACGAAGCTTGGATTCTTTTTGTACTGTTTATTGTAAAGGCACATTTCGTAGATTTTATTTATTTCTTTTTATATCGGTTGTCATGTCGGGGGTTTTTTTGTTATTGGATTTGTTTGAACAATTAATTATTGCACAACAAGTTATTTTGTTTTAAAGACCTGACGTCGCACAGAGACCGCGGTCGGGAGCTGACTAATGTTCGCGGCGAGCAAAGTTGACACCGTGGCAATATTTCGCCACGCGAGGTACGTACACTCTTTCCTTCTATCTTGATATAGTGGTCCATAACCATCATTAGTTCAGTGCATTTGTCAGTTTTTAGGACCTCAGTCGACACTAGCGCCTCTAGTGGAGAATTTAAGCGCGGTAGCCCTCATTGCGAGTACAAAGGGACCTTCTATTATTAAAATATTCGACAAAAATGTAATGAGACTAATGAGAGAAACATTGATCTTACACGAGTCTTTACAATTATATAATAGTAAGGAAATAAATTCATTTTTTCCGGCAGGTTTCATTTCTTCCTTTTTTTGTGCTTTGATATTTGTAGCAGTGGGTCACTAAAAAGTTAAGGTGTACCCACGTTAAAATAATGAAACATTAGGTACATGTTTCACAAATTTACAAATAACAGCTCCCTCTATCGCTTACTAGCTCACTGCTGTAAATGAGTGCGGTAAGATGTGAATATCAACGTGTTCACATAGTGGTTGCTAAATGCAATGACCAACGCACAGAGCATAAGAAAAATCCCGCAATGTATTCTGGCGTTAGGGTGGTGAAGAGGCTGACACGTTGGACCGTTAATCCAAAAGTAACGGGTTCGACTCGCGATCTCTTCAGCCAGGTTACGCATTTAAATATTTCTCGGTGCTTTGATCCTTGTATCAATGGTTCAACAAAATACAATGTCACATTACTTAGTTGTCATTATAATTATATCGACCGACATTTACAAATAGTAGAGGATCCCGATATAGAACGACCTTCACCGAGATGTTTATTTGATGAAATGTATTTTATATTTAATTTAATATGACAATAAATATATTGCATATGGGTTGCCTAACAAATTTTAGTACAGGGTATGTTTTGTGAAAAATAAAAAAATAAAAATTTAAACATGTCACCGGTTTGATTAATATTAGATAAATTCTATACCAATCGAAAGTATGAAGGCCATAGAATATGCAAACGTTAGGTTGCCTATTCTTTTCCCGTCACAACTATCGGGATATATATAACTTTGTTAAAAATAAAAAAAAATAAAAAATTTAAACATTTCACCGGTTTGATTATTAGATAAATTCATAATAAAATAATCTTAATTTTATTTAATTTCAATTCAATAATCAGACCGTTGCAAAATGCTAGTAGGTATAGATTTACCTGTTTATACCTGGCTACCCGATAGTTGTGACGGGAAAAGAATAGGCAACCTAACGTTTGCATATTCTATGGGCTTCATACTTTCGATTGGTATAGAATTTATCTAATATTAATCAAACCGGTGAAATGTTTAAATTATTTTTTTTTTATTATTAAATAAACATACCCTGGACTAAAATTTGTTAGGCAACCCATATGCAATATATCTATTGTCATATTAAATTAAATATAAAATACATTTCATCAAATAAACATCTCGGTGAAGGTCGTTTTATATCGGGATCTTAGACTAAAAGAGTACCTCATGAGTTTCTTGTGCATAACTATTCCTTCAATTAGTCCAGCATACAGTTGATCTCCTGCATATCGTTCATTGCCCTCAACATTATTCTCATCAAACTTCACTCTCAAGTCCTCAAGGTAATGTTTCAATGTAAGAAGTTTGTTCTTGTACATAATGATGGATGTTATTGCGACGCCATCCAAAGTCGTCACGGATATCACCAGAGCTATTAGTATTCCTGCTGTGAATATTCTGAACGAAAAAGCTGCAACTGAATTGTCTTCGTGATATGGCCAGTATGTTACAATGACTATGAAATGAGATCCTGAAACAACTCAATAGTAAAAGATACTGATTTGAACACACATGATTTCCGCATAATATTATCAGTAAGTATCACAATTTACAACCAAAACATTTTTTTTACGTTAAGAGGGCTTATTCCTTTTAAATTTAATTTAATTTATTTCATATGATGACAAATATACTGATAATTTCAACCAACTTTTTAAAGTACCTGAGTACCCTGAGTTCTGAAAAGTAACATAGCTATTTTATGCTTTCAATGCGTGCAGTCGAAAATAATTTGAAAAAAAAAAAAAAACCTACGGTTTTCTACGAGAATTTTTTAAATTTCGAGTAGTTTTTGAAACAAACATTATCAACGAAAAATTCAAACTGTATAAGTTTCAGATGTATACCAATAACTCACAATTGCCCTGTTCTATGTAGCTACATTGATAGTATTTATTTTAAGAAACTTGTTTCATTATAATCATAGAGAAAGATGTCTAAAACAATCAGCATTTTTGAACGGATAAGAAGCCTTAAGGCGACTATGGCTGTCAACGTCCTTGAGGATCTGGGCGGAGCCTAACGTTATTTCCCCCGCCAACCGCGCGCCCCCGGAGCGATACTTCGCTCATAATCTCGTTGAGTTGCTTCCAAGCTGCATCATACACTCGCATAGTTTGAGCGAGAGTTGGAGATCAACCAACCTTATAACTTTGTTCACACTCACTACACTTGTCACTTGTTACCTTTTGTATTGAAACTGCACTGTCACTTTAACTTATACTCGTTTAATCAATAGATTGACAGACCTTATACGTATACATATATTATTATATTCTGTGTAAAAACAACGATAGCGTGATTCAGCGATGTAAAACCGCCATCTAGCGGATCATTAGAACCCTAAACAAAATGCCTATGTTAAACAACTTATTTAAAGACATTGAGTAATATTATACTCTAAGTAAAATAAACCATATTGTGGATTACTAGATTGGATTACTATCGGTATAAACTCACGTAAAAATTGTCAGGAACGGCCCAGGTGGGATATATATATATATAATCTATAACAAGTTTGTTGTATGGGAGCCCCCCTTAAATATTTATTTTATTTTATTTTAAGTATTTGTTGTTATAGCGGCAATAGAAATACATCATCTGTGAAAATTTCAACTGTCTAGCTATCACCGTTCTTGAGATACAGCCTGGTGACAGACGGACGGACGGACGGACGGACAGCGAAGTCTCAGTAATAGGGTCCCGTTTTTACCCTTTGGGTACGGAACCCTAAAAACAGACACCTGCTGTTTTTTTTTATTCATTAATAACGAGTATGTCCCCCTCTCTTGTTCACACACTCCTGAAGCCTAGAGTGCATACTCTGTATCAAATTTCTGATGTTTTCAGCTGGTATCTCTTCCCATGCACGTTTCAAAGCATCAATGAGCTGCTGCGGGTTGGAAACCTCTTGCTCATATTCCCTAACCCATAGCTTAAATCCGGACTATACGCTGCCCATAGCAGGACATGAATACGGGAATTTTCCAATACAGTCGTTGTTTCCTGAGCTACGTGTGGGCGGGCATGAAGATGAACTCGGGGCTCATTCTTTGTGCGAACGGAAACACATGAGGCCTGATGACTTCGTTGACGTACCGCCGTGTTTTCACGCTACCCTGATTTAAGAAAACAAGCTCAGTTTTAGTGTGTAAACTTATTCCAGCCCATGTCATTACACTTAGGACCACCAAAGCGGTCAATTTCCTGGACATCAGAAAATCGCTCGCCTTGACGTCTCCATGCTCTGATTCGCCGATTATTACCACAAAACTTCTCTTTACACTCATCTGTGAAAAGCACCATACCCCAATCCAAATGTTGACGGCAGAAAATTAATCGATTTGCACGGTGAACCCTTGATAGTGGAACTCAACACACTACAACTGGGTCGTATGGACGCAGCAACGGCTGGTCTTCATGCAGTCGATTACGTATGGTTTGGTCACTAACACGAGTCCCCGTTGTCAGTCGTAGATGATTTTGTAACTTACGAGCCGTCACAGAACGCTCTCGTCGGGCACTTAACCGGATGTAACGATCCTCTTGTGCCGTAGTCACATACACTCTACCCAACTCAGGCCTTCTCGCAGTACTACCAGTCTCTTGAAAGCGATTCCAGAACAAAAAAAATCGTTTTCTTTGTTTGATTTAATTTCTGGCCTGTTATGAAACTTAAACAACGGTATGAATAAGGTTGGATACTGAAGGATGCGGGACATTATTAATTAGTCACTCATGAATTAGTTTATGTCCAATAATTAACAATAAAACAAAAATATTAATCCAGTGAATAAAGGAATTCTACCTTACAAACGGTCCGGTAGTTTTAAATTTTTTGATAATTATGTTGTCTAGGAATGTTAGTGTGTGTTTAAAATACAAAATGCACAATTCCAGCGAACGAATAAAACATAGAACACGAGCTTCATACAAAATTACAATCAGAAATCGGCCCAATAGTCGAAATGCGCATGCTCACTGGTATATCAATCACAGCCAGTCAAATGTTTTCAATTACGCATAACAAATAAATGTGATTCGTCAATTTCCGAATGGCCAGCTGTGATTCGACAAAACGCATGACTTTTGTCTATGGTAATATGGCGGTGACAGTGAAAACTCATAATTGGTGACTCGTTAATGCAATAAAGAGCCATTTTTAGGGTTCCGTAGTCAACTAGGAACCCTTATAGTTTCGCCATGTCCGTCTGTCCGTCTGTCCGTCCGTCCGTCCGTCCGTCCGTCCGTCCGTCCGTCCGTCCGTCCGTCCGTCCGCGGCTTAGCTCCGTGATCATTAGTACTAGAAAGCTGAAATTTGGCATGAGTATGTGTATGTATAACGCCAACAGAACAGTAAAATAAAATTAAAAAAAAAATTTTTTTTCGGGTACCTCTCGAACACCTAAAGTGGGGGTGAATTTTTTTTTTCTTTTCAACACTGGTGTGTGGGGTATCGTTGAATAGGTCTTGTAAAAATAATAGGGGTCTTCTTACATTATTTTTGATAAAGTTAGCAGTTTTGTAAATATTCGCTCCAAAAACAAAAAAAATAGTGTCCCCCCCCCTCTAACTTTTCAACCACGGGTCAAAAAAATTCGGAAAAATTCATGTTAATGAGGCCTTATAACTACTTTCAACGAAATCTATATTGAACAAAATCGGTCGAGCCGTTTTTGAGTTATCGCCAAATTTCATATTTTTTCTTTAAAAGGTCGTAAGTTGACTTCCAGAAGGTAATAAGTGATTACAGTTTCTAGGGCGCTTACAACCTTTTTATAGAGCTTAAAATCTTTCTTCACGTAAACCTCGGGCTTAAAACAGCAGTTTATTGTGAAGGATGAGCAACTACGGAACCCTACACTGAGCGTGGCCCGACATGCTCTTAGCCGGTTTTTTTGTTTACTTCATTATGAATCTTGAATGTTAAGGTTATTGCTTACGTACGAATTTCTAAAAAAAATATATCTTTTAAAGAATCCTTGTTTTTTCCCCGTTGTTACTAATACTTTGAATAATTATTATTAATGCGTGGTGTATATATTATTATTTCTCCTTCTTTGTAATTATTAATATTTTACATGTAAAGTCGATACAATCTTTGAAGTGAAAAAATATCAAACATAATTAGGAACTTATAAGTTTTCCTGCCGGACTGACGGAAAACGCATAGCCTTTTAGGGACGGTCTTATACAAGCCCAAAAGCCCGGCTTGCCCTAGTAAAATAACAAACGATAAAAAAATATTTACTTGAACAATTTAAAAGTGCGCGCCGTGACGTGTTTCATATTATGATAATTATTAAATTATTAATTTTGTCGACGCCGCGTGGCCCATGTCCGCGCAACGACCGCGCGCGTCACCGCCGGCCGCTCGCTCGCTGATCGCTCGTCGCCGATCGATGTCACTAGTCATCTCCCTCGCACGCGTTGGCTTGCAATCAGGCTTCATACCGCCTACTCGAACACATGGAAATATCCTATGTATTAACATAAAACTATACGTTGCTTCATATTGCTCTTTTCCTTTAGGAATAAGCCGGGCTGTGGCGTAAAGCCGTTAGCGGACTGTAGGTAACGAAGGCAGGATCTTGGTGTGGAGTCAGGAAAAATACTCTATACTGATCCAAGAATAAATATCAAGGACTTACCGTTGCTGATGTGCCCGTTCTGTTTCGGAGGCCTCCGTCAGCTTCCTTTTTGATCACACGGTTTAAATAAATAATGTTTAGCTGTAATTCTTGTTGTTTTCGCAGACACTAATTTTGACACTGAAGACTAGTTACATTTTTATACAGAGGGCAGCAAAGCGGCCAGTGTCCCCGCCATTTATAAATGAATCAGTATAAAGGTTAATACTAAACACCCCCCACCGAAAGCACTATGTGGCTTTCATAAAATATAGGGAAAAGGAATAAAACGAAAAATGCGCTCACTGAGGCGCTAGAAAATAAAATCTTCATAATTGAAGAAAGAGGAAGGGAATTTAGTAAGTGTAAGGAAGAGGACACAGTTTGTTAACTGGTCTTGATAAAGAGTTATTAGCTCTTGTACGCAGGGTAACCTTGCGCACAATGCCGTCCAAACCGGGATGTGTCTGTTCGACAATTGCAAGTGGCCAACTGCATGGAGAAACCCGATCATCCTTCACCAATACTAAGTCTCCTACTTTGATATTGGGAGGCGAGGTGAACCATTTTGACCTTTGCTGTAAGGTGTTTAAATAATCTTGGCTCCATTTCTTCCAAAACAGTTGGGAGCAATTTTGTAAATATTGCCAACGCGTTAAATGGTTTACGGGTACGGACTGTAAATCATACTCTGGTACAGTTGTCAGACTCTTGCCTACTAAGAAGTGTCCTGGTGTTAACACATTAAACTCATGAGGATTATCACTAGCCGGTAGAGCGCATAATGGCCTTGAATTCATTATGGCTTCTATTTTACAGAAAACTGTTGACAATTCCTCAAAAGTCAAAGCTTTGTCACCGACAGTACGCACAAGATGATATTTCGCAATTCAAACGCAGCTCTCCCATAAACCGCCCATATGAGGAGCACTAGGAGGGTTGAACTGCCAGTTAATTAAGCGCTGAGCGCAGCCGTTCAAATTATCCTGCCGGGTGCTGTTGTCAGACATGAATTTCTGAACACCAGCAAGATGTTTACTGGCTGCTATGAAATTCGTTCCGCAGTCCGAATAAAAACATGCCGAGAGACCACGACGGGATACGAATCTATCTAGGGTAGCCAGAAAGCAATCCGCAGATAGAGAGGAAAGCGTTTCCAAATGCACGGCTTTTGTGGAAAAACACACGAAGACCGCTAAATAAGCCTTCTCTATCTTTGCATTACGCCGTAAACTTTCCTTTATGTAGAAAGGTCCGGCTAGGTCTACACCTACATTCTCGAACACTTTATTAGGCATCAGCCGAGTTGAGGGAAAATCACCCATTTTAGGCTGAAGCAGCGTCGGCTTACATTTGAAGCAGTTCTTACATTTCCCGTGAATTGATCGAATGAGGCTACGAGCCGACAAGATCCAATATCTTTGGTTGATAATAGTTTGCAAGGTTCGCGGACCTGTGTGCAAATATTTCTTATGAAAATATTCGACCAAGAGCTTTGTAAACCTACTCTGCTTCGGCAACAATAAGGGATGCTTTGCATTGTATGGCAAATCAGAGTGCGGGATACGACCCCCCACCCTGAGGAAGCCACGAGCATCAAGAAAGGGTGCAAGTTTCCTTAACGAAGGAATGTACGTCTCGCCCCTCTTCAGTGTTTCAATTTGCTCTTTAAAATATGCAGCTTGCACTAGCTTTATAAGACTATCGTGGGCTGCGTTCAAGTCTTCAGTCGTTAAGACTTGGTGGCGAATTGAAACGTCATCGCGGAATCGTCGTAGTAAACGTAAAATCCAGGCGATGCTTCTTTGCATTCTTGAAAAAGAAGAGAACCGGTTACAGACTCGCTCAACAAACTCTAGTTTATCTTCTTCTTCCGTCTTTCGAGATATCAAACTGAACGTATTAGAGTTTGATTTCATCTCAAGAATTTGAGTTTCACTTTTATTTGTGTACGTTGATACAGGCCATGTTTCACGATCTTCGTACATCCAGGTAGGACCCTCAAACCACTGAGAGCTATCAAGCATGAATTGCGACGGACATACACCTCGGGAAGCTACGTCTGCCATATTGTACTCGCTTTTAACATGACGCCACGCATGGGGTGGTATTGACTCTATTATTTGTGTAACACGGTTACACACAAATGTCTTTAATTTATAGGCGTCAGTTTGCAGCCACGCCAAAACTATGGACGAATCTGTTAACGCTGTGATTCTAGTCACATCAACTCGAGTTATGCATTCGCATGCGTACTTCATAAGTTTTCCAAGAAGAGCTGCGGCCATAAGTTCCATTCTAGGGATCGTCTGAGCCTTGACAGGTGCGACCTTCGATTTCGCCATTAGCAATCTGCACTTTACATTCGACTGACTCCGAGATATGACGTAAATGCAGGCAGCGTACCCACGAGATGATGCATCACTAAATCCAACCAGCTCGCATTCTGTTACATCTGGAAGCAATATGTGCCGTTGGATTTGCAACTCAGATAGGCGAGGTAGTTCGGTGATGAATGTCAACCACTGCTCACACACTTCTTGAGGCAGAGGATCATCCCAACCGAGGCCCACCTTCCAAAGATCCTGAAGGATGCACTTTGCAACAAATGTGCAAGGAGAAATATATCCAACGGGATCATAAATAGATGCTAGAGTCTTTAGTACAGATCTCTTGGTATTAACGGTATCTTGCTTGTTCAAAGAGAAGCTGAACGCGTCAAGCACCGGAGACCATTTCAAGCCTAGAAGCTTAATCGAAACGTCATCCCGATCCTTTTGAAAAGTGACAGTAGTTTCACGATGTTCAACTGGAACGCGCTCGAATAATTCTTCACAGTTGCTAGACCACTTCTTTAGCACAAGTCCTCCGCACTGTAGCATATTAATTAACTCGTCCTGCAATGCACAGGCTTGGGAGAAGGTTGCGCATGACCATAGAATGTCATCCATATAGATACCTTGTCGCACGACATTAGCAGCTGAAGGGAAACGTTCACCTTCATCATTGGCTAATTGTAGCAAAGTACGAATGGCCAGAAATGGACTCGAACTTACGCCGTATGTAATCGTTTTTAATTCATAGACTTTTATCGGCTCGTCTACGGACGACCGATATAATATGTGTTGATATTTTCTATCACATTCACGCACAAGGATTGCACGATACATCTTGCAAATATCACTTGCGAAACAGTATTCGAATAATCGAAAATTGGTTATAATGGAACCTATATCACGGTACAGGTTTGGTCCTGTCAACTGAGTATCGTTGAGAGAGATGTTTGTAGACGTTTTCGCACTAGCATCGAATACGACGCGCAAGGGTGTTGACGTACTGCTCGGCCTTAAAATGCTGTGATGTGGAATCAGATACTTGCTTGACTCGCTACCAGTGTACAATTCCATGTGGTCAAGTTTCTCATACTCGAGCATGAAGTCGTTGTATGCTTGCTGCAGCACTGGTGAACGCGCAAGTTTGCGCTCTGTTGCCAGCAATCGTCGTTCGGCGGCAACTCGAGAGTCTCCAAGTGTCGGCGTATCAGTCACAAAAGGCAGCGGCACGATGTATCTCCCCCCCTCATCACGGGAGTGATCACGCACGAATATATCTTCAGCCAGCTGATCTTGAGGGCTGAGTACAGGTTTGCACGGCAATTCCTCTACTTCCCAGAAGTCACGCAGCGTTTTGTCCAAAGTCTTCTCTTCAGAAATCGACAGATGTAAATTTAATGACAGTTGATTACTTTCGTTGTATAATCTTCCACTTACGACATAACCGAAAACCGTCTCAATCACCTTGGGTATGTTCGGCTTGACATTAGTCGGCTTGTCCAACATCAAATCAGACACGACACCGTTGTCCAACAGAATATCTACCGATGACTTTTCGTAGAACAATGGGTCAGCCAAATCGAAATTCTTGTATTCTTCCACGACTTCCGGTGGAAACGAAACATTTGGCATTTCGGATGAAACTTTCTCTACTACGACCAGTTCTAGCCGGAAACTCGGAACGTCCGATTTACACGGCTTTAAGTCGCATGTCACCATGCCAAAGTTTTTGACTAGTTCACCTCCTAGCCCTGATACCGTGTAAGGGCATTTATTGCGAGGTAAGCCCAAACGTTGAGCACAGTTCAAAGTAATGAATGAGCTTTGAGCTCCAGAATCAAGAACGGCACGGCAGTTCTGATATTGACCAGTGATGTCAACGACTAGAGTCCTCGTAGTCCCCAGTACTATACCGTAAGAACTGGAATTTTCAGTCACGGAATGAAGATTCTCAGTAACGGTTGGATCGGGTGTCACAGCCACACTCACGGAGCGCGGTAGTGAAGGCCCCGCTGCATGCACGGCAGCACGGGGCGTCTGCGGCGTCGGCACGGCCGTTGCCTGCAGAACACTTGCATCCCGATGTAGTAAATAGTGATGAGGCCGAGAGCAAACTCCACAAGTCATGTTGCTCTTACAACTTGACGTTTCATGACCACTTTTTAAACAGTTGGTGCATAGTTTCAAGGCATTGACACGGTCAATCCTGTCTTGAACTAACAGTTTACGAAACTGTTCGCAACGATAAATCAGATGATTTGAGTTGCAATGCACGCAAGTCAGTTTGTTTTGGTTCGAATTATTTTGAGTATCAAAACGCGAAACAGCTAATCCAACCTTTTGTGAAGACGAAGTTGCGTTCGAATATTTGAAATTGGCCGGTTTATGACTCGGTTGTGCGAAGTTGACAGATGACTTCACTTTGACTTGTTGATTGTTTATAGTCCGGGAGCCGGCACTAGGAAATGTATGTTCCAAAACTTTAATTTGTTTGTTGACGAAATTTATTAAATCCGCGAAAATCGGTAATTTATTTTGATCGCGGCTTTCTTCAAACAATTTCCGAGTATGACTGTCTAACCCACGTAATGCCAAATGACAAAATAGATAGTCGTCCAAATTCTCAATCTGCAAGGCGTGAATCGCTTTCAACGAATGATCAAAAGTCTCCACGAACGAGGTTAAATTCGCTACGCTGTCTTTTGTCAAAGGCGAAAAGTTCAGCATTTTGTCCAGATATCTGCCGGTCAACGCCCTAACGTCTTGGTATTTATCAAGTAAGCTTTGCCAAACAAGTGGGTAATTGAATGACGTGATCGGAAGACTTCTGACAATGCTCAGTGCTGGACCTTTGACGCAAGATAGGAGATAATGAAATTTATCTATGTTCTCGAACTTGCGATTGTGAACCAAAGACACGAAGGTATCATGGAATGTAGCCCAGTTCTCTACCTGCCCGTCAAATTCAAATAACGTTAGCTTCGGTAAGACCGGCCTAGCTAGACAATCATCCTTGGTTACAGTTGAATATTTTTCGGTTGGCTCCTGGACTATACGCGTGCAGTTCAAAGCTACCTTTTTGCAAACATAATATAATTCGTCGAAGCTTTCTAACGCGCTTGTTGAAGGTTTAGCCTTGGGGTTTGACTGCATTTCAAGCATGATAATTTCCATGACAATTTTTTCGAAATCGCTACGAGCGTCATCAAGTTCTGAAAACTGTACCATGTAATTCTGTACCGAGTCTAGACTATCCAATTTAACAGTTTTGGATACATCATACGCCTTTTGTAATTTTTTGAACAAATATTCTTTTTTAATTGTCAAAGTGCTAATTTGCAATAAAGATTGCACCTCGCCTTCCGCCATTTTTGTCACGGACAAAAATATGACGAATTGGTTGAATTATATTTTTGGAAATCTGTGAGAAAAGGGAATAGCTTTATAGCGAATACGATTCGCGACGGAAGCAACGGTTAGGTATATTATAGATTATAATTTGGGGAATTAAACAAAAAAAATAGCTCGGTTCAAAATTTTGAAAATCCGGTTCGAAGGACCAGAAAATGTGGCGTAAAGCCGTTAGCGGACTGTAGGTAACGAAGGCAGGATCTTGGTGTGGAGTCAGGAAAAATACTCTATACTGATCCAAGAATAAATATCAAGGACTTACCGTTGCTGATGTGCCCGTTCTGTTTCGGAGGCCTCCGTCAGCTTCCTTTTTGATCACACGGTTTAAATAAATAATGTTTAGCTGTAATTCTTGTTGTTTTCGCAGACACTAATTTTGACACTGAAGACTAGTTACATTTTTATACAGAGGGCAGCAAAGCGGCCAGTGTCCCCGCCATTTATAAATGAATCAGTATAAAGGTTAATA
Source organism: Apotomis capreana (assembly GCA_947623375.1). NCBI lineage: Eukaryota > Metazoa > Arthropoda > Insecta > Lepidoptera > Tortricidae > Apotomis > Apotomis capreana. The sequence goes on along the minus strand of OX392508.1, from coordinate 5,966,036 downwards.
CTAAACACGGGCTTTTGCCTTTTTGAACGGTGGACGGTGAAGTGAAGTTAGATACGGATCGGCCACTTGCAAATTACTACGCGCAAATACACAAATATACTACGCGCTCGTAAACAGGAGTGATTTTACTTCACGTTGTTTAGAAATATTTAGTTAGTGTAGTGTTTGTTTGAGCGAAAAGTAGGTAATATTAGAGACAGTGTTTGTGTTTTGATTTTGTTTGTTGATGTGATTACTGTGGCTTTAAACAATAGAAAGAGTTGTTCCGTGCGATTGTGATGAGTTAAAGTGTGCAGGTCTTTTAACTGCCAACTTTCGCTCAGAAAAAACAGCTCATATTTTCCCCAAAACCCACGCCCGACCTGTGTATTATTGAAATTGTACATAATGCAGCAATAAAATGGATTTACCCACTAAAAATTATCAAAACGTATCCCTGGACTTGCCCTCTCCTGTAAGCCTAGGCACGCCACTGATTGCATTACTTTTTTCAAACATCGTATATAAATTAGTCATATGGCATAACACCATCCTCCGCGCCCGCCGCCATATTAAAAAAGCCGGCAATTTCTGCAGATTTTTGCTTATACCTTCGTTTAGGAGCATTTTAGTTAGGAAGCAGGTTGGACAATGTTGTAGATACTTAAATGGGTACTATTCAACCAGGCTTCATTTATTAGCATTATTCGCCTCAGAAAATATAAGTTACCTTCTAAATTACTAAGTCGGCCACAACCAACGCGCGTCTGAATAATAATATCTCAGCCACACTAGTGGGAGAAGATAACTATATCTTCTTTGTAAGCCACTGTAATCGTAACTTAGCATGGTGGTTATTTTTTATCATCTAAATTTGAGGCATGCATTCAAATAGCAAACTTCTAAAATATTAATATATGACACCAAAATAGTAACTCTATTAGCTTCTAATTTTATAACTTAGTATGTTTAAAATGTAAGTCATCCTACATTAACCGATCGTAAAATTTACCTAAAATTGTCATCAAATAGTATATTAAAGGCATTATTATTACATATGAACTATTGAGGAGAGAACAAAACAAAATACTTAAATCTCATTTTAGGTTAAGGTCGCAGTTCAACCTAACACTTCTCCTCGCTTCACTCGTCGTCGTACCTAACCTAAGCCAAGTCGGACCTGCCTTAGAACTAGATTAATGGGTTACGTACCGTTATCAAATCTTACCTTTTTTTTTTAGGGTCGCAGTTCAACCTAACACTCCTCGCTTCGCTCGTCGTCGTACCTAACCTAAGCCAAGTCGAACCTGCCTTAGAACTAGATTAGAGAGAACGCAGATGAACCTATTGCAATATGAACGAACGAATGACAATAAACAAACACGGGCGGGTCGGTCGGTCGGTACAAGAATCGAATGGCGCTCTCTGATTGGTGCAAAAGGCCGGTGGCTGTCATTTCGCGCACTCGCGCCAAATCGCACCTACAGTGGCTATTTTCACGACACAAGAATATGAAGTATTATTTTACATGTTAAGTTATAATATATGATGTTGTCTATGGAAGCTCGAATATATAATTTTTGAGGAGCTTGTATTGAAGCTGTAAAATGAAAAATGATGATGAGTTGCAAATTCCGTGGCCGAGTTAGTAAATTAGTTGGCAATGTATAAATCAGAAGGACAAGTAATAATAATTGTTGATTGTGACTTGACGCTTTCTTAAACATTTTTAGTTGGCGTTGTGAAGAAGATGAATTAGTTTATTAGAGGCTATCTTATTTTCCCGATGCTTGGTTATTAAATGGGAAGTTCGACCAAGTGGCCAAAAAAAAAACTGCGGCCGGATTTTTTATTTCTCTACTTAAATCACTACATAGTATAAAACAAAGTCGATTTTTCTGTCCCTATGTCCCTTTGTATGCTTAAATCTTCAAAACTACGCAACGGCTTTTGATGCGGTTTTTTTTAATAGATAGAGTGATTCAAGAGGAAGGTTTACATGTATAAAACATGCATAATTTATCAGCATTGTACCCGTGCGATGTACTTATATGATGGAAATGTATGAACGCTCCCCTGCTCTTATTTAATAGCAACAATGATCACGCCCTCACCTGACGTTATGACATTCCATAAGGAGTATAAGGACTGTCTCTGCGCTATATAATCTTGCCATGTCATTGTGTGCTCTGTAATGTTTCTTTTGTTTTAATAATCACTATCAGTATCACTACATAGTATAAAACAAAGTCGATTTCTCTGTCCCTATGTCCCTTTGTATGCTTAAATCTTTAAAACTACGCAACGGATTTTGATGCGGTTTTTTTTAGTAGATAGAGTGATTCAAGGGGAAGGTTTATTTGTATAATACATGCATAATTTATCAGCATTGCACCCGTGCGATGTACTTATATGATGGAAATGTATGAACGCTCCCCTGCTCTTATTTAATAGCAACAATGATCACGCCCTCACCTGACGTTATGACATTCCATAAGGAGTATAAGGACTGTCTCTGCGCTATATAATCTTGCCATGTCATTGTGTGCTCTGTAATGTTTCTTTTGTTTTAATAATCACTATCACTATCACTACATAGTATAAAACAAAGTCGATTTCTCTGTCCCTATGTCCCTTTGTATGCTTAAATCTTTAAAACTACGCAACGGATTTTGATGCGGTTTTTTTTAGTAGATAGAGTGATTCAAGGGGAAAGTTTATTTGTATAATACATGCATAATTTATCAGCATTGCACCCGTGCGATGTACTTATATGATGGAAATGTATGAACGCTCCCCTGCTCTTATTTAATAGCAACAATGATCACGCCCTCACCTGACGTTATGACATTCCATAAGGAGTATAAGGACTGTCTCTGCGCTATATAATCTTGCCATGTCATTGTGTGCTCTGTAATGTTTCTTTTGTTTTAATAATCACTATCACTATCACTACATAGTATAAAACAAAGTCGATTTCTCTGTCCCTATGTCCCTTTGTATGCTTAAATCTTTAAAACTACGCAACGGATTTTGATGCGGTTTTTTTTAATAGATAGAGTGATTCAAGGGGAAGGTTTATTTGTATAATACATGCATAATTTATCAGCATTGCACCCGTGCGATGTACCTATATGATGGAAATGCATGAACGCTACCCCCTGCACTTATTTAATAGCAACAATGATCACGCCCTCACCTGACGTTATGACATTCCATAAGGACTGTCTCTGCGCTATATAATCTTGCCATGTCATTGTGTGCTCTGTAATGTTTCTTTTGTTTTAATAATCACTATCAGTATCACTACATAGTATAAAACAAAGTCGATTTCTCTGTCCCTATGTCCCTTTGTATGCTTAAATCTTTAAAACTACGCAACGGATTTTGATGCGGTTTTTTTTAGTAGATAGAGTGATTCAAGGGGAAGGTTTATTTGTATAATACATGCATAATTTATCAGCATTGCACCCGTGCGATGTACTTATATGATGGAAATGTATGAACGCTCCCCTGCTCTTATTTAATAGCAACAATGATCACGCCCTCACCTGACGTTATGACATTGCATAAGGAGTATAAGGACTGTCTCTGCGCTATATAATCTTGCCATGTCATTGTGTGCTCTGTAATGTTTCTTTTGTTTTAATAATCACTATCACTATCACTACATAGTATAAAACAAAGTCGATTTCTCTGTCCCTATGTCCCTTTGTATGCTTAAATCTTTAAAACTACGCAACGGATTTTGATGCGGTTTTTTTTAATAGATAGAGTGATTCAAGGGGAAGGTTTATTTGTATAATACATGCATAATTTATCAGCATTGCACCCGTGCGATGTACCTATATGATGGAAATGCATGAACGCTACCCCCTGCTCTTATTTAATAGCAACAATGATCACGCCCTCACCTGACGTTATGACATTCCATAAGGACTGTCTCTGCGCTATATAACCTTGCCATGTCATTGTGTGCTCTGTAAGGTTTCTTTTGTTTTAATAATTATATTTGAAGAAAGTTAATTTCTTTTGTTTAATTTATCAGGTTATGGGCCCAGCCCTACCTGTAAAAGTTATGAAGTCAATTTGTGCAGTTTTAAAATAGTAACGAAAATAATTTGTTAACTTAACCTCAAAGTTAGTTCGGTCGCCGGATTTTCTTTCAGCTTGCGTATAATAAAGTATAAATAATGGGATCAAGCAATCATATGATGACAATTGAAAAGCTCACTGGCCGTGACAACTGGACAAGCTGGAGTTTTGCCGTCAAAGCTTACCTACAACATGAGGACTTGTGGGAATGTGTGGAAAATGAAACAACAGACTCAAAGAAGGATCTTAAAACGAAATCAAAGCTTATACTCTTAGTGGACCCTATGCTATATGTTCACATACAAGAGGCAAAAACAGCGAAAGAGGTTTGGAACAATTTATTACATGCATTTCAAGACTCAGGTTTACTCCGTAAAGTCGGTTTATTGAAAGACTTAATAAATACTGAGGTTAGAAATAAGAAATATAATAATGGTTTTATAGCAGCCTTTTCAGCCATGCAGGTGAATGATACAATGAACTGGTACGTGGATTCTGGCGCATCAACCCACATGACGATGCACCGGGAATGGTTGGTGAATGAGACAGCTCCACCTATTAACCACATAAGAATAGCTGACAACAAGATGCTACATGTCGAAAGCTGTGGTGATGTTATAATACAAGTACCCAATAAGACTGGCAGTGAAGCAATCCAGGTGAGAAATGTTCTATTTATACCAGAATTATCCACAAATTTGCTGTCTGTGAGTAAGATAATTAAACCAGGCTGTAAAGTAGAATTTAATGTTGATGGCTGTCAGATAAAAAATCAAAATGGGCAAATGGTAGTAAGTGCTACACTGATAAATGATACCTACAGACTTAAAGCTTATAATAACGAGAACCGAGCGATGGCAGCTTCTACAGAGACTGATACCTACTTGTGGCATCAAAAAATGGCACATTTTGATGTTGATAAAATGCCAAACTGTACTACCGGCGTGAAATTGTCACCGCAATCTGAAAGTTGTGTATGTGTTACATGTTTAGAAGGAAAACAAACCAGGAATCCTTTTCCAAGTAATGGCTCCCGGGCAAAAGAATTGCTACTCGTAGAGGTCATACACAGTGATGTATGTGGTCCGCTACAAACCACATCAATTGGAGGTTCAAGGTATTTCACAGTTTTTATTGATGACTATTCACTTAAAGTCTTTGTGTATTTTATGAAAAGCAAAGCGGAGGTATTTAATAAATTTATGGAATTTAAAATTCGAGTAGAAAATGAACTGGATAAAAAGATAAAAGTATTTCGAAGTGATAATGGGAAGGAATATGTCAATAAAACTTTTGATGATTATTTAAATAAAAATGGTATATTGCACCAAACTTCAAATCGCTTTCTCTGTCCCTATGTCCCTTTGTATGCTTAAATCTTTAAAACTACGCAACGGATTTTGATGCGGTTTTTTTTTATAGATAGAGTGATTCAAGAGGAAGGTTTATATGTATAATACATGCATAATTTATCAGCATTGCACCCGTGCGAAGCCGGGGCGGGTCGCTAGTTAACTATAATTTACATTTAAAATTTTCAAAGTGCTTTTTTTATATCGCGTAGTCGTGTGAAAAAACGAACTACGATTTTTTGAAATACACTTCAAACGTACGAAGCCAGATCGAACCTCTACGGGATTCGGAACTATAGAATTTTTAGTAACTTGATGGATCGCGAGAGCAAGTGAAGTGACACAACCTTCCCCTTCGACGGCTAGATTTACACTGAGCTCGCAGCCCGCGCACGGCTGTGATCGCGGAAATTCGTTTTTTTGATGCTTTATTAGAACGAATTTGCATTTTACTAACTTTTAAACAATACGATTAAAGATTAGTGAATTGCCATTGTTTTCCCGCAAAAACTGTGTAAATATCACTCGCAGTTTAGAAGCCTTAGGGAATTGAAAATTGAAAACGACCCTATTTCAACATTATTTTTGCCGTAGCATTTATTTCTTTAAAAAAAGCAACTATGATTTTTCCGTTGGCTGGATTACGAGCCTTAGAACTTTAAAAGTCACCATTTTCACATACCCTCTCGCCTTAAGATGACAAGACTCGTCAAATTGAAATGCAGTTTTATCACTATATAGTATAAACAAAGTCGCTTCCTGCTGTCTGTTTGTCCGTCTGTCCATATGTATGCTTAGATCTTTAAAACTACGCAACGGATTTTGATGCGGTTTTTTTAAATATATAGAGTGATTCAAGAGGAAGGCTTATAAGTATGTATAATATATGCATAATTTAGCAGCATTGCATTGCATCCATGCGAAGCCGGGGTGGGTTGCTAGTTGTGATACAAAAGAATACAAAACCAAGTTTGTCTCCTCTAAAAATAATATGAAATCAAATAATTATGTGGAAGAGATCGCTATTTAGCGATAAGACCGCCTGTTGTTAACCTCTGTTTATTTATTTTTTACTGTATATCTCTTATGTTTTGTATCCCTGTGTATTTGAGGTGTGCAATAAAGTGGATTTGTATGTAATACCATTTAATACTAACCTGCTAGCATTTTTCTAATAGCTTCAAAGATACGAATAAAAATGCTTCCATGAACGGTAAGATAGTAACCCGCCAAGCTTCGTTTTGTAATTTTGTAATTTCTCTCCAATTGGTGTTCAACTTCGTGTTCTTGGTATAGATCCACAATTATACTGAGAAATTTCGTGATTCGCTTCTTTTTAGCTAAGAATAAAAACTGCTTCACTAGATAAATCCCGAAACCGAATGCGCACGTTGCACTATCTTTTTTCTCATCCCCTGGCAAGTCTCCCCATATCGCTGCCATAACTAACATTGCAAGCATGAAAAAGTAAATTAGTGTTAAAAGACAACTCAGTAATTTGTATTGAAAAGTTTTATCGTTGCCAATCTCTCCTTTGTCGAACCAAAAGTCTCGTAAACCTATTAGAAACATTCTCCTGCACAAACCCTTCATAATGTAATAGTTTTTTGTCTTAGCCATCTTCTTGTTTACTACAATACAACTCTCTCTTTAAAGCGATTATATCGCAATGAACGAAAGCAGCTCTAACATGTGTGAATATAATTGGTTTAAAATAGAGCCATTAAAAGTTGGATAATAAGGCTTAATAGGGGATAATAAGTACTTAGCAAAATACAAAATGTTCTGTTACATTGAAAGGGGTCAGTGTGGTTTAACGTTAATGTTGTGATGAAACAATACAATATTATATTACATTAAAGAAATTTTATAACATTAACTACTAATTTTCCTGCATTACTATACATAATACAAATTTCTGGATCTGCATCTGGAGCAGCCAATGCATTATCCAAGTATTACATAAGTACAAAAGCTATCTAGACGCTAGTACCTATGCGCGCACGCTTTAGCGGTATAATCATATTCATTTATTGCAATCATGTTCATATCATTTATGGTGTCACAAAATAAAGTAGGTAGGTACATGATATGTTAGGGCGCACAATATAGGTCCTTAATTACAATCGTCTTAATTATAATAATAATAATTAATATATTATGAAATGTGCAAAATGCACGAAAGTTGTCAACAAAAAATCTCTCGGGTTAATGTGTAGTAAGTGCAATAAGTGGTTTCATGCGACACGTATCGTATGTCAACAGTACAACTATGTGCCCTACAGGCAACGGAGGCGGTTAAGTGGAAGTACAAGCAATGTGCGGGTTCCGCCAAATCCAAACGCCTATCATATAGCTGTCCTACCCGATGCCGACGATGACGTTAATACACACACTGAAATTATCACCCAATTGTAACTCTCCTAAGTCCTAACGCCCTAAATATAAACCATGTGAACGCGCATCATCTGTAACCCCTCCACAGCTCCTCCTATATAAACCCTGGTCCTTACTCCTGCACCACCTCTCCTCAATAAACTACTCCTACATACGAACCCTAAGAAAACTCTACAATAAAAATATCCTAAAAATATCTTATCAGCAGCTCCAAGCCTTCCACATCCTACAACTAAACAACCCTAAATTTTTAAAGGATCCTTAAAACAATTGAGCTTGAATGTTTCTTAATAATAATAACTAATGGCCAATATGTGATCAGTATAACCGTTTGAAGTGTGGTAGGTACGGATACGGAGATAATGATACGACGAAGCTCGGTGTTAGAATGAACTATTTATTGGAAAAATCAGGTTATTATATACTAGACAACATATGTTCCTTTTCACCTCACTCGCTCGGAAAACCTCCGTTTATAGGGCGAAATCTGCGTGCAAAAGTCTATTTTATCCGCTAGCGTGCAAAAGTCATTTGAATTTCGAACACGACGATTTTGATTCTCTGTGGTGCACGTAACTTTTTTATATTTAAGACTCCCTCAACGCGTGACTGATTTCATCAGTCGATAAATCTTCGAATAACCAATCAACGCACGCTAATAAAGGGCGATCTGGTAAGGCCGGCTAAAATCATATTATGCTCGTTTGAATACTTCTTTAAAAAAAAACACCTACAATATCACGTCCAGAAACCTGGTCTGTGGTTACAGATTTTTAAGTTTTTATTTTTTCTAAATTTTTTTTTATGTTGAATATGTTTATATATATTAATAGTAAGTATTTCAGTTTCATTTACATATTTGGACTAGTAAATATATTAAATACAACTCAATTTTTTATATTTATTTGTTATAAAAGTTGGAACATAAGAGTGTAATTTCTGAACGCACCCGCAAAAAAAAAAAAAATTAAAAAGTTGGAAGTTTTCACAATTCATGTAAACAACGTAAATTTGTTCTGTGGAGAATACATACTGTTGTCTTACTTTATAGAAATACCGAAAACAAGAAACTTTAGCCCAATTTAGAGTATTTATTCAATGCTAAAAGCCTGCATTAAAACGAAAAAGGATTTATTATAAATATTTGGAGAAACTATTGGCGTTTTTAAAGAAGATAAAGCCGAAATAATCTTGTTCGGATCCCATCGTCCAATAACTTCCAAAGCAAGTGTTATGGAAAATACTTCCAAGTGGCCAACTTATATACCTAATGCCATTATCCCATATTTTACAACGAATGTGTAGTTTCAAATACAAATATAATATAACAGTGCTTAAGAAAAACTCAACCAAAAAAAAAGGCCATCTTACTTTTAATTTTTAATATGTGTGCTTTTCTCGTATTTATTTGGTTTGGATTTGAGTGTGTTATGTTTTAAACTTGATGTGTTAAATAGAAGGCAAAATAAAATATGAATATATTTATGTTTTTCTTGAATCTTGCATTTTCCTCGCTGTAGTCAGGTGAAAAGTTGTGTGTTCCGCATGGCTGCAAAATTATTTAGCTTCTCGTGTCTTGGAAGCCTCGCTACGCTCAGGAATCTATCTTTGAACCATTCGCTTCGCTCATGGTTCAATCTTACATTCCTTCGCTCGCTCAGCTTTCAATTTCAACACTCGCGCCAAATAAAAACTTTGCAGCCTTGCATAACAAATAACTATTGCTTTGTCTGCACGTGATCTGCACACCGAATGGCCTTGCTGTCAAGGTTCCATCTGTTCCCTTGAACCTATATGACACGTGTTTATCAACTATGATTCACATTGTAAATAAACCTTAATATACCTATATAAGTAAGTATATAAGACTATTTAAATAAAATACCAGTAATCTAAAATATTGGCCATAAATTAAAATACGTGTGATCGTCTAGTAGTATGTAGGACCCTTTTACGTTGTGTTAAAGAAATCGGATTAAAATAAAACCGATACTAAACGAATAGAATATTTAAGAAAATAAAATCCGCAGAAGTAAAATAAAATCGTTTCGGTTTAAAATAAAACCTTCCGCATTAAAATAAAATAATAAATCAAAATCCGTAATAAAACGAAAACTTCGGTTTAAAATAAAACCGTCTGCAATAAAACGAAAATAATTAAATCAAAATAAATTTTAGTGAACATGCAAACTCACCCAAATCAGCATAAGCTAAACCGGAATAAATAATAATTAAATCATAAATTATAATTATAAATACAGTTGGGCTTTGGCACAAAGTTAGGCTGCGAAGCGGCTATTCATGCTACACGGGCCTTTTCTGTAGACCCTAATAATGCTGAGTGCGTCTTAATTAAGCTAGACATTAAAAATGCCTTTAACTCGATTGAGCGGGATGTGTTGCTGTCAGAGGTCAAGGAGAAGGTGCCTTCTCTCTACCCTTTTCTCTTTCATGTATATGCTTCCCCATCCTTTTTATATTATAATGGCTCTCCTATTAGTTCACAAGTGGGTGCGCAGCAGGGTGATCCGCTTGGTCCCCTTGTTTTCAGTCTTGGAATTCAGAAAGCGATATCCGAGCTTAAATCGCCATTAAAGGATGATCGGACAATATGGTCCAAGAACCAATAGCGACGTGACATATATCATTAGAAAGGTGTTCCAATATACTACAATAGTTACTATTGAAGCTCATTTCAAATCACTGTGTGAAAAAAGTTATGGCGATATAAAAAAAAACTTATTTTCATAGACGATTTTAAGCAATAAAAATGATTTTTTTCGTATTCCATGACGTTACAGTGATGGTTAAAACGTGTTTGTGTGTTGTTTGGGGTGTGAGCGAGATCGCCTCCTAGTGTGGGTAGCTGGAGATAACCCTCGAGGACCTAAAAACCCGAAAGGGATAAAACCAGCTACCACGGAGCATTGCTAGTAATATTTTACTAATAATAGTAATATGCTGGTTCTGACATCATTTTGCTAGCCATGTTGGCTAAGATCTGTTGAGCGCCGTACGCAGGGATGAAGAAGTCCTGGGGGGTTGAGTCGAGCTTAGCCGAGGTTCGATGCTATTGTGAGATAACACGTCCCCTTTGGTCCAGATTTCAGGCTAAACGGTGGCCCTGCAGCTAGCCACTGCAGGAAAACGGACACGCGTACCGTATGGATGAGGAGGATACGGTCCGCAGACGCGACGCGGGGGTCCTCCGGGAGGATATTGGGGTTCGGCCATGCTGACGGAGCGAGGGCGTGTGGAGCAACTGGAGGAACTTGGATCGTTTTCCCCAGCCACACTGCCTGCAGCTGCGGATGTCGCGCATGAGACCTAACCAACCACCTCTATATCTCTCGGGTAGTTCTGGTTCAAGGAACATCCCCAAAGGTGCGGGCTCCACGGCGGGTGGGAAGCTCGAGAGATGAAGACAAAGATCATGGATCCCAAACCCCAATGGTGCCGGAGGGGAAACCCGAAGGCGCCCCTACATCAGGTGCCGGTGCGGCCGATGCTGTGGCTCTGTGCGGAACCTCTACTCAATCGCAAAGGGCGGACGGTGCTGTTTCTGCAGTGCTGCCCGTGCCTTTAGGGACGCAAAAGCGGCCCAGACAGGCACCACAACACCACACGGCGGCGCTGGTAACACAGTGCCCCCCCCCCCTGGGGCTGTTCTTAAGTGCTCCCACACAAGACACGCCGTGGCGGTGCTGTTTCAACAGTGCTGTCATGGAAGAAGCAGTCCGCGCAGGGTGGAACGGCCGCTGGGAAACCGACGGCTTTGAAACCAGGCGCGTTGACGAAACCGACAGGCTCGGCGCAGGCGCAAGGCCGTACCCAGCCCATAAAAAATAGCCAAGGGAATGACGCCAAGGGGGTCGTTTCGGCAAGCAGAAATCCGTAGCTCCGGAGCAGACACCAATGGTGGAACTCCCCACAGACGCGACAACCGCGCAGCTTGACGCTGGCTGGACGCTGCAAGAGAGTGCTAAGAGGGGAGGGGTGAAACCCGACTCGGCTTCATGCTGGGCTCGGTTTACATGAAGTTCCAGTGACCACGAAGTAGGTTTTCGCGTCTCTCAAGACGACGAGGCGACAGAATCCGCCCATGGACACTGCCGCGGAGACCGAGGCATCCGCTGACGTATTCGCGGAGAAGCCCGGGTACCAAACCCTAGAGCAGACCGCCCTGGTCTCCGAGAAAGACGAAGAAGAACTTTTTTGGCCGTCATCAGCCCTTCAGGGCACCGGTAGGCAATTTTTTTGATGTGACAATGTGTAAAATAAAACAATAAACTATATATTAATCATAACTTTTTTTTTTACATTCTGGTAGAGAATGACCCTCACCCTGCACTCTGCGCCCCCCAGAACTACTCACAAACACGTTTTAACCAGCACTGTAACGTCATGGGAAACGAAATAATTCATTTTTATTGCTTCAAATCGCCTATGTAAATAAGTTTTTATATAGCCATAACTTTTTTCACACAGTGATTTGAAATGAGCTCCCATAGTAACTATTGTAGTATATTGAAGCACCTTTCTAATGATATATGTCACGTCGCTATTGGTTCTTGGACCAGCCTCCATACACTTTTGCCGGTCCTCCTTTATGGTACTTGGACGATGGCACATTGGGCGGTACGCCAGAGGTCGTGAAGCAGGACCTGATCGCGCTTCTTCCACGCTTCCGAGACCTGGGTTTGGAGGTTAACGCGGGAAAGTGCGAGTTCTTCCCTTGCAGCGCTGATTCCCGGTCCTCCTTTTCCGCTTTTAGCCACTTGCTTCCCGGGCTCTTAGAGTTGTCGGCACAGACTTTTAGCCTTCTGGGCTCCCCTATTTTTCCTGATGCTGTCCCTCAGGCCTTCGAGGTACGTAGGCAGCTTCTGTTGTCGGTACGGGAGTGGTTGAAAGATCTGTCGGCGCATGTTGCGCTCGTTTTGCTGCGGGTTTGCTTCGCCGTTCCCAAGCTCACCTATTTTTTACGCACAGTACCGACTTGGCTTCACCCTGAACTCTTGGATTCTTTTGACGACGTGTTAAGAGAGTCTACAGAGTCACTAGTAAATGTCTCCCTCAATCCGGACCAGTGGGCCCTTGCATCATTACCAATCCGGAGTGGTGGTCTAGGTGTCCGACGTGCGCGGGACGTGTGTCTACCGGCTTTCTTGGCTTCGGCGGGTGGGGTGGAGCCCCTTGTTACTCAAATTTTGAATTCGGATGGTAACAGGGTGGCTGTACCTTTCGCTGCCGATGCTTTGGAGGCCTGGAAGGCTGTCAACCCGGGCGAACCCCCACCTGAGAGGAAAGACATTCAGCGGCTGTGGAACGACGTTGGGGTGAAGCGGGTATTTGAGGGCTTGTTAGGGACGGCGGTGGGAGTGGACAGAGCGAGACTTCTTGCGGGATCGGTTTCCGAGTCAGGCGCGTGGCTGCATGCGCTTCCCTCCCCGCATTTAGGCACTCTTCTCGACAACGATTCTTTGCGGGTAGCGGTTGCTCTCCGCTTGGGCTGCGATGTGTGTGTACCTCACTTATGCATCTGTGGCACAATGGTAGAGAGCAGCGGCTACCATGCTTTGAGTTGTTGTCGGTGTGCAGGAAGATTTCCACGCCATCACGCTTTAAACGATATCATCCGCAGGGCACTTGTCTCTGCGGGTGTGCCGTGTTTGCTGGAACCTCCTGGTCTTAGCCGTTCAGATGGCAAGAGGCCGGACGGTATGACGTTGGTGCCTTGGCAGAAAGGAAAGTGCCTTCTGTGGGACGCTACATGCGTGAGCACTTATGCTGCGTCGCACATTGGTCGTACCTCAGTTTTGGCCGGGGCCGCTGCTGAGACTGCCGCCTTTAGGAAGAGGGCGAAGTATGCTTGTTTGGGGGGCTATTTGTTTGTTCCTCTGGCCGTTGAAACGTCTGGTTGTTGGTGCGCGGAGGCAAGGGCGTTCCTGAAAGAGCTTGGGGGTCGCTTGAGGGAGAAAGGGTATGATGCTCGCTCCGGATCATTCCTGGCGCAGAGGTTATCGATCGCTGTTCAACGCGGTAACGCAGCGAGTGTGTTGGGAACTTTTGCGCCTGGAATGGTGCGGGGCGGGTTATTTGAGTAAGTTTTTGTATTAACATTGGAAATGTTTTTTCGATCGCGTTGGTAGGGGACCGTTTTCAGCGAAAGTGCGACATCGCTCTGGCGTCGTCAATTTTGGGGCTACGCGGGTCAATGGGGTATCAAAAGACGTGTCTTAACGAGATCTACAAGATAGTGTAAAAAAAAATTTAAAAAGTCAAAAACTTTTTCGAAAAAGTGCAAAAATGTCGAAAAATTACGTGATTATTTTGCGACTTCTCAACTTAAATCGACGATATCTCAAAAACGAAAAGCGATATCGAAAAAATAAAAAAAAGCACTCGGGGTATTGAGTTGGGCTACAGTTTGCAAAAAACGGAACTTTACTATCTGTAATGGAGTTGGAGAAAGCTTTACCTTTATGTGGCGGAGTTTTCGCGGCGTGCGGCGCGCGCGTATATTAGTGAGTTTCGTGTACTAGTAAGTTTAATATTTTTTTAGTTAAGTTGTAAACCTTGATGTTTTTAGATGTTTGTAATAAAGTAAGTAAAAAAAAAATGTAATGTACAATAAAATACTTTTATGTAAAAAAAAAATATTTCTTTGGTTCTCTATTTGCTATACAATCTACTACCTATGTATCATACAATCTCGTGCCCTTCTAGTACTTTGAAAATGAATCGTATAAATTAAACAAATAGTACATTACATCAGAGGCCGGGAAAATGAGTAGGTATATACGGCCGAGCGAGCGTGCGAGCGAGGCCGGATAGTGATACGAGGCCGGGAATCCGTTTTCACGACGAGTATGTGCATGTATAGTGCTTTTCTCAAACATACAATGAAATAAAAAAAATAACTTCAAAGAACAACATTTTATTAATTGACAAATAGGACATTTTAGTCTAACAACCAACCTTTAAAAACAAAACCTGCTTTTTGTCAAACCAGCCAGCTGTGTGAATGACCTTGTTGTTGAAACCAAAAAAAAGTTACTTTGCAGGCCTAGGCCTGAAAAGCAGTATTAAATCCCTTTACAGTCCCCTCGAGTTGTTGCGCCCAAAAAGCGATACTTCCGAGCCTATTATAAGGAACGTAAAGACAATATTTCATTGCATGTTTGAGAAAACAAAATTTACTCTGCCTACTACGTGGCGTGATGAAGCAAATATTAATTTTCAACTTATTTTATTATTACTGTGACACGTGCGACAGGCTCTGTACCACCTTTTTCATAGTCAATTTTTTGTATTATTGCTCGTAAGCGGCCCTATCCACTCACTTTCTTCGAATTTTGAGTTGAACTCTATTTATATAATAAAATAAAAGCGTTGACAGGAAGCCGTAGTTACCAAAAGCAATTGAGTGGCTATAAACAATGAAGTCCTATTTTTTTCATGGTCTCAACTTATTTTAACAATATAATTACTATTGCTTTATGACTCCACTATCCTTTATCTTATTTTATACGTAGAGAACGAGAACTTACCTATAGACTGTTTTTTTCATTTGTTACAAGATAAATTGTTTGACACATGAAGTAGAAAGTTCCTTCAACTAAAAAATTATGATTATTATTTCTATACTTCGTCTTCTCGAACGTAGGAATAGCGTGGCTTGGGTAATGCTGATGATTCCACATCTGGCGGACGAAAGCGTGTGTGCAAAAGGCGAAAAAAAGGCTGAGCTTTGTTAAAGGGCGTAGTCCGTTTATAAAAAATAACGGTACTCGCCGGTACTTGCTACTAACCCTTGTGTTTCTCTTGCGCAAAGAGTTGTTTCCATTATAGTTTGCCCTATCTAAGTGCATTTCCAATGTACCAGAAGGTCGTGAAAGGCACGAGATCTGTGAATTTTTGTTAACATTTTATATTATAAGGGACTGTTATGTGTATGTTTTAATATGTAATCTGCAAATTTAAATAATTTTAATTAATTAAATCATTTTATATTATAAATAAATATCGTAAAACTAAATTGTTGTTGAGGTTGTATATAGGTACTTAGTTTTTATTTGTATTTTATATTGTCTATTAATGGTTTTTTTGATGTTTGCTTGTGTTCTTTCACTTTTGTCATCTTACTGTCGTGCTTGTGTCAATTAAATAATTTTGCATCTCTAAGGTCCAGCTGTTTTGATTTCGATACTAAATTCCACCTATCCCCAATCCTGAGCTATCATTGCGCCTTAATAATTGTATTAATATTAAATATTGAAAGTGAACTCTGGCTCGATGATAAACAACGAAGACCTGAAAACCCGAATTCAAAGGGACCTTAGGAAGTTAGACCTTTAGGTCAAAAGGGGAAACCTAACTTATTGTTATTTTTAAAAAAAGAACCGAGTCTCCATTCACGCCTATAACTCGGCCTCGCAAGTAAATCGTTAAAACCTCACAGTCGGCCCGATTTCACCTGCCCAACGACCTTATTGTCCGCCTAACTAACTCATCAAACAATCAGACCGTCCCACTTATCATTCCTTCGACACCATCACATTTATCACAATCACTTTTATCCTTCTCTCTCAAAATTACGCATATTGCAATTAAAATTACGCTAAGTAATCATGCTAAGCATTTTACGCGCTGCTAAATTTACGCTTCCGATCCTACATCGATTCATGCATCACGCGGTATTTGTGACAAACATAGAGGGTGTGTGAATTTGTACAAGGTGCTCTGAATATCATTTATATGCAATAACATCCACTGTACAGTAAAACCTCAAAGATGCAATACTCCCCACCTTCACACACGACGCAGATGTCAGGGGTTAGTGGGGTACATCCCAGGAGTTACTATAAGCGAATATTACAAAACATACAAACGACTCCAGGCCTTGGATGTGTACCTAATAGTGTTGTGGTATGGTTCCAGACTTCTAAAACATTGACACGTCGCTGCTTTAGGCTAGAACCACGATTTGGAATTCGGATAAACGCGACCTAGTGTCCGGCACTTTCCTATACCAAGTGTACCTATGTGTGTGTGTGCAAATAGACTAAACGTGTGGTGTGTCAGCTAGTGCATGTAAGTGTATATGTGTGTGTGAGTGAGTGTATGTTCTCTGTAGCCAGTGTAAAACACTGAGGACAAGGTGTGTGTGTATAGATTTTTATTATAGGTCCTCTATCTTGTCGCAAACATGTACACAAAAAGCGGTAGACGTAAGACACTACAACCACAATGGAATATCAGGTAAGGCAAAAGATGATAGTTTGTGAGATATAGTAGCCCTTCCTTTACCTATCGCGATCGCAGAGTCGTACATCTATTTTTGCATGGCAACATTAATTTACGCAAAATAGCCTTATTTACGCATAAAGCAAAATTACCTATATCCTAATCTAATTCATAATGAATCGACCTAACAACCCATAACATGAGGTGTCATTCCTATAATCTTCTTCAGCAATTCTGGCAGCATCAGATATTTGCAGAAGTGAATTGACTACAACATATAATTATGTCGAATGTGACACAATAAGGAAGAATGCAAGAGAATAACCCGAGAAATGCAGAACACAGCAACTCGAAGCTCTGCACCTAGATATTATTTAAATAAATAAATTGTACTCCCTGTTATACCAAAAACAACATTAACATAAATTAACACTAGCACTTAAAGTATGTAAAAATTGTCCATTGTCCGTAAGATATACATATAAGATAGACGGCGTGAACGATTCCGAAACCTAAGCTAGCACTCGCGGTTTGCGTTTAATCACTTATTCGTCACTAATAAAACCTATTCTATTTAAAATATTTTAGTTATGTTTAATAATTAATTAAGTAAGAGAGGGTGCTAGTTTATGCGCGCGCGTCCCGGACCAGCTCCCAAGCCCAACTCTCAATCCCGACTCCGTATTTTTTTTTCAAAACAATATTTCACACATAACGATATATGCGAAACTAAATGACCTAACACCTGTAAAATACTATTAATATACGCCCTTTTGTTTTAAAGGACAACGCATACAAAAGAAAATAGGATTAAAGCATATGTCAATCCAATGTTCATAAGACCTTTTTCCTATTAGGTACGTGTAAACGAACTAAGCACTTGAAATCATATCAACTCTAAGAAATGTAAGGGGTGACCAACTTGTCCCCAAATTATTATAATTAATTAATTGTTAGCATTGTTAAAACTGAAAACCTTTATATGAATATTTTTTCATAATATAATTTACTTTGAAACTGATTTTATTTAATAATTTTAACTAAGAATTATTTACGTTAAATTTGATGTTCGGCAATAAATATTATCATTATCTTGTTAGTTAAATTATTATATTCATATATCATAAATGACAAGTAATATTTCACTTATTTAGAAGAGGATTATTATGTGTATAGATTTTTAATTATAATCCTCTAGCGGACCGCACTGCCCAAAAGGTTGACTATCCCTGACTGTAATAAAATAGCCAAATTTATTGCGTGTTTAGATAACAAATACTGACTAGATGTTTTACTTCTCACGTCTTGAAACTCTAGAAGTTTATCTTTTAGATCATTTAAATGCTGATTTATTAGTTCCCTTAGTAAACACTAGAAACTAGACTCCACAATAGAGTCTTTGTTGTAAAGTTAAATCGTATTAAATAAAAATTCGTATCTAATAATATTTTAATACATTTATTATTAAAGGTACTGTGAACCTTGCGTTTACAACATCAGCTGAGAGCTATACCACATCTTTCCCCTTATTTTGAGACAAAAATAGTAAAAACTGAAACTGTTTTTGGCTTACTCCAATTATGACTACGGTATACAAAAAAATATGAAGTTGTTTACTTTCTAGATCAAAATACAAACAGTGAAGTTTCTTTTGAAGTCGGTTGAAATAAGCTTAATACTATATGGTTTACAAAGTGGTTCTTATCTTAGTGGTATTGTAATGTTTACATTCCATGTGCCCTATATGGGTATGGCTGATATTGTTACTTATATTCATACTTGCAATACATATCATGTTTCTTTATTGGCTACTTGTGATGTGGTTATTATTTTATTTATACATAGAAAGGTTTAGTTCTATTTTTGTGTACAATGTGCTCTTTACCTAAAACCAATATTTTTACGTTAGTACCTAGATCTAAAATTACAGTAAGTATATGGTCCCTTATACACTGGGTCCATTTTATCTCTATCTTCCTTTCGGACTAATATTAAATCTCCTATATTATAGTTTACAATAACTGATTAAAACTAAATAATATGTATAAAATAGTAAAGAATATCCTATCTATCAATATCTATGTATAACTTTAATTCGTATCCCGTAACCTATCTTAATCTAAACCAGTTAACTATACTAATCCGCTGGTAAAATCATTTGGATTGCTCAGGAGCACCCTGTATTTATATTAAATGTTAAGCGGAATAAAAGTTATCATGGCATTTCATTTGTTCATTCATTATAATGTCGCTAAAACAAAATTTTCTCATACTCGTATTACCACTGGTGATAAAAGGACACAAAATTATTAGCAGTTCAACACCGGTAGTCAACTTCTAAAAAACCGGTCAAGTGCGTAGTTTGTCTCTCACGGAATTCGAGGTATCAAATTAATTATCCTCATGTTGGAAGCATCATCATCTTCATTTTTGGTATATAGCAGTCCAGGTTTAAACATAATCCATGGTTTAATCTATGGTTGTGAACAAAGAAATTAACTCTTCTATAGCAACTAGGATTTTTGAGATTTTCCTTGCTGGCAACTGGTTGCATAAGAAGAATAATATTCTTCTATCACAACTGGTTGCCTTGAAAGACTAAAAAATTCTCGTAGACAACTGGTTGTGAAACACAGTTGCGATGGCGGCCGGAAGGATATATATATTAAGACTAAAAGTCCCCAAATTACTCTCACGGAGGACGGTGGGTCACACTATGATCGAGTAAAAGGATCGTGAATCTAACCGATGCAAGTACACACTATACAAATGTGCCTTCATCTCCTAACATAAATCTGTACCGTACCTTACCAAGTACTGAGAGAGTAAAAAAAATATTTGAAATTAAAATTTCATTAATAAAATTTCCTATAATGAAAGTAATAAATTCAATCTTCAATTCACTAGACTAAACTATTAAATGATCAGTTCAATAAATAGTCAAAGTGTAATTGTTAATACAAAAATATTCAAACTAATCTCGAACGCACTAAGTGTGGGTATCGGATTTCATTCAATAAAATTTAAAGTTAATTATAAATTGGCGAAGGCGCTCGGCCTGCTTAGGAATTTTGCTGACGCGCGCGGGTGTCCGTTTCCGAGCGCGCTGCCGGTATTGCGAAACGCTGCGATACCGGACATATTGCGAAACTTGTTTACGACGAATCTGACTTTGTTAATCTATATTTAGAATGAATTGTAACGATTTATGATTTTAAGTGACACGGGCTGACTACGATCGAAAATATTATTTATGAAAATATGAATGATTTTATGAAATTTTTGATAAGTTGAGCGTTAACCTGTACAGCTGATTAATTATTACATATATAAAAAAAATATCATAAAAAATCTCATTCTAATTTCTTACATGCGATTTCCTTTTGACGCCTCTGAGGGCCAAGTTTTACTAAATATTATCTTATATATTCCAACTTAGTATATAAATCTTGCAAATTAGTAGATATAATAAAATTAACTCGTGCGTGAATGTGAAATAATTATAACCGAAAACATAAGTTATACAATAAAATATTCACTTACTTAATTAAACGCTTACGTAGGAGTAATGCCTAACGATATTGAGGTCATCACGTGTCGTCACGTTGCGCGATGCATGGCGGGACGTTGATGCGCTGGCGGCTGGCAGGCACGTGGAGCTCGATGCCGTTGCTGATGCGATGACTGGCCGGGCTAACCCTGGACACCCTCGAGCATGGGCCGGGATTTCCCTGGACACCTCTTGATTTGGGCCGGGATAACCCTGGACACCTCTTGATTTGCGAGCCGGGATAACCCTGGACAACGCTCTTCTTTTCTTGAGACTGCATCGTCAGTCTGGTGGTTGCCGTTGGCTGCCGTTGTCGCAGTTGCTGGTGTCCCGGACGGTGTGGTGTCCCGGACGGTGTGGTGTCCCGGACGGTGTGGTGTCCCGGACGGTGCGGTGTCCCGGACGGTGTGGTGTCCCGGACGGTGTGGTGTCCCGGACGGTGCGGTGTCCCGCCGCACCGTCCGGTGCGAGGTTCTGAGGTTCTGGCTGGTTCAGAAGTTCGTCTTCGGAACGTTAGTGCAGGGTCGCCATGTAATATATGTGATAATTTGGTAGAGAAGGGACGTTGATGGGAGACAAAGTATATGCAGAGCTCTAGATAGTAGTGAACGTTTAATTACGTAAAACATTAGCTTATATACATTTTTATAATAAGGTTAACGCTTATCCAAGCAATATGCATTAGGTTACAGTTATACTGCATGCTATACTAAATGTAGACATTAGCTACATACTGCAATATGATGTTTTGTCCAATAAATATCGTGGATGCCACGCGTGTTGGTCGGGCGCCGCAGCTTGACGAGGGCGTCCAGGGGCCGGCGCCGCGGCCTCGGCTGCTTGTGCTGCGCCTGGCGCGCCGCGCCGTGCGTGACCGCTTACTCCAGGCGGCAAGGGTTCGGCGTGGGGCGACGACGGAAGGCACCGGAATACCGGGGCCGACTACGCGTTTCTACGTAAACGAGCGGCTGACCCCCAACAACAGACGTCTATTCCAGAAAGCTCGGGCTTTAAAGCAGCATTTCGACTGGCGGTATGTGTGGACCAGGGATGGCAAGATCTACGTGCGTCAGCGCCCAGGCACGGATGCACCTCGTCACCGCATCCGAACAGAAGACGACCTTGAGCGTGTTTTTGGCCAACGAAACGTTTGATTGCCCGGTTTTTCACGTATTGCTTTATGTACATGTTCTGTTTTTGTCTTATTCCTGCAGCCAAAACATTCTGTCTAGTCTCAAAGTTCCTGTTCTTTTATCAAAACTGCACTCTTACTGTAGCAACCGTACACATAATTCTTTAACACGTACCACTATTATCTATTATCACTGCCACAAATTAATAACAAAATTATTATTTTACATCACTTTTTACGACAACCGCACTCAACAGATACACAACTCAAATGACCTCCACGCGATAGGACGAGAAATCTCTCTGTTTATCTCTAACGCAGAACCGGTTTGCTGCATCTGCGTTCAGTGCATACATTTAGCTTCACAATATGGTTAATAATAGACTAAGGGTAGGTTTGTATAATGCGGGTTCACTTGGCACGAATCATGACAATTTTATAGCGGCTTGTACTCGTCTAGATATTGATTTACTAGCAATAAATGAAACGTGGTTACAACTTAACGAGGAGGGACGGGCGCCGGTAATCCCTGGTTTCAGGCTCCGTCACATACCTAGACCGTTGGGAACGCGTCTGCGTGGTGGTGGTGTCGGGTTCTACATTAGACGTAGTTTGAATGTATCGACTTGGCCTCACCCTGTTGACCCGCGGCACAAGCTGGTGGAGCAAATGTGGGTTAATATAATACATGGATTGAAAATAGTGATAGGTACAGCTTATAGACCGCATTGGATGGATCTCGATGTATTTTTTGATGCCGTAACTGACTCAATCAGCTCGATACCTAACTGCGAACACCTGATATTGCTGGGCGACTTAAACATAGATTTACTTCAGAACTCCACTGTTCCAGATGTTACCAGATTTAACAATTTTTTATCTAGTTTAAAGCTATCACAGTTAGTAACTAAACCTACACATTTCACTAACACTAGTCAGACATTGCTCGATGTAGTTTGCACAGACATGAAAGCCAAGGTTACAGATATTGTTCACGTGGGTTCACCTTTTGGACATTGTATAGTAAAAAAGTAAAGTAAATTAAAGTAAAAAAGTTTTATTTCATACAGCGAGCCAAATATTTTACAGAGTATAATATACATTAGTACAATTAATGGACACTGTTCGGAAACATTAAATAAGTCGACTACCCGTATCACCTACACTAGGCTAAGCCTGTCTTGTAGGATGACACATTGTCACGATTACGTCATTATAGTGTTGTATAATGTATTAAATTATGCGCTAAAGAAAACAATACAGAAAAGAAAAGAAGGAATCTATTTTAGGTATTCAATAGTATATATATACTCAGTCAAAATGTGTGGGAAGGTGAATATAAGCCAGGGAGTATAAACTTTTATGTGTGTCGAAGTGTGTATGTGTATAAGTGGGTGTGTGTATGTGTAGTGTGCTGTATTCATTAATTATTGTGATAATATTCTTTCCGTGTCCTTATAATTTAGGGTGTTTAACCATTTCAGGACTTTAAATTTGGCCTCACTTAGTGAGCAATTTTTTATGTTGCATATATAGTTGACTTTTTTATATATGTATAAATACCTGTAAGAACCAAATATTTTAGCAAAATATGACCTTATTGATGGTAAAGGAAAATTAAAAGTGCGCTTTTGTACCAGTGTGGGGTAATTAGGCATATTCAGGATTTGTACATGAGCTATGGCAGTACAACGTAGGATATATAACTTGCGAACGCTAAGTACTCCACTCTCCTTAAACAAAGTGTCTGTTGGGTACCTACGGGGCCTCGAATGCATTACCTTTAAAAGACTACGTTGAGCTCTCTCTAGGAGTATCATATGAGAGCTAGCCGCTCCTCCCCAAATTGATAGACAATACGTTAGTATGGATTGCGCGAGAGCAATGTATATCGTCCGAAGTCGCTCTTTACACATAATTTCACGCAGTTTTTTAAATATATATATTAATTTTCTTATACGACTCGCGGTGACCACAATATGTTCTATAAACGTGAGTTTTTCATCCAAAACAACTCCCAGGTACTTTATGGAGGACGCTCTCGTGATGTTCCCACAGTTACATAGAGTGTCATCCCCAGAACATGTATGAATTTTCACCGTGTTCAGGGAGAAAGTATTAGAGGCCGCCGTTTTATGAAAACATACATACTTGGTTTTGTCTGTATTGAGCGTTAACAGGTTGTTTTGAAGCCACTTGGCTACAGTAGACATGCCTTTTTCGACAATGGAGTAAACGGAATCCCACGATGTGCCATGGAAAACAATCGCGGTGTCGTCTGCGTAACAGACGATGGTAGCGTTAGGTAGATCCAGGGAGGCCAGGTCGTTGATGTAGAGGAGAAAGAGAGTTGGTCCGAGTATGCTACCTTGCGGTACCCCGAAGCAAGTTTCTCTCACATCGCTGACAAGGTCATCCACTTTGACACATTGCGATCGACCCGATAAGTAGCTTTGTATCCAATGAAGTGGTATTCCGCGTATCCCTGTTAGCTATAGTGGTAAGCGAGTATAATATTGTGAGGGAGAAACCGCGGCCGTATACTACATCATTCAGCCCTATAGAAAATATAGATATATCACTCTTTGACTGGGACTTGCAGAGTGTGAGGTGGGATCTGATGTCAACTTTGCCTAATGTTAATGACGAGGTTGAGACGTTCACCAATCATAATATAGTTTGTTTATTTGACCTGCATGCTCCTATACAGACCCTGGTTATTCGAAACAATTCTCACCCCTGGATAACTGATACAATTAAGTTAATGATGAGTTTGCGAGATAAAGCTGCCGCAGACTACCATAAAACCGGGTCCGATAGCAAAAAGCAGCTGTATAAAGATCTAAAGTCGACAGTAAATAAAGCACTTTACCATGAAAAATCTGCCTACTTTAAACATAATATAAATAATCAATTAAAAAATCCAAAACAGTTATGGAAAAATCTACAATCTACTCTGCTGCCTAGAAATAACACAGACTTGCCTTCTTGTTTCAGTGATCCCAATATTATAAATAAACATTTTTTAACCTTACCTATCAATACAGAAGTTACCATTTCTCAACTGTCTTATTTTGAATTTCACAGGTTTTGCCATTCTACATTCCATATTGAATCAATTAGCGCTGATAAATTGTTGAAAATTATTACTTGTCGAAAATCAAATGCTGAAGGTATCGACGGTATTACTTTAAATATGCTGGTGTCCACTTTTCCATACACTTTGAACATACTAGTTGATTTGGTGAATACCTCCATCGCTACATCTACATTTCCTGACCTATGGAAATTGGCAATAGTGTGTCCTCTGCCTAAAATCCCTAATCCATCTGAGCTTAAGGATCTTAGACCCATAAGTATACTGCCTTGTTTATCTAAAATTTTAGAGAAAACTGTATGCTTACAACTGACTGAGTATCTTGAGAATAATGGTATGTTGCCGGAGGTCCAGTCAGGTTTCAGAAAGGGGCGAAGTACAGTCACTGCTCTGCTGGATGTCACTGACAACATATTGTGTTCTCAGGATAAAGGTTTGTGTACATTGCTGGTACTGCTCGATTTTTCGAGGGCTTTCGATTGTCTTAATATTAGTTTATTGCTATCTAAACGTGCTCGCTGGCGACAGCGTAAACGACTTGTATGGAGAATAGTACAGCGCCCTAGCGGTAACTTTGTGGAACTACAATTCTCCATACAAATCCTTTACGCAGTCGCTAGCGAATACTGTCACTGTACTCGTAAACTCAAATGGTAAGGGTACTGCGCCTCACTCGACAGTCGCTGTGGCGACCGTCAGTAAGCCAGTGAGGCGCAGTCTGACAGTAATGCTGTCATTGTTTTGACAAATAAAATTAATGCTTCTAGAACAAACAAATTAGTTTTTTTTTTTTAATTAGATCCCATTTTCAGCTTTTCTATATTTCTATTTATTGATGTAAGCAGTGAATCTCGATAATAAGTCCATAATCATTATTAGTTCTGTGCATTTGTCAGTTTTTAGGACCACAGTCGACACTAGCGCCAAAAGTTTGAATGAGACTAATGACAGAAACATTGATTTTACATAAAGCTTTAAATATATTATAGTAAAGAAATAAATGCATTTTTTTCCGTCAGGTTTCATTTCTTCCTTGTTTGTGCTTTGATATTAGTAGCATCACAAAAAGATGGAATTTAACGGGGGTCCGTTAAAATAATGAATTATTACACGTTTCACAAATATACAAACAATAGCTCCCTCTGTCGCTTAGTAGTTCACTGCTGTTAAGGAGTGCGGTAAGATGTGACTATTAACGTGTTCACATAGTGGTTGGTAAAGTAAGCCTCAATCAAATAAACAATGCTACGATCGACACGCATAGCATAAGCAAAATCCCGAAATGTATTCTGGCGTTAGGGTGGTGGAGAGGCTGATACGTTGGACCGGTAATCCATAGATAACCGGTTCGACTCGCGGTCTCTTCCGCCAGGTTACGCATTTAAATATTTCTCTGTGCTTTGATCCTTGTATCAATGGTTTAACAAAATACAATGTCACATGGGTAAGTAATATAAGACATAAGAACTTATACAATAATTATTCATATATTATTATAATTATACGCTGATATTGTATAAGCTAGTTTTGTATACCGTTCAAGGTGTATAACGAACGTTAGATATAACATCAAAATATCTATTTTTGTTAAGTATAACGTTATTTAAGTATACTATCTTTGTATATAACAATCATAATGTATAACGTTCATAATATCTCAAATTTATAATGTATATTACTCAATACGTCTTACACCAAAATGCATAATGCTCGTATAGAATAATGTTCCAATGATGTTGGAAGGGATTATTGCGTGATTGTCATTTTTTTTGCGGGACGCAGTTCAAACCTAACCTAGCCTACTTTTCTGATAGCGGTTCGGTTTTGTAGGGCTCGCAGTATAAACCTAACCTAACTTACGTTTCTGGTAGTGGTTCGGTTTTGTTGGGGTCACAGTTCTAACCTAACCTACATTTCTGGTAGCGGTTCCTTTTGTGTTGGGGTCGCAGTTCAAACCTAGCCTAACCCACATTTCTGGTAGCGGTTCGGTTTTGTTGGACTCGCAGTTCGAACCTAACCTAACCTACGTTTCTGGTAGCGATTCAGTTTTGTTGGGGTCGCAGATCAAACCTAACCTAACCTACGTTTCTGGTAGCGGTTCGGTTTGTTGGGGTCGCAGTTCAAACCTAACCTAACCTACATTTCTGGTAGCGGTTCGGTTTTGTTGGGGTCGCAGTTCAAACCTAACCTAACCTACATTTTCTGGTAGCGGTTCGGCGTGTGCAATGCGTTCCGGACAATCAAATTTATGCTAAATAGAGGGAACCCTATTATATCTTGTAATCCTTATACTAAAAGATATTATGTATTATGACCGTTATACGTTGTGTATGTTACACGAATTGAAATTAATTAATCTGAGTGTTATAAAAAAAAATATATAAAGTAAATATTATGTAAAATGGCCGCTATTCCTTATAAAGGTATTGATTTTGTTGTTATAGCTAACGTTCATTATATCTTGTGAACGTTATGAATATGAAATCATATTTAATGTTGTTATATCTGGTGAGACCCATGTCACATTACTTAGTCGTCATTATAATTATATCGACTGCTATTTACAAAGAGTACCTACGTTATAAGTTTCGTGTGCATAACTATTCCTTCAATCAGTCCAGCATATAATTGATCTCCTGCATATTTCTCATTGCCCTCAACATTATTCTCATCAAACTTCACTCTCAAGTCCTCAAGGTAATGTTTCAATGTAAGAAGTTTGTTCTTGTAAGTAAGTAAGTAAGTAAGTAAACACTTTATTGTACACAAAAACAGTTACAAAATACATCTATTACAAATAACATATAGGTACAAAGGCGAATTTATCCCTATAAGGGATCTCTTCCAGTTAACCTTTGAGCAATTGAGTGAGTACGAGAAGAAGATAGACAAACAAACACCGTGTACAAAAAGGTATTAAAAATAATAAGACTACTAATAATTACACATATAAACTATGAATACATACACATACACATACATACATACATACATACATACATACATTATATATAATGTAATACAAATATACACATAAATATAAATACATTGTAGATCCAATTCACAAGTCATTGGAAAGCCATAACTTCTTAAGATTCGTCTTGAGCGATGCTACAGATGGAGACTTCCTAAGGGACAGTGGCAATTCGTTCCACAACTTCACAGCGCTCACTGTGAAAGATTTAGCGTACGTACGCGTCTTGTTTGACGGTACAGCCAGAGTGAGATTGGCAGACGACCGCAAGCGGTGACCACTCCCATCGGCCATATATTTAAACCTTTCACTGAGGTAAGGAGGTGAAGCAGGGTTGTAGAGAACATTAAAAAGCAATGACAGGACATGCAGGTCTCTACGCTGACGTATTGGTAGCCAACCCAGCTGCGCTCTAAAGGCGGACACGTGATCGTATTTGCGCAGTCCGAAAACATATTTTATGCACACATTTTGTAAGCGCTCGAGCTTGTCAAGCAGTTCCTCTTTGAGATTCGTCATAGCAATGTCACCATAATCCAGAAGGGGCAGCAAGAGTGATCTGGCAAGAGTAAGCTTGGTGGACATTGGAAGGAAGTTCTGCAGGCGCCTAAGTGAGTGAAGAGATGCGAACATACATAATGATGGATGTTATTGCGAGGCTTATCCAAAGTCCTCATGGATATCAGCATAGCTATTAGTACTCCTGCTGTGAATATTCTGAATGAAAAATCCGCAACTTCGTGATATGGCCAGTATGTTACATTGATTATGAAAGGAGATCCTGAAACAACTCAATAGTAAAAGATACTGATTTGAACACACATGATTATTTCCGCATAATATTATTAGTAAGTATCACAAATATTCACAACCGAAACAATTTTTTTACGTTAAGAGGCATTACTTTTAAATTTAATTTAATTAATTTCATATTATGACAAATATACTGATAATTTCAACCAACTTATTAAAGTACCCTGAGTTCTAAAAAGTAACAATTAGTAGTTAAGCAATTAGTAGTAAAAGTAGCTATTTTATGCTTTCATTGCGTGCAGTCGAAAATAATTTGAAAAAAAAACTTACGGTTTTCTACGTGAATTTTGTAAATTTCGAGTAGTTTTTGAAACAAACATTATCAACGAAAAATTCAAACTGTAGGTTTCAGATATATACCAATAACTCACAATTGCCCTGTTCTATGTAGTTACATTGATAGTATTTATTTTAAGAAACTTGTTTCATTATAATCATAGAGAAAGATGTCTAAAACAATCATAAAATCAATTTAAATCAGCGTTTTTGAACGGATAAGACGCCTTAAGGCGACTATGGCTGTCACCGTCCTTGAGGATCTGGGCGGAGCCTAACGTTATTTCCCCCGCCAACCGCGCGCCCCCGGAGCGATACTTCGCTCATAATCTCGTTGAGTTGCTTCCAAGCTGCATCATACACTCGCATAGTTTGAGCGAGAGTTGGAGATCAACCAACCTTATAACTTATTTATTGAGTAATATTATACTCTAAGTAAAATAAACCATATTGTGGATTACTAAATTGGATTACTATTATTATTACTAAATATCAGTAAAGTAAAAGTTATTCTCCAACAAATAAGTGATACCTATTGGCAATTTGGAAGTCACGAATCGAAAAATACTTTTTAGCTTCTTTTGTATGTGTAGGTAACCGGGTCCGACAAGTTCTTTGATTGTACATGTAAAATCATGCAGATTTAAAAATAAAACACGTTTTCAATAAATATATCATATCTCGGATGAACCGATATTTTTACATAAAAGTGGAAGCACAGCTTTATCCGATGGGTGCTGCTCTGGCTCATATTTAAAGTAAACAAGTTACAAAATATCAAATAATTATTTAAAAAAAATAGAAGTAGGTTCGTACGAACTACGAGAGCACTACATATTGCTCTAACGAAAAGATAAACAGTAAATAATAGAGCGACAAACTCAATTTTACCGATGGAAAACTATGTGCAGTTTTCAGATTTTTCCCTAGACTTGTTGTATATTTAACTGCATTTTTTTGCCAAATTTCATTGTTCGAGGGAAACGGATACCCTATAAATTTTCATTCCATTGAGATTGTTGAAATATACGTTTTTTGCGGCATAAACGGCTGTACCTTTTTTTGATCGAACTTCTAAGTAACGGCTGTAACTTAGAAGTTCGATTTTTTCCTAGCTTCAAGGGACTGTTCGAGTATAAGTACGAAATTTCATTTAATTTCAACTCGATACCGCGTTCCTAAGATAAAGGGTCGTGACGGAAAGCCGGACGGACAGCAAAGTGATCCTATAAGGGTTCCGATTTTTCCTTTTGGAGTTCGGAGTATACTTATACATGATTCAAATGCTTTTTTTTTCAGATTATTATTATAAATATAAGCCTGTACCGTCCCTTTGTTGGGCAAAGGCTGTCTTTTTTCTACTCGTCTTTATTTAGATCAGCAACCGCGTAGCCTTGAGGGAATACTTCTGATCATTAGTCAAAAACCAAGTCCGGGCATTACGAAGAGTATAAAGTAATATATTTTTTTAAATCAACTTTAATCCAATAATCACTAATAAGACTTTCAAACCATATATAACCAAAACCAAGTTATTATTTTATAAACGGTAAACAATTAGAACAGAATTTATGGCCAGACTAGGTAGGCACGTCTAGGTGTATATGTCAATAATTTCTAATACTCATTTATATTCTAATATGAAGTGTGACAATTTATTGACAGTTCGACATATTTATTTTTTAAAGATGTAAATATGTAAGCTAACTATATTTGCATAAATAAGCGCTCATGCAAAAATTATCACTTGTCTTCTTGGACTACAAAATTATTGTAATTTTTGATGATGTAATAACTTGTCATAACTTCGTACAAGCGGCGCCACGAATGAGAATGCTTACACATATTCGTATTCGTAAACCTGCGTATCATAAGAGGTTATCATACTTAAATATCTGCATTATCCGATATTATTTAGTAACCGACATACCTCAGGTAATCTAACATTACGTTACACAGAGAAATTATGCCTAAGGGCCCTAAAACCCAAACCAAAAGTGTTCGTTTTCGGGAGCCCTGTCTGATGAGTGTCCATGGCCGATAATATCTAAGTATCCAAATGTGCTCGAGAATGCTAAGCAATGACTTTTTTTAAAAGTACTAAAAAAAAGCAGTTAAATGTTGTTCTATATAAAAATGAGGTCCTGTAACTTGATGGATTGCGAGAGCAAGTGACACAGCCTTCCCCTTCGATGGTTCTTTACACTGAGGTCGCAGCCCGCGCACGGCCGTCATCGCGGAAATTCGTTTTTTTTTATGCTTTATTAGAACGAATTTGCATTTTACTAACTTTTGACAATACGATTAAAGATTGTTTTTATTGTTATGTTGTTGATTAGAAGATTTATTGCCAATGTTTTCCCGAAAAAACCGTGTAAATATCACTTGTAGTCTAGAAGCCTTAGGGAATTAAACTGACCCTATTTCAATATTATTTTCGCCATAGCATTTATTGCTTAGAAAAAAAACTATAATTTTTGAAAGAAAATACTCATAACATATACAACGTGTTTCTGTTCAATTGCTTTTCCTTCGACATAGTGCTTGGAACATTAACGTAAAGTCATCCCTTAAACCGTTTAATGATATTCTAAAAAACATATTTTTTTGGTATCCCATACAAAGTAATTAAATATTTAATTGGTGGCTATTGTAAAAGGTCTTTTTGAGTTAGGCAATAGTTAGAGTCAACTTGTTGTCATTTTAACGTCACTGATAAAACTTCATCGATGACAGAATTGAGAGCTCGTTAAAAACTTAGCTAGGTGGAATGCGTGTGGATGGTCTTGGGTTCAAACCCCGGTAAAGAACTTTCTTTTTGTATTTATTTTTGTTCATTGGCAGTGAAAGTTTAATTTTTTGTGCTTATTTTTTATTTCACAACAATGTTTGCGATGTGTTTAATCAGTTTTTTTAATTAACTTTATTTTAATTCTCTGGGGTTATGGAATAATAGTCGAAAATGAAACTAATGAAAGTTTAAGTATAAACATTTATTTACATAAACAATATTGGCCTAATAAAATAAAATGATCTCCTCATCAGTATTTGACACTCAATATTTACATTAAACTAAAATAATAATTTACTATAACTTGTTTTCAGTGCCCGCCATTATTTTCCAAACAAATATTCAACCGAAATCGTATCTCGCGATTTAGTTTGACAAGAGTGGCACGCATGGCATCGGCTTGTTCCTGAATTCGTTGCAGTAGTTCTTCCCTCGAAGCCACAGGTTTGGAGTAGACTTTTCTTTTAAAGTACCCCAGACATTAAAGTCTAAGGGTGTTAGGTCCGGAGATCTGCATGGCGGGCCACGCAAGAGTTTGACTGCCGCGTCCAATCCAACGCCCAGCAAAGTGTACATCCAAATGTCTAAAACGGCCAGCAAAATGTGCGGGTGCTCCGTCATGCTGGATCCAGTGTGTCCGCAGTGTTTCCAATGGAATGTCATTGAAATAATCCAAATTATGCAAGTTCTTATTGGAATATCGACTACGGTACTCCCTTGCTGCTTCCGCCGCATTTCCATTGCAGGAAACCGTAAACAAAGTGCATATTGGCATCTTCTTCGGAATCTTTGGCCGTATTTTGAACGAATCTTAATTTATCCGTGGCATCACAAAGCAAGTGACCACAATTATTTCATTTAAAATTAAGTACATAACAACAATAATAAATTAGTATTGTCAATTTGACGTGACACATGCGAGTCAAATGAGAGCAAAATAAAAAAGAACTTATTTATTTAGACCTTCTCGTACATAAGGAACACTGAAAACTCTTTATATACGAACCAGCAGAGAATAGTCTTTGGTTA
The DNA here is from genome assembly GCA_947623375.1 of Apotomis capreana. Classification (NCBI taxonomy): domain Eukaryota; kingdom Metazoa; phylum Arthropoda; class Insecta; order Lepidoptera; family Tortricidae; genus Apotomis; species Apotomis capreana. The sequence goes on along the minus strand of OX392508.1, from coordinate 5,933,305 downwards.
TAAGAAGATTTTACACTGGATAAACTAAGATTAGTGATTAAATCTAGATATTAAATAATTTGAAAACGGTGCGAGTTAGGAACTTAGTTTCTTTGAGAAATTGACTCAATAAGACGTAAAGAATTAACACTTAAAGCTTAAAGTTAAAGCAATTGAAAAAGAACACCCTGTATTTATTTCAAAATTTTTCGTTGGCAGGATTGGCCTTAGAACATTAAAAGTCACCATTTCACATACCCACTCGCCTTTAGATGCCAAGACTCGTCAACTTGCAATGCAGTTTTATCACTACATAGTATAAAACAAAGTCGCTTCCTGCTGTCTGTCTGTCTGTCTGTCCCTATGTATGCTTAGATCTTTAAAACTACGCAACGGATTTTGATGCGGTTTTTTTAAATATATAAAGTGATTCAAGAGGAAGGTTTATAAGTATGTATAATATATGCATAATTTATCAGCATTGCATCCATGCGAAGTCGGGGAGGGTGGCTAGTTGTGATACTAAAGAATACAAAACCAAGTTTGTCTCGTGTAAAAATAATATGAAATCAAATAATTATACACCATATTTAATACTAACCTGTTAGCATTTTTCTAAAAAGTTCAAAGATATGAATCAAAGTGCTTCCAGCAAAGGCAAGATAGTAGCCCGCCAAGTTTCGTTTTATAATTTTGTAATTTCTCTCCAATTGGTGTTCGACTTCGTGTTCTTGGCATATTTCCACAATTATACTGAGAAATTTCGTGATTCGCTTCCTTTTAGCTAAGACTGAAAACTGCTTCACTAGAAAAATCCCAAAACCGAATGTGTACTTTACACTATCTCTTTTCTCATCTCCTGGCAAGTCTCCCCATATCGCTGCGATAAATGATATTGCAGATATGGAAAGGTAAATTAGTAAAAAAATACAACTCAGTAATTTGTATCGAAAAGTTTTATCGTTACCAATCTCTTCTGTGTCGAACCAAAAGTCTCCTAAACCTACTAAAAACATTCTCCTGCACAAACCCTTCATAATGTAATAGTTTTTTGTTTTAGCCATCTTCTTGTTTACTACAATACAACTCTCTCTTTAAAGCGATTATATCGCAATGAACGAAACCAGCCCTAACATGTGTGAATATAATTGGTTTAAAATAGAGCCATTAAAAGTTGGATGATAAGGCTTAATAGGGGATAATAAGTACTTAGCAAAATGCAAAATGTTCTGTTACATTGAAAGGGGTCAGTGTGGTTTAACGTTAATGTTGTCATGAAAAAATACAATATTATATATAATTAAAGAAATTTTATAACACAAACTACTAATTTTCCTACATTACTATACATAATACAAAAAGGCGACAAATCAGACATCAATAATTATTTGCCTTTGCATTGTTTCACGTATATATATAACGACGTCGCGGTGGGCTCAGTTCATAAGCACCTGCCTACTGAGCCGGCGGTCCCGGGATTCGATCCCAGCCAGGGCAAATATTTGTGTGATGAACTCGAATATTTGTGCTTGGGTCATGGTTGTTCTATCTATTTAAGCATATATTTATTTATATATAAGTATGCATATAAAGCCTTTTTAAAGTAAGTAATAGAGAGTCGAATTATTGGTCAATTGGACAGTAATCCGCCATCAGCCCCCTGAGCAAGCGGGGATTCGACGTGGACTTTCTACTACAGATCATTTACAACCAGGAATTAAATCATCAAAAATTATAACGAATTTATCAACGTCTATTCTAATGCTTTCGACAGTATTACTTATAGTTTCCGCATTAAGAAACTGAAGAAATACATTCGCCTCATACGTAAAATTTCAAGCTTCAAACTTTCCGTCTATAGAAAAGGGCGGCAAGCGATTGGACCAACTGTCACCCAAGCTATTCACCAGCAGCCTTTGACGACGCGGTAGGCGTAGCGGGGAAGCAGCTGCCTACTGAGCCGGTAGTCTTGGGTCCGAATTCAGGCAAGGGTAAATGGGTCAATCAACTTTTTTCTGTTGCTTGTTGCCATGGTGATATCCCCTGGGTTACTCTTTAAAACTACGATTTTCGGCGGCAATAGTCAACAAAATGTTTGTATTTGCAGCAGTTATAAGCCCATTCTTATTTAGAATATCTCTTGAAAATAACAATATTATAAATTATCAACACTTTTCTAAGAAGTTTAATCACCATTGTCTCCTGAGTGACGGGACAGAATAACAACAAGAAAAAGTGTATCCACCCAAATATTTGTGGTATGAAATCGAATTTTGGTCATGGCCATGTTATTTGTATTTATATTTAGGAAGATGGCGACTGGGTGGAAAAATAGAGGTCATATTCGTTGTTGTTGGACGATTGATAAATCGCCGGTCCCTAGTAAAAAAATCGGATCTGCAAAATGACTACTTTCTAGGAGAGGCAGTTAAAGTTTTTTTAAAGACGTTTTTGTGTATAAAATTGTCAAATTAAGTCCTATTGTTACGAAAGGCAAAAGTTACTATTATTAACTACTTTTAGAGTATGTGTAAACAAAACTATAAATGATTTATTAGACATGCCAGAAATAAGACATGCTACCTTTTTACCTGGAAATTGTCATCCGATATCCTGTCGTAACTGCCACATACGACTTTTTTGCATGATATGGTTCGCAGTAATTAGTCGGATGTGGCACTAACGACTTTTATAATCGGATATTGTCACTTACTACAATTATATTTGGATTGCACACAGTGTTTTGTGGTGAGATACGACATTTTAGTGGTATAAAAAACCGCAGTTTTACCCAATTTAATAAAATTTATAAATATCGTTCTTTAATTATGTTAGTATGATATCAAAAAAAAATATTAACATAGTTTTTGTCTTTCAATTTTCATTTTAAGATACACTTATTGGGAGACGACTGAAGTCTTTGAGCATTTTTCCAAGATCTTCGAGAGCCTCAGCAATAACTAGTCATTTACTACGACGATATCATCAGAAGAGAGAAGGTTGCTGACGTCTTTGCTTTTGATATTGATACTAGTCCGTCCAAAACCAAAAATTTGAATTAACCTTTCTATGCAGCTGTGAACATTTTTGGAGATATTATTAGCACTACTTGAGAGACTACAGCGCCGTCTAACTAAGTCGTAGTCGAATCGAGGGCCTTCTCATAGTACAAAGACATGGAAGTACATATTATATTATAGTCGCGTCCAGTGCGTCAAGCGACGTAGACGCATTGATGTATAATTAAATATTAATTGTGATATTTAGCGCGGCCCGGCCGCTGCTAGCGAAACGACGCGATGAGTCAACACGTCGTGAACGATTTCCTCGCCTTTCTGCAGCTGAAGGAGAAGATACTGCTGGAAGGCAAGATGGATGCGGTGACCGCTGTCCACTTTAATGAGTGGGCATCGAATTCAGCGTCGAAGACATCTGTCATGCGAAGCAGGTGTTGTGCCAGTCCCTTGGAGTTGTTGGCACCTATGTACCTCATCGGAAAGGGGACAAAACAGGAAAAAAGACCCTTGCGGATATTAAGAAAATCCTGAAGGAGAACGAAGAACGGATTCCAGAGTTTGTGGCGGCAGATGCCTCTGCACCCTGCCGTCCCATGTTCCGGATGAAATTGACGTACGCTGCTTGTATAAGGATATCGTGGCCCTAAAAACAAGTTTAGCCAATATAGTTTTGAAGTTTGAAGCTGCCCAAGCCACTATTACTGAGTTGCACAACGAAGTCAACAGTTTGCGAAATAGTGCTCCAACTCAGTCGGTATTAGCATCAAGTTTCAAGACCGATGACCGACCCACCGCTAGAAGCGCCGAGTCTGTCAGTTTGCGTCCTGCTGACACTGTAAAAAGTGCCGCAACCGCCGCTACACCGCCCGCGCGCCCCCCGCCGGTGCGGCCGCCTCTAGTTTCGAAGTTGCGTCAGCGTGCTTATGCTGACGTCGCCGGTCAGTCTGTCGCAGCTAACCGGGCCTCAATACGGGTTTCGGATAGGGAAAAGTCCTCCCGCACCAATGTGGATAAGGAGGGATTCACACTGGTGGAAAGGAAGAGCAAGGCGCGCAGAGTGCCCCGCAAGACTCTGAGTGGCACTGCCGAGCCGGTTGGTTCTGGTCTTCGGATTGCCACACCGGGTAAGGCGCTCTATGTGTCGCGCTTGCATCACTCCGCCGTGGCTGATAATGTGGTGGAGTACGTTCGCCGGAAGACTGGCTTCACGCTGAGGGTGCAACAGCTGCAGTCCCGCCATTACGTGCACTTCAGCTCGTTTATGGTGCGCGTACCGCGGCCGCTGCAGGACACCATCGCAATTGCAGACTTCTGGCCGAAGGGTGTTGTGTTTCGGCAGTTCCGGGGCAATCTGCCGAATCCTGCGCCAGATCAGACGAACGCAACGGAGCCACGCTGTTACGTCGCCTAAATCAAACTAGATTTAAGTTTTTATTTTTATTATCTGTATAATTTTGTAGTTCACAGTGCCTTGGTTTAATTACTGTAATGCTGTGTAACTAATTTGAATAAATGAATAAATAAATAAATTAATTAATTAATTATATATATGGACGTGGTTTACGGTACCTAGGGTTCTGGGGTTAGCGGTAACCAGCGTTGGGGGGGCTGAAAGTCGTCAAACCTGCGTGCGAGATGGTTCGTGATAAGTGTCGACTACACAGGTTATAGTCATGATTCGTAAGCGAGATCGGTCGGTTATTTATAAGAAGGGTCATATAAACCTCCCTGAAGATAAACAGTATACATGCCACACTTTTCGGCCATGCTCCTATCGTTTTGCCCTCGATTATAACATGATTTAATAAATTCTACAGTATTTTCATTACCATTTTACCAACTGCTTTCAGAATCTTAGACATCGCTCCAGCATCATTCGCTGCATTTTTAAGTTATTTGATAGCCATACCAACCTCGTATAGATTGCTATCTAGGATTTATTCAAATTAGTGTCAGGTTAACCTGGCCTTTGGAACTGTTTGTAAAAAATCTCAACCTCGCCAAGAAACACGTTGCAATTGAACTGGTGCAAATCACGAATTAAGGACTGGGATCTATTGTTGAACCTTTGGTAATGAGTAATGAGTAGCATCGTCAGGGGAATGCAGAAACATAATTATCGCCTCCTTTAATTAATGAGTTCGAAAGCACCATTAAGGATATTTCTGGTTCTTTCAAAAGATTAGTTCCACTCTTACCGTGGCGCAAAGAGCTTAGATTCCTACTGAGTTAGATAAACTGACCAAGAGTAAGAGAACTATCAAGCGGTGAGGGCGACGATCAATTGAGACCAATAGAGACAAGTGACAAGGGATATGAAATCTAGTGATCACGATTCTCAGGAATATTTGGTCGACTAAAGAAGAAGTCATGAGTCGTTACTTATTATTTAACTGTATGCTTAATTACACACATTCTGAAATGTTCTCGGCATTGCCACGAGTAATCGTTATCTCATATTATTTTCTTATTCTGGTTATTTTCCTTCAGAAGAACCAGAAGTCAGACGGATTTATATTTTATCAGGAGCTTGGTTGAAGTTTTCACCATAAACATCTCCCAATTATTATTTATCGTTCGAAACCATCAACAAGTTTACTAAACACCCAATTTCATTCAAACTGTTGATTACAACATTCAAACAATAAGGCAAAATTTAAAGCATCCAAAGAAATCGTGATAGTTATGACATGTACTGCAATTTATTTTCCGTGAAAAAATGTCGGATATGTTATATGCGACCAAAGTTGGAATATATTTTCCGGCGAAAAACATCGGATGTGTCACATACGACATAAGATACAATTTATATTCCGTAATAACATGTCGTAAGTGGTACATACAACATAAGGTACCCTTAAAATTCCGAATAGTAATGTCGGAAGTGCCACATACTACACAAAACTTTTCAGCTAACCCGGTTAACATAGTCGGAAGTACCACATCTCACAATATTAAATGGACGCTGTATAAGATACGACATTTATGACTTTGATTATTCGTGAAAATAATGAAATTTTTAAAAATCTGTAAATGTACTATTAAAGATTAATGTATTTAATAAACATTAACGCAATAAAACGAAAATGGCAATTTTGTAGATCCGACTTTTTTACTAGGGACCGGCGAAATGTGCGTTTCGGTAATAACATTGTTTTCGGAAACCTCGGAGCTTGGCCTTATGCTACCAGAATTAATTATTTTCTTGCAAATCGGATATTTTCGGTGGGTGCTCCTCGTCTATGGAATTATTATTGAAGTCATTCTCTTGATATCCCTGATAATCTAAATCCTTATTTTACCTATTGCTGAGTGGCGTAGAATGTGGCGGCTTCCCCGCTGATGCCAAATGCCTAGCCATCGTGTCCAAAATTCTAAACTTCTATTCCCTATTCTACTGTTTTCTTTATTCATTGTTTTTGTTTTTTTGAACCTAGCCACGGGTGTTTGGTCTTATTCTCTTAGCGCGGAGTGTGTACCACGGTTCTGGCTCGCTGTCAAAAGAAGCCCAGGGCTTACGCTCTAGCCGGGTTGGTGGGCCCGCGGCGTGTGTATTACGCATCTGGCACGAACAGCTAACCCGGGGAAAGTTCACTCCTAAGCGCGGTGTGTATCTTTATATCTCTGGACTAGATGGCTCTCGTCAGACGGATATTGGCCTGGGCTCAGAGGGCTTCACCCAGGTTAAGAGGTGGTTTAAACCTGCCTGGCTGTTTATGGCATACAAGCCCTTCGCTATTTCGTATCTAGGATATCCTAGTTTCAATTGAGCGCTCCTGATCTCTTGCCTCCCGAACTGAGCTAGTTACGGAAACCCTCAAAATCCCATTGAGGGATATGGACTAATGCCTAGGTCCGTTACGTCCTAGCGGACCTGGTGGGTCTACGCACTACGTCACATCACAAAATTCCATCAGAAACAAAAATATGAAACGGGTAGCGAAGTTCCGGTTTGCTACCAAGAAGTGAAATCTCAAAAAGTGCAAACTTTAACGGTTGTTGCCAATTTAAAATATAAGAAGTATAGATAAATATAGATACAATTGCTAATGAGCTGGTTTTATCTTTTGCACGGAACAAATCAGGTAAATTGCTCATCTCGATTAACTTAAAAACCTTTTTTCAATATGGCTGACTGGATAGATATCAACGGATATCCCATAATTCCATTATTTTACGCAAACCAACGGGTTTGGGTAAAATAATGGGATTAAAACAAAGTCTGTATCTACTAAACATTGAGGAGTTATTGAAATTTTATTGAATATTGATATTAATTTTGGAGATTATTCTCAATGAACAAACACTCGGAGTTTGTTAAATTTACATTGCTTGATTAAAGATGGAGTTTATGAAGTTTTCATTGACTTGTAGTGAAAGAATATTGTTTTGTTCTAGAATTGGCAATGGTTCAAATTTATCAAAAAGCTATAGTATAAAATACTTAAAATAATAAGTACAATAGTATCATAGTTGTGAGCATAAACTACGTAACCTCGAACGTTTTATAAGTGGAAGAGTAAGGTTTCCTGACACAGGGTCATATACACATATTTACTAGGAGGACTCAACTGCTTCAATATTTTAAACATGTTTTAGTGACTATGTAGACGTTTTGTCAATTTAAAATAGACAGTTTCGAATAAATGTTTGGCCAGCAACGCAGGCAAGAACTCAATGGCTTAAAACAGCAAGATCGTTTCGTGTTTTACATCTCATTTGCCGAGAATAGCCGTCGTTCCTTTTGTTTACTCTCGAGCTATCGCTTAGGTATATGGAACTATTCGTAGTTATAATATTGTTTTCGGTCTGTAATCGAGATAGGTTAGGTTATCAACTGCAAATAAGTTTGTGTGAAATCATAACACTCTTAGACAAAGTATTAACTTTATTATTCTGATCTACAAAGTCACATTTACATTCAACAACACTCGTCGCGCGCGCACTCAAAAAACAGGAATGCCGCCACCGGCCGCCATCATTGTCACTTTCTCCCGTCCGGTGGCTCCATCAATCGGTGATGCTACGAAATCCGTAGTCAGCTATCAAAAACGCCTACACCAAGCTGGTGCTCGCTCAGAGGTTCCATTTGTCCGATGTATCTTGCATTTATTGATCAGTCATATGTCAACAGTGTTTCTAACATTCGGCCATCCTGCCATAAGTCTGACCTCAGACTTAAGGGTATAGATAGGTATCTGTTTCTAACCGTGTAGGTAAAGAAACCGAATTGTCATGTATCAATAGTAAGCATATCTTCGGCCATCCTTCACTTACAGAATGACCTCATTCTTATTATCATTCTTCGGCTTAATTATTTTCATTAATAGTTTCTTTTCTTTATTGCCATTCATGGTCTTTATTTCTCTATTTGCAGTGGCTTTCATTCAGAAGCTTATCGGCTAGAAGCGCTGGCAGTACGCTCACTCCAACATCTCCTATGTTTCTTGTAGTCATTAGCAGCGAGCTCGCCCTAACATACTACACATTGGCAGCACGCTCACTCCAGTATCCACATTAACATCGGAACAGTTGTCGGCAGCACGCTCACTCCGACAATAACATCAGCATAGTTGTCGGCAGCACGCTCGCCCCGACATTCTGTTTTTCTATATGTAGCCATCGGCAGCACGCTCGCCCCGTAGTCTACCTTTAACATAAAAATAAACTACAAGCAGTATCATTGTCATTACCAATGTTATATTTTATAAAAACATTGTGTCATATATGTCATATAGTTAGTATTTAATATATATATATAATAACCATCTAACACCTCAATAACTTTGAACGGTCCTTTGAATTTTGGATCAAGCTTTAATTGATTTGTCTCCTCATTTTCTATTAAAACATAATCACCTACTACACAACTTTGAATCTTAGCTTTTGTACTGTCAAACCGATTTTTGTCATATTCGGAACTTTCAACTATATTCCGTGATGCCTGCTCTCTCATTGCATCCAAATCAATCTCGTCATTGTCAGCTATTGTCATTAAATTTAAAGGTCTGGCCACCTTACCGACTAACAATTCGAGAGGACTCGCTTTAGTGACACAGTTAATGGTAGAATTCATGGCCAACTGAATGTCACCTAATGCATCTTGCCAGGAGCGACCTCTACTGGTCTCTACTGACGTCAACATACTTTTTAGGGTACCCATGACTCTTTCGACCTGGCCATTAGCACGACTAGCACCGGTAGCTTTAAGATGCAATTCGATATTGTGACTACTACAAAAACTCGCGAATTCCCTACTAGAAAAACAACGACCTTGATCTGCAATAACCCTTTGCGGAGCACCGAACAATGAAATTGCACTTCTAAGAGCCCTAATGCTATTAACGCTATCGATGTTTTTGGAGTGGTTCAAAAGAACAAACTTCGTAAATGCGTCTATTATGACGAAGACGTATTCTTTGACATTATTCTTGCCGCTAAGTTTGCCAGAGGCGTCTATATGAATGGTGTGCCAAGGAATCGCGGTCTTAGGAATTGGATGCATTTCAGCTTGGAGTCTACCAGTGTGGGGTTTTGACACTTTGCACGTGATGCAGCTGTCAACAAACTTGCGCACGTATTTCGACATGCCTGGGAACCAATAATGGTCATACACTTTTTCGAGCGTTTTTTCCCACCCAAGATGCATGATCGACTCGTGAACGTTGTTGATAACTGCCCAACGAAAGGCACGAGGAACCATTGGGATACACCGAGTACGTCCATTGCGCTGTACCTTGCGATGGAGAATATTAGAACGAACCTCATACGTATGCCTAATATCCTCGGACAAGCCCTCATTCTGCAAATCAGCCATGATCTTGCGAATCTCCTCATCCTTCTCTTGTTCAGCCTGCAGCCAAGTACTAGACAGAGACGCTAAATCGACACGCTTCTGCTCTTGACGCGTCATTGGAGGTGGAGATTTAGCAGGAATGGGATTTCGAGACAGACAATCAACGTGGGACATTCTGGCGCCTTCCCGATGTTTAATGCTGAAGTCAAACGATTGGAGGTATGCCCACCAGCGATGTACTCGTGGGGACAAATCAACCTTTGTTTTGGAGGCCTTAACAGAGTTGCAATCGGTTACAACCTTGAATTTACGACCTTGAAGGTAATGTTTGAAATATTTGATCGCATTGACAACCGCCAAGGTCTGCCTTGATTCAGCTGGAGAAGTACGACGACTGTAATAGGCTACCACATGCTGTTTGTTGTCTACTTTTTGAAGCAGCATAGCATCGTAACCGTCTGCGCTCGCATCGGTGTGCACTTCAATTGGGAGATCGGGATTGAAGATCATCAACACAGGCTCGCTAGTCAACTGCGCTTTAATCTTTTGACGGATCTCTTCATTCTCGGGCTGCCAATTAAGAGACTTGTTCTTGCTACTAGTGAGTTTATACGAGGGAGTCATAATCTTTGAGAAATGGCGTATGAATTGCCGAAAGTATGAGGCAAGGCCAATAAATTGGCGAAGTTGTGTGATAGTGGTAGGGGGAGGGAGCTTGGTTAGCGCTTCAACTTTTCCCGGATTGGGTTGCACACGACCATCCTCAATGACAAAGCCTAAATACTCGATTCGTTTCTTTAAAAAGGAACATTTTGAAAAGTTTAATGAAAAACCCGCTTTTGTCAAGACATCTAATACAAGACGAAGACGCTCGAGGCCCTCTTCAACTGTAGAGGACAGGATCAGCACGTCATCTATGTAGACCACAACAAAAGAATATGCAAGATCACCTAGCGCCTTCATGATTGCCCTCTGATAGACCGAACTTGCATTTTTCAAACCAAAAGGCATTGTGAGGTACTCCCATTGTCCTTCTGGTGTGAAAAATGCAGTCTTTTCAATAGACTCAGGTGCAACCGGAATCTGATGATAACCACTTAGCATATCGAGAGCTGTGAACCACTTCGCATTACCTAACCTTGCAACTTGATCACTGATGAGCGGAAGAGGATACCTATCGTCAACTGTGTTATCGTTGAGCTCTCTGTAATCGACAAACATTCGCTCCGAACCGTCCTTCTTTTTAACGAGCAGCACCGGACTAGAGAATGGAGAGCAACTTGGCCTGATGACCTCCGCCTTCAACAGCTCGTTCACCTTGTCACGAACAATAGCCCTTTCCTCCACACCTAACCTATAGGGACGTCTTTGAACAGTTCGATTAGGATTTACAAGACGAAAATCTAACTGTCCCGTGGTGACTCGAGTAGTAGCTATCTCCGTAGAAAACGAAGCCCTGAACTGTTCCAGAGTGTCAACTAATTGCCCTCTATTCGCGGAAGGTATATCAGTAACAATGTCATCAAAAGAGATTGCCTCAGGATGGGACTCGTTCAATGAGCATGCATTTACTTCAACACTGCGAGAAAAAATATTATTATTATTATTATGTCACTGTTGAGACATACCCGACTCCTTGGGTATGACGTGAAAAAGAATTTCTAAATTCAGGCCATCAATTTCTACTTGACAATCTATTTGCATCAAACTATGAACACTCGATTGGCCAATGCCAGTTAACGTCACAGTGTTGTTCAACCGTTTACCAGAAAATTTGGAAGCAATGGATTCTTTAATGAGAGAGCATTCAGCACCGGAATCATAGTGAAAAGAAAACGACTCACCAGCAACTTTCATTAGTCCAGTAGGGTTGCTGATTGTGCACAGTTCCACCCGCCGCTGGTTGTTGCTAGTGCTGGCTGCTGCGGCGCTGAAATTGCTGCTGTTGCTTGCACAGCCATTGCCAGGAGCGGTCTTGCTCGGGGTGGAGTTTGATGCACGAGGACACTTGTTGGCGAAGTGACCCGCAAGTCCGCATCTGTAACATGTGACGCCAGACACATTGGGTTGCTGTTTGGTTGAAGAAGTAACTTTATTAAAAGTGGAACGATCACATGACCTTTTGGGATCCTTGGAGCGGCAGTCGATGCTACGATGTTCCAACTTCCCACACGAGAAGCAACGAACAGGTCCAGCAGGTGCAGGAGTAGGTCGCAGTCGCTTGTGGTAGGAAGCATCGCTTGAAAAGTAGCTATTCTTCCTCTTCATGTAGCAGCTGGCTTGCAGTTCACGTTGCATTTGCTCTCTGGTCTCTATTTCAGTGGTAAAAGCCGTGCGTTGAAGCCTTCCATCAAATTGAGACACGTGAGCCAGTACCATGGCTAAGGTTATTTGCTCCGTCGTCATGTCTTTAAATCGAGCCATCAATGTCGTTGACAGTCGGGCAGCATACGACGCCATGTTCTCACTATCCTTGGGTTTGCTATTGTGCATGTTGATGAGGGTAGCAGCAGGGTTTTCGATCAATCCATATCGTGCCAGGAATAAATCTTTGAACTGGAGCCATGTCATACCAGCAAAGGAAATCTGGGATAACCATTGTGAAGCGTTTCCCTTTAATGCTCCACTGAGTGCCAGAATCAATGCACTTCCCTGTTGTTCACTTTCAGTGAGGCACAAATCCACTGTGGTACACCATGCACGAGCATCAACATCGGCCTTATAGGGGTCAAAAGCCGGTAAAATAATTTTTCGGTTACTCACAGGTCGTATGGAGTCAATCAGAGCCATCATGTTCTTGTTTTGCACTTCCAGTAATGTACGCAGAAAATTTTCGTCAAAACGTCCATCGCTTTGTGTCCGATTGAATCCCACTTCTTCTGATGTCGCATCATGGACAGCCGGGGCGGGAAACTGGGCGTTTTCAGGGACATCGGACATAGCGATAGGTTATTTGACTACGAGAGGAAAGAAACACTATTCGCACAATCACTATCTTTTATTTACAACCATCACTAAATTGAAACACCATTATTATAATTTACGATGTGCACAATAAAGTTCAAAGTTAATTAGCGTAACGGCCTACTTAATAATTGTAAGCTAAAAATAACTTATGGCAGCACGGAAACAGACAAGTCTCTTGGCGGAGATGTTTACTCGATCACGAACCAAAGTAAAGTGTGTCCAAAACGCTCAATTTGACCGTTAGCCATTGGCATGGCAACAGCATTTTTGATGTGTCTAAATTCCAGTTGATGCGCAAATTGGTTAGACGTAAAACTCGTTCCACGATCAGATATTAGCAGTTTTGGCGCATCAAAGATTGCGAACACATCCCGAAGAGCAGCTATAGATGTTTTTGTTTTTGTGTTTCGAACTGCTTTCAATATAATGAATTTAGTATATCCATCAATTATGCCTAATATGTAGGTGTTGCCTGCTGTGACACTTGAAGTTGGGATACTATTTTATATTTATTTAAAAAGAAACAACAACTTTCAGTATCATCATTATTATTTAAGAACGGGCGTGGTCAAGGGTCCGGTTAATTTAAAAAAAATGCCGTCTGGTTCCCACTGCGCAGTTAGGTACTCCCCTATGATGCGGGCCGAAGCAGAATGTAATGCAGCAGGTCCTGGTGGTGTCGGAAGCGACCCGAGGGAGCGCCTTAGGCAGCTACGATGGTGTTGGTGGTGACATCGGCCGGTAAATAGTTCCTTGGACCGGAACCGGCAGCAGCCGTAAAATTGCACCCTGGAACATAACGTCGTCCACGTTTAGGGCCACGTAATAAATTGTATGCCTCCGATTATGAACCCCATGTAGTACGTCGCAGCTAGCAGAAAAGGGAGCGACCGAAAGTAGATGGTGGGTGTTCAATAATCAGAACGGAGTTACAAAATAAAGAGGAAAAGCGCATACACAAGTAGCCGAAACTATTATATCCCTAATTTAGTTGTATTACTTTTGCAAACTGTCCAAATAAATCATTTAATAGCCTGTTAAGCTAGAAAGATGAAGATGAGTTTTTAAAATACCGTCGTAAGAAATGTATGGGACGCCATGTTGTAACGGTACTCTTCCACATACCTACGCGTAGCGGTCACATACATTACCCACGAGCGGCACTTGCAAGACAAAGCCTAATTATAGCACGTTAAATAGCTTAACATGCCCAGAAGTTTATGATAACATTGATAACCACTATAAGCTAGCACTGCTTAAATTAATAACGTTCAAACACTTACCCTTTCGGGGTGCAAGTCACAACGACGATTAACAGCTCAGACACATTATTTACCTCCTTACTCGGTATTTATTTAAAAAGAACGCCAATAAAATATGATAATTATTCAATTATTGAGCTCGCGTGAGACGACACTTGGCTTGGCGGAGGCTAGTGAACGCGGCTATAATAATTATCAAAGATCCGTCGCTAAAGACAGCCGAATGCAGAGTGCAGCGCGCTGCGCAAACGTCGTGGAAACAAACCGGGACAAAACTACTGACGCTAGCTACTAGGAGCACAGAGTAACATCGCGCGCAGAAAGTCTACACGGGTTAACTATGTAATATTTTATTTGCCATTTATTTTTGACATTGATATTAGTTAGTTATTTATAAGTTAGTTTTAATTTAATGATGTTTATTTTAATTAATAGGCTAGTATTTTTTTTATATTTTCATTATAAGTTTTTTTTATTTATTTAATGTTTAGTAAAAATTATTAATTTATCCTTATATTAAGGCAAGTATGTAAGTGCAACGTTACACTGCCTTACTCCTAATGAACGGCCCCAAGTGGTCAATATGAACACTGTGAAACGGAATCGGCGTTTTTGGGATCGGGTGGAGGAATCCCTCTTTTTTACCTGTCGGATATTTGGCATATGCGCAAGGTATACAAGCGCGTACGTATTTTTTCACGAAGGGCGTCATATGAGAAAACCAGTAAGTTTGTCTCATTTTATCAAGGGTTTTTTCCGCTCCCATGTGCCCGCATTCATCATGGGACATGTGACATACCTTCCAACGAGCGTCACGAGGGACAACCCATTTCAGAGAGTCTTCGACTTTCCTATACAACTTTCCGTCTTTTAAAGAGTAATTATTTTTAATGTCCTTAGCTTCGTCACAATTATTGCTAAGTATACATTTTATAAGTGCCAATTGTGGGTCTGTGTACTGTATATCGTCCAAAGATGAACTTGATGCTAGCTTGAACAAGTTACATGCAGTTATCGGGTTGCAAGTATCATCTATTTCTGGTTGATTTGCGACTTAGCGCGTCCACGTGGGCCATTTGTGTACCAGCCCGGTATTCAATAGTAAAATTGAATTCCTGGGCTTGAAGCCACCATCTTGCGATCCTTGGGCCAATGTCGCGCTTAGTCCAAGTTAGTCGAACCGCGTTGCAGTCGGTCACAACCTTGAAATCGATTCCTATGAGATAGCTTCGGAATCGAATAAGAGAGGTCACTACTGCTAAAGTCTCGAGCTCGAATGAATGGAAATGTTGTTCTTCGGCCGTAGTTTACCTACTGAAGTAGGCCACGGCACGAAGAGGAGACTTTTCATCTGAGCGTTGCATTAGAATTCCGCCGATCCCTTGTTGGCTGGCATCTGTATGCAACTCTATACTCATCGTGGGGTCGTAGATTGCGAGCACAGGTCGGGAAACAAGAATCCGCTTTATAGCTCTAAAAGCGTCTTCTTGAGACGGTCCCCATACCCATTTCTCATTCGCCCGAGTCAGACATGTCAGTGGTCGTGCTAATGTCGCAAATCCTGGCACGAAGCGTCTGAAAAAGCTGGCCAATCCAACGAACTGTCTCACTTCGTGAACACTTTCGGGTGTTTTAAATGAAGCTACAGCATCCGTTTTCTTTTGACCAGGTTTGACTCCTTCTCGTATCCCAAACAATCAATCGAGGTCCTAAAGAACTGACATTTTGTTAAGTTAAAGGTAAGGTTTGCTTCCCTTAAAGCTTCCAAGACTTGTCGGAACTTTAGCATGCCCTCTTCAATTGATTTTGATGATATTACAATATCGTCCATGTAAGCTAGTTGTGGTGTATTAATTAAACGCCAACTTGCATTTAGTATTTATTGCAAACACATAATAAACACTATTACAAATATTACAATCTTAGTATGAGACGCCATCTTTTATGATGCCCACCGTCATTTGTCACTCGGGTGAGTTGTAGAGGGCGCTGTACGGGTAGTGTCCTAAACGCACTATACCACACTCTCCCCCACCATACTGAATTTGAGTTATTAATACATTGAGTAAATGTACATGTAACAAAAGACTAATCCTATATGTAACTATAATAATCTTATACCTTAAAATGTTAACTTATATAACTTCTACTCTACTCCCCTAAGCTATTACTACACTGAAGCATTTGGTTAACATGCCGTCGCCAGTTGGCACCGTCCACATCAATGGTATAGGTTACACCTGGAATAGACTCCTCTATTACTATCCCCAAGGTGCACGGTATACGCCCCTTACGGTAGTCCCTGACCATTACTTTCTGCCCAACTGTGAAATTGACACATCTATTTCCCTTATAATATAATTTCTGTTGTTCTTGGCTTACCAATATATTTTCCGTTACTGGTGGCGGACGCCACAAGGAAAATCGATTTCTGAGCTCTCTTTTTAACATAAGTTTTGCTGGAGTCACCCCTGTCGAGCGATGGGGCGTGGTCCTGTAGTCTAATAAGAATAAGTTTATAGCGGCTGAAAGAGTTGCCCCACTTTCTAGAATTTTTGTTATGTGAGTTTTGAAAGTTTCAACAAATCTTTCAGCGGCACCATTAGTAGCCGGAAAATACGGGGGCGAAAACATGTGTTTAATATGAGCTGCTCTGCAGAACGCCGAGAACTCAGAGCTAGTGAACGTTGGACCATTATCTGTAACTAATTGTATTGGAAAGCCAAAACTTGCACATAGTCGTTTAAATATCTCAATCGTGCTATTAGCTGTAATGTTATTCATTGGAAAAGCTTCTACCCATTTGGAATAACTGTCAACAATAACTAAGAACATCTTACCCCGGAATGGCCCTAAGAAATCAGCATGTAACCGGTACCATTCACCAGGAGCCACTAGCCATGTGTGGAGTTTGCTTTTTGGCGGATTTTTATGATTTTTTAAACATACTAAACAATTTTGAGTAATATTTTCAATATCACTATCAAGACCAGGAGCCTTACCACGATCTCTTAATGCGACTCACTTTAGGCCCTAAACTGAACTGTATCGCTATTTCATACCATGACATTGTATTTACGACTCGGTTCAGATGCAGTTCAGTAAGAGCGTCTCAACTATTTCATTCACTCATTTCAAGTACTTTTCGTACCACGATGTGTCACTTGAGACGAAACTGAATCGCACGAGTGTCAAATTTTGCGACTCATAAAAAGTTCCTCATTGAGTGTATTGTTCTGGATAGTTTTGTGTTGAATATTTATTAATTCCTAGCTTTTGCCCGCGGCTTCTCTCGCACAGGTCTGGAAACGTGTCTGTGTAACGTCCTACCGTTTTATTGTTTCTTAAAACCTATACTCATACCTTTACCTTGTTCCCATCAAAATGTTCTTAATTTTTCTGTCGTCGTCGTATTACCTAAATAAAACTTTGAATTGTCCTACTTTATTGACAATGGCGACTAATTATGTAATGGCGACTAATTTATCGAGACTAATCTAGGTGCGTTGTGATCGCAAGATACCTAACACTTGTTCGTAATAGTTCGTCGTCGTACCTCATGGAAAGTTAAAAAACTTATATCACGAGTTTTTTTTATTTTTAAAGACGTTGAAATTTGCGTTGTTACTCAAGTCTTACTAAAAAAATAATACATTTCTCATACAAACCTTGGCTTTCCGTTTAATCCTCTTAAGGATAGGAATTGCGGATACCGTTAAATCAGTATTCTCAGTTAATTACAATTATATTACTAACTGAGACAATAATGCTCTAATGTAGAGGATCTAACGTTTTTCATACAAAGTTTTACCATCTAATTGCCTTAAATTTAATCCTTTTAGAAGATTAAATTCCAAAAATAAATGCAGAGCAGAGTTCATGCACGAAAATATTTCCTCACATATACTTTCACATTGATGGAGAATCTGTAAACAAAGTTCTAACTCAAACATCTCTTACCTACTCAAAAATCACACGATTTCCATAAAAACTTTCAACCCCAATTGGGCCCTGGTGTTTGACAGGTTTTTCAGATGTCTGACGAGTTAATTTCTTTCGAGTTATTAGAATACGATCTCTTGGAAAATGCAACGGGAAAAAAAAAGATGCACAATGCGCATAGATAAGAGTGCATTACTGGTAATAAGTAGATAGCTAACTTCGTGTTTTTCGGTTCGAAATATGACTACTGCAATACTACGGTAAAGAGCTCGTAACTTTGTATGGATTTCATAGTAAGATACGTTTTTTTTCCGTAGCATTGCAGACTGTAGTAACTAAATTAGCCGCTCGAGGGTGCTTTACATCATGCTTCTTTATTTGGTTACTAGTTAAGTTCTTAAACCACAATATGATTTTTAATAGATTAAATTATAAAAACGAGTAAACTATTTTGTAAAACAAAGAACTGGAGTTACAAACATTTGCACAGAACCTAAAATAGACAACTATAATTGAACATATCTTTAAGCAGTTGATAATTTATTTATTTACGTTTATTTATTATTCAAAAAAGTTACACAACATTACAGTAATAAAACCAATAAGGCACTGAACTTAAAAAGTACATATAAACAAGACTTAAAACTAGTTAATTTAGGCGACACAACCGCGTGGGTCCTTTGCGTCGTCTGATCTGGTGTATAATTCGGCAGATTACCGCGGAACCGCCGAAACACCCTTCCTCCAGAAGTCTGCACTTGCGATGGTGTCCTGCAGCGGCCGCGGCACGCACACCACAAATGAGCTGAAGTACTCGTAGTGCCGGGACTGCAGCTGGATAATATTGATATCATGGGGTCCAAAATATAAGCCCGATTTCAAAGGTCTTAATCTCGGCGGGAGACAGCTGGCGATAAACATGTTGAGGTGCAACCTCTTTGCATTTCGATGCTATGACCGGCGTTAAGTTTTAGTTTTTAAAATATATGCTGTCATCTGTCTTGTGGTTGTCTTAATATAAAAGTCAAATAGAAAACATTGTTTATCTTGTTTTGTGCTTATTTTATTGATATTCCAATGGTTTACTGAGTTCTTACAACTTCTAAATTCCACTCCTGGGTTCAACATCCGTTCCCCACATTAGGTTATGGGCGTATCACGTAAGAAGTAACGATTTTAAAATGGAGCTTAGTAAAATCCAAATTTCAAAGTTGGATGGCACCAACTGGGTGCAATGGCGATATCGGATGACGGCACTCCTGAGATGCCCTTAGATGCATGGATGGCCTTATAGATATTGTTTGTCGTAAAATTAGGAAGCCAGAGAAGCCGGCGGCGGGTGGTGACGTTGCTACTGCTGCTGCGGCAATGACAGCCTATAATCCTAAGCCTTGGAGAGTACTTGAAATTGGAAAGTACGGCTCTATTATTAATTACAAACAATATAACCGATGAAGCACTTGACAAGGTTATACGGTTCACGAGTCCAAGTGATGTGTGGGATGAACTGCATCGGCTATATGACGGCGTGAACGATGATCGCTTGTATCATGCCTGTATGAGTTTATTTCAAATGAAGATGGACATTTCGGATGACATTGCAACTCACGTATCAAAAGCAAAAAATTTATGGCACAATCTGAATCAAGAGCTCATAAAAGCGGATGAAGCAAAGGAACTGCCTGAAATACTGCTAATCTGCAAGATTTTGGATACCCTTCCAGAAGAATATTTTTCTTTTAAATCGAGTTGGATTATGATGTCAAAGAAGGACAGAACCGTGGACAATTTGACTAGTCAGCTGTGTGCCCATGAAAGGGCCTTGACGACAACCTCCAAGGAAGATACTGGATGCGTGTCAAGATCCTCTGGTGAAGCACTGGTAGTAAACAGCAAAAAGACCATGAAGAGAATCAAATCCTTCAAATGCCATGGCTGCGGAGAAGTCGGACACTTCAAGAAGGACTGTCCCAAGAAGGAACGAAGTCGGAAATCTGGTATGACCAACATGATGGCTGTGTTAGCAAATGTCACAGATTGTAATACGGATCGGGATGAATGGTACGTTGACAATGGCGCCACGCACCATGTTACAATGAGAAGTGACCTGTTCCAGAATTTCGAGCGTTTCCAAGAACCGCACATGGTGACCACCGCTGATGGGAAAGTAATAGAAGCGTTAGGAAAGGGTTCGATTCTTATGAAGACAAAGAAGAGGACATTCGTAATGAATGATGTGTGGCATGTTCCAAAGGTCACAAAGAATCTCTTCTCTGTGCTTTCAGCACATGATGTGAACACAGAAAGTCTGTTTGAGTCACGAGGCACAACATGTTCATTTAGCATCAAAGGGGAACTGTGTGTGACCGGAAGTAGACAGAAACAAGGCGGTTTGTACAAGTTGAACTGTAGACCGATTCCACCGAAGGAAAGCGTGATGGTAAACGCAGTTGACACGTTACAGCTTTACCACGAGCGCATGGTTCATCAAGACAAACGCCACGTGAAGAGAGCCATTGAACGAGAACTAGATGTCAAGTCAAAGGACAGTGGGAATTTATGCGAAGGATGCATTTTTGGAAAGACGCACAGAAAGAAGTTTGGTGTCCGAGAAAAAGCTGTAAGTCCAGGAGAACGCATACATTCGGATGTCTGTGGTCCGTTCCCACCTAGTTGTTCAAAGTCTCGGTACTTTGTCCTATTTAAAGACGAATTTTCCAAGTACCGTTACGTCTACATAATGAAAAATAAGTCGGAAGTACCTGAGCTATTAAGTTTGATGTTGGAAGAAGCGAAGGCAGCAGGTCACCGAATTAAGGAATTTCTGAGTGACAACGGAGGTGAATTCGACAACGAGAAAGTAAGAAAGGAATTGGACAAGCACGGAATACACCAACGCCTGGTAATGCCCTATACACCAGAGCAGAATGGTTGTAGCGAAAGGGAAAACCGCACAATCGTCGAAATGGTCAGAGCAATGATGTATGCACATGGTGAGCTTCCTCAAGTTTTATGGGCAGAATTGGTAAAAACTGCAGTTTATATCTTAAACCGAACTGGACCAACGTCTGTGGAAGATAAGTCTCCTTTCGAGTTGTGGTTTGGGAAGAAACCACAAATAAAGCATTTGAGGATCGTCGGCTCTACATGCTACGTGCATGTTCCTAAACAAAAAAGGAGGAAAATGCAGAAGAAGGCACAAAAATGCATTTTAATTGGCTATGACCATGACGATGGCTACAGATTATGAAACAAGCAATCGAACTCTCTTGTAAGATCTCGTGATGTCACATTCAACGAAAGACTCATAGAATCTAAGATTGATGCCAAAGATTTGGAGGTTGGGAAAGAAGTGATCGACCTGGAAGTTCCTTTATATGTCAGAAGAGAAACACCTAATTCCGTCATTGAAGTGAACGAAGACGCACTAGTTGAAAGACATGTTGAGATTGGACTACAGGAAAACCAGGACGCTGTTGAAGCTCCTGTTGCTAGTGACGATACAGACGAGTTCGAGGATGCGTTGCCAGAGTTGCCAGAACAAGACGAATCTATTGAATTAGAGGGGGAGAACGAGGAGAACTGTGGTGCAGAGCGCGTCATAGAGAATGATGAAAATGAAGGCGCGATCATCGAGCAGTTAGCAAGACATGGTATGCATTTAAGGGACCGAACTCTTCTCAGACGCCCGGATAAATTCAATGATTATGTATCTTATGTCGGCACGGATTCATATGTAGAACCAAATACATATAAGGAAGCAATAAGCAGCCCTGATAAAGATTTGTGGAATAAGGCTATGGAGAGTGAAATTGAATCCCTGCAAGAAAATAAAACTTGGATTCTAGAAAAGCTACCTAAGAACCGGAAAGCTATTCCATGCAAATGGGTATACAAGGTGAAGCTGAACCCTGACGGAACAGTCAATAAGTACAAGGCTCGGCTAGTGGTAAAAGGCTTTCGACAAAGGAAGGGAGAAGACTACGATCAGACTTTCAGCCCTGTAGCCAAGATGGCAACAGTACGAGCTGTGTTGAGTATTGCAGCTAGTGAAGGCATGAAATTAAGTCAGTTCGATGTCTCAACAGCTTTCCTGTACGGATCTCTATCTGACGAAGAGATATACATGAAGCAACCAGAAGGGTATGATGACGGGACGGGTCGAGTTTGTCTGCTAAAGAAAAGTCTTTACGGTCTAAAGCAAGCTCCTCGTTGCTGGAACAGGACTATTCTAGACTTCTTCAAAGAAATAGGCTTTGTAGTCAGTGAGGCTGATCCATGTCTTTTCAAGAGGGAGAAGGCTATTGGAAAACTGATTGTGGCTCTCTATGTCGATGATGGGCTGATTGCTGGTTCAAGCGAGGAAGTAATTGAGGAGTTCCTTGAGCAATTAAAGTCGAGGTTCAAAATTACTACGAAAGATATCTCGTATTTTCTGGGGATAGAGATAGAAACCAGAGAAGGTATAAGAATTCATTCATTCGTGATATAAGAATTCATCAGACGGCCTATGTACAGAAAATTTTGAAACGGTTTGAAATGCAAGAGTGCAGACCTGTGACCACTCCAATAGTAAAAGATGATGTTGTTCAAAAACCAGAGAAGGTTGAAGACTTTTTTCTTAGTCACTAATACAGACAAGTGGTTGGTGCGCTCGCATATCTGATGGTTGGCACTAGACCAGATATCGCTTACGCCGTGAGTGTGGTCTCTAGAAGCCTAGAAAACCCAACTCAAATAGATTGCGTGAGGCTGAAGCGCATTCTTCGCTATTTGCAGTATACTCCAGACATGGGAATATTATACAGGAGAAACTATAAAAGGGGTAACATAGAATGTTATAGTGACGCAGACCATGGTGGGGATATTGCGACAGGAAGATCTACTACCGGAGTTCTATGCCTATATGCTGGTGGAGCAGTATCATGGCTCAGCCAGAGACAGCAAAGCGTTGCAATTTCAACAACGGAAGCTGAAATAGTCGCAGCCAGCGAGGCCGGAAGAGAAAGCATTTGGCTCACACGTCTTATCGGTGGATTGGTAAAGACAGAAGGTCTACCTGTGTTGTATGTGGATAATGAGGCAGCTGTGCGTTTGGCCGAGAATCCTGAGTTCCATAGAAGAACCAAGCACATACGAATTCGTCATTTCTTTGTACGAGAATTAGTGGCGAATGGAAGTCTCACTGTGAAGAGGATCAGCACTGAGCTACAGCTGGCAGACATATTCACAAAGCCGCTAGCTAGACCCAGACTTGAACAGCTGGTGAAAAGCCTAGGTCTACACATCGAGAGAAGGTGTTGAGGTGCAACCTCTTTGCATTTCGATGCTATGACCGGCGTTAAGTTTTAGTTTTTAAAATATATGCTGTCATCTGTCTTGTGGTTGTCTTAATATAAAAGTCAAATAGAAAACATTGTTTATCTTGTTTTGTGCTTATTTTATTGATATTCCAATGGTTTACTGAGTTCTTACAACTTCTAAATTCCACTCCTGGGTTCAACATCCGTTCCCCACATTAAAACACGGAGCTCTTAACATTGTCATTGACACACTTGATATTATATGGGTGATAAAATTACTTCACAGCAATCTGTGGTCACAATTTCTTTCCGCTGAACGAATACACTAAATCCGCGGAGGATTAAACTGAATTCAAAGACTGGCATAACACGTAAAATTCATTTGTAATTTAACAAATTTACATGTCAATGATTGACAAGAAAAATGACAGAAGGCGGCACACGTTCCGAGACTTAACTACAATTCTTTTGAAATACAGACATTTTAAACTTTATTTCATTCAATAAAGCATTTGGTATGGCAAATATTGTCATTAAATTAAAAAAAGAACATAAGTCCGCTATTAAATATATGTCTTTTCTTTTCAAAATTACCAACAAAGTGTGCTGCGAAATTAATTTATAATATTTTAGTTACCGAACGGATAGAAGTCAGAAAGAGATAAACATATACGAAACTCACATAGCGGCATCCCTTTCGCACCGTAGCATCTCACTTGCGGACCAGAGACAAATATCGGTCTTTCATTCACTTTATGCGATCGAGAATCAGCGCTGCTTTAAATTTGTTATGGTACCAAATTCAGCGATTCAATTTAGGTGCCTAAACTGAACTGCACTGCTTTTGGATAGCTTTTAATAAGATTGTGGTAAGGCCCCAGGCCACCATACATATGATCTAGCTATCTCCTTCATGCGAACAATCCCGAAATGGCTTTTATGAATTTCATTCAAAACTAGTTTTGTTAATGCAGTTGGAATTATTATCCCCAGAATAAGCATCCTCTATCTGTACTTATCTCGTGTTGTCTATGGTAAAAAGGTAATAATTCTTTATCAATGTTTACTTTATCTGGCCAACCATCCATACTATATCTATATATTTTAGTTAAAATCTGGTCCCGTTCCGTTTCCTTTTTGATCAATTTCCAGTCCAATGCTTCTATTTCAGAATTATTCATTTAAACAAAATTGCTTAAACATTCACAGATTTCATGATAATTAATATTTTCAGTTTGAGGATGACTGTCAGATCGTGATAAAAAGTCAGCTGGATTTATATTACTTCTAATATGACGTATTTGGTATCTGAAACCTGATAAGAAGATTGCGTAGTGTTGCAATCTCTTTGCTGCCATCTTTGGAATTCCCTTGGTGGGTCCAAATATTCTGACAAGCGCAGAGTTGTCTGTCTCTAGTTCGAAACTACGGCCATATGTATAATGATAGAATTTGGTCACACCAAATATAATTCCTAGAGCTTCTTTATCAATGGTTGTGTATTTTTGTTCTACCGCATTTAATTTTTTACTCGCATACGCGATGGGTCTGACAGTCCCCTCAGCATCACGGTTAGAAATAACGGCAGCCACGGCCGTGTCAGATGCGTCGCATGTCAAAATTAATGGCAAGTTAGGATCATAATGCCTCAAGTTTTGAACTGACGCTAATTTTTCTTTAATCAATTTGAAAGCGGTATCACATTCGTCTGTCCAATTGAAATTGTTTTCCTTGGTGCATTCATATAAAGGTGCCATTATTTTTGCCATGTCTTTCAAAAAACGTGAATAATAGTTGACCTTCCCCAAGAATGACCGCAACATTGAAATATTGTTTGGAGCCGTAGCATTTAATAAAGGTTCCAGGTTAGGTAGATCTTATAACAGATATATCATTTTTGGAGTTTACTCCTTAAGAATCGATTTTCATATATAAGCCCGCGTATGAAAATTATGGGGTATAAAATCGAACGTATCTGCCGTGCTAATTTAAAAAGTCGTATCTCAGTATACGATCGGGGTAAAAATACGACTTCTTAATTTAGCAGGTTATGCGTTACGTTAGGCGTTATAGACTAAGATCCCTATATAAAATGACCTTCACCGAGATGTTTATGTCATGAAATGTATTTTAAATGTACTTAGCAACGGGAAAACATGGCTCCCGTTAGAGAAAATTAATATTAATTGTTCTCTGCCATTTATTTATTTTAAATTACCACAAGAGGCTTAACAAATAACATAGACAAGAAACATATTCATAATTTCTCCGCGGAGACTGCGGCGGCGGCCGGCGGCCTACACGGCGCGTTGCTGCGCAAGCAGCGCAAGTGCGCATCGGGCAGCTTGACTGACAGTTGTCAATCTACAACAGCTGAGAAATGTGTTTTTGTTTTCAAGTTTTTGCTAATATTTTGCGTGAATCTCTATCATGTTACGAGTGTGATTGCTATCAGTGCATGAGTACTATCTAGTTATATGTGCAATTATAAACCACCGCTTCCCCCAGGAACTTTATGGGGCAATTTGTATGCCGAAACTTGGAGCGGTTTTTTTAAATACTTTATTTGTTATCGTAGCCGTAAGTTTTTATCTATTGCGTTTTTTAATAGTTTACTTGATGAATCCTAATAGCACGAGCTCCTCTCAGAATGTCGCTTCCAGGTCTGTGTCGCTGTCGCTGGAGAATTCCGTACAGTGCCCACATTGCTCCCAGATTCATTTCTTTAAAGGTCAGAAAGGACTTAATATACACATCAGTAGAACCCATGGCATTCGTGCTGGCGCAATTACGTCGCCACCAGGCAAACAATTCACAACCAAGTCAGATCAGGCCTTTTTCTGAAAAAATCAGTGAGCTTAAACATTCAACTCCAGTGGTCAAACGAATTCCTCGCAGCGCTCGAATTCAGGTTGCACAAAAAGTGTGCCTACCTTTTCGTTCTTGTTTGCAGCGCCCAACAGGGTAGGTACATAATGTGATACTTAAACTATTTACTTTCACCTGTATAATCATTATGTGCAATAAACGTATTGATTATTGAGTATATATTTTATAAACGTTCTTAAGGCCAGGCGCGCACCAAGATTTTAGTCGCACGATAATTTTGTCGCATAAATGCAAGATATGGGTTTATATGAGAGTGCGCGCACCACGATTTTTATAAACCCATAAGTACGCTTATTTCTGCGACAAAAAAGTGGTGCGCGCCTGGCCTGAAGAGTAAACTCCAGTCGTGCGTCGGAGCTGACACACACACTTTTTTTGTTATCCTGAATCCAAACACATCTACATGTTTTTTAAAAAACTTACATTTTTCTAGTTTTAATTTGAAATTAAACTCTTTTAATTTCCCTAACACTTTACTCACAGTGTTCACAGTGTCATCTAAGTCTTTACCAGCAATATAGATATTATCAATAAACACAGCAGTGTTTGGTATAGTAGCTAACATATTACACATAAGGCGCTGAAACGAACTTGGCCCGGTGTTTATCCCAAATGGTAGATATTTATACATGTAGGTTCCTACTTCTGTAACTATGGTAGTTAAATTTTGTGAATCCTCATGTAATTCTGCCTGTAAATATGCTTCTTTGAGATCAAGTTCGCAGAAATATTCGCCTCCCTTTAAGACTTCAAATATTTCTTCCATGTGCGGTAATGGATAATGATCTACCTCTAAATTAGGATTAAGTGTTAATTTGTAGTCCCCACACAACCTTACTGGTTTCAGAATTGGTACTACCGGAGTGCCCCACTCACTATGTTCCACTGGTGTAATGCGACCATTTTCTAATAATCTAAATATTTCATCTTTTACCTTATCTTTCAGCGCGTAGGGCACTCTGCGTACGGGCAGGCATTTGGAAGCGGCCCCTGCCTTTAATTTTAACTTAAGTTTCTCTCCTTTAAAGTCTCCCCAGGTTGAGTCAAATACCTCTGCGTACTTATCTTTGATTATCCTCACTGCTTCTGAAACATTTTCAGTACACACATTATTTTATGGTTTTGTTGTCACATTTTTTGTTTCACATAATGTCGGTGGCCACAGCTTAAACGCATCCAACCAGTCCCTTCCAATTATTGGAGGACAGTCATTTTGAGACACAAATACATTTAATTTTCTGATAGTATTTTTATATTGTACTACAATATCTTTAATTATACCTGCTGGCTGGGACAAAGTTTGATCAAAATTTCTAAAAATTACATTACATGGTTGTATTCTGCCGTGCTACGGTAAAAGGCGACCTTTTGACATTTTGCCAAAATTGAGTTATTAATACCACCATAGTGAGAAAAAAAAGCTGCGTCGACTTATTTTATCCGTTTTTCGATAAGAGGCTTCGTTTTCAAGTTACTAGTAAGTTAAAAGAACGCATATGTCCTTAACTTGACAATGTAACTAGCATAAAAGGCGGTAATTTATCGATACTAGTCTAAAAAAACGAACAGTCGCCTTTTTTAGACGATTTCTAACATAAAAACACGTATAACACATTTTACTGCCTTTAAATTAAATATTTTCTTCGAAAAAGATACGGCTCATCAAAACCTATAACACCGTATCCTTTATTTTTAGTCTAAAATACCGTAACTATCCTTTTTAGGTGCTTTAAGATTAAAAACCGAACAATTTTATTGTAACATATTATAAATCTAAAAAAGCGTGTTTAGGATATTCGTACTTTATACGTTGTATTTCAACCGTGGTTATAGAAAAATATTGCTGAAATAGCCGTAAGTACTGCGTGCTTGTGTAAAAACCCGTATATGCCCCAACATCCGACATACGGTACTTGGCTCGCAACTTGTTACACGAAGCCCGCAGCCAGCGCGCCGGCGCGGGGGCAAGTGTGCGAGGGAGGCACGGTTGTCAACGCCAGCAGCCAGCGCGCCAACATTCAAATTACCAGTAGAATAAGAAAAAATAAAATGAATGTCAGTTTTCTTTGTTTTTTTCATGTATTTAATACAGTTATTACCTTAGAACGCATAAATTATCAGTTAGAGTAAAGTTAAGGCAGTAAAATTCCGCCACAAACAAGGTTGGACAAAAACAGATTCGGACTTTTAACTTAGTATTGGACAAGATTTTTTAACATACGTTTATAATTAACTATACCTTGTAACTCGAAGTAACTTCTATTTTTGATGTAATTTATACGCACAATAGTTAAAGTAAAGGTGGGGACATTTAACTTACTATTGGACAAGATTTTTACCATACGTTTATAATTAACTATACCTTTTAATTTGAAGTAACTTGCATTTTTGATGTCATTTATACGCACAATAGTTATTAAAGGTGGGCTATTTTATAGTTTTATTGTTTTTTTTTTATGGATATCAATGCCTAATACAAGATTTGCGAAGATAACGCACACCGTTCCAAAACAAAACACAATTTCGGAATTGTGCAGATCAAATACGTCTTTATTAATTTCAATTACAAAAGGTTTTCTAAAAATTAAAAAGACTAAGCTGGGTTAGGTTAGTCTTGTGCTTCTGTTTTTTTCTTTCCCTATATCTGCCGGACTGACATTCAACAGTTTTTAATATTGTAAAAGGTATGGGTTATGCCCGATTACACCTTAAGGGTGTTTCCACATATCTTTAAAAAAAAATAAGAAGTCTTAGGTAAAAGAAAGCTTTGAGGTAAGATGAGCCAGAACTCCCACCACTACACTACTAACTCAACTTACCACAATACTCTTAAGACATTAGCTAGCTACAGAAATGTTGTTAAAATGAGAAAGGAATTACTCAGGGTCGAAGTACGGCCAGGCCAGAGCAGAAATAAAGCAATAAATTTATAAGTTAATTAAAAAAGTCAATAAATGGGAAACTAAGTGAATTTAAAAACCGTGAGCGCCAATTGCTTTATCACCGTCAAACGTAATGGAGGATACTTGAATTAAAGAATGAAGATAAATACAATAATATTTATTGTATAACACTACGCACTTAATTTACGCTTAAGTATTAGGTACAAACTTTAGGTTTATCGTTATAGTCAACCTTGTGTTTCAACAGTAACACGTTTTTAAATTTAAAATACACCGTTTCAAGATGGAGGTTCTATTAATTGTAAATGAAAATATTATGGGTGATCCACCGAGGACGGATGGACACCTTCACGCAGTAAAGTATGAAAATAAAAAGAAAATGTAAGGTACCTTGTAACAGATTGCCTTATGTAGGCATGGACCTTATTGCACCGAGCTAGTAGACGCCAGTGCTCCAAACTATCGACGCTCCAGTGAGTCAGCTAGACGTTGACCACAGGTTTCCCGAGAGCGGGGCGATGTCGGGTAGCGCAGCAATCTAGCCGGCAACCGAGACAGGACAGAGGCCTGCTACGTAGTCTAACAAGGCTTGCAAGAGCTTGCAAGTGTGGCTAATGAGGCTAGCGAAGCTAGCGGAGCTAGCGAAGTTAGCGGAGCTAGCGACCCTATGATCAGAAAGAAAATCATAGTAAATTACATGAACAAAATTATCAAGATGAATCCCCTACTATTAAGAAAGAATATGTGAAAATATGTTCACTTACCAACGTTGTTGGGTCAAATAGAAGAACAGAATAGGATAGTGGTGTAGGCAGACATCACGTGGTACAGGCAATGGTGTGGCTGAAACGTATCGGAATTTCCAGTTAATATTTGGAAGAATATTACACTGATTCTAGCAAAACAATAAAAGGTTATACACCGATGATTACCACTCACCTCAGACTTTATTTAAGGATATTTTATAGTATGGCGTCAGCCGCCATAGGTTTTAGAGCGAAGCATCGTGCCTACAACAAAACGAAAAACACTATTTAGCATGTTGAAGAAAAACAACACTACTATAGCCACTTGAAGATTACTTACGGATACCCGAGAGGCACCAACGAAACTCCATGACTTTTTATTTTACGAGACGACTTTCTATATCCGAAACAATGCAGTTCGATCTCCAGAATGAATTTGCAATATCGAAGAAGAAATCTAACGGGACTCAACTAACACGCTCTGAAGTCATCAACACAACCAGCTATTCGAGACTTGACGTTCGAAATAATAGTAAACTAAACAGAACCAATTTAATCCAAAAGATATACAGAATTTAGCAAAACAAATGTGAAATTGTTTACACCATAAAAATGTATATTAAATAATTTTCTGAAATAAAAACATCGTCAAAACTATAAATCTGTTAAGGGCTGTGACGAACGAAACGTTAAACTATACTTCCGAACGTTCCTGACTGTGTCTTATTATTGCATGGTTACGAAAATTGTAACATTATTGTAGTCGTTTTCTATTAAGGTATTTTATGAATAACTACGTATTTAAATTAGAAATTCCTCAAAAACATTGAACATCAATAATTGAGATTAAGATAATAAAGAAAAGAAATTATTTGTGACGGACATGAACGCTTCGCGTACCATGTCGGAACAGTTTAAAGCGGTAACTAAACGTTATTCAGAAAGAACTGTCAGAATTGTTTACAAGTGAAAATAGGATGTATATTAACAAGTTTTACTTGATTTAATTAAAAATTACAATAGTTTGGGGTTTAATGTGGTAGTATGCTAGCATAGAATAATAGTATCAATCCGTAAGAGTGTCGGAATTACCTAAAGTGAGAGAAAGATAGGCAAAAACAAGGAATGACAATGTATGTTTAGCAAGGGTATTTTGCATAAGTATTTGAATGAAAATAGAATATTTAGAGGTCGTTGCTAGTGAAAAATAAAGACTACAGGATATGTTCTACCTAGTGCAAGGATTGGAATCATAAAATATGTGGAAGTTAAACTTATAATCACCTACGAAGGCGACTCATAATCAAGGTAAGGATTTTCATTTCGAACGAGCTAAAATGCTTATTTTAAGGTTCATGTACACTCTAAAGTGTTACAGTTCATCCTTAGTTGGGTTAAAAAAAAAATTAAAAATTTTAATTTTTAATTTTTTTTTTTTAAGATATACCAAAAAAAAAACTAATGAAACGTTTAAAGTTTTAAGTTAAAGTTTTGTAGGGAGAACAAGAGACAACTGTATAAGACTATGTATCCAAAGTGTGTACCTAATTAAACTATCGTTTGGTAATAAACCATACGTATCTAATTAAACTACCTGGGTATTCGACAATACCATCTATCTAACCTATGTACTGTGTCAACTTATTTTATGCACGGGCCCTGTGCGATATAACTAACCAAAGCTTATCTAAACTTATTCAGGATTCAAAAAGTTCCTTACTAAAAATTAAGTCTAAGATTATAATTAGCTACTTCTTACCTACCAAACTATCTAACGTATTCTAACCACTTCTAGGGTATTACCGGAAAAGTACACTTAGAAAGTACTTCCCAAAGCAATAGCGTTCAAAGAGGGACTTAAGATAAGTTCTTAGACTAAGGTATTCAGAGGTCTTCCTCATTATATCTGAGAAAAACACCTATACTAATCTTACGCTAAGGACTAAAGGTAAGCTTTATAAATACTTCCTTCAGTAAAGGATTCCTGGTTAATGTTGGACTTTGAACATAGGTTGAAAGACAACATCCTTAGGTTTTGAGTAAAGACTGTCAGTGACAAGACTTGAAAGTTATAGAATTACTGCTGAGTAGGCGTGACACACAGCCGATACTAGTCAGTAATGGTAATGCGCTTTAGACAAGACACAATTTACCTATAGAATTGTCATGTGGCAGTACCAACATGAACTAGCGATTTTTAAAGTAGGATAACCGTAAACCTTTTGACGCGAGGCGGAACACACGACCTACGCTAAGAGAGTTTTAGTAGAGTTTTAATCGAGTGAATCACAGTACTTTATTAGGTCCAGGATCAGCAACGATAGAGTTATAGACAAAGAAAAGTTGAGGTTAGTCTGCGCACAACATAACCTTTATTTAGAGAAGTTTAAGAATTTACAGAAAGTGAGTTCGATCAACTGAGCAAAACCATTACATGTCGTTTATTCATGTGCTTCGCCAGGACGAACTATATCCTTGATGTGGAAATTACCAAGAGGTTTTCCCGCTAAGGATTTTAAAGAGTAAACTAAAGGACTTAGTTTTTTATGAATAAAGCATTTTTCATAGCGAGGAGCTAATTTAGAGGAAAAATGTTTCGCAGCATTAGATAAAGTAAAACATTTCTTGTACACGATTTGCCCTTCTTCGAGTTGAATCGGCCGTTTTCTCATATTGTAATATCTAGCATTACGAGAGTGAGAAGACAATAAAGATTGACGCACCTTTTGAAAAATTGTTTGTAACTCTTTGAGGCTATCTGAAAAAGCAAAACTATTATCTAGAGTGAGGGCGTTACGGTCGATAGGGACATCGGCATTATAATCGGAACCATCGATAATCATCTCGCGACCATGAGTTAAAAAGTAGGGAGTAAATTTAGTTACATCGTGAACAACGGTATTCAAAGCGCATTGAATCTCAGCTACATTCTTATCCCAATTTCGATGATCAGAACGCACATATGAAGCAATGGTTCTCACCAATTCACGATTTACTCTTTCAGTCTGGTTAACTTGAGGATGATACCTAGGGTTATAGAAAAGATGAGGTACATGGTATTTAGAACACAGATCTCTGAATTCCTTAGAAGTAAACTGAGGTCCGTTATCTACACAGAGATATTTAGGTACACCATGAACTAAAAAGATTCCTTTCTCTACACATTTAGTAATGGCCTTGGCGGTTACATTTCGCAAGGGAAATAGAGTGACATATTTACTAAAATAGTCTGAAACTACAAAAAGGTATTGGTTTCTTAGATAAGAGGGAGGGAAAGGTCCTAGGATATCGCAGGATATACCTTCACCAGGTGAAGATATCTGCTTCGGATTCCCCATAAGACCCGGACGAGCTAAATTAACTGGTTTATAAGTTTTGCAAATTTCACACTGATCTACGTAATCTTTTACATCTTGGAAGAGAGCAGGCCAAAAGTACAAATGGGCAATTCTTAGATGAGTCTTAGTTACGCCAAAATGACCAGCGGTAACATCATCGTGATATTTCTGCAATATTTCTTTTCTATCCTCATATGGAACTACCAGTTTCCAGTCAAATTGAGCTGTCAGGTGATATTTATTTTTAGAGAAACGGAAAAGTTTATTATTTTCAATTTTGAAATTTGGAAAAAGAGAAGGTTTATCAGATACCTTCTGGAACAAATCTTTATACCAAGGATCTTGAGTAGAGAGTACATCAATAGCATTAACCTGAATGCGAGAGAGGCAATCTGGAATTATATGTTCTTTACCTTTACGGTGTATTAGTTCAAAGTTAAATTGACTAAGTCGACATGCCCATCGGTTCAGACGACCGGTCGGGTTTTTAAGATTAGAGAACCACTTAAGTGATGCATGGTCACTTATGATAAAACACTTTCTACCTTCGACATAGGCACGGTATTGTTCTAACGCGTAGATTACAGCTAACAATTCGCGTTCGGTTGCTGAATAATGTGTTTCAGTGGTACTAAGTGTACGACTACAGTAGGCAATCGGGTGATCACAGTTGTCAATCCGTTGAGTTAATACAGCACCTATGGCGAACGAAGAGGCGTCAGTATGTATATAGAAAGGTTGATTGAAGTCAGGGCACCTCAGTATAGGAGCCGAGACAAGAGCAGCCTTAAGCAGAGTAAAAGATTCGTTGGCTTCGTCAGACCAAACAAAAGTAGCTTTTTTGCTAGTTAAACGCGTCAAAGGACGTGCAATTTTCGAGAAATTTTTAATAAAGCGGCGGTACCATCCCGCCATGCCTAAAAAGCGTTTGATACCTTTGGCATCTTGAGGTATAGGAAAATTGAGAATGACTTCGACTTTAGAAGGATCTGTCCGTAAACCGAATCGGTCTACTACATAACCTAAATATTTTAATTCAGTTCTACAGAATAGACATTTCTTCATATTAATAGTAAGGTTAGCAGCTTTGAGTTTTTCAAATACAGCGTTTAGTAGTCGCACATGCTCATCAAAATCCGATGTACAAATTATAATATCATCTATATAGCAAAATACTTTATTATCGAATTCGGCGGTGAAAAGTTGGTCCATCAAGCGTTGCATTGATGCACTTGCTCCAACCAAACCAAAACACATCCGATTATAGTGAAACAAACCGCGTCCAGGCACGGTAAATGCAGTTTTTTCTTTTGAGTCTTTACTTAGAGGAATTTGATGATATGCTGCGCTTAAATCGAGAGAAGTCAGATATTTAGCATCTCGTAAATTATCTAAGATATAATTTACATAAGGCAAAGGATAGGCATCGGATTTAGAAACTGAATTCACCTTTCTACTATCTAAGCAAAGCCATAAATCACCGTTCGGTTTTTCAACCATTACTACCGGAGAATTCCACGGAGAATGAGAAGGTTCTACAATTCCTGCTTCTAACATGCGATCAACTTCTTTTTCCAAAGCTTCCGGTTTACTAGGACTACGTCGGTAATACTTTTGTTTAATAGGAGGAGAGTCCCCCGTATTAATGACATGTTCAAGTAGATGAGTTTTACCGAGACCTACTTTATCAGTGTCTATTTGGTTATATAAAAGTTTAATATCTTCTATCTGAGTCTGTTGATCAACAGTCAAGGATTTAAAATCTTTTAATCCAGTTTCACTAGGCATAGAAGATACACTAGTGACATTTTCTATCGTATCTAAAGAAGAAATAAGCTCAGGAGCTAACTGAAAAGCTTTCCAGAAATTCAAACCAAATATTAAAGGAGTAGTTATCTTTGGTTGAATATTAAAGTTTACTATTTGAACATTATCCTTGTAGGTTATGGGCAAGGCCATATATTCAGTACATATTAGTTCTTGACCATTTGCTACTCGCAAAGTAAGTGGTTGAGAATGAGGAAGAGTGGGTATTCCTACAGAAGCAAAGAGTAGGTGACTGTCATTTCCTAAGACGGAGCAAAAAGCACCACAGTCTAATAAACCCTTAACATTAAGTCCTAAAATGTCCACACCTAAGTACAGTCTAGTATCTCCCTTTGAAGGTTCGAATAATATTGTCTTTTCGGGAAGTGAGGGAGTCGTGTGTGATCTAGATATTTTATCAGAAAAGACAAAACCATTTAGTTTTTTGAAGGATTGCAAGTAGGACAGTCGGGAGTGCGAACACCTTTTTTCCCACATTTAAAGCATACAATATCTCTGGATTTCTTACAAAGATTTGTAGGGTGATTAGTTAAACCGCATCTAAAACATGGCTGTTTAGAGTCTACAGCAGCAATTTGATTTACTTGTTTCTGATAAGAACCAGAGGGTTTAGTATAATTAGGCTTAAAGGTCTGCTTTGAGTCAAAAGAAGAGGTAGAAGGCTCACGAAATTGATCTGCTTTAACTTTAGCTAATTCAATCCGTTTGCACAGAGTTTTCAACTGTTGAATGGAAGTTATATCATGTAAAGCAAGTTCTTTGCTGTATTCAGGACGTATATTACGCATAAGGATGTCAAGTTTATCCTCCTCAGAAATTTTACGGTGTAAACGTTCAACCATACCGAGAATAGTAGAAACGAATACAACAATAGTCTCTTTCTTAGATTGGGTTCTATCCCTAATTTTATTTAGAAGTATATGATCTAAGTCCGGAATATCAAAATCCTCCTGGAGAGCATCTAATACCTCCTTGTACGAAGACAAATGACCACGATTGGAACGAAACCACGACAATGCAGGACCGTCGAGAATTTCCGGAAATCCGTGATAAATACGATCCTCGGGAATCTTCCTAGCACAGCGAAGTTCTTCCAAACGAGTTATAAAAGAGCGAATGCAAGAGTCCCCTCTATATTTCAAATTCAAGGAATTTATGTTAAAAGACTTGTCAAGTTTATATACCACTTCCCTAACAATGTTAGGAGGGTTTTCAGAATGAACTGATTCTGAATCAGATCCAGAAGAAGAAGCAGATGGGTCACATCTGATACGATCAAGTTTTGAAGTCAGCTCCGCCTTGAGAAGATTAACAGCTTCCTGTTCCGTAGGCAACCTAGAGAGGCGACATATTAAATAACGACAACGAGAATTCAACCGGTCTACAGCTGCACGCGATAAATCTTCAGACAGTTCACGTTCAATATCCGCAGCTTTCCGTTGACACGTGTCTAGTTCTGTTGACGAATCGGTTTCCATCAAAGTACCGAGCTTTAGGCTACCCCTACGAG
This sequence comes from Apotomis capreana, assembly GCA_947623375.1. NCBI lineage: Eukaryota > Metazoa > Arthropoda > Insecta > Lepidoptera > Tortricidae > Apotomis > Apotomis capreana. The sequence continues at coordinate 5,896,826 of OX392508.1, read as the reverse complement.
CTAAATCGGCGGTCTGCTTCAACACTTTACATAAACTGGTACGACGAGAGAGCGGATTTACCGAAAGTTTTCGAATTGTTAATTCGTGAGTAATCTCGTCTTTTAATAAATGGGTTATCTTACATCCCGCTTTAAGAAAGTCCATCTTGAATGTAAATCAGGTAAGAATTAAAGTAATTAGTTATTACTTACAATATTTTCCTTAGTAGGTATTATTTGTAAAAGTACAATAAGAAAAAGTTATCTAAAAGAAACTTTTTATAGATTTACTTAGGTAGTAAAGCTTAAGAAGGCTGAGTTTCAAAGCTCAGTACAGTTTAATAAGTCAGTAAGATACAGACAAGAAGTTTGAATAAAGTTGAGTACCTTGTATAGGGTACTATGAATAAGAGTAGTATAAGTACAAACAGTTAATAAATCTCATACGTAAAGTTTGAGAAACAAATATAAGGTAATTATAACCTCAGCAGGTCAATTTGGTTGACCACTTAAGTATGAACACAACATCAAAAAGATCTGAGTTTATAAGCTCAGAGTAAGAGAGTAAATGAAGTGACATTTACATATAAACAACACAAAACATATCCTTAAATAAAAGCGAAACCGCACCAAAACAAATACCACTGCCTGAGATTATTTGTTTCTTACAAATAATTAATTTAAAAATATAAAGTTTTTTTTTATTTCAAGTATCGTCCAAAACTCTGGCCCTGAAGTTGGGAGCCAATTGTAAAAGGTATGGGTTATGCCCGATTACACCTTAAGGGTGTTTCCACATATCTTTAAAAAAAAATAAGAAGTCTTAGGTAAAAGAAAGCTTTGAGGTAAGATGAGCCAGAACTCCCACCACTACACTACTAACTCAACTTACCACAATACTCTTAAGACATTAGCTAGCTACAGAAATGTTGTTAAAATGAGAAAGGAATTACTCAGGGTCGAAGTACGGCCAGGCCAGAGCAGAAATAAAGCAATAAATTTATAAGTTAATTAAAAAAGTCAATAAATGGGAAACTAAGTGAATTTAAAAACCGTGAGCGCCAATTGCTTTATCACCGTCAAACGTAATGGAGGATACTTGAATTAAAGAATGAAGATAAATACAATAATATTTATTGTATAACACTACGCACTTAATTTACGCTTAAGTATTAGGTACAAACTTTAGGTTTATCGTTATAGTCAACCTTGTGTTTCAACAGTAACACGTTTTTAAATTTAAAATACACCGTTTCAAGATGGAGGTTCTATTAATTGTAAATGAAAATATTATGGGTGATCCACCGAGGACGGATGGACACCTTCACGCAGTAAAGTATGAAAATAAAAAGAAAATGTAAGGTACCTTGTAACAGATTGCCTTATGTAGGCATGGACCTTATTGCACCGAGCTAGTAGACGCCAGTGCTCCAAACTATCGACGCTCCAGTGAGTCAGCTAGACGTTGACCACAGGTTTCCCGAGAGCGGGGCGATGTCGGGTAGCGCAGCAATCTAGCCGGCAACCGAGACAGGACAGAGGCCTGCTACGTAGTCTAACAAGGCTTGCAAGAGCTTGCAAGTGTGGCTAATGAGGCTAGCGAAGCTAGCGGAGCTAGCGAAGTTAGCGGAGCTAGCGACCCTATGATCAGAAAGAAAATCATAGTAAATTACATGAACAAAATTATCAAGATGAATCCCCTACTATTAAGAAAGAATATGTGAAAATATGTTCACTTACCAACGTTGTTGGGTCAAATAGAAGAACAGAATAGGATAGTGGTGTAGGCAGACATCACGTGGTACAGGCAATGGTGTGGCTGAAACGTATCGGAATTTCCAGTTAATATTTGGAAGAATATTACACTGATTCTAGCAAAACAATAAAAGGTTATACACCGATGATTACCACTCACCTCAGACTTTATTTAAGGATATTTTATAGTATGGCGTCAGCCGCCATAGGTTTTAGAGCGAAGCATCGTGCCTACAACAAAACGAAAAACACTATTTAGCATGTTGAAGAAAAACAACACTACTATAGCCACTTGAAGATTACTTACGGATACCCGAGAGGCACCAACGAAACTCCATGACTTTTTATTTTACGAGACGACTTTCTATATCCGAAACAATGCAGTTCGATCTCCAGAATGAATTTGCAATATCGAAGAAGAAATCTAACGGGACTCAACTAACACGCTCTGAAGTCATCAACACAACCAGCTATTCGAGACTTGACGTTCGAAATAATAGTAAACTAAACAGAACCAATTTAATCCAAAAGATATACAGAATTTAGCAAAACAAATGTGAAATTGTTTACACCATAAAAATGTATATTAAATAATTTTCTGAAATAAAAACATCGTCAAAACTATAAATCTGTTAAGGGCTGTGACGAACGAAACGTTAAACTATACTTCCGAACGTTCCTGACTGTGTCTTATTATTGCATGGTTACGAAAATTGTAACATTATTGTAGTCGTTTTCTATTAAGGTATTTTATGAATAACTACGTATTTAAATTAGAAATTCCTCAAAAACATTGAACATCAATAATTGAGATTAAGATAATAAAGAAAAGAAATTATTTGTGACGGACATGAACGCTTCGCGTACCATGTCGGAACAGTTTAAAGCGGTAACTAAACGTTATTCAGAAAGAACTGTCAGAATTGTTTACAAGTGAAAATAGGATGTATATTAACAAGTTTTACTTGATTTAATTAAAAATTACAATAGTTTGGGGTTTAATGTGGTAGTATGCTAGCATAGAATAATAGTATCAATCCGTAAGAGTGTCGGAATTACCTAAAGTGAGAGAAAGATAGGCAAAAACAAGGAATGACAATGTATGTTTAGCAAGGGTATTTTGCATAAGTATTTGAATGAAAATAGAATATTTAGAGGTCGTTGCTAGTGAAAAATAAAGACTACAGGATATGTTCTACCTAGTGCAAGGATTGGAATCATAAAATATGTGGAAGTTAAACTTATAATCACCTACGAAGGCGACTCATAATCAAGGTAAGGATTTTCATTTCGAACGAGCTAAAATGCTTATTTTAAGGTTCATGTACACTCTAAAGTGTTACAATATAAATACCTTTAATTTATTCCTAGGTACAGGAATGCAAAATATTTTATAACTCATGGCTTTTATAACTTACAACTTATGGCTTTTTTCAATTTCGAGTGAAATTAATGGGCACATTATAATTTGTATTATATTTATATTGTTCCGCTTAGTTTTAATTTGACGTAACATCATTTCTATCTTCTGTTATTAAAATTACCTACTTTTCTGCATCTTGGTTGCAAATGTTCCCATTAATGTAGCAAAAAGAGATGGAAAAATCCTTCGTTATAACACATTACAATTATCCGCGTCACGTCATAGCGTCCGGGAAGTAAAACTACATAAAACAAGATTGACTAAAAAACATACACAAATGAGGGTCCTTTAAGTTACTTAGCTGTACGTTACTGTACGAGTTTTACTATTTATTTCATAAAAGAAATTCACTATACACACAGCAAATCGTCCATAGTCACGTTATCAAAAATTAAGATTAAAAATAAACAGTTTTATTGTTCTCTTCGACTAGTTCTTGCGAGAAAATGAACAAGTATATAATTAAATGTAAAAATAATATAATATTGTGTCCTTTTTTTTACTTTACCATCTTCTCCGCCTGATGAATATTTTGTAACAAAGGAATTATTTCTACAATTGTCGTACGTTTAAATATTTCCTAAGTAACCAAAAACTAAATGTTAAGTAAATGGTTTCATTATCATTGCCACATATTATTAAATTTGACCGACTAATCGCAACTCTTTAAATAAAATTAACACGAGAAGTGAAACTTGATGATATTGATTTTCATACCTAAATTTAATATTACTTCGTCGCATATTTGGAGAAAAGCACTATGTCTATACATACCTCATACTCATCCACAAAATGACTTTTTCACCTCACTAGCTCGGAAAGCCCAGTTTGTTTGTTTGATATCTATTGAGAAAATCGCTTTTTATCCACATGTGGAGAAAGAATTTTGACGTTTCAACGCAGCTAAAGTAAAATTTGACATGAGCTTATTTTCTGAAAAATCCCGTTTAAAATACCTACATGAAAGCTAATTAGACCTTAGTTTTAATAAATGGCAAATTGGTTGATTATTGCAGATATTTTTCAAAGGTATAGTACAAACCCTTATTCTTTTTTCCTCGCTGTAGTGAGGTGAAAAGTTTTGTGTTATACACGGGCGAAAAGTTATTTTACGTCTCGTGTATTGAAACACTCGCTACGCTCAGGATTCTATTTTGAACCACTCGCTTCGCTCGTGGTCAATCATAGGATCCTTTCGCTAGCTCGTGTTTCGAATAAACACTCGCAGGTAAAATACAACTTTCCCCCCTTGTATAACAAATAACTATTTCAGCCTCTGCACTCTGCAGTAATATACTATAACTGAACACAAAGATGCGAGTATAATAGTGACAATTATTAAGACGCTAGTAGGTACTTCGTTTTGTTACCTCTTCTCCCATAGGTTCTAACTTATAATACCGTATACGGCATATTTTTGGTAACGATACGTCATTTTATTTTAGTATACGAAACAGTTTTATTGACAAAATAAAAATTATGACTAATTTACCTAACTAAAAAACCGTATTAGCACGATGTGGTCTTATTACTTTGACTGTTGATACGTCATTACACCTTAACGCAAAGTTATAAGACCGTATACACCATATTCGGCATTTAAGCTTAGCTTATCATATTTCTAAGAGAAAATACTAAATTAAAGAACCGTATAGTGCGTTTATACCGCCTTTTAGCTAGTTTTATATTTTACTTTATATTTTTACTGCTAAGCTAAAAATGTTTTTTGGGTCTGTAAAAAAAACGAATTCACTTAAAAATGTGATAATACCATAAAAAATAAGTCCCAACACGCTGCTATGAAACACAGAAAAAAATAGTCGAATATGTTGCACCAACATCTAGAAATTGAATTTTGATTTTTTTTTGACGTTTTTTGCGATTATCTCGAAAGTGACTTTTGTCAAAAGGTCGCCTTTTACCGTAGCACGGCAGTATTAGTTTGTTTTGTAGAAAACTATTTTTGTTATTTAAAGAAATTACTGTGACATCTGAACCAGTATCAAGTTGAAATGGAATATCATTGCCTTCAATATTTAAGGTGACATAATGGGGTGGTATTCTACTCATTTTATACATGTCATGGTTTACAGAATATACTTCGAACTCGCTGTACATATCCTTTATGGGTTCCTCTTCCTTTGTAGAGTCCTTAATGTTAGAGTTGCTCGAGTCTTCAGCCGCAGCAAAATTAATTTTATGTATTCGCTTGGTACATACACGAAAAATATGGCCTTGCTGCCCACATCCTGAACAAAATTTTTTTACTAATGAACACGCCGCTTTGATGTGGTTGTCCTTTCCACAGCAGAAACACTTTAATTTTCCCGAACTTGATTTATTATTAAATTTACTGTTACCAGATGCAGTCCTGGGACCTTTGAATGAGTTCCGTGTTCCACTATTCCTATGTGGAAAATGAGTCTGAGAGAAATATGTATCTGTGACTTCGTTTTGCTTAACATTTTGAGTACACTGGAATGCACCTTCCACCAGTTTGGCATGCGTGATTATTTCTTCCAGCGTTGATGAAGAAGTCATTTTTAACAGTTTAAATTTTACCACCTTCGAGGATATACCATCAATAAATTTTTCTTTGATTTGATCCTCCAAATCTTTGAAATTACATCTAGTGCCCAATTTTTTTAGAGCCAGCACATAATCATCAATTGTTTCGTTGTGATATTGGTTCCTTTTTCTGAATGTTGCTCGATCCAAGGCTGATGACTGAGTAGATTCATATTTAGATCTAAGTTTTTGGCATAGTTCTTGGAAAGATATTTTTGATGGCTTTACCGGCGCACATATATTGCACAAAATTTCAAACACTTTTGGTGATAATTTGGTTATCAAAAGTGCCACTTTTTTATCTTCTGGGGTAATATTAAGCATGATGACGCACTCGAGCTGTTGCTCGAACACAGACCAATTTTCGCCGTCGAACGGCTTGACGTCGTTTGCCATAATGCTGAAGGTGACGACACTTTCTTTTATATTTTTCTCTTCTACGCTTCCTTTGTCTTTATAATATTCCGAAAGTAACTTCCGCAATTCGTCAACTTTCGCTTGTGGGTTGTAGGTTATGTTTAGCTCCGTTATTGTTTCTTGGAGTTGCTCTTTTGCAAGTTTATATATCCACGACGTGGGCATTCCTGCCTGATAATTGTCCTCGTCGCCAATGTGGTGTATTAATTAAACGCCAACTTGCATTTAGTATTTATTGCAAACACATAATAAACACTATTACAAATGTTACAATCTTAGTATGAGACGCCATCTTTTATGATGCCCACCGTCATTTGTCACTCGGGTGAGTTGTAGAGAGAGGTAGTGTCCTAAACGCACTATACCACACTAGTACTCCTGGGATTTTCTTGGTACTCAGGACCTTTGTGTATCAATCGTTGGAATACCGCCGGAGCATTACAGAGTCCAAAAGGCATCCTTTTGTATTCAAAGTGTCCATCTTGAGTTATGAATAGGGAATGCAATACCCGGCCTTTTTTGTTACCCGGGTATTACCCGACATTTATTTTCAAAACCCGGGTACCCGGGTAATACCCGGACTTGAACAAAAAGTATTAAATATTGAGTTTTATGGTTATTGCGGGTATTTAAGAATGAAAAACACGTTTGATTACGATTCCAGACTTTGAATCTTATGGCGCTACTTAGGAAGGAGGTGCAAACTTTTTTCAAACATGTGTTACGATTACGATTGTCGAGTACCCGGATAAACTAACAGAGAGCGCTGAAATTTATACGTTGTGACATGAATAAGCCACTGAGGAAGGATTTTGCCAAATTCACTCTAAGTTTAGAAGGTACGGATATCAACAAATTTATAATTGACTAATCGCTACTACATTACTGCCTGGTGGCAAGACGGCACACACAAATTTCAGGAGCCCAATAGATTTGGACAGCGCGGAAACTGCTGTCTGCAGACTGCAACTCAAGTCTAGGATATCAAGAAACTGTGATAAAACCAGAGTTCTACAGGAATGCAGTTTAATCGTCTGGGACGAGTGTACTATGGCGCATAAAAAGGCCATAGAAGCCGTAGTACGGATACTCCAAGACTTCAGAAGGACGGCGCGCGCAATGGGTAGCTTTACAATGTCGTTTTGCGGTAACGCATAGTACTCGAGCCGATCCGACGAGGTAAAATGCCTGCCTGAAGAGGTCGGTGTTGTGGCCGAGCGTGCAGAAGCTTCGCCTGGCTGAAAATATACGTGTCCAACAAGGAGGAAGCTCACATGTCCAAGAATTCGCCCGGGTACGGCTTCAGGTTGGAAAAAGACTTCTGGAGAATCTGGAGGAAACCAACGGCCTGCTTCGATTACCAGAAACGTTATGCAGGATCTTTCCGTCCGTTGAAGACCTTATATTCGGAGCGTATACGGAGTCATGAGCCAGGTGATGGGACGTGAGAACTCTTCGTTTTGTGAGAGAGCCATAATTACGCCGAAAAATGTACAGGCAGCGGCATTTAATGCGTGGAAATTGGCGGAAATCAAAGTTGAACAAGCAGCATATAATTCCATCAAAACTGTCTTGGATGAAGGCAACGTCACAACATCACTCGGGGGAGTTCCTAAACTCATTGAGCGCTTCAGGACTCCCAGCACATACATTAACCCTGGAAGTTGGAGTTCCGATCATGCTTCTACGGAATTTGTCACCTCCGAAGTTTGCAACAGAACCCGGTTACAAGTAGTGCAGATGCAGCGAAACCTCATCGAGGCGCAGATTCTGACAGGGTGCGGCGCCGTGCGGATCTGGACAGGACTACTGTCGACTATCATATCCATCTGTTAACTTTAACTTAAACTTCTGCCTCCGGGGAGAGAAATTAGGGGTGAATTAGCCGCTTAGTGACACAGACCAATTTCCACGCGGGTGGAGCCGCGGGCAAAGCTAGTAAATTACAACGCAGTAAGTTAGGGTTACATGGTTACAGCCATAATATAACATTTTGTTATAAGTTATTTATGATTTCACTAATTTTTCTTAACATTTCTTATTTCGGGTAAAACCCGGGTTATGAGTTGAAAACCCGGGTTTTACCCGACTCCAAATGTAGTCGGGTACCCGGGTACCCGGGTTTTCGGGTACCCGGGTTGCATTCCCTAGTTATGAATGCAGTCAAGTGCCTTCAAGACTCCGCGATAGGTATTTGGTGGTACCCAAAAGTCAGGTCGAGTGTGGTGAAGTACTTCGACCACAAAGGCTGTCAATTTGATCCTCGATCAATGGCATTGGATATTTGTCTTTTATGGTCTTCTTATTAAGTGCCCTATAGTCCACGCAAAGGCGCAAGTCCCCATTCTTTTTTGGCACAACTATAACTGGACTTGCGTATTCTGACTCAGACTCCCGTATTATGCCGTTGGCACAAAGATCTTCAATAATAGACTTCACCTTTTCTCTTTCGGATACCGAAAGACGATACGGTCTATAAGTGACTAGGGTGTCATCTTTTAATTTGATACACATCTCAGTCAAATTAGTTTTGCCCAACTCAGCAGTACAAAACGCCATTACATCTCTGTTGTCATTTAAGAGATCGCAAAGTTCTTTTTTCACATGGTCCTTTAGCTCATTATCCGTGTTTAGATGATCAAACTTGATGTCGCGAGTCTCTTGAACATCGACCTGACACACAGTTTTAACGTCATTTTGTACTTGCAGTTGGTTTTCCTTTTGTTTAAGCACGTCAATTACAAAATCTGGTAACACAATGCCTCTAGCCATTAGCTGCCCTTTATACAAACTAATTGAGGACGTTGTCAGACCTAACGCCACCATATTCGATCGACCTTTATCGAATTTATAAATGCCGGGTAAAATTATATACTCTGATTCGGGCTTAAGGCACGCCTCCGATGAGATGTACAAACTCGCTGGTTCAAGACACTCAGAGGTCGTAACCAGAATAACAGTTGCACCAGTTACCTTAACGGATTCTTCGAGGGTTACTTGTACCAGCCTGTCTATTGCTTTGAATAGAATCAGTTCCGTATCAGTTTTGTAGACTCTCACGTTCGGCATCTCCGTGAGATTTTGACCGATGAGTATATTTACGCCGTAAGGTAACATGGTATGCGGTACTATGTATGCATATATTTCCTCATTCAGGAAATCGACCTGGATGGAAATTTTGACTTGTGCGCTGGGTTTTACAGAACAGTTTGCAAATCCATTCAATAGCGGTAATACGCTTTGATCTTGGTTAACGAGCATTGAGTCGATGGAGATATTATCGCCGAGTAACGTACATTTGCTACCAAGATCTACGAAAGCTCTCATACTCGTACTTTGCTCGTTAATCGTGACATCCTTGAAATACTTGTCGCAAGTACCCAATGCTGATTCTATTTTATTAACGCTTTTGGTAGCAGTTGCTGCGTGTGTCTTATCTGCGTTATAAGGAGTTTTGTCGCAGGAACTAGCATTACGCGAGTCATCGGTCCGACATACTATGAACGCCTACCCGCCGATCTTCGGAATGAACCATCTGACATGGTATTCAAGTGTAAATTGAGAAACCTTTTATTGGAAAATCCTTTGTACACGGTTGAAGATTATCTTGACATGTTTAGATTTAATTGTTTTGTATTATAGTGTACCATAAGTGACGATCCTTTGTGGTGACTGTTGACATTTAATTTGTATAATAAGTGAATTTATTGTCATATTTATTTTACATTATTAAAATTGTTATATTACGTATTTAAAATTTTTTGACATTTTTTTTTCTTAGCTATCTATTGAATTATGACTTGCTGAATTTGTTTATTTTTGTTTATTATGTTGACCATCACCGTATAGATTCGTGTAAATTGACTATGTATAATTTATAATGTTTCCCTATATGTGTGAAATAAATATAATCTAATCTAATCTATGGACTCGCTTACATTTGCCACACCTAACTAAGTCCTTTGGGCAAGCCTGCCAAAAATGGCCCTTTTCTCCACAGTTAAAACAGTTTATTGTTGTTTTCTTTATATTATCTGGAGCTTGTACTCGTTGCTGTTTTTGTGGATTAACGACTGGACGATAACTCCCAGTGTTCTTAGCGATTGCCTCCCTTTTAGTGGAAATTTTCCTAAAATATGTAAGAACATCTTCAGGTTCCTTGAAACAAGATCCCTGAGCGTTCATACGGATATTGTGTTCAAATATATCGTGAGTGAGACAATCAACCGCTTTCAACCCACGTATTCCACACCGGTTAATGAGTCGAATTTTATCGTAATAATACTCTTCCAGGGTTTCGGTTTTCCTACTTTTGCGAGCTAGCATTTCAGTTAGAAGATCCCCATAATTGTCTTCGCAAGGGAAAGCTTTCAAAAGCTTATCTTCCCATTTACTCCATGAATAATTTACACTAGTGAGCCCATCATACCATCTTTTCGCCAAGCCAACAAGTCTAGGCAGAGAATAGTAAATGGTTTGTCTTTTAGACCATCCATATATGAGAGCTGACTCGTTAATTTTCAATAGCCAGTCATTCATTGTCTGAGTTTTGGCCTGAGGATCGAACTCATATTTTGTGACCCGTGACCGTGAGGCGTACGATTTTTACCCTCCAGTGCTGCCACTAACTGCTTTAAAACAGACGATTCAGCCCGGTCAGAACTCGTATTTGACGGACTACTAACACGCCGACTTCTCTTCTTCCGTTTTGTGCGTCTTTTTGAACGGCTACTCCTAACCGGAGAAGAGGAGCTGCTAGAGTATGATGTACTACTACTATTATTTCGCTTACGGGTAGACCTAGTTTTTGTGCGTACAGGACTCGAACTTGGATGCCCTCTTCCTTTCTTAACTTTCCGGCGAGGATTCCCTTCGTCCGACTCGGCCGGTAAAGGAGGTGTTCCAGGTTCAGACATCGTCACCTCTCTATTATTGTGGCACCGAAAACAAAAGAAATTGCCGTTACTTAGTCGTAGTTATTATTCATCGATGTATAATAACAAGGAGTTTTTCGTGATATCATACCCCGTACCAGTTGCCAAAGATTTAATTTTAAACGAACGCATTGATAGTTCACAACAACAATAACTCAAGCAGGGTAAATATCCGCAAGGGGGACGTCATTTAAGTTAATCATCCAAAAATATTAAAGGATTGATCCGATTCGACTCGCTTCAATCGGGTAGTCACGAATATTTTAATAAGAAAAAGCGGTCAGATTAATAACACTTAAGAAACATCAAATACTTGAATACTTGCTAAATCTTATGGCGACAGAGACATCTTGAAGCGTTAAAAGGTTCAGTTGAGTTCTATGTAGGTACTTAAAATAGTCATCATTAATTTTTGCGATCGATAATAATAAAAAATAATGAAAGTGTCGGATCCATAAATATTTTCTACGCAATATTTCGAAAATAACAACGAAAAATATCAAAACATTAATCAGATTAAACTGGATTTAGTAAATTTAATCATAATTTCCTTTGGACAACGTGGTCGAATTAAGTAAATATAAGTGAACGATTAAGTTCATAAGACTTTTATAACGTCATATTTTAAAAAACACAATTAAAAATAATCAAGGATTACACAGATCCAGTTGGATTTAATATAGGTGGGTACTCGAGATTGTCATAATTAGGAATCATGATCCAATTAAAAAAAACGTGGCTTATCAAATTCGTTACTTAATGCTTTCTTAATTAGGTATATGTCGAAAATACCATCTAAAAATAATACAGGATTCACCGGATTCAATTGGATTTAATATTATTGCGCAATATTATCAATAAAATAAATGTGATATATTTTCAAAATATAAGTCAATCGAGACTCACACATTATAACTAAATCATTTTCCGTTATCATCATCTCAAGATAAAGTATGATTAACAAGATAAAGTCAGATTGATTTTTATATTATTATAATATTCACTTTTCTACTTTACCAATATTCACCAAATATCATGCATGGTTCGTTTAATAGATATAATACAAATTGACTCAAATATACTTTCAACAGCAATTATACTCTGTATAGACTATTATCGTCGTTATTTTAACAACTTGGGAATAATAACTAAAATAAATAAATTCTAGTTCATTAGAATTCAGCATACCTTCTCGTATGAAACTCTGACTATAACGCTTTGCTCTTAAATATAAAATAGCTGGTTAATTTTGTTCTAAGTAGTCAGTCTAAACTGAACACTCCTTTCAAATAATTTTCTCACTTCAATAATACAACTTTAAGACTCACCCAATATGCTGTACTTAGAAGAGTATCGCGTTGTTCTCAGCCACACTTCTGATATATGAAATCATAACACTCTTACACAAAGTATTAACTTTATTATTCTGATCTACAAAGTCACATTTACATTCAACAACACTCGTCGCGCGCGCGTTTAAAAAACAGGAATGCCGCCACCGGCCGCCATCATTGTCACTTTCTCCCGTCCGGTGGCTCCATCTATTGGTGATGCTACGAAATCCGTAGTCAGCTATCAAAAACGCCTACACCAAGCTGGTGCTCGCTCAGAGGTTCCATTTTGTCCGATGTATCTTGCATTTATTGATCAATCATAATTATGTCAACAGTGTTTCTAACATTTGTAATATACAAGTTTATGGTTTTTACATTTTATTTACTTATCATGATGTTGCTCCTTTTCATGATTCTAGGTTAACGGGAAGTACCTATAGGTTTCGACTCCCTTGCTAACGTCAACGAATGCAGTATACAAGCTTGTGGCTGTTGATTGTGTTGACTTAGAACTTTGTTTTTTTTAAAGGGGTAGCAGACTTACATAATTGATATTAATTTCAGCTTGATATCTCCACGATTCTCTTGAAAAAATGTGGTTGACAGGCCTTTAGACGGATAACAAAGTGTCCCTATAAGAGTTGTGTTTTTGCCTATAGAGTAAGGAAACCTAAAAATCTAAAATTGTATAAACATGAAGATTATCGTGGAACAATGGTACTTTACTCTCTTCTTAAAACAACACGACTGTTTCGTGTTTTACATCTCATTTGCCGCCGAACGGCCGTGTTCTCCGTTTACTTTCGCGCGACCGCTTAAATGGAACTATAAAATCGCTTAAGGCCTGAGGGCTGTAATGGCGGAGCGAGATCTATTACATTTCAGTACTCTTACCATGAGTTTACAGTGACCGTTATCGCTAGTGACTGCGTAGAGAATTGTAGTTCTACAAAGTAACCGGTACGGGACGCTCCATACAAATCGTTTACGCTGTCGCCAGCGAGCACGGTCACGATAACTCATGGTAAGGGCACTAAGTATAACTGTAATATTTGCTGTAATCTGGCTTGTAGTTACGAACCGTTGTTTTGCTTTCAAGTTAGAGCTTGCTATACTGCCGTCCTAATTCAAAAGGAAGGATGTTAAAATGATCGTATTTCAAATTAATATTTTTAAATATACATTCAAGTATTTCGTTGTAATTAAAATGTTTTATTTAATAGGAAAATATGTAAATTGGATCATGAGTATCATTTTTGCATTGTCAAAAGTTAAACTAAAAACGCTCAAATAACTCATGGTATATAAAATAACTACCTAATATTTATATATTTTGCTGACTTTGCAGTGGCAAAAACTACTCGTAACATAGTAAATTATTAATCACATCATTGCAACACATGTTCATAGTTTCATTGTTAATCAATATTAAATAATTTTACACTAACGTAGTTCTGTAAGGAAAAATATCTTCCTACAGAAACAGTGTCATATCTTATAGATATATATATATACATACATTAAAAAAAAACACACATAAAAATTAAATTGAGACAAAACAAACATTAAAAGGAGCAAAACATAAAACACAATAAACAGTGTTCATAATGTAATAACCTAAATTAAAAATTTAAAACACTTCTCTCATTCAATGAGTGAAATAAATAAAAAATTGGGCAAGTGCGAGCCCGACTCGCGCATGAAGGGTTCCGTACCTATACATATATAATCTATAACAAGTTTGTTGTATGGGAGCCCCCTTAAATATTAATTTTATTTTATTTTTTCTATTTGTTGTTATAGCGGCAATAGAAATACATCATCTGTGAAAATTTCAACTGTCTAGCTATTGTTGTGATATATTGAGAAATACCTACATGTATTGGTGGGTAGATTTTAAAAATAAAAAGTCAGTCCTTGTCGAATACGTCTTTCATTCACATCATGGTGACAGCGGTGTAGAATTAAATTATAAAAGTGGCGAATTACGTGCATTTGTGCTGTAAATAAGTTATTCCGGAGATTAGTGAATCATTTGTGTTTATCGTAAACAATATGGAACACGCGCGACCTCCGCCTGAGTTGTGTTTAGAGGGCGGCCCGGCACGGCGCGCCGACGCATGGCGTCGGTGGTACACGCAATTCCAGGTGTTTCTAAAGGCTTCCGGTGTCAATAAGGAAAGCAGTGATGTACAAGCGAGTTTATTAGTGAACTTGATAGGGGCGGAAGGTTATAATGTGTACATGACTTTCAGGTTTACGAAAGATGAAAATCGTGATGATTTAAATACATTGGTTAATAAGTTTAACGAGCACTTCGGAACGAAGCAAAATGCTACAATGGCGCGATTCAAGTTCTTCTCGAGAAATCAGGAAGACGGAGAATCCATAGACGAATACGTTACGGCTTTAAAAATACTAGCTCAACCATGCGAGTTCAACGACCTCGAGGAGAGCCTAACGCGAGATCGCATAGTGTGCGGGGTGGCCGACGGTAAAGTACGCGATCGCCTACTCAGAGCTGAGGATCTCAATCTAGAGAGAGCTGTGAAAATATGTCAGGCGCATGAAATGTCTAATGAAGAAAAGCGCCAGATCGAGGGGACCGGCACCGCAGCATCATCGTCAGCAGTGGACGCAGTGTACGGGGCTGCAGGTCGGCAGCCCGGGGGCGGTCGGGGCCGGCGCCCGATGCGCTGGCGCGGCCGCGGCGGCGGCGGCGGCGGCGGCGGCGGAGCGCGCCGGGCCCTGGCGCCGCGCGGGCCCGCGCCCGGCGCGAGCGCGCCCCCGAGCTCCTGTGCCGCCTGCGCCGGGGTTTACTGCGACGGAGGGCATCGATGCCCGGCTAGGAACGCGAAGTGTTTGTTTTGTGATAAAATAGGTCATTTTAAAGTGAAGTGTCCGTTCAAGCGCCCGAGCAAAGTATATCACATCGAAGAG
Source organism: Apotomis capreana (assembly GCA_947623375.1). Classification (NCBI taxonomy): domain Eukaryota; kingdom Metazoa; phylum Arthropoda; class Insecta; order Lepidoptera; family Tortricidae; genus Apotomis; species Apotomis capreana. Next base: position 5,881,476 of record OX392508.1, on the reverse strand, counting down.
AACGACGACTACAGTGACGAGGAACTGTACTTCGTGGACGGGATAGTTGAGGACTGCACCGACGGTGAGAACCGTAAAAAATGGTATGAGACTTTATTACTTGGTGTTAATCGTAAGAAAGTAACATTTAAGCTCGATACTGGCTCGGATTTGAACGTTCTATCAGTTAATAGCTTCGAAAGGTTGGGCCACGATATAAAACATGTAAAATCCGAAAATATTAGGGCTCAATCTTTTTGCGGCAATTATATACCTATTATTGGTTCGTGCATTATAAACTGCTTATATAAGGAGCGTTTATATCCGTTGCGTTTCGTCATATCTGAGCATGATTGTAAAAGTGTATTGGGGAAAAATGCTTGCGAAGAGCTAGGACTTGTCAAAAGAATATATTCGCTTAGCATTGACAACTACGATGATCTTTTTCACGGTTTAGGTAAATTACCGGGTGAATATACCATTGCTGTTGAGGAAGGAGCGCAGCCGACGGTCTGTCCGGTACGTAAAATACCTATGGGTGTGCGCGACAAGTTGAAGAGTGAGCTCGAGCGTTTGGAGAAAATGGGAGTTATTAGGAAAGTATCGCATCCTACGCCGTGGGTGAACGCGATTGTCGTAGCCGCTAAAAAAGATGGTAGCATTCGTGTATGCCTCGATCCGCGGCCGCTCAACCGCGTCGTGCGCCGCGCGCGCTACCCGCTGCCCGCGCTCAGCGAGATCGCGGCGCAGCTGCAGGGCGCGCGCTATTTTAGCAAACTCGACGCCCGGTCCGGCTTTTGGATGGTGCAGATTGATGAAGCCAGCGCCGATTTATGTACATTCGGAACGCCTTTTGGAAGATACCAGTACTTACGGTTGCCGTACGGCATCAATTGTGCTTCGGAAGTTTTTCACTCTAAGGTTCGTCAGATCCTGGAAGATCTGGAAGGCGTCGAGTCATTTGTTGACGACATAATTTGCTGGGGTCGCACCCTAGCCGAACACGATGCGCGGTTGAAGCTTCTGTTAGACAGAGCACGTGACGTAGGTATTAGGTTTAATAGACAAAAATGCGAATTCCGCGTAGAACAGATTACCTATCTTGGTCACACATTTAGTAGGGAAGGTATGCGCATCGATGCAGACAAGTTAAAAGCCATAGAAATGATGCCCTCGCCACAGGATCGTTCGTCCTTAGAAAGGTTTTTAGGTATGGTAAACTACCTGTCCAAATTTATACCAAATTACTCGGAGGTGGCGTCGCCGTTGCGATGTTTGTTAAAAAAAGACGTCGAGTGGTGTTGGGGGCCGGAGCACGAGGCGGCGGCCGGGCGGCTGAAGGCGCTGGTGTGCCGCGCGCCCGTGCTGGCGCTGGTGTGCCGCGCGCCCGTGCTGGCGCTGGTGTGCCGCGCGCCCGTGCTGGCGCTGGTGTGCCGCGCGCCCGTGCTGGCGCTGTTCGTGCCGAGCGCGCCCGTGCGCCTCTCGGTGGACGCTAGCGCGCACGCGCTCGGGGCGGTCCTGCTGCAGGCTGGCAGGCCCGTCGAGTTTGCATCTGCTACGCTAAGCGATGCACAGACTAGGTATGCTCAGATAGAAAAAGAGCTGCTTGCTATCGTCTTCGGGCTCGAGCGCTTCCATCAGTATGTATACGCTCATGGAGACGTAACCGTGGAGACCGATCATAAACCTCTGGAAGCCTTGTTTTCTAAACCACTAGACTCTGTTCCTGCCCGACTGCAGAGGATGATGCTTCGTATCCAAGGTTATGATTTCAAGGTTGTTTACAAGCCGGGAAAATATATGTACGTTGCCGACACCTTATCCAGAGCACCCTTACCAGAAAACATTAGTGATAAAATATCAGAGGAAATTAATGAGCAGTCATGTTTTCTGCTAGAGAATGTAAGGTTCAGCGACAGTAAATTACGCGTGATAAAAGATGAGATAGTAAAAGACGAGGTATGCCAATTATTAATTAAATATATTCAATCCGGGTGGCCACCAAATAAGTACGATGTTGATGAAAAAGTGCGAGGACACTGGTCGTTTCGTGACAGTCTCGAATTCGTGGGAGGTATAATTTTCAAGGATAATTTAGTGTATATTCCTACAGCATTACGTACGGAAATGCTAAATCGCGTGCACGACGGGCACATGGGCGTCGACAGATGCAAGCGCCACGCGCGTGACGTCATGTTCTGGCCGGGGATGAGTCGCGACGTGGAGCGCCGCGTGCGCCGCTGCGGCGCCTGCGCCGAACGCGCGCCGCGCCCGCAGCGGGAGCCTATGCTGCCGCACCCCATACCCGACTTACCGTGGACTAAAGTAGACTCCGACATTTTTCAATACGGAACTAAGTATTTCCTTATACTGGTAGATTATTATTCTAATTTTATAGAAGTGAGCCCGATCAAAAGTATCGGAAGTCGAGCTGTTATAAATGCAATGAAGGATCAATTTGCGAGACACGGAATCCCGTGGAAATTAGTTACAGACAACGGACCCGCATACGCATCTAAAGAGTTTGCAGATTTCAGAAAGGAGTGGGGTTTTGATCACGTGACGACCTCTCCTCACTATCCACAATCGAACGGCCGTAGTGAAAAAAGCGTACGTACCATAAAAGATATTCTTATTAAATCAATTAATTCTGGTACCGACTTTTATTTAGGCCTTCTAAATTTTAGATCGACGCCCCGAGATAACTTAAGTTCACCATCTCAACTGCTAATGGGTCGGGCACTCAACACTAGATTGCCGACACACGAGAGCAAGCTTCGGCCGAGCCGCGATAACCGACGAGATTATGAGAGTATGGTGCGCAAGCAACAAATCAGTAAGCAACACTACGACCAGCGAACACGGCCGCTGCCGGAGTTACAGCCGGGCGACCCGGTTCTCGTGGTTGACGGCCGACACAGAAGAAAGGCCCGTGTCGCATCACAGGCTGACCAGCCCCGTTCTTATTTTGTGACAGATTATACTGATAAGCGTATTTTAAGAAGAAATAGGCGACATTTAATAAAAATCGAACCAGGTTCCCCTATTGATAATAACAATGCGAGTGGTGAAGAAGCCTGGTCGAGTGCCGACAGCGACAACTCGTCGCCTCCGGCCGACGACAACACAAACACGGCATCCGCACCCGCGAGCGCGAACGAGCCGCCCCCGCAGCCTGTCGCGCACACACCCCCGCCAGTACCGCGCGAACCCAGACCAGCGGCAGTAAAAGCGCGCATAAATATTAAAAACTACCTATAAATTTTGTCTATAACCACTCATCAAATTATTGCTACATGTTAAAAACAAAGTATAAATATATATATATAATAATAAAAAATAAAAAAGAAGAAGGAGATACGACGTTATTACTAATTTTAAAATACAGAATAACGTGCAGCATCGTGAAATGAACAGGTTGTTATAAGGGCCAATAAAATAAACAATGGCTATCGTGCATGCGTCTGATAAGCATTAAATGTAAAACGAATGATTTATATGTATAAGATAATAATAATTGTGCCTAAGAAATATATTAAGTATACAAGTATACATTCGTATTAGAAATGCGCAGTAATACAGTAATGTTAATTATTTAATTAATTTGTTATTGCAAATAATATTATACCCTAACTTTACTTTATAAAGCTAGTGTTGTATTAGGTTGCTCGTAATTCACCTTACCAATCCACTAACGGATTAAATATAATATGCTATGTACTATAAATAGATAAGTACCTATTGTAGCTTTCTTGGATAAAACTAAGTTAATTTATCTATGATTAATTAAGTTGCATTGTCTTCTTTTGTTATAAAGGGAAAGATGTTGTGATATATTGAGAAATACCTACATGTATTGGTGGGTAGATTTTAAAAATAAAAAGTCAGTCCTTGTCGAATACGTCTTTCATTCACATCAGCTATCACCGTTGTTGAGATACAGCCTGGTGACAGACGGACGGACGGACGGACGGACGGACGGACGGACGGACGGACGGACGGACGGCGAAGTCTCAGTAATAGGGTCCCGTTTTTACCCTTTGGGTACGGAACCCTAAAAATGAACATCATGTAACTACAAAATTTTGAATTGTTAGCTTCAATATTGGCTAAGATCTTGTCACTTGTTCCAATTAACGCTGAATATTTTGGAAACTGGGGCCCAATTCGAGAATGCCGTTGGAGATATCGCCTAACGTCAAATCTCCATTAGATAACAGTTATATCGCCATTGAACTGTCATTTAAATGCGATGAGCTTAAAAGTGACATATCTCATCTCAATTTTGGAAATACGAAGGCGATAATGATTGTCAAAAATGTTATTGATGTATATAAATTTCTGTTTTGAACGAAACGTAACGGACTAATTTCACGTACTACGCGGTCAATTTAAAGTATGCGCCTGTTATTTATGCCGTCACATACAAAGGAAACGAAAATTTTGCGCGTCCGAATTGACGAAGTTGCGATGTTCTAGGGATATCGCCACTTGTCAAGTAGGCACACGTCAAAAGTGACGGATGGCGATGAAAAGGAGATCTCTCCATTATATCTCTAAAATTGGTCGAATACCCCCCCTGGTCCCATTTCTACCAAACATAGCCAAAAACCATTTCGACGGACAATTAAGACTTTCGATTAAAACAAACCGCACTCAAATTGGTCCATCCGTTTGAAAGCTACGATGCCACAGACAGATACACAGACATACGGACAACAAAGTGTTCCTATCCGTTTTTGCCGATTGAGGTACGGAATCCTAAAAGAATACAGAATTGGATTTTGTTGCTCTGTTGCTGCATTATAAGCATGATAAAAAAAACAATCACACAACTTTATTACATAGCGTCGAGATGCACACGTTGACAAACATACGTCATACGCTTATGCAGGAAGTAAGTGTTTGTACAACTTTACCATAAATAGTGAAACCACTTACACAAAACGCTTATTTCTGTGTGCGATTACATTTCACAAGCATACGTAACTTTCCTCGACTATTCGTCTTCCCCTATGTTCCACTTGACTATCTTACTTTTACAGTAAAAGACAATAACGTACCCTCATTACACATACTTACAACCTTCTCTCCCTTGGCCGTTAAAGTAGGTGCGGTGCATAAGGAACCAACTGACAAGTGCAATTGCTGAGATAGGAGATAGCGCAGGCACGCCCCGCTGTTAACACTTCCCTGGCACGCCAGGGGGCACGACCCCTGCAGATAACACTTTACGATTTTTAAACGGGCTCTAGTGGAGTAAACAGACGATTTTAATGCAGAATTTTACCGCGCTTCAGTGTGCCCAGGCTAAATAAAATCGTAACGTTTTTGACTTCATATAGTTTTGATATGACTGTATCAAATCAAATCAAAACATTAGTATTTAAATAGACACACGGAAACGTTATTAAAGTCAGTGTAGTAACTCTATAGAAATTGCTAAATGAATGTTGATATTACCATATTACTTTAGAACTTGTAAAGGAGATTAATTGTCAGCAAAGATTACGTTATTTAGTACAAATTTTATATCTAAAAATTTATTGAGAAGTAATCTTATGCAATAGAGCTAGCCTGATAATGATAAATCTCTCTGATAAATTATGTGGAGAAATCTGCACTTTGAGTGAAACATGACTGTATCTATGTATGTATGTATATACTCATAACAGTAATCCTGTCTGTCCAAAAAAAATACTGTTACATGGCTTATATTATAATATGCGAGGAGTGAATAATCAAAACAAAACACTTACGGCGAGGGACTGACTTGACCATTTGTGCCGTAGGCCGTAGTGAATTCCTTTAACATGTATTGTACAATCAATAAAATCTTGAACTGTGTCTTCACGCTGGTATGTGGCTATGGCTTTCTCATGCGTTTATAAAGCAATTATATTGAAGGCACAAGGCGCTCTGCAGAGCATGATTGCAAGCGACGAAAACCAGGAAATAAATTACATGCAGTACAGTGACTACTTGGTAGCTGGTAACCTGCAAAACTATCTAGTAATGAATTAGAGATTCTTTCTCGAGGTTTAATAAACCGATGTTATTCTTTAAATTAGATTACCGTGGCTATTTTTTATTATTTGTGCAACAGGAAAGTCTCCCCTTTGAGTTTCTACGGTGCTCAAATATGTTAATACCGTCACAAAACGGACATTATACGTTAAAAGCCTACGTCAGCAAACAGTACATCTCCCACTATTGACCAGTAGGTATGGTAAAGCATCTGTTAGTCTCGCACTACGTGCTTGTCAAAAACTGAGAGTTGCTTAGTCATTTATTTATGGCGTGATAAATGCAACTTTCATTGGCCCGCTGGTTTGTCTTAAACTGGGAAGCCCTTTGTTTCTTAGATACTTATCTCGTCGAATGTTTAATTTCACCTTAAAATCGTTTCGCAGAATTTTTATTCCTCTGTAGTCATACATTTTTCAGAATTCCTGCAAATATCATCCTATCGATTAGGTTACGTTAGGTTAGGTTTGTTTTGTAACAATCTCAAATAGTTTACGGTTGCAAAGATAATTGCTTTCTACGAAATGATTTTTCAGCAAAAAATAATAATTCTAATTGAAAAGAAGAATGCAGCCAAGTCAAAGTATAAAACTAATTGCACAGAAAGTAATAAAGCACGCTATCTAGCCTTGCGTAATCGATGCAACAGGATTTGTCGTGATGCTCAGAGACGTCATATCCATCATTCTGTGGAGAATGGTGACCCTGCAAAAGTCTGGAAATTTCTTAAGTCACTTGGAGTTTGAAAGTCACAGCAGAACCCCTATACTAGTGATATAAATTTCGATCAGCTTAATCAGCATTTTTCCACTTCTGCCACTTTCAGTGGCTCAACTAAAGTTAAGACTCTTGATCGTCTTTCGTCGCTTCCAACTCCTGACTTTTCTCCTTTTTCTCTTGCACAATTTACCGACAGTGATGTTAAGAAGAACATATTAGCGATTACCTCAAATGCCGTTGGCGTGGATTGCATTAGCCGTAATATGATCCTCCCTCTCCTTGATCTCCTTGTACCCATTATTACCTTTATCCTCAATAATTCTATATCCACTAGTACTTTCCCTACGCTCTGAAGGATGCCAATATTATCCCGATACGCAAGAAGCCCAACCCTTCCGTGTTTTCGGACTATCGACCTATCTCCATTCTCCTCTTCCTATCTAAAGTGCTTGAGCGTCTTGTACATAAGCAGCTGGCATCTTTTCTTAACCGCAATGATCTGTACAATGTATTCCAGTCTGGGTTTCGTCCTGGTCATAGTACGGCTACTGCTCTAATCAAAATTACTGATGATATTCGAGAAGGTATGGATAAGCGGAAATTAACGGTGTTAACGCTTCTTGATTTCAGCAATGCGTTCAATACTGTTGATTTTGATATTTTATTAGGTACTCTACGTTCTCTAAATATATCTCCTGCGGTTATTGATTGGTTTTGTAGTTATCTAGGTGGTCGTCGGCAGAGAATAAAGGTGGATAATTCCCGATCTTCGTGGTGCAACACTTTGGCCGGTGTTCCGCAGGGTGGAGTGCTATCACTCTTGTTGTTCTCTATTTTCATTAATTCCATTACCGTAACCTTTCTTCGCGCTATCACCTTTATGCCGACGATCTTCAAATTTATTTGCAGGGTGAAATTGGAGAATTTCCGCCTGTTATTAACTCTGTAAATGACGACTTGGCTCACATTTTGAACTGGAACTATAGCTTTGGTCTCAAGGTAAACCCAGCAAAGACCCAAGCTATTATAGTTGGTAGTGCTAACCTTATAGCTAGGGTTGATGTTGATAAGCTGCCATCAATTTATTTTGATGGTGTCTTAATTCCTTTTTCACAACAAGTCAAAGACCTGGGTATTATTTTGGACCAGACTTTATCTTGGGTGCCTCAGGTGAATGAAGTCAACAGGAAGATGTTTGCAGCGGTGAGCTCTCTTAGAAGACTCCGTAATTTTCTTCCAATCGCCACCAAAATTGCGCTTTGCCAAACCTTACTTCTTCCAATCTTAGATTATGCTGATATCTCCTACCCTGATCTCACAGAAGAACAGCTTAATAAACTTGAGCGTATTCAGAATATTTGCAACAGGTTCATATTTGGGCTTCGTAAATCAGTGCCTCCAGTGAAGAACGGAATAAGACGAGTTATTCCCTTTGGATTTTATTGCACCATTGGAATCAGCTCGTCAAACTACATAACATATCAAAAGGACGTATCTCTAGCTGTCTCCTAACCTAGTTTTTTCGATGAGCTAAAGGGTATAAGTCGAGGTTCAAAAAGGTATAAGTTACTCTTATTTTGCATTGCAGACGTTAACAAGGGAATAAATGATGTCGAGCCAAAATTACGCATGAACCCAAGGAAATATTTACACTTATATTTTTGAATTTGGACATAAACACATCTATGCCATGATTCTAACATGAGCATAAAGGAATAACTCGTTTAGTGCCACCGGACCAAGTAGCGCCATTTTGACATAAACACATTTATGTAATTTTTCTAACATGCTCATAAAGGAATAACTCGTTTAGTGCCACCGGACCAAGTAACGCCATAGGACAGTTTCGCTACCAATACCGTCTTGCTATTGGTCTATTTGCGTACCGCAGTTATTTCATTAATTAACCTTTGTAGTTTTAATAAAACCCCCCTCTCGATTTTAATTTTTTTTAAGTTATAAAAGCCTTAAACTCAATGGATGAAAGAAAGTGGCAACAGTTTTACCAGTGAGAAGAAATTGTAGTGGAAAAAAGTTTTCCACTACAATTTCCACATAGCATATGTATATTTTGTACTATAGCTTTCACTTCTAGCTGTTTTTACATAGCACCTTTATGCATGTCACAGTCGCAAATGTGTATTATTTTAATTTTTTTGAGAAGAAAGAAAGTGTTATGTTGAAATTAAATCACATTATCATTTTTATAACGTTTATTTATGCGGGTACTTGCGTTAACTGGGTGTTAGTTTTTGATGAAAATGTGACTAATTCATTGAAACTGTGCTAAGTTTTACTTATTTACATGCAAACTTTAACCATGAATGAAGTTATTCAAATTAATTATCTTTAAAATATACTTATATTGCGTTGTATTTCTCCTGTATGTTTTAGTTATGAGGTGCCCAATAAAGAGAACGTACTCATGTATGGTATTGTATTGTACCTATATAATTATACATTCAACATATTATTACTGACATTGTCATGTATATTTCAATATCCTATCGAATCAGTTACAGTTTCTACTTAACTTTAGTTTTCTGACATGACTCTTTCATCCACTATTGAATTGTGAATAAATATTTAACAAACTTTTAAATCTCACTGCATTATCTGAGTAACGTGAACAGGACAGGATGATACTTATGTTGTATTTTTAAACTCAAAAATATACAAGTGGTAAGAAAGTTGAAAATTTTGTAAATTAATCCATCGAGAAAAGTATGGTGTCTATTTACTTTATTATAATTAATTCATCAGTCTGGACTTTGTCAACGACTCGTTATTTTCATTCTATTCGTGAAGTGTTTTATTAAGAGGATAGTTTATAAAAGTGGGCTAAGCTTGACGAAAAAAACAATAACAAACGGAATAATAATGGAGGAGGTATTAACACGTTCTTTATTAAAAGTTTTTATTAATATTTACATATTGTATGTTAAAAATATTTCAAGGAAGATTTAATTCACTTTCCGAGGACTTGAGCTGAAATTAGGTTTACATATACTTACATAACATACATAGTTTCAACTCAAGTCCTCGAAAATTTTAATACAATAAGCATGGACCTGATCTGATGATGGGGCCAGAGATGGTGGGCATAGGCAAAACTCTATAATAAAATAACGCAATCCTACTGAGTTTGGGCTTCTTAAATTCGTCTCGGTACTTGATGAATTCCAAAGAAAAATGTACGCTTTTAATTAAAAGGCATGGAAGATATGAATATGAAAATCTTCTTTGTATAACTTTAACAGACATTATCCGAAATTCCGTTACTGATATGTGTTGAGAAATCGGAGGATCTAAATAGAGCTGTTGCCATTCATTGACAGTGAGTGCAATGATATTTATGTTGATATTGATATATTTGATAATAGTAATAAACGAGAATTATTTATTTCATCAATGTTTTCTTATGATCATTCTATTACACAGCCACATTTGACTCCTTAGGTAGCCAATTTCAAACTTGATAAGTCGTGTAATATCTAAAGTACCATATTAAAAATTGGTATAAGTCGTTTCGTTTCGTTTATGCACGTCTTTCACATAGGTATAAGTCGTACTTTTTTCGTTTATGCACGTCGTTCACAATGGTATAAGTCGTGTTCATCTTTTATGCACGTCGTTCATAAGGGCATAAGTCGTTTAATTGCTAAAAAATCGCTAAAATTGGTCCATATAAATTGAGTTATGTCCTTAAATATTCGTGAACAAAAGGCATAACTACAAAAAAACCTGAAAAAAACATATTTACAGGGCCAAATTATTAGTTCTTTATTCATAAAACGAATGCCTAACACCATAGCTTGTATGAAAATGCTTAAAAAGTGAAAGTTCTAAATATCTTCTATTAAAAAATCGTTTTTTGTCTCTCCTGAAAAGTGCCGTTTTTGAGTTATTCCCTTATTCACTGGAGGCACTGAAATATGACCATGTTTCCAGTTTCCGTTCGCAGCTCAAGTGGCTTCCTATCCGCTTTCGTCGTAATTCTCACATTCTCTCTCTTCTTTCCAATATTCTTTTTCACCCTGCAACTCCCTGCTACCTCAAGGAGTGTTTCAGTTACCTTCGTTCTATTAGGTCCTCTCAAAATTTGCTTCTGGCTGTCCCTTCTTCTTCTTCCAAATTCTATAACAGCTCATTTACCTTTCAGGCTACTCTATTGTGGAACTCTCTCCCTGTTGAATTGAAACGTAGTCAATCCGTTGCTACTTTCAAAACACTCCTCAAAGAACATTAATTGTCTCTCCTTTAATACTCTGTCACTGTGACTGACATATAATCTGTGGTTCGTTACACAAAATATTATTTTAAATATAAGGTTTAAGTAAGTTTATATATGAGTATATATTTAGTCTTATGTTCATTTATGTATATTTTTATGTATGTTTATGTATCAATATGTATATATTATTATAGGTTTTAGTAGATTTTAATATTTTTTCAGTAGTTTTCTTGATTACTTTTTGCATTGCCTACTCATCTCATTTCATTTATATTAATCCGCTACCCAAAGGTTGTCCGGAAGAGATCGCTTTTTAGCGATAAGATCGCCTATTATTTGCCTCTATTGCAATGTTAAGTGTCATTTGTATTTGTATTTCTTTCTTCTTGAGGTGTGCAATAAAGAGTATTCTATTCTATTCTATTCTAGGACTCAATATAGACCCGTTAAGTTGATATACTGTTTTTGTTTAGTTATGTTTGTGTGATAGGGGATGATCCCCGGTAAATGATGTACGCAGGCGTGACTTAAAGCTTCCCTTCACCCTTGTTGTTTTTGATTCTTAGTATGTAAGATAGAATGGGGTGGCAGACACAATTACATCAAACCTAGTTGCTGTTTCACGCAAATATTATAAGGTTAGCTCACTTATATCATAGGCATATTTTAGACCGGAAAGTTTGCGAGAACGTACGATCCTCTCTAATGCAAAAACTTTGCAACTGATTTATTTAATTGATAAACAATCATCTACAATCATCAATCAATTCGTATAATAAGACAATAGAAAAATCAAATCTGTGCGCGAACTCCGCAATAACTACTGCTACACACTTTGACTGTTAACATTTCATAAAAATAGCTCACTTGAGCTGTCATTAAATATCTTATTGTAAAAATCTATCTTAAGGTACCTATTTTTAATCATCATCATCATCATCAGCCAAAAGACGTCCACTGCTGGACATAGGCCTCCCCCAGAGAACGCCACCATGACCGGTCCTGCGCCTCCCGCATCCAGCGGACTCCAGTGTCTGAGTGACTTTGAGCCTTCTTATAAGGCTCATCGTGCCGACGTTTCAGTTCCGTATGTCATCACTGGCAACACACATTGTTCAAAGACTTTTGTCTTGAGACACTGCGGGATATTGGACGAAAAGATAGTACGTAGCCTCCCAAACGCTGCCCAGCCAAGTCGGATTCGACGATTGACCTCTTTCTCGAAGTTGGACCTACCTAACTGGACAGTTTGTCCAAGGTATACATAGTTGTCCACAACTTCGAGCGTAGAGTCTCCAATTTTTACCGGTCGTGGTTGAACACGGGCATTAAACATGATTTTTGTTTTCTCCATGTTCATCCTTAGACCAACTCGCTCAGAGGCTCTACCGAGATCTTCGAGCATCGTACTTAGGTCCTCCACGGTCTCAGCCATGACTACTATGTCATCGGCGAATCGAAGGTGAGTGATGTACTCGCCGTTGATGTTGATGCCTAGCCCTACCCAGTCCAGAGTCTTGAAAACATCTTCCAGTGCAGCGGTAAACAGTTTAGGAGAGATCACATCTCCTTGCCTGACTCCCCGCTGCAGTGGTATGGGTTTCGAGTTCTGGTCCTGGAGTCGGACTGATATAGTGGCGTTCTCGTATAAACACTTCAACACTTCGATATACCGGTAGTCAACTTGGCACCGTTGGAGAGACTGTAGTACAGCCCAGGTTTCAATCGAGTCGAAGGCTTTCTCGTAGTCCACAAATCCTAAGCAAAGGGGCAGGTTATACTCCTCGGTCTTCTGTATAACCTGTCGGAGCGTGTGTATGTGATCTAGAGTGCTAAAGCCTTTTCGGAAACCGGCTTGTTCGGGAGGCTGGAAGTCGTCGAGCCTGCATGCGAGACGATTTGTAACGACTCTCGAAAACAACTTGTAGACATGGCTCAGAAGTGAGATGGGTCTGTAATTCTTCAACAAGGTATTATCGCCCTTCTTGAAGAAGAGCACCACAATACTTCTGTTCCATGCCTTAGGCGTTCTCCCTTCCAGTATGACGGAATCAAACAACTTCTGAAGAGCTTTAAGGATCGGTTTTCCACCTGCCTTCAAAAGCTCGGCTGTGATTCCGTCGTCACCAGGTGCCTTATTGTGTTTAAGCTGTTTGAGAGCCGTCGCAATCTCGTACTGGCTGACGTCCGGGATGTCTTCGGTATAGTGCCGGGCTAATCTAGATCTAGGATCGGTATCTAGATCGGGGTCGGGTTGGCGTGTTGACGTGTACAGCTGCCCATAGAAACTCTCTATCTCCCTCAAAAGCTCTGGTCTAGAGGAAACAAGTCTACCATTCTCCGTCCTTAATTTTGCGAGCTGGCTCTGCCCAATAGACAGATCTTTAGCAAAGACTTTGGAGCCCTTGTTTCGTTCAATTGCTTCTTCAATACGATTAGTATTGAATCGGCGTATGTCACGAGTGAGGGCCTTGGAGATCCGTCTATTGAGCTGGCTATATAAGGTCGCGTCACCAGAGGATTGTAGTCTCATTTCGTTCCTTTCCTTCATAAGCTTAAGAGTAGAGTCAGAGAGCTTTTTGGTTTTGTTCGTTCGTCGAGCCTTGAAAAACTTAGACCCAACGGAATGGACAGCTTCCACAAACCCGTCGTTATATTCGTCCATGTCGCTACCTAGGCAATCGAAACGATTTTGGAGTTCGAGCTGAAAACTGTCGGGGTTTTGGATTTGGAATGGTGCTGGCCGGAGCGTAGACTTCATCAATCGAGAGCGCTCTAACTGGACGTTTATATTCAAAGTGCCTCTTACTAGACGGTGATCGCTACCGGTTTTAACCGCATTGATCACAGAGACGTCATTAAATATATGTCTCCTCGTCGACATGATGAAGTCAATCTCATTTTTTGTTGCACTGTCGGGGCTCATCCAGGTCCACTTCCTGTGCTCTCGCTTCCTGAAGAAGGAATTCATCATATAGAGTCCTTCCTTCTCCATGAAACCGGCCAGTCGGTGGCCCCGATAGTTCCGACATCCAACTCCAAATTGCCCCATTAGCTGCTCCCCATCGTCCCTCTTACCCAGCTTCGCGTTGAAGTCCCCCATGACAACGGTGAAGTAGGTTTTTGAGCTATGTATGGCTTTTGTTACATCCTCATACATAGACTCTACCTCATCGTCGGAATGTGCCGAGGTCGGAGCTTAGACCTGTATGACCTTCAGCAAGTATCGCTTAGATACTCAGAGTATAAGATACACTACCCTATTCGACACACTCTCAATCTTCACCACGTTGTTCACGAGGCACTTATGGACGAGAAACCCAACACCTCCCTGGGACAGTTGATCGCCCTCCCGGAAATAGAGTAGGTTACCGGATTTGAGGGTTATCGTGTCCTCTCCCTCTCTTCGGACTTCTGATAATCCTATAATATCCCAACGTAACCTGCTCAATCCTTCCTCCAGTTCCGCTACCTTTTCGTCGGTCCGCAGTGTGCGCGTGTTATATGTTGCCAGGGCCAGGGGTCATCGATGGTGGTAGCCGGATCTTTCACGGAGATTCTTAGCACCCCTGACCCCGCCAGTACCCTGACCGCTACCGTAGCCAGAGCACCGGGGGTCGCCGTAACTCGGGGCCGTGGCTTGGTTGTATTTGTTCATGGGGGGGAAATGCCGTAATCGCCACGCTTGGCATGCGGGTTGGCGATCGCAGTAATATTGCACCGTTCTAAGAGAATGCTGCTGCCCATCCTACGGCGGTCTTGGACGTAGTTTTAGGACATACCCGGGTCCATTAATAAAAACCTGTATTTAAAAAAAGAACCGCCTTCAAAGATTATCTGAAATTCCAAAAATAATCCGTTCATCACCTTTTAACTATGCTGAAGAGATTTTGATACATTTGGATGTAGGATACTCGAGGATGGCTGTAGAAAGTAGAATACTGTTAAGAGGGAAGTATAGTACGCCATACAAAAAGAGAAAACGTTTTTCTACTTTTAAATATTTTCCAATCTCCATCATTTTTTAGTATGTTATTGACACAGTGACAAACTAGGTTTATAGGTTTCCTTTTTTCAAAATGAGCTATAGATTCTAATTTAAAGGTAGTTGAAAAACCTATTTTTTGTGATTAAAACGTTGTTGAATGAAACCGTTTGTATTATTAAAACAATGCACTTTTAAAAAAAAAGCGAAACCTATAAACCTAGATTATATTATGCTGAAGCGATCGACATCAAAATCGAAGTGATTTGCTAAGATTTAGTTAGTGGAAAATGTTTTCTCCCGTAACGCAAATTTCATCAAAAAAGTACCTATTGTCAGTCGCAAGCTGCAACGCTCTCTATCGCACGATTGCGGGTCGGGGAGGAAGTAAAGTATCACGTATTTACAAGGATGTTAATGAAAAAGTAAAAAGGATCCTAGCCCGCGTAATCGATATCTAAATCTGTTTCAAAAATGATGGGAGTAGAGTAGGAACTTCTACTAACACTTAGTTGGGTTTCAAGAAAAAGATCGATCGGTTGATTATCATTATATTACAATTTAATTAAAAAAATCGGCCAAGTGCGAGCCACCCACGCACCGAGGGTTCCGTACAAATTTTCACTTATGCCATCTTAACTGGCCTGGTTAAGTTTGCACCTGATGCGTATGGCGCCGTATACAAATGAGGTGCAAACTTAATATAACCAGGTTCACCAAACATGATATTTGAAAAGGACTATATTTTTTATGATTATATTACAAATGTATAGTTTCAGGGTGAATTGCAACAAGCTTAAAAATTACCTAATTTTGGTGGCTTTTTTATTTTTAATTAAGAGTCAAAATTATACCTATACATATCAATAATACGAATAAAGTCATAACCAATATTGTGTAGTAATGGCCCTTTGTTATACATAATAGTTATAAAGTTATTATTATTTTAGTAATTTGCCTGCCACCAAAATTTCTTGTACCCACAAATATTAGATTTTTTGGCCACCAAAATTGTACATCTACACCAAAATTAGTTACTTGTGCTAAAAATTAATATTTATAATAAATAATAATAATAAATATCGGACAACCTCACACAAATCTATCTACTCCAAAATTAAGCTCAAGAAGGCTTGTGTTATGGGTACTAGACGATGATATACGTACTTATATAGATCAATATATACTTAAATACATAGAACAACCATGACCCAAGCACAAATATTCGAGTTCATCACACAAATATTTGCCCTGGCCGGGATTCGAACCCGGGACCGCCCGCTCAGTAGGCAGGTGTCTACAAACCGAGCCAAACGCGTCGTCAAAAATTGTTGATGAAATTGCCTACTGGAAATTAAAAGAAAGTAAATGTTTTATTAATCATTTAAGTTATACCAAAATATCTGAAAATACAATCACTAACTCGTTTGTAACAACAATATATGTTTTTCTTTTAGAGGACTTCTTCTCGTAAATAAATTATGAATAGCAAAAGTAATAATTTAGATTAAATGTTTTGCATGTAATGTATCTAAACACTTTATTGTACACAATAGCAAGAAATACATTGCAAAAAATAAGCATGTACAAAAGCGAACCTATCCTCGAAGGGATTTCTTCCAATTAACCTTCAAGTGAATGAGTATTAAACACAAGTAAATGGTAGACAAACCAAGCAACATGTACAATATGATAACTTTACAATAGTACACATGAAAATGCAAAAACCAAATGAGAGAGAGATAGGCAAACAGTCAATGTAATACATATTACGTAATATCTATATAAATACATATCACATAAATATAATCATAATTATAACAAAAACAGCAACCTAATCAAGTAATCATTCATTCGACAGCCACAATTTCTGTAACTTCCCCTTGAGTGATGCTACGAACTGCGTGTACCGGCGGCAGACAATTTATTCCATAATTTCACGGCGCGCACAGCAAAAAACACATCGTAAACATGAGATCTATGCAGTGGGATAGATAGATCCAGATTCGCACTTGACCGCAGGCGATGGCCACTACCATCCACCATGTAAAAGAACTTCTCTGCAAGGTAAGGAGGAGAAGAAGGAATGACAAGGACATTATACAAAAGACAAAGAACATAGTATCTGCGCTGACGGATCGGGAGCCATTTAAGTTGAGCGCGGTATTGAGACACATGATCAAACTTGTGGAGACCAAAGCAAAAAGTGAGCGGGCAAGCATGATCTTCGTATGAAGAGGAAGGAAATTTTGCAGACACCTCAATGAATGAAGGGACGCGAAAAGTTTCCTACTAATCTCAGATCCTACCCATGACAAAGTTTGATCCATGGTAATGCCAAATTTGTTTACAGTAGAAGAGCAAGGTATAGGCGTACCATCAAAGAAAATAACTGGCTTAGCTTGATCTGAAAGCTTGGAAATAAAATGTGGGCTTCCAACGACAATAGCCTGCGACTTCTTAGCATTCTTCACCAAACCAAAGGATCAAGCCCAAGCACGGATTGATTCTAGGTCTGAATTGATTTGCGAAACCAAGGAGCCAAAATCCTCAATGCTGGTCGCCACATAAAGCTGCAAATCGTCTGCATAGAGATGGAACGAGGAGGAGAGTGACTTGGTGATTCCGATGGAGAGAGTATGCCCCCTTGGGGGACACCAGCAGACGGTTCACACCAGCTAGAAAATCGGTCATCAACTCGAACCCACTGGGAACAGAGGTAATCACGAAACCAGGACAGTGAAGTTGAAGATATATTTAAAGTACTTAGTAAACTGAGAAGTATATCAACAGTTTTAAAAGGACTACTAAAATCAAGGAGCACCAATATAGTCCCTTTTCTATATTCTATATTAAGACGAATGTCGTCGGTGATCTTAACCAATGCGGTGGTTGTGCTAAAGAATTAAACAAGTTAAGTCTATTTAGATGTCATGAGAGACGTCGATTTACAAAGGATTCAATGATTTTAGATAAGACGGGAAGAATGGACATAGGACGATACTGCGAAAAGCACGACGGATTAGGGGTTTTAGGGAGAGGAATCACATGGGCGCATTTCCAAATTGTAAGAAACGTGCCAGAGTAGAAAGAAAAAATAGTAATATAGGAAAGGATAGGAGCTATAAAATCCGCTACCAGCATAATATCTAAGCTAAGATTACCCTCACCGACAGCTTGTTATATTAGATGTATTTTGTTTATTCTTGACTTCAAATAAATTCACCGAGTCAAAAGTTTTGGAAATGCGAAAAAGACGATAAAAAATGTGAAATTATATACAAAATTAACAATTCTGGTGGCATCAAGCAATTTTGGTGACTTTCAAATTAAGTACCAAAAAATACAAAAAAAAATATTTTAAAAATATCCGTATTATTTACTTCCAATTTAACTTTATATTTTAAAAAGGAAACCTTTAACACGTCTTGCACACAATTCCCACACAGTCAATTATTGCTAAGGCACTAGAAACATATACCACAAAAATTGTGTCAAAAAGTATTCCTAGTTGACTACGGAACCCTAGAAAGACATAGTAACTCCGATATCATGTACACATTATAAGTAAGTATAATAATTATGTACTTTCGTACACAATAACAAAGTCAAATAAAAAATGTTTTGTTTCGTAAATATCAGTAACTCATTATATAAATACCTTTGAAATACCTAAATAATATTACAATAAAAAATGTCAGTCATTTACATCCTACCGGTACATCGGGAACAAACTGATTAATCAAAAATTAATTTAGCTTGTAGGTACATACTCGTTACTAACAATTACATAAATAAATAAAATACTTCTTTATAATATCGGAATTTCAGTCACACCACAACAATTCACGATCCGTAGGTACGCAAGAAAACAAAACAGTCCACCTTTATTTATCGCAATCGCTTGTCAATCCGATCGTCAAACTAGCCTAGCAGCAGGTAGCAGAGCGCTGTGTCATGCTTCGATGTGTGCGTGAGGCGATTTGTATGTGTTGTGCGCGATGCCGGGGGTCGAGCGCTCTCGAGCGACAGCATGCGTTTTCGTAAATACCTATTTCGTTAGGATCGCGAAGCTATACTGTAGTCTTAAGGAGTTTTTTATATTGTCTATGTTTTATTTATCTATTTTTTGAAGTACCATTGTTTTACCAGTTGTCAATATATTTCAGTGTCAAGCTGCTGTGTTTTTATCCTAGCTCCGTAGTTATCGAAGATTCCCGTACAATTTTGGTCCTTCTCACGGTTTAGATGAACACGCGATTAAAAACAAAGCAGCAGACGCTGAAAACCGGCGCGAGCGAGGTTCGCTCGGAGTCAGGTTTGCCCGTCGCGGGTGGGCTCGGTAAGTCCACAGAACAGGACACTGCTGTTACCGATGCCACTGTTCCACCCGCGCCCCGCAACCCTGGCCCCGGGACGCCTCGCGAGTGCTTGGCAACGGGTGCGGAACACGTTAATATTTCCCCAAGTTCCAGGTCGCGCTTGTCGGGGTCTTCGCGGTCGTCGGCCACAATAAGGGCACGTAGACTGACCGCGGAGGCACAGTTGGCTCGCCGCAGCATCGAGCGCGAACAACAGTTGTTCGAACGCGAACAACAACTAGAACGAGAACGTGTCGAACGCGAACAGCAACTGGAACGAGAACGTGCCGAACGCGAACAGCAACTGGAACGAGAACGTGCCGAACGCGAACAGCAACTGGAACGAGAACGTGTCGAACGCGAACAGCAACTGGAACGAGAACGTGCCGAACGCGAACAGCAACTGGAACGAGAACGTGCCGAACGCGAACAGCAACTGGAACGAGAACGTGCCGAACGCGAACAGCAACTGGAACGAGAACGTGTCGAACGCGAACAGCAACTGGAACGAGAACGTGCCGAACGCGAACAGCAACTGGAACGAGAACGTGCCGAACGCGAACAGCAACTGGAACGAGAACGTGCCGAACGCGAACAGCAACTGGAACGAGAACGTGTCGAACGCGAACAGCAACTGGAACGAGAACGTGCCGAACGCGAACAGCAACTGGAACGAGAACGTGTCGAACGCGAACAGCAACTGGAACGAGAACGTGCCGAACGCGAACAGCAACTGGAACGAGAACGTGCCGAACGCGAACAGCAACTGGAACGAGAACGTGCCGAACGCGAACAGCAACTGGAACGAGAACGTGCCGAACGCGAACAGCAACTGGAACGAGAACGTGCCGAACGCGAACAACAACTGGAACGAGAACGTGCCGAACGCGAGCAAAAACTCGCACACATCGCACGCGAGCAGGAGCTCGCCCAAAAACGTCTAGAACACGAACGTAAGCTTATTCAACAGGTGAGGCAAATTGAACAACTCGAATTGGAACCCATATTGGCTGCGCAGGAAGCCGACCACGGTTCCTCACGCTCCATCAGTAAATATTCTCGTACTGCATCTTTGGTTCACGACGTGAACCATGGTAGTCATCCTACCGATAGAAACGCGGACCTTTCTATACCTTTGTTGCCGCGAGAGGATGCTACTGCTATGGTTCCCGAACCCGCGAGAAATTTAGTCGCTGCCCGTAGTACTACCGAACGAAATATCGTAAACGATTCGAGCGTACCATATTTCTCGCGAGAGAACAACACTCGTTACGATATTCCGGCAAACACAACAACTCATACTCAATTTCAGTATAATACTGAACGTTTCTCATCGCTGAATCAACCTGAAATTCATGAAATTCGGCCCAATGTTTATAAAAAACCCGTAACATTTGAAATTCCAATAAATGACAAGTCGCAACAATTATTTCAACCATCGATGTCAAAAAATGCGATGTCATTTACACGGCCGTCAGTTGACACAAATCACAACAAAGATTTTTTAATGTCAAAACAACCCGAACCGAATTTTTATTCACACAGATGTTCGCATAAGCTGGAACTTGCTCCGTTTAGCGGTAAAACTACCGAGTTTTTAATGTTTAAACGTACTTACCGCAACACTCAACATTTGTTTACACCCGCAGAAAATCTCGTGCGCTTGACTACCGCGCTGCGCGGACAAGCCCTGGAGAGCGTGTCGTCGTTGCTGTACACGGCCGAACGTCCCGAGGAAGTGCTCGACATGCTGGAGCAGGACGTTCGCGCTCCCCGAGATGATCGTGCTGCATGAAATCAACCTCGTGCGGAGTCTTCCCAAGCTAAGCTTTGACCAAAGAGAGTTGAACCATTTTGCGTGTAGACTACGTAACTGTATAGCTGTCTTCAACAATTTAGATCACAAAGAACACATTTATTCAGTAGAACTATTTCACTCTGTGTTGAGTAAATTGACGCCTATTTTGTACAATCAGTGGAAAGATTTTGCGTATCGTAGTGATCAGTCTATACCAAAAATACAATTATTGTCTGCGTTCCTCGACGTGGAGGCTGTAAAGCACAATAGGTTTGGTTTAGTTCCTGATTACGCTAAGCGTCCTGGTGTTTTTACGTCAGACTATAACAAACGACCCGGTACAGTCGGCAACAATTTTACACCCAATTTCACACGTCGTGAAAATGTTCACGTTACATCAACACGCGGTTGTAATGCTGATTTTGTCGTTACTGTAATAATAAACACAAACTAACTGATTGCAAAGAATTTAAGGCTCTTACATTAGATGATAGATGGCACTGGTTGCGCGATGCTAAAGTATGTTACAAGTGTTTGAAATCGAAAAACCATCGTTGGAAGACTTGTAGGATTGGTCGCTGCGGTATCGACAGATGTGAGCGCTTCCATAACCCACTGCTGCATCCGCCGTCGACGCCGCAAACGTCCCGCACTGCTGATCAGTCTTCGACTCCTTCTTACAACGTCGTAAGCGAACACAACGACACTGATAAAACTGTGACAATATCTAACATTACTGAATCACACACAAGTGGCAATATGTCACCTACACAGACACGTGTATACTTGAAGGTAGTTCCAGTTGAAGTGAGCGGCCCTTGCGGAAAATATGACACTTTTGCGTTACTTGATGACGGGTCTTCTGCGACCTTGATCGACTCGGAGGTGGCACGTCAAATAGGAGCATCAGGCCCCATGGAGTCAATTAAAGTTGACGGAGTCGCCGGAATGTCAACGCACAAACCGATTCAACATGTGAATTTTTCCATTAAAGGTAAACATTGTTCCGAGACATTTTTGGTAAATAATGCTAAGGCTATGGACTCACTCTCGTTGTTTACACAAACTGTCACTCGAAATGACTTGTCTAAATATTCACATCTAACTGATTTAATCGATGAACTCACATTTACTGATGCAACGCCTAAGATTTTGCTCGGTGCTGAGCACTGGTATTTGACAGTTAGCCTCGAGGTACGTGAAGGTTCCAGAAGTCAGCCAATAGGTACACGCACGGCCTTAGATTGGGCTGTCCACGGAAGGTGCAGCAGCTGGACAAAACCTGTGCATTTCATAAACCACGTTTCTGTTGACGACGGTGGCGATTCCGCCATGAACGAACTTGTCAAGGATTATTTTAGCCTTGATTCTATAGGTATATCTAAGCCTGAAACTACCGTTTCCAATGAAGATAAATACGCTTTAGGCATTTTAGACACTACAGCCAGGCGCCTGCCGTCAGGTAGGTTTGAAGTCGGCCTTTTGTGGCGCAAGGATACGTCAAACATACCTGACAGCTATCCTCACGCTTTATCGAGATTTCTGAGCCTAGAAAGGCGCATGACTCGCGACCCAGACTTCAAAAAAGGTTATTGCGATTTTATAAACAACATGATAGGAAAAGGTTACGCTGAGGAGTGCCCTAGCGACACCTACCGAGACACTATAAATTTAAACGATATACAGAAAACTTCTCGTTGGTATTTACCACATTTTCCTGTTGTACATCCACAAAAGAAAAAACTTCGTGTAGTACACGATGCAGCTACGAAGACTTCGGGTGTCAGCTTAAACTCGCTTCTGCTGCCCGGGCCTGATCTTTTGCAACCATTGCTGCATATTTTATTCCGTTTTCGTGAAGGTTACATCGCTATGACAGCTGACGTGAAGGAAATGTTTCCTCAAATCAGGATAAGGGAGGTGGACCGCGATGCTTTACGGTTCATTTGGAGAGAGACTCCCAGCTGTGAGTTGACGGAATACAGGATGACTTCTGTAATTTTTGGCGCCGCCTGTAGTCCGTGCACAGCTTTATATATCAAGAATCGGAACGCTCAAGAATTGCAGAAGTCATACCCCGCGGCATCCAAAGCTGTCATCCATGACCATTAATTATATGGACGATTTTCTGGGGAGTTTGGATGACGCACGAGAGGCCTCGCAACTTGCAGCTGACATAGTGACAGTGCACAAAGCTGCAGGAATGGAAATGCGAGGTTGGGTATCCAACGTAGCATCCGCACTTACCGATGTTCCTGAAGATTTACGCGCTCCTCCACCCGAAAATATTCACGTAGGGCCTGAAACCTTTGTCAGGACTTTAGGACTTATTTGGCATCCTCAAAGCGACACGTTTAGTTTCCGCAATGGTTCCCCAATTTCTGAAAACCAGAAACTAACTAAACGTAATGGCCATTTTGCAAAGAGCACAGTCTGACAGCTTTGGTGAGGAGATCGCATTACTCCACGACGCCAAGCCTTTGCCCAAGTCTAGCAAACTGCACCCGCTCTGCCCGATATTCGACAAGGATGGCCTGCTCAGATTGGACAGCCGTATAAAGCACATGAAGAACGTTGATTACGCCACCACGTCCCCTATTATCTTGGATGGCCGTCATCCTGCCGTACGCCTTCTTATACGTCACTACCACGTGAGAGCTGCACATGCGTTTAACGAACTGGTGATTAACGAACTTAAACAGCATTACTGGATTTTTCGATGCCGTAGTGAAGTACGCATGATTGCAAGAAGATGCTCCTATTGTATTAAAAGAAAAGCATCACCTCAAATCCCACCTACTGGTGACTAAACTTGCCGGACGTGCGCCTTGACCACCATACACGCCCTTTTACGAACACCGGCCTAGATTATTTTGGCCCCGTCGAAGTGTCAGTCGGCCGCCGGAGAGAAAAGCGATGGATTGCTCTTTTCACTTGCATGACGACGCGAGCAGTACACCTTGAGATCGTCACTAGTCTCTCAGCGGATTCTGCCATTATGAGTATACGTCGTTTTGCTGCACGTCGCGGACTGCCGCTTAAGATTCTGTCCGACCATGGCACGTCGTTTGTTGGAGCTAACCGCCATTTATCTGAGTTTCATAACAGACGGTGCGGTACAAGACTATGCTGCCAGCAAGCAGATCGAATGGTGCTTTATAGCACCTGCGTCACCGTTCATGGGAGGTTGTTGGGAGCGGCTCGTGAAGACGGTAAAGACTGCCCTTCAAGCAACTTTAAAGGAAAGAGCACCTAGAGAAGAGCTGCTTCACACCCTGCTCCTAGAGGCAGAAGCCCTAGTGAACCCGAGGCCCCTGACATACGTCACTGAAAATCAGGAGTGCCAAGCTCTTACACCATTCCATTTCTTAATTGGAGCTTCCTCAAATCAGCAGTTACCAGTTCACCTGGGTGACGGAGTATTCTCACTGAGGAAAGAATGGCAGAAAGTTCTCCGGCTTTCAGAGCATTTCTGGAGCAGATGGTTAAAAGAGTACCTGCCCAGTCTCAAACCTAAGAAGCGTCACGGAACCCAGTACGAAAACGTAAAGGTAGACGACGTGGTACTGGTTGTTGACCCAGACATGCCGAGAGGAGTTTGGCCAATGGGTAGGATTCTGGCAGTGCATCCGGGCAGAGACGGAATTGTCCGAGTGGCTGATGTTGCTACCAAAGGCGGCATACTGAGGAGGCCCACCAGGAAGCTGGCTGTGCTCCAACAAGAAGCTGTGTAGCTACGCTACACGGGGGGGATGATGTTAAGGAGTTTTTATATTGTCTATGTTTTATTTATCTATTTTTTGAAGTACCATTGTTTTACCAGTTGTCAATATATTTCAGTGTCAAGCTGCTGTGTTTTTATCCTAGCTCCGTAGTTATCGAAGATTCCCGTACAAATACCTTTAACCGACTACGATAAAACGAAAAAGAGAGTTATTGTCGTTAAATTGATGGAATGTTAAAAAAAACATAACTAACACTATGATAGGTAGCAACAATTCGAATCCGCCAAAATTTTTAGTTATGTTGTTTTTACAAACATCTCTTTAATTACTCTTGTGATGATTTTTGCTAAATGTAGGGTAGAATTATAGTTTTAATACATTGTGTGAAGGTTTTTGTAAATGCAGCGTAAATACTTCTTTTAAACATTATACATTATTTTGTGTTGGCCACACTGTCGAGTGACAACACTGGGGAGAGGAAAAAAAAGTCAGGACTGACAGATTGGTTTTTACGCGGGTTTGGAAAGAAACATTGTAAAACGATTAGAAATTAGAGAATTAAGCACTGAAAGAGATTGTACTTATGAACATGAATAAATATTATTGTATCCTGTTTGTAACTGAGTTTCGTTTTATCAAAACTCAGAAGTGGGATGAGATCTGCAGCCCATAAGGTACGAAAACATTCTTAAATGTACTTATTGAAAATTATTGTTGAAATTACCATTTACCTATTATATTTTTCCCATATCTGTTAATGAAGTGACTAATTTGTTAATCAGCGCAAGTATGCGAGGTTATTTTACTACAAATACAAAATTATTTATTGTTTGAATGTTAGTGGTTATAAATAGTTTTAGGGTTCGTATTGGTCATATCACAATCAACCAGAATTTGTACTACTTTGATTCTCAATATGCATGTTATTATAAACCAAGTTTTGTAATGTTAGATTAAAAATAGGTATGGAGATAATAAATCAATGTCATGGATAGGTACAAGAAAATAAAGCCTGCTACAGTAATTAATAATTCTTAAATGTCAAGGTGATAATGATAACATAAAAAAAAAACACATGTTAAACAATGATAGTAAAAATAATAAAATTGATTCAAATCCACAAGTCATCACTTAGTGGTTACAAAGTGTTAATTAAACAGAGTACCTACCTACCTAGAACATTATTCATAGTTGCCACTTAAATTATTTGGTTTTGAAACCTTGACAATCTAAGCTTGACAAACAAAGAGACTTTTGTTGGATTAATTTATTGTTTATATAATTTGATACAATATGTAAATGGGATTTATTTATGGATAATGGTTATCATTCCTCTGTGACTGGTAATAAAATAAAATTTCTGTACATGTAGTTAATTAATTGTTATTGTTTAAAGATATTCTGATTAGAGAGAGTATCCTTGATTACACTATATCATCATAAATTGAGAGTTCAGACAGATTTAATGTGTTTAGATGGGGTTATTATAATTTTAATATTTAATAGTTCATGAATTCACTGGATAGAACTGCACCAACAAGAGTGAAACTCTTATATAATAATAATGAATTCATTACAAAGGTGAATAAGATCTGATGTTGCGTTATTGTAATGAAAAGTAAAATATATATATATATAAAAAAAAATGAGTGGCTATAATATGGGTCCTGACGGCGCTATGTATGTTCCGAATTCACCCAAGACTATGTAGGTTTAGCAGGAGCTACGTATGTTCGACAACCAGTCCCAGGCTATTTATGTCTGGATCGAGCTATGTATGCTCTATCACCAGTATAGGACTATTTATGTCCTACCGGAACTATGTACGTTCCGGTACTATGTCAGACCATGAGCGCCTATGGAACTATGTATGTTCCATCAGCGGTATTGGACTATGTACGTCCATCGAAGCTATGTATGCTTCGAAGCCACAGCAGGCCTCATGTGTTTCGATGGAGCTAAGTATGTTTCATCACCAGTATAAGACTAAGTATGTCTTAACTCGATGGAGCTAAGTATGTTTCATCACCAGTATAAGACTATGTACGTCTTAACAGAGCTACGTATGCTCCAAGGCTGTGTTAGACTGCGGGGTTCCTGATATACCAATTAGTATGATACCTATGTGATTCTATTATTTTTGACAGTCACAATACGAATTCATATCATTGCGACATTAATAATACTTGTATTAAAATTTTCACCGCACAATAAAATATCTTAACTTATTAGGTAATCCTGGATACTTTCCTTAAAAGTTCTGTGAATGTTACGAGTATATTATATTGTTAATGAGCAATTCTTAAATGTATCAATGACTTCAGGAAACTGCCCAAATATACTTTATTTATTTACTAAAATTTTATTGCACATTAAAATTATACAAATGACAGACTTAATGCCTTAAGGTATTATTTACCAGTCAATCGCTGGGTTTAACAGAAATATGTAGACAGTGCAGGATTAGAGAGTAGGTACCTACAAATAAAAAGATATTATACAGTTAGTTATACAGACACAATTCAGTCACTACTTAAATAACATGAATATATATTTTATAAACTTACATGAATACTTTATATAATATACCTACTTACATTACATATATGATATGTACACAAAGTAAAATATTTCAAAAAGAAGTTAATGAGAGGTATTGTCTGAAAGTTTCTTGCGCAACATGCGATTGAATGAGGATTTGTTCTAAGCTTGCCTGATATTGAGTGGGAGAGCGTTCCAGATAGAGCTTCCAAATCGGATGTTCGGATATTCATTTTATCCGAATATTTTGTCAAATTATGTATCCAAACAAATAAAAAAAAAAGATATTCGAAATATCCGGTTCATAAATTTGTAAGAATATTGCAAGCCCTAGTTCCAGAGGCGTACAATGTATGTAGTATTACTTGCATGAAACAAAACAAGATACTAATTCTTTTCTTTTCTGTTCTTTCCGAGCAACAAAACAACGAAGTACTTATACGCACGCAGTTGCTCTCCAAGAGAAGACGCATTCTTACTGTGCTGCGGCAGCGTGGGTTCTATGAGAGTGGCGGCGTGTTATGTGGACTTCGAGCGTAACCAGCGACGTCTGTAGAACTACAGAGCATCCGACCCGAGCAAATGACATTTCAACATGAGTAATTGGTGCTACGAGCAGTTAAGGCAACAGCCTGAAACGAAAACGGAATAACTGAAGCAGACAACTTCGCAGTGTGAGCGCCTGTTTATCCTACAGTCAGCTTTATTATTATTATGAACGAGGGGTTTGACATCCAATGAACCCGATTCCCACCTACTAGCCACTAAGGGACCATGGAATACCATCCTCTGTTGCTACCGAAGAAAAAGTGAAAGAAGTTTGTCCCAGCTTGCGTTGAGTTTTGATTGGCGTCACGCGACTCGTATGTGAACACTCTATTGTGAATAAAAAACAATTAGCCAGAAGTTAAAAATAATAGATATCTACACAGGTGAACTTATCCTTGTAAGGGACTTCTTCCAGTGAGTTTTATTATTATAGTTTATAATTATCTACTGAAAAGGGAAAAATAATACAGATACAGATAAAGATAATTTATTAATAAAAGCAAATGCATTTTACAAGTCACATTTCAATATTTCAAATATAATCGAATACTTAATTAATTACAATATCACAGTTATTATTAATTATTTTACAATGTTTATTTGAGGATTATTATTATTACATAAAATAATAAATAAATTTATATTTGTGCTTTTACATTACATATTCAATTGAGAATTTTAAAAATACACTTTGTAATAGTAGTTAGCTGCCTATCTACTTTATGTGTTTTATATAGCGTCTGTTGTGTTTGTTCAAAGAAAAGCTTGATTAGGTCACTTATAGTTATAATCGAAATTTAAGATTCGAATTCGAATCAATGTAGCACGAGTTTAAAGTGTTTAAAGGTACCGACTTTTCTAGCTTTTTGTAAAATTTGTTTGCACTGTGAATTAAATGGGAGAGGTAATTTATTCAAAGTATTTACAAAGTCTAAAATATCGAAATTGATTATTAATAATTATAATTAGCAGTGTATAACTAATTAAGAACACGATATGAATGTCAATTAGAATAACTCAGGACTAGCTTAAACAGAAAGTACACTGTAGAGCAATATGTATCTTCTGCTTACTTGATTATTTTAGTCCCATGTTCAAGGTCTGAATGGTGCTCTCAGTGATATTTGAAATATGTTATTTTTTTTGGCAAATGAGAAATTATTGTTGTTATTAGTTTTGTTTATTCTTGGAGTAATACCCACGGATCTGTTATCTGAATAGATAAGTCTCGTTTCCTATTTTACTAGGGAACCCAGCGTGTTGATTTCAAAACTGGCACTGCCAAATGTCAATAGCTTGGTAGTGTAAGTACTCCGTCCGCGCAATACCGATAAATAGCATCCTACTCTATTCGGTCGATAATCGACTCCTATAGACATAGGTACGGTACGTATGAAATGTTTGTAGTTTCATAAAAAAAATATATATATAATTATATTACGCTGAAACATATTTTTTAGATGTTTTGATGTACAATTAATCAGTTATTTATATTTTGTGACTCGTGTAACCGCCCCTAAATATTTTTTAGTATGTTCGGTTAGTCAGTTCTAGTACAGTCACCAGCATTAAAGTGTTTTCTTGGGAGCCAATTTTTATACTCCATCGCGTCTATCCATTTTTACTTGATATTATTTAGAAACTTCAAATTATTATGATTAATGTCATTCTAAAGAAATCACTAAATTATCAGAGCAACTGTACAACACTAGTGGTTGTGCATTTGAAATAAATCTAGCATATTAGAGTGTTGTTTTGTATCTAAGCAACGAGTACTTAAATGATGATCATAATTTTATTTTCATTGCATGTTTTAATAATAATTAATCAGGCTTTATAACTTTTCAACGAAAATGAGCATCGTGCTATGTAACAGCTTTAGTAAATGTGCAAAATGTAAAGTAATATATTTTGAATTGAATAACGATCAATTTAAGACAAAATATAAGAATATAATTATGCAAGGAAATATTTCCCTTTTTCGCGGCAACTATTTTTGGAGGTATTCATGCAGCTCAATACAGAATAATTGGGCTTTTCTTCGGAGCCTCGTTGACGTTACGATCAGATAATAAATCAGGTTTTTATTAAAGGTATAATTTTGATACATAAAACATGTGTACTTTTAGTCTAGTTAGATAATATGTCTGTAGTAATCCCATCATCGCCAATATTTAAATTACATAATATAATTGTATTGTCATCAAAGCTACGTAGGCATACCAAATTTCAGCCTAATCAGTCCCCGAAAAGAAGACTTGCAAAAGTCGTGAATACAAATGTGAAGCCGAATGAAAGTTTCTAAGAAAAGGCATCGGAGTCTATCAATTTCCATAGTTTGGCTAACAAATAAATAATGGAACGAAGCGATGTTCATTCCTGAAACTATAATGCTATGTATTTCATGTAGAATCGACCTGCAATAGTTAAATTCTTTTAATAATAAAAAACGAAAATCGATTAAAATTGTATTTTTTAATGTATGTACAACCCTAGTTTTTTTAAACTATTATTTGACGTTTGGGAGTATTTACAATTACCTACATTTACATCCGGTGTTCGAAAGTACCGCCGTGGCGTACGATACACGCCGCTGCTCGTGCCCGCGTGTGGCGATGCACCCTCGACAAGATGTTGTGTCGGTTATTTCTTCTGCGAAGACTTTCAAAGGCCACCCTTAGCCTTTCCCTCATCTCTTCAGCCGTCTCACACTCAGTCTTGTAAACGATGTCCTTTACGGTGCCCCACAGAAAAAAATCCAAGGGTGTGAGATCTGGAGACCTAGGAGGCCAACGGTGCGGCCCATATCGGCCGATCCAGCGATCCTCAAACACATTATTCAGTGTTTCACGTACTTCGACTACTGAATGAGCTGGTGCTCCATCTTGTTGGAACCAAGTGCGTCTTCTTTCTGCCAGCGTCAACTCATCCAGATAGTCGTCGAGCTCTATCCTCAACAGAGCCATGTATCCGTGTCTGTTTAAAGTCTGAGGCAGAAATACAGGGCCTATTATTGTATCCCCGTGTATCGCCGCCCAAACATTAACAGACCAACGATACTGGTGTCCCGCATAACGGTAGGCAAACGGATTTTCTTCGGCATACACGTGTTCGTTATGCCTGTTCCACATACCGTTCCGTGTGAACAAGCTTTCATCACTCCATATTACGTGTTTGATGAAGTCTCGGTCTTCTAACACCTTTTGCAGTAGCCACCGGCAATAGGCTTCGCGAACGGGGCAATCTCTTGGTAGTAATGCCTGGACTCTTTGTATTTTGTAAGGGTGACGGCCCTCACGTTTTAGTATTCTGAGTATTTTCGTATGAGTCATACGAAAATGTCGGCCCGCTTGTCTTGAACTTGACCTCGGATAATCTTCGAAGTACTGCAGCACTCTCTCTTCCAATCTGACATCATGTTGAATAACGCGTCCTCCGCGCTGGTCATCCTGACCCGTTCGTGGCACAATAGGACGATTGTTACCAACACGGTCAAGAGCGCGTAATATCGTACTAGAGTGTGTTGGGTGAGGAGGAGGATACCTGTTCCGGTATTGGCGCAAAGTCTCTCCAGTATTGTAATCGCACTCCGCGTACAAAAGAAGCAAATTCAAATAGCCTCTAGCGTTTAATTCCGGCATTTTTGCACACAGCATACGATACAAAAAGTCAATGTAACGTCTATCAATCATGTCAACTAAAAAGTCTAAAAACAATCTTAAGGGTATTTTCAAAGGTTTTTAAACCGATAAGAAATGGCTAGGCAATTTGTAAAAAGTTTGTTTACAAAAGTTAACTGTGTTATGAAGAGGTCATTGCACTCTAAAATAGGGTTGTACACACACACTTTTTCGTATGAAAGTTTAACATGCTATAACTGGAAAACGGTGAGAGATATTAATAAAGTTTATTTGGAGAAAATAATATTCTAAGCCTGTATAATGCCACAGTTAAAGGAAATAACGTCGTTTCGTTCCACCCTGTATATATTTCTGTTTATTATAGATAACCTATAGACCCATTTACAAAAATTAATACTAGAACTACTAAACTTGCCTGTTTTAAAATGAACCTTCCCATTCTGTAAATAAATATTAAAATTATATATATATACAATGTAAAAGGAATATCATATAGTACAGATCTATCTGACAGAGATAAATGTATGGCCTGAATCAGAAAACAAGTAATTTATTCCTTAATATTTGTTCCATTGGACCTGACTAGCTTAAGGGAAGAAAGCTTATAATTAAAAAAATGTATTATATTTTGCCTTATTAATTTTAATACAATATTATTATTTTATAGGTAGGTTGCATGTTGTCGTCAAAAACTGCGTATACTTACCTAATTCAACATTTTTAAGATATGTGCGTACTGGGTTAAGTTCATATTATACTGCAATAGTTAAGTATCCTTTATGGAAATTACTGACTCTTGAGTTCCTTTCGGTGTTTCTTCTCAACAGTCCTCTTGTGAAATGCAGATTGATTCTGTGTTGATAAAAAAAATCCCTTATGGCACAGAATAATAAAGTTCATTATTTCATGAATGGTAAAAAGTTACACAAAGTCGATAATAGCAGGTATAAACTCTGTAATGTCCAGGAAAATTTAATTGGAAAAGGTAAATCGTTTGAAACTGTTGTTACTGGTCCCGAATAAATGTTCGTTTTAATTCTAATGCTGCGGTTTCCGTAGAACCAACCAGTTGTGACTGATGATAGCCTTATTTTATTTGAACAGCAGCAACAACTTCAAGTAAGCTAAGAGTTCGCTTAATTAATTAATTCCGAATGTGATGATTTAAATAGATTTAGATAACTTTTACATTAGTTACACTATGGTCTTCTCAAGTGTAGCAAAGCAATGTAGTCACTGAGTTACTTTGTTGGTTCAGCAATGTGTTGATAATAATAATTGATAAGTTATACGAGTACAATGTATAATATTGTGATGTGGTGGTTTAGACCACACCATATATCCCGCGACGACCTAGACAAGTCTAGACCGCAGAGGGTTTCCTAGCTAGCTTTCAGTGGTGGGACTTTCAAACAGAGGGTCTTTAGTTAGAGGTGAGTAAGTAATACGAACGGAGTACCTTAGTAAATACTATTTATTTACAATTAAAACCTAAACCTAATGATCACTCGCGGCTGGCTATAGGCTCGCGGGCCTTTTAAATATACTAACGGCGGTTCCCGTAAGATTTCGGATTCGCGGTAACGGTAGCGGGTGAGCTTTAGTAACTGGCGCGATACGGAGTCGTACCGCTTCCGAGATACTAGAACCCTGGATTCAAGTCAGTGCGATGCTGAACGCACCGCGCCTAGACTTGCCGTAAGGTGCCCCGTCCGGTGCTGTTATGATACAGGCTCGTACCGCACTCAGACGTGGCCCGGAGTCCTGAGGAGTGCAAGATGCTGAGACAGCGCACCGCTCCTACCTCAGGGACATTCAGAGATCAGAGTCTTGCTATTCGGAAACCTTTTAGAGCTCCGTACGGCACCGACGCTAACCTCCGAATGCTCGCCGGTCCAATGAGTCGCGGCTTTTATTCCGTCGGTGCGCGGGCGGTGATGACGCGCTCCGGCGGCTGGCTGCACCCCGCGCGCGCGGCGCCCGTTGACGCCCAGCGGTGCGAGTTGCGGGTCAGGTCATTGCGCGCCTCTAGGGGCGTCGCAATATAATGGAAATACGTACATAAATTGAAATGGTCAACCTGTAAACGAGAGGGACGTTTCCTGACAGATCAAATCAGCAATATTACTTTTCATGAAATTTATTGTCAATGGGTCAATCAATTTTTTCTGTTGCTTGTTGCCATGGTGATGTCCCCTGGGTTTCTCTTTAAAACTACGATTTTTGGCAGCAATATTCAACAAAAATACTGTAATTGCAACAGTTATAAAACCATTCTTATTAAGAATATCGCTTGAATATTTTGAAAATAGAATATCTCTTAGAATGTCTCCTGGGTGACGGGACAGAATAACAACAAGAAAAAGTTGATCCACCCCAATACTGGAATATATAAGAAAATCACCAACCATTACGGTCAAATTGGTTTCTTTTATTTAGAGAATTTATTTATTTGTAATATTCACAAAATCTAAATAATAAATTACTACAGTGATTCTCAGAATACATTTTTGATATTATTTTTAATTATTGTTATCGAATAATTTATATTTGACATTAGGGAATTAGCATTATCTGGCATTTAATTAATATCTGGAATTTGTCTTGATTACTTAATAATTGTCTAGTTAATTTTGAAAATGTGCATGTAGATAAGTATACACCGGGAGGTGCACTCGAGCGGATGGCCGAATGTGATGATTTTTGCTAAATGTAGGGTAGAATTATAGTTTTAATACATTGTGTGAAGGTTTTTGTAAATGCAGCGTAAATACTTCTTTTAAACATTATACATTATTTTGTGTTGGCCACACTGTCGAGTGACAACACTGGGGAGAGGAAAAAAAAGTCAGGACTGTCAGATTGGTTTTTACGCGGGTTTGGAAAGAAACATTGTAAAACGATTAGAAATTAGAGAATTAAGCACTGAAAGAGATTGTACTTATGAACATGAATAAATATTATTGTATCCTGTTTGTAACTGAGTTTCGTTTTATCGAACTCTTTACTTTACTTTTTATTTGTTACTTTTTAATAAAATTATAGTGAATGACAAATTTTATTTGGTTGAACTACTTTATTTCGGCCTTAAATACAAAGATCAAAGCTTAAAGAAAAATTGAAAAAGGAGCTACCTAGGGGAAGAGACCGGGATTGCCGGTCCAGCGCGTTAACCATCGTCAGATCTTCCTGGAGCTAGGGTAGCGAAGTGGTTAACGCGCTGGACCGGCAATCCAGAGGTACCGGGTTCGATTCCCGGTCTCCTCCCCCATATTTTTTTCTTTAAGCTTTGATATTTGTATTTAAGGCTTAAATAAAAATTGTGGTGTACCTACCCACATTTAAAAAAAATGAGACATTACATGTTTCATAAATTTACTTTATTTCGGTTTTCGAATTTGATTCGATTAACTCACATTATACCATTTACACCTCAAGCTGCCCTAGTCAAACCTGAGGTCTGCCAAGTCTTAGTCAAAGTCCAAACAATACAGTGCTTCGGCGTTTCACTAACAAATTTATATGTAATCCTAGGAGAGACGAAGTTGGACAGTCAAACGTCGAAACTAAATAGACCTGAATTAGTTAAGTACAGAATGTGTTAGTTTGCTATACTAACTATAAAATAACGCCTTTCTTAATTTTCATATTTATTGCGGGCATTTATCATCTATAATTGTTCAAAATAATAATTTTATTTTGTCTAACGACAATAATTACGTAGGTACGATTGATTTTTAACATAAGTAGGTACACAATTTTGATGCTATTTTTAACCGACTTCAAAAAAGGAGGGGGTTCTCAATTCGGTTGTATTTTTTTTTTTATCATTTTTAATGTTTGTTACCGTCATTTAAGAGTCGATTTGAAAAAATATTTTTAGGTTCATGAATAGACATCTCAACGTTGGTCCCATAAAATTTTGGTGAAGATCGGATGACGAGATCCATGAATTTTATAGGCACTCATAATATTTTTCATATATTTTCTAAAACTATTTAAGTATTTGCATATGGTAGTCATCATCTTCCAATGCTGAGCTGATGATGGACGGTACAACTCCTTACCGGTTAGGAGTTAGGAGATAATTCAAATGAGATGCATGCCTTGAAGACCTCCCCGATCACCCCGCCATAAGTGTTGTATATGAAAAGAACCAACTTCAATAAAACTAAAAAGCCAAAAACAACCCGTTCAAGTACAGATTACATTTGACTCACCCTTTGAAGTAGGTGCCAAACCTCCACCATCCTAAACCTCAACTGAGTGGTTTAGGATGGTGGAGGGTGAGTCGAATGATCTGTACTAGAACGGGTTATTTTTGGCTTTTGAGTTTTATTGAAGTCGGTTATATTTTTTGTTAATTTTTTTTTATTATCAATTTCAATCAATTTATGAAACCTTGACATAAACTTAGAGTTTTTGTAATGATCAATCACCCTTACATAGCTGGACATCGGGCACATCTTCGAAATTCAGAAATGTCTCTTCTTTCTCCCCAAACCTCCCCTATTGTCACGTGAACGTTAAGAGTAGGAGATGCACAAGCAGCACAGAGGTAACATAAGCTTATGCAACTTGTGTGCTGCTTTGGTTATGAGGTTTCATACTACACGACGTCTACGTCGTCGCATACGCATGCGAACATTATTTCCACATTTATCACGAGTGCCTGGCCTGATTCACGTTACTACAGCCATAACTTTCCTTAACACAATCGACGGAGGCAAGTACAGAGTAGGTACTCGTACATAGTTAAGCGAGCCTGCGTGATGGATGTGACACTTAAATTTGAGTGTTACGATTACGACGTGTCGTTAACTCTGTGTATCTCGGCTTACTCACCTGAGGACTTGATACCGGCGCTTGTAAACTTGGGAATTTATTATGTTTCATTATTAGGGCATTAGATTAAATTTATTGACCGTCCTCGTGAATAGTTAGGCCATGAATCCTTTGTATTGAGTTTTATAGAACTAAGTAGTGGTATGAAATAAACGATTCTTAACACGCTTTTAATTTCACTACCTAAGTTAAGTACAGTACCTACCAATGTAATCAAATCTTGTAAAGTTGTAAGTTAAATACTAGGGAGGTAATTTGGTATTTTGGAGCTGATTCATTTATCTTTATATATATTTGTAAATAATACCAATATATACAATAACTTACAGCTAGTTGCCTAAGCTTTACAGATCTTAGGCTAAGAAGAAATAACATTTCACACATGTTATATTACATTAAATTAACTATCTAAGGATAGCTCAAGAATTTTGGGATAGTTTAATTTGTCGTGGGAACCAAGTATTGGCAAGAAAATAGTCGGCAATAAGTGTTAAAAAATAGTTATTTGTTATACAAGGGGGGAAAGTTGTATTTTACCCGCGAGTGTTTATTTGAAACACGAGCTAGCGAAAGGATCCTATGATTGACCACGAGCGAAGCGAGTGGTTCAAAATAGAATCCTGAGCGTAGCGAGTGTTTCAATACACGAGACGTAAAATAACTTTTCGCCCGTGTATAACACAAAACTTTTCACCTCACTACAGCGAGGAAAAAAGAATAAGGGTTTGTACTATATCTTTGAAAAATATCTGCAATAATCAACCAATTTGCCATTTATTGAAACTAAGGTCTAATTAGCTTTCATGTAGGTATTTTAAACGGGATTTTTCAGAAAATAAGCTCATGTCAAATTTTACTTTAGCTGCGTTGAAACGTCAAAATTCTTTCTCCACATGTGGATAAAAAGCGATTTTCTCAATAGATATCAAACAAACAAACTGGGCTTTCCGAGCTAGTGAGGTGAAAAGTATTTTATTTGATAAGACGAACTCACTACGTGCCGCGAGCCGCGATAGTAAGGGCTAACACGTACGTCTAGCATAACTGTGACACGCGACTTTTGTCGCGCGACAAATACTACCTGTCACTTTCGCTTCAATACCGTGCATGCGAGCAAGACATGTGATCCCTAGTCGCGCGACAGGCGAAGTCGCGGCAAGATAGGTATGCCCTGCTGGCACAAACAGTGACCCGCGACGTTTTGTCGCGAGACAAACACCTATCATTACCGTGCGAGGGAGACAGGTGGGGCTGAGTCGCGTACCCTGCTCACCCTGCAAGTTACCACATCGAGATAATGAAACCTAAGCTGATTCTATTTCAACAATTATGTAACAGGTACTGAACTAAAACTAAGTCCTAGTTATTAAAAGTAAAGCGAACATGTATTTTACTATTAATAATGTACACACATTGTTAATATCTATAGCGTGCGGGTGTGTGAGTGTATGTGTGTATGTGCGGGAAAGGGGTAACATTTAATATTATTGTCAATATAACGAGTGGCTTCAGCAAAACGAGTGTAAGAATCCAACGTATAATGTTATTAAAACTATCGTGAGATATCTTTACTAATTATAAAAACGGGCAACATGTCAGGCCGTTCCTGACAATTTTTACGTGAGTTTATACCGTTTTTATAATTATACCAACGTATACCTACTTTGACTTTTGCTTCGGGTACAGTGTAGTCTCTAATGAATGACTGCATGATTTTATTACCGTATAAGAATTTGTGTGGTTGGATGTACTCACTGAACCGTTTAAAGAAACCGGCGCGGCGTTCGTGCGAGGGATGGGCTCTTTGAATACTCGTTTACATTGCATGTTTCTGAAAGAGTTAAAATTGATGAATATCCGATTGTCTATGTGCTTAATCAATACCTGTCAATGTCGGTATCATAATAAAGTGTATTACTGTTGTTGTATTTTAACCCGATAGTATATGTAATAATATGTGTAAACACATATATTGATAGTTTTTTCATCCATCATTGAAATTTGATCAAAACAGTCAAACTTGAAATGAACCCTTCAGCTCTATTGGATTTTGTCATAACTTTCATCCCACATTAATTTCTCACACGAGTGCACTGATATTCTACTATGTAGTAAAGCCTTATAAACTTTTGATATGATTTATCACATTTCGCATGATATATGCGCACCGCCGTTTTTCGATTCCTAAAGACCCATTATAAATGGAAGTTTAAAAAACCGGCCAAGTGCGAGTCGGACTCGCGCACCGAGGGTTCCGTACAAACACTTTCCATCCCTAAGTGGTTAAGTTAAGTTTGCACCTGGTATGTATAGCGCCCCATATAAATTAGGTGCAAAGTTAGGTATTAAAAAAAAAATTTATGGTTTTCGTAATTATTCCTTTATCTATGCTATAAGACGTTGCTTCGTACCAAATTTCAAGATTCTGAGTTCACGGGAAGCACCCTGTAGGTTTTGATTCCCTTGCAAGTGTCGAAAATTTGCGGCATAAACGGCTGTATCTTTTGATTGCGTTGGCTTAGAAGTTTGATTTTTTCACAGCTTCAAGGGACAGTAGACCTGAGTAATTGATATAAATTTCAGCTTCATACCTCCACGCGTTCCTGAGAAAAAGGGTCTTGACAGACGGACGGACGGACAGA
Organism: Apotomis capreana; assembly: GCA_947623375.1. Classification (NCBI taxonomy): domain Eukaryota; kingdom Metazoa; phylum Arthropoda; class Insecta; order Lepidoptera; family Tortricidae; genus Apotomis; species Apotomis capreana. The sequence continues at coordinate 5,842,429 of OX392508.1, read as the reverse complement.
CGGACAACAAAGTGATCCTATAAGGGTTCCGTTTTTTCCTTTTGAGGTACGGAACCCTAAAAAGGGAAAACTGAGATAGGGATGACGACCGATGTTAAATTCAAGCATACTGTAGTTTTATGAATAAAAGTAGCTCAATAAGTCTCGAAAAAAATATATAACTATTTTTAGAAATGAGACTTCTTACACAAATTTTACGTTTTTTTTTAATCCAAAAGAATATTTGTAATTGTTTTCAGAATCCTCTTTTTTCAATACAATAATAATATAACTTCAACGCACTTTTTCACGGTGAAAATGGCAAATTACTTATTGTCTCCATACAAATATACCCATAACATTATAGATAATGACGTCACGAGGTGGCCATCGTAGGAATATTGAACTTTGACGCCTTTGACGGTCATTTCTGTTTAGAGCAGTCTAAGGGCGATTGTGCACTACAATGAATTTTACTGTCCGGCAGTCCGATTTTTTACGGTCCGATATGGCACGCCATTAAATGTATATAGTAGTTTGTGCACTATACGTAATTTTACCATCCGATATTTTACTTTTCCCCATTCCGGACCGTTTTTTGCCACCACCACCACCGTCGCCACTACCACCATCACCACCATCACCACCACCACCACTACCACCAACACCACCATCATCATCACCACCACCATCACCACCACCACCATCATCACCACCACCTTCGTCACCACCACCACCACCATTACCACCAGCCCCATCATCATCATCACCACTATCACCATCACCACCACTACAGTTGTCGTGTGGTTGTGATAATTTTCTATCTAATTATGTCATATTTCATCATCATCATCATCATCATTTCAGCCACAGGACGTCCACTGCTGAACATAGGCCTCCCCCAGTGACTTCCAGATCGGCCGGTTGGAAGCGACCTGCATCTAGCGGCTTCCTGCAACCTTTACCAGGTCGTCCGTCCACCTTGTGGGTGGACGTCCGACGCTGCGCTTGCCGGTGCGTGACCTCCATTCGAGAACCTTACTGCCCCATCGACCGTCAGTTCTACGTGCTATGTGCCCCGCCCACTGCCACTTCAGCTTGCTAATCCGTTGGGCTATATCAGCGACTTTTGTTCGTTCACGGATCTCCTCATTTCTGATTTGATCTCGCAAAGAAACACCGAGCATAGCCCTCTCCATAGCGCGCTGTGCAACTTTGAGCTTCCTTATAAGGCCCACAGTAAGAGGCCACGTTTCTGTTCCGTATGTCATCATCATCACTCGTAACACACATTGATTGTAGACTTTCGTCTTTACCCAAGCAGCACATTAGTGAATTTTGCAGCTTATCTTATAGCTTTAAGTTCTAAATGAGTGGTTTAACAGTGTTTGATACAACTTATAGCTTTAAACACCACTCAAAACTGTATATGAGTTCATCCTATCACTTGTAGTTGCATAGGAACGTTTTTTGTTTCTACTTTATTACTTATGGTGGGATAAAGTCGATTTTGCTACTTAAAGTTGCATGCAGGTTCAAATTGTCACTCAATAAGAAGCAATAGTGCTATATAAGGCCTTAAAATCACTTATAAGCAACTTTTACATATAAGTGGGAACATACCCTTATTTGGAACTAAAAGTTCCAAATGACTAGTACAATAGCGAATTATATCACCAATAGTGGCTAAAGGGATAATTTTACGGCTCTTTTGGAACCAAAAAATATTGCAACTTTAAGGCCTAAGAAGTACCTTATTGCCACTCCAACGCATAAATAGGTGTCAGTAGGAGGTTCTTGGAACCAAAAGCAGTTATTTTCACTTATTTCGAACCACTAACGAACTAAAAGTTCTATTATTGTTCCTATTTGCGCCTTGTCAAAATATATTTAATAGTCTTGCTTGTTTAATAGTCTACAAAAGAGCAAATAATTACTATTGGTAATATCATTCACTGCTTTGCCACTCGCAAGATACAAATAAGTGATTATTAGACTTGATAGTTCCAAATAAGGAACAAATAAGTGAAAATAAACACTGTAGGATCTTTTTTAGGGTTCCGTAGTCAACTAGGAACCCTTATAGTTTCGCCATGTCCGTCTGTCCGTCTGTCCGTCCGCGGCTTAGCTCCGTGATCAAAAGTGCTAGAAAGCTGAAGTTTGGTATGTGTATGTATCACGCCGACATAACGGTAAAATAAAAACTAAAAAAATAACTTTTTTCACGATTCTTAACACGCTTTTAATTTCACTACCTAAGTTAAGTACAGTACCTACCAATGTAATCAAATCTTGTAAAGTTGTAAGTTAAATACTAGGGAGGTAATTTGGTATTTTGGAGCTGATTCATTTATCTTTATATATATTTGTAAATAATACCAATATATACAATAACTTACAGCTAGTTGCCTAAGCTTTACAGATCTTAGGCTAAGAAGAAATAACATTTCACACATGTTATAATATTACATTAAATTAACTATCTAAGGATAGCTCAAGAATTTTGGGATAGTTTAATTTGTCGTGGGAACCAAGTATTGGCAAGAAAATAGTCGGCAATAAGTGTTAAAAAATAGTTATTTGTTATACAAGGGGGGAAAGTTGTATTTTACCCGCGAGTGTTTATTTGAAACACGAGCTAGCGAAAGGATCCTATGATTGACCACGAGCGAAGCGAGTGGTTCAAAATAGAATCCTGAGCGTAGCGAGTGTTTCAATACACGAGACGTAAAATAACTTTTCGCCCGTGTATAACACAAAACTTTTCACCTCACTACAGCGAGGAAAAAAGAATAAGGGTTTGTACTATATCTTTGAAAAATATCTGCAATAATCAACCAATTTGCCATTTATTGAAACTAAGGTCTAATTAGCTTTCATGTAGGTATTTTAAACGGGATTTTTCAGAAAATAAGCTCATGTCAAATTTTACTTTAGCTGCGTTGAAACGTCAAAATTCTTTCTCCACATGTGGATAAAAAGCGATTTTCTCAATAGATATCAAACAAACAAACTGGGCTTTCCGAGCTAGTGAGGTGAAAAGTATTTTATTTGATAAGACGAACTCACTACGTGCCGCGAGCCGCGATAGTAAGGGCTAACACGTACGTCTAGCATAACTGTGACACGCGACTTTTGTCGCGCGACAAATACTACCTGTCACTTTCGCTTCAATACCGTGCATGCGAGCAAGACATGTGATCCCTAGTCGCGCGACAGGCGAAGTCGCGGCAAGATAGGTATGCCCTGCTGGCACAAACAGTGACCCGCGACGTTTTGTCGCGAGACAAACACCTATCATTACCGTGCGAGGGAGACAGGTGGGGCTGAGTCGCGTACCCTGCTCACCCTGCAAGTTACCACATCGAGATAATGAAACCTAAGCTGATTCTATTTCAACAATTATGTAACAGGTACTGAACTAAAACTAAGTCCTAGTTATTAAAAGTAAAGCGAACATGTATTTTACTATTAATAATGTACACACATTGTTAATATCTATAGCGTGCGGGTGTGTGAGTGTATGTGTGTATGTGCGGGAAAGGGGTAACATTTAATATTATTGTCAATATAACGAGTGGCTTCAGCAAAACGAGTGTAAGAATCCAACGTATAATGTTATTAAAACTATCGTGAGATATCTTTACTAATTATAAAAACGGGCAACATGTCAGGCCGTTCCTGACAATTTTTACGTGAGTTAATACCGTTTTTATAATTATACCAACGTATACCTACTTTGACTTTTGCTTCGGGTACAGTGTAGTCTCTAATGAATGACTGCATGATTTTATTACCGTATAAGAATTTGTGTGGTTGGATGTACTCACTGAACCGTTTAAAGAAACCGGCGCGGCGTTCGTGCGAGGGATGGGCTCTTTGAATACTCGTTTACATTGCATGTTTCTGAAAGAGTTAAAATTGATGAATATCCGATTGTCTATGTGCTTAATCAATACCTGTCAATGTCGGTATCATAATGAAGTGTATTACTGTTGTTGTATTTTAACCCGATAGTATATGTAATAATATGTGTAAACACATATATTGATAGTTTTTTCATCCATCATTGAAATTTGATCAAAACAGTCAAACTTGAAATGAACCCTTCAGCTCTATTGGATTTTGTCATAACTTTCATCCCACATTAATTTCTCACACGAGTGCACTGATATTCTACTATGTAGTAAAGCCTTATAAACTTTTGATATGATTTATCACATTTCGCATGATATATGCGCACCGCCGTTTTTCGATTCCTAAAGACCCATTATAAATGGAAGTTTAAAAAACCGGCCAAGTGCGAGTCGGACTCGCGCACCGAGGGTTCCGTACAAACACTTTCCATCCCTAAGTGGTTAAGTTAAGTTTGCACCTGGTATGTATAGCGCCCCATATAAATTAGGTGCAAAGTTAGGTATTAAAAAAAAAATTTATGGTTTTCGTAATTATTCCTTTATCTATGCTATAAGACGTTGCTTCGTACCAAATTTCAAGATTCTGAGTTCACGGGAAGCACCCTGTAGGTTTTGATTCCCTTGCAAGTGTCGAAAATTTGCGGCATAAACGGCTGTATCTTTTGATTGCGTTGGCTTAGAAGTTTGATTTTTTCACAGCTTCAAGGGACAGTAGACCTGAGTAATTGATATAAATTTCAGCTTCATACCTCCACGCGTTCCTGAGAAAAAGGGTCTTGACAGACGGACGGACGGACAGACGGACAACAAAGTGATCCTATAAGGGTTCCGTTTTTTCCTTTTGAGGTACGGAACCCTAAAAAGGGAAAACTGAGATAGGGATGACGACCGATGTTAAATTCAAGCATACTGTAGTTTTATGAATAAAAGTAGCTCAATAAGTCTCGAAAAAAATATATAACTATTTTTAGAAATGAGACTTCTTACACAAATTTTACGTTTTTTTTTAATCCAAAAGAATATTTGTAATTGTTTTCAGAATCCTCTTTTTTCAATACAATAATAATATAACTTCAACGCACTTTTTCACGGTGAAAATGGCAAATTACTTATTGTCTCCATACAAATATACCCATAACATTATAGATAATGACGTCACGAGGTGGCCATCGTAGGAATATTGAACTTTGACGCCTTTGACGGTCATTTCTGTTTAGAGCAGTCTAAGGGCGATTGTGCACTACAATGAATTTTACTGTCCGGCAGTCCGATTTTTTACGGTCCGATATGGCACGCCATTAAATGTATATAGTAGTTTGTGCACTATACGTAATTTTACCATCCGATATTTTACTTTTCCCCATTCCGGACCGTTTTTTGCCACCACCACCACCGTCGCCACTACCACCATCACCACCATCACCACCACCACCACTACCACCAACACCACCATCATCATCACCACCACCATCACCACCACCACCATCATCACCACCACCTTCGTCACCACCACCACCACCATTACCACCAGCCCCATCATCATCATCACCACTATCACCATCACCACCACTACAGTTGTCGTGTGGTTGTGATAATTTTCTATCTAATTATGTCATATTTCATCATCATCATCATCATCATTTCAGCCACAGGACGTCCACTGCTGAACATAGGCCTCCCCCAGTGACTTCCAGATCGGCCGGTTGGAAGCGACCTGCATCTAGCGGCTTCCTGCAACCTTTACCAGGTCGTCCGTCCACCTTGTGGGTGGACGTCCGACGCTGCGCTTGCCGGTGCGTGACCTCCATTCGAGAACCTTACTGCCCCATCGACCGTCAGTTCTACGTGCTATGTGCCCCGCCCACTGCCACTTCAGCTTGCTAATCCGTTGGGCTATATCAGCGACTTTTGTTCGTTCACGGATCTCCTCATTTCTGATTTGATCTCGCAAAGAAACACCGAGCATAGCCCTCTCCATAGCGCGCTGTGCAACTTTGAGCTTCCTTATAAGGCCCACAGTAAGAGGCCACGTTTCTGTTCCGTATGTCATCATCATCACTCGTAACACACATTGATTGTAGACTTTCGTCTTTACCCAAGCAGCACATTAGTGAATTTTGCAGCTTATCTTATAGCTTTAAGTTCTAAATGAGTGGTTTAACAGTGTTTGATACAACTTATAGCTTTAAACACCACTCAAAACTGTATATGAGTTCATCCTATCACTTGTAGTTGCATAGGAACGTTTTTTGTTTCTACTTTATTACTTATGGTGGGATAAAGTCGATTTTGCTACTTAAAGTTGCATGCAGGTTCAAATTGTCACTCAATAAGAAGCAATAGTGCTATATAAGGCCTTAAAATCACTTATAAGCAACTTTTACATATAAGTGGGAACATACCCTTATTTGGAACTAAAAGTTCCAAATGACTAGTACAATAGCGAATTATATCACCAATAGTGGCTAAAGGGATAATTTTACGGCTCTTTTGGAACCAAAAAATATTGCAACTTTAAGGCCTAAGAAGTACCTTATTGCCACTCCAACGCATAAATAGGTGTCAGTAGGAGGTTCTTGGAACCAAAAGCAGTTATTTTCACTTATTTCGAACCACTAACGAACTAAAAGTTCTATTATTGTTCCTATTTGCGCCTTGTCAAAATATATTTAATAGTCTTGCTTGTTTAATAGTCTACAAAAGAGCAAATAATTACTATTGGTAATATCATTCACTGCTTTGCCACTCGCAAGATACAAATAAGTGATTATTAGACTTGATAGTTCCAAATAAGGAACAAATAAGTGAAAATAAACACTGTAGGATCTTTTTTAGGGTTCCGTAGTCAACTAGGAACCCTTATAGTTTCGCCATGTCCGTCTGTCCGTCTGTCCGTCCGCGGCTTAGCTCCGTGATCATAAGTGCTAGAAAGCTGAAGTTTGGTATGTGTATGTATCACGCCGACATAACGGTAAAATAAAAACTAAAAAAATAACTTTTTTCGGGTACCTCCCATACACCTAAAGTGGGGGTGATTTTTTTTTTCGTTCTAACACTCGCGTGTGGGGTGTCGTTGAATAGGTCTTTTAAAAACAATAGGGGCCTTCAAAGATCATTTTTTGATAAAGTCAGCAGTTTTGTAAATATTCGCTCGGTAAATCCAAAAAATAGTGTCCCCCCCCTCTAACTTCTCAACCACGGGTCAAAAAATTATGGAAAAATTCATGAAAATAAGGCCCTATTAGTACTTTCAATGAAAACTATATTGAATAAAATCGGTCAAGCCGTTTTTGAGTTATCGCAAAAATTCATAATTTTCTTTTAAATGACGTAAGTGCCCCGCGGTGTTCTTATACTTCGAACGTTACACATATTAGTTAAGTGCCATACTGCATTAAAACATTTCGCTCAATCTGGTGCGTATAATCGATAACTTCTAGAAGGTAATAAGTAATTACAGTTACTTTGGCGTTTACGACCTTTTATAGAGCTTGAAATCTTTCTCGTAATTTAAATTCGATTTTATTGTCTATTGTGAAGGATGGCCAACTACGGAACCCTACACTGAGCGTGGCCCGACATGCTCTTGGACGGTTTTTGTTTCGCCATGTTTACAAATGGAAGCCTATGAAAATTGATTATTTTAACCAGAATTTTATCACACTGACGCATAATCACAGACTTTTGATAGTTGTGACGATGTTACTTTAACATTGTACGTAACCTACAATCATTAGGTCAGGTTTTTAACAGTTTTATTTCTTATCAGTATCTATTCCTTATTTAATTTAGCACTCTCTTTTTTAATATTCCTGATCAAATGAAGGGCGCGTCGAAATTTACAAAGAAAACATACTATAGTTTCACAGTAAAAAAAAATTCGCAAGAATTTCGTGCTTATTTCGATGCTTGTATAACGTAAAGTTTTAATCACTCATCAAACAGACATATAAATCCAAAATGAATATGGCAGATCACGTATTAGTATTACTTCAATTTGACAGTTGCCTCGCCACTCAAAGATAATTTTGGCGACTCATTTATCACTCATTGACCGAACTGAAATGTTTTCATTCGTTCACTGCGCATAACTTTTACCCTTAGTTCTAATTGCCACTTAAGGTTATTGTGAGATCTCTTATGGACGCATAACTTTCACCCATAGTTCTAATTTCCACTTAAGGTTATTGTGAGATCTCTTATGGATTCTATTTAGCACCAAAAATAGGCTGCAATTTTTCTCCTTTTGGTTCTATACTGGTGGCATAAGGGTTCTTGCCACCTATATAGCACTTAGTCATGGTGGTAAATTTCACTTAAGCATCTAATTAGATATGATATACGAGCTATTTAGACCCAATTGTGCTACTTGGGTAGGCATTGAGGTATGTTGGACGAGAAGATATTTTGTAGTTTCTCGAACGCTGCCCAGCTGAGTTGGATTCGTCGATTGACCTTCCTTTCAAAATTGGACCTACCCAACTGGATCACTTGTCCCAGGTAAACATATTTGTCAACAATTTCGAGGGTAGAGCTCCCAACCGTTACTGGGTAGGGTGCAACATGGGCATTCGACATTACCTTTGTTTTGTCCATGTTCATCCAAAGACCTACCTGTTGGGGAACTCTATTAAGGCCATCGAGCATTGTGCCGAGGTCCTCCAGCGATTCTGCCACGACCACAATATCGTCGGCAAACCGAAGGTGAGTAATGTATTCGCCATTAATGTTGATGCCGAATTGTTCCCATTCCAGGAGTTTAAAAGCATCTTCCAATGCGGCGGTGAACAGTTTCGGAGAGATAACGTCTCCCTGCCTTACGCCTCGCTGCAGAGAAATAGCTTTCGTGCTCTGCTCCTGTACTCGAACCGACATGGTGGTGTTTTTATATAAACACTTCAGCACCTCGATGTACCGATAGTCAATATGGCACCGCTGGAGAGACTGTAGCACTGCCCAAGTCTCAATCGAATCGAAGGCCTTCTCATAGTCTACAAACGCCAAGCATAGTGGCAAGTTATACTCTTCGGTCTTCTGTATAACTTGTCGCAGCGTATGGATGTGGTCTATGGTACTAAAGACTTTTCGGAATCCTGCTTGTTCGGGAGGCTGGAAGTCATCAAACCTACGCGCGAGACGATTCGTGATGACCCTCGAAAACAACTTGTAGACATGGCTCAGAAGCGAGATGGGTCTGTAATTCTTCAACAAGGTATTATCCCCTTTCTTGAAGAAGAGCACCACCACACCTCTGTTCCATGCCTCTGGCGTTATTCCCTCGAGCAAGACGGAGTTGAAGAGTTTCTGAAGGGCTTTCAGTATCGGTGTTCCACCCCCATTCAGAATCTCTGAGGTGATTCCGTCATCACCCTCCGCTATGTCATATTTATGTGTAACTAAAACACCAAAACACCAACTAGTGGTTGCAATGCGTCTGAGGCAGCCCTGTGCGTGTTACACACACACACATTGACACTGACATTCAAGTTCAGTTTTTAGTAGGCAGTGTCCACCCTGTGCCTATACTCAATAAACAACTCACTCGCTCACTCATTGTATAAATACTGTATAAACTTACCTTAACGTTACTGCAAGCATTTCATTTGGTGGTACACCCAGCCTAAATTTTGTATCTTGCCTCTTAAATAAATAAATAAATATCGGACAACCTCACACAAATCAATCTAGTCCCACAGTAAGCTCTAGTAGTAGGCTTGTGTCATGGACACTAGATGACGATAAACATACTTATATAGATAAATACATACCTAAGTAAGTACAAATAACATCCATGACCCAGGCACAAATATTCGAGCTCATCACACAAATATTTGCCCTTGCCGGGATTCGAACCCAGGACCGCCGGCTCAGTAGGCAGTTGCTTAACCACTGCGCTAGCCGCGTCACCTCTTGATCCATGTGCTTTAGCGGTATAGCAAAAAATCATAAGCGCCCTAAGGGCGATTGTGCACTACAATGAATTTTACTGTCCGGCAGTCCGATTTTTTACGGTCCGTTATGGCATGAAAAAAACGGTTTTTGCTTGTGCACTTGTCCGTCTTTTTACCCGCAGGTGCGGCGCAGTTTTCGGTTACCTCTCTCTTTGAAACTACACGCCACGCAATCGTAATTACACTAAGAACGATGAGTTTCTTATGATTTTTTGCTATACCGCTTAAGCACATGGATCAAGAGGCGACGCAGCTGGCGCAGTGGTTAAGCAACTGCCTACTGAGAGTCCTGGGTTCGAATCCCGGCAAGGGCAAATATTTGTGTGATGAGCTCGAATATTTGTGCCTGGGTCATGGATGTTATTTGTACTTACTTAGGTATGTATTTATCTATATAAGTATGTTTATCGTCATCTAGTGTCCATGACACAAGCCTACTACTAGAGCTTACTGTGGGACTAGATTGATTTGTGTGAGGTTGTCCGATATTTATTTATTTATTTAAGTAAGAGGCAAGATACAAAATTTAGGCTGGGTGTACCACCAAATGAAATGCTTGCAGTAACGTTAAGGTAAGTTTATACAGTATTTATACAATGAGTGAGCGAGTGAGTTGTTTATTGAGTATAGGCACAGGGTGGGTGCCTACTAAAAACTGAACTTGAATGTCAGTGTCAATGTGTGTGTGTGTAACACGCACAGGGCTGCCTCAGACGCATTGCAACCACTACTTGGTGTTTTGGTGTTTTAGTTGCACATAAATATGACATGGCGAAGGGTGATGACGGAATCACCTCAGAGATTCTGAATGGGGGTGGAACACCGATACTGAAAGCCCTTCAGAAACTCTTCAACTCCGTCTTGCTCGAGGGAATAACGCCAGAGGCATGGAACAGAGGTGTGGTGGTGCTCTTCTTCAAGAAAGGGGATAATACCTTGTTGAAGAATTACAGACCCATCTCGCTTCTGAGCCATGTCTACAAGTTGTTTTCGAGGGTCATCACGAATCGTCTCGCGCGTAGGTTGATGACAAGCAGGATTCCGAAAAGGCTTTAGTACCATAGACCACATCCATACGCTGCGACAAGTTATACAGAAGACCGAAGAGTATAACTTGCCAGTATGCTTGGCGTTTGTAGACTATGAGAAGGCCTTCGATTCGATCGAGACTTGGGCAGTGCTACAGTCTCTCCAGCGGTGCCATATTGACTATCGGTACATCGAGGTGCTGAAGTGTTTATATAAAAACACCACCATGTCGGTTCGAGTACAGGAGCAGAGCACGAAAGCTATTCCTCTGCAGCGAGGCGTAAGGCAGGGAGACGTTATCTCTCCGAAACTGTTCACCGCCGCATTGGAAGATGCTTTTAAACTCCTGGAATGAGAACAATTCGGCATCAACATTACTCACCTTCGGTTTGCCGACGATATTGTGGTCATGGCAGAATCGCTGGAGGACCTCGGCACAATGCTCGATGGCCTTAATAGAGTTCCCCAACAGGTAGGTCTTCGGATGAACATGGATAAAACAAAGGTAATGTCGAATGCCCATGTTGCACCCTACCCAGTAACGGTTGGGAGCTTTACCCTCGAAATTGTTGACAAATATGTTTACCTGGGACAAGTGATCCAGTTGGGTAGGTCCAATTTTGAAGGAAGGTCAATCGACGAAACCAACTCAGCTGGGCAGCGTTCGAGAAACTACAAAATATCTTCTCGTCCAACATACCTCAATGCCTAAAGACGAAAGTCTACAATCAATGTGTGTTACGAGTGATGATGATGACATACGGAACAGAAACGTGGCCTCTTACTGTGGGCCTTATAAGGAAGCTCAAAGTTGCACAGCGCGCTATGGAGAGGGCTATGCTCGGTGTTTCTTTGCGAGATCAAATCAGAAATGAGGAGATCCGTGAACGAACAAAAGTCGCTGATATAGCCCAACGGATTAGCAAGCTGAAGTGGCAGTGGGCGGGGCACATAGCACGTAGAACTGACGGTCGATGGGGCAGTAAGGTTCTCGAATGGAGGTCACGCACCGGCAAGCGCAGCGTCGGACGTCCACCCACAAGGTGGACGGACGACCTGGTTAAGGTTGCAGGAAGCCGCTAGATGCAGGTCGCTTCCAACCGGCCGATCTGGAAGTCAATGGGGAGGCCTATGTTCAGCAGTGGACGTCCTGTGGCTGAAATGATGATGATGATGATGATGAAATATGACATAATTAGATAGAAAATTATCACAACCACACGACAACTGTAGTGGTGGTGATGGTGATAGTGGTGATGATGATGATGGGGCTGGTGGTAATGGTGGTGGTGGTGGTGACGAAGGTGGTGGTGATGATGGTGGTGGTGGTGATGATGGTGGTGGTGGTGATGGTGGTGGTGATGATGATGGTGGTGTTGGTGGTAGTGGTGGTGATGGTGATGATGGTGATGGTGGTAGTGGTGACGGTGGTGGTGGTGGAAAAAAACGGTCCGGAATGGGGAAAAGTAAAATATCGGATGGTAAAATTACGTATAGTGCACAAACTACTATATACATTTAATGGCGTGCCATATCGGACCGTAAAAAATCGGACTGCCGGACAGTAAAATTCATTGTAGTGCACAATCGCCCTAAGTGTTATGTAGTGATCCAATCCGTGAGTTTATAAACATTTGATCCCAATAAAAAATAGAATGGATTGAATTTCTCAAAAAAAATTTCGTCATGCGTATTTCAGCGACATTTCCTATTGGCAGATCAGGTTCACAAATTATATTATCTACCGGTGATACGGGTTCGTGAATTACAATAAATCATTATGGGCTGAGTAAAAAATACGCTGTATTGTTTGAACAGGGATAAAGGGCGGTGGACATGAAAGCTGTGGGAAAAATGTGGTCTCGAGAGAGACGCCATCGCGGTCTGACCGGTGATTAATTACTGCTGAGATTTATGATGAAGAAGACCGATTATTCTTGTCGATAATATAAAAGACAGGCTTAGGTTATGTAGGTATTGTGATAATACGGGAGAGACTGATGGCATGGCTTGTGTAGGAAGCCGATAAATAAACTCAATTTATGAAAGCGTTCAAATGTGTAAATATTTTTTTAGGCCCTTTTATTATAATAATAATAATAGCCTTTATTTTCCAAAATGAGAGAGGCCCTTTTATTGCCATACGTAAAAAAGACAGTAAAAAGAAAGAAATCTGTACTTTAGTGTCAAATATAAAATAAACTAAACATTATGTGACTATTTTTTTACAGTAAGGTCAAGTGTACGACGCAGGCAAGTTATAAGAAGGAATATTTCAAAACGCATCCGCTGAGGGGGACAAATCTGGGTTGTTTTTTTTTTATCAAAGTTGAGTAATTTTTGCGAATCAGCGTACACTTTAGCGTATAGATATCAGGATTTTTGGAATTCAGGGATAAAGGTTTATAAACAAGAAACGTGGAATTATAGGTATTCGTGTAAGAATGATAATTAAATATAGTACCTCTAGGGAAAAAGGCTTGAGTCAAACTACTTTTCAGGAGAAGCAAAAAACTAAACGATCATAGAAATCTAGTGAAGGGTATGCCGCAGCGATTTGTATTTTAGATATGTCATTAAGCATTCTAAGGACATTCTGTGGGACAACAATCAGTGGGAGTAAGTACGTGAACAAGTTTAGAACATGATAGGTATATTACATATAAAATAAAAGCATAAGAAATTATGTTCGCTTATACCTTTCCAACGAACAATCTAAGGGCATGATTAATCTTAAATTGGTTACTTATACCGATTCAAAGGGTACAAAATGATATTTGTCACATGGATATATAAAGGCATAACTCTCATTAGTTCAGTGTTTCGATAAGAACATAATCACTTTATAATAATATGTTTAAGGTTACTACAAATGTTACGCCTTTTCGGAAAAAAATCTTATTGTTCCGTTTGATAAAATAAAAATATCCTAACGTTGGGGAAACGCAGGAGGAGCAGTACCTCTACCATGAGTTGCTTTCGAAAACTCTCGAAACGCTCACTACGCTCGCTTGCGAGCAAACGCAATTCGAATAGAGTTACACCTACACACGTAAATTGCGGTAGTGTGAGTGTATGAGACACTCGCCAACGTTTGTTCTAACTTCACACCGAATCAATCTGTCTCTTTCAAACTAAACTTAAGAGAATGAGGAAGATTCATATCGGCCAAAATAAAATATGGCGGATTTACGGTAGCGAGTATCGTTTACGTGACGTGACAATGTCGGCACCATGAGATTCAAATTTGACAGGTTCACCTCGAAACTATCGAAAATTACGCTCACGACTATAGTTAAAACTCTCACTGCCAAATCGAAGGGTGAAATCATATTAGATTTTTTGTTTTATAATGTTTTTCAATTATTAGTGATCCAAATAATGTCTGCAAGACATTTTTAGAGTAAAATATGTCAGCGAAGCTTATATAATATGAAGAATAACCACGTACAAAGTGTAAATCCGCTATGTGAAAAGTGAACGTTTTAGTGAAAGATGTGCCCGAACACACGAATACAATGTGACTGATTTTCAACGAAAGTGAAGGCGAAATTTCGGCTTGAGGATGAAAGCATACAGTTGCTTTTTGGATGTGGGTCCGTCGTCGGTCCGAGGAGCCTTCGTGCACTTCTATACAGTGCTACTGGAAAAGGTTTCCTCTGTCTACAGTGATAGCTGTGAAAGTAAAGGGATTACTCAGAAAAACATTAAAGGGACTTACTTCCCTTACAGTACAGAACAAGTTCTGCATTATAATATTATTATTATGAATTCATTTCAGAAGCAAAAATGACGACAATTGACAACTCGAATTGAATCAACATGATTACAAACATACTTACATTGATTGCACTGCTTTATCATTTTTAAACAATAATAAGCCAAAGTAGTGTTAAAAGAAGTTTATTCAGTCTTTCTCCTAGAGTGTGCAAAAGTCATTTGTATTTTGAACACAATGATTGTGATTCTCTGTGATGCATGTAAATTTTTTATATGTATACTTTACTTTTGTTTATATGGTTTGGATTTGAGTGTGTTGAGTGTGACTGCACAAACATTGGTGCGGTGCTCTTAAAACAAAAAAAGCCCTTCGGTTTCTTACGGGGTGTCCACATGTACCTGTTACTCACAAATCCATATTTGTATAACACAAAATTATGACTGTCGTTTCCTTATATTTGTACTGTGTCTGCTTGTATGTATTTAAAAATAAAGACCAACTAAAAGTCTCTAGACAAAACACATACAAACTCCTAAGAAATAAAAATGAATTTTTAGTACCCAAGAGTAATTTTAAATATTTTAATTCTTTACAAAACTTTAAGCAGTACTGCAATTAGAGCTTAAATAAATTGGACATTAGTATTAAGGAATGTAGTAGCTACAGAATATTTGAACAAAAATTAAGAGATTATTTTACAAGACCATTCTATTCAATTAAGGAATTTTATGCTAGAGCGCTAGATTAATTTTAAATAAGTAGCCAATATCATTATTTATATTTTTATTTAATTTCCATTCAAATACGACATGTGTATAATAAAATTAATTTTGTTATCAATAATGAATTGATTTTACTTGACATTGTATTTATTTTAATTGGGCATTTTTTTACTTTTACTTCTATTTTATACTTGTATTTGCACGCATTTAAGTACGTTTTATTGCAAATAAATGATTGATTGATTGTTATCTTAAATTTTATATGTTAATAGGCCTTATACATTATTAAATGTACAATTTTTCATAAAACTAATATATTGATAATTTCAACCAACTATTTAAAGTCAATAATACTTTTCCCTGAGTTCTAGATAGTAACAAAGCTATTTCACATTTTTATTGTGTAAAATCGAATATAAGTTGAAAACACCACTTTGCTATATGAATTTGGTCAATCTTGAGTACTTTTTGGGAAAAAAAATATCAATGAAAAATTCAAACTGTATGTTTCAAATATATCAGTTCCAACTAAGTAATAACATCAATATACTAAGAAACATGTTTGATCATAGCAAAAAAGCCTGAAATAGAGGGCAAAATCAAATCTGATTTTAATTGTTTTACCTCGCTGTAGTGAGTAGATTCCTTCACTCGCTCAGCTTTCAATTTCAACACTAATAACAACTTTTCAGGCTTGCATGTCAATAACTATTACTCATTAAGTCCTTGTCTTTTAATTTTTTATAATGAACCTTTTGAACGCCAAGCTGTGAAACTATTTATTATTACACACACACACACACACACACACACACGCACACACGCGCGCGCGCACACAGCTTCCCTTTAGCCATTGTATTATTTAATTAATTAATTAAAATCAGTCTAAATAACTTTTTTTGCTATTTTTTTGTTAAGTCACATTTAATATTGTTCTACCATATGTTTGTACTTCTTTTTTTTTATTTTTTCTGTATAACAACTATTCTCAATGTTAACCGACTCACAGGGTCCCAAGATACAGGCTCAGCCTAGTTTGGGGCCCGCTGGATATCTCATGATGTATAATGCCCTAAGTTTCAATAAATATATTTCATTTCATTTCATTTAACGTGCCACTGAAGTCACAACTAAACATAAAGAAGTGCTCCAAAAGTAGTTGTAGCCTTTTTAATTACAAAGTTTTTGATTGAAATTTGAACTGTGGCCGACAAGGCGTCAGTGGCACGACTTGTAATTGACAGCCACAGCCGTCTTTCACAGGCTATATATGAAATGAGTATGTACAGTCGCCATCAGATATATCGCAGCATACAAGGCGTTCATAAATATGTAAACATGTACTGTAACGCCCAGTCAATAAGAGTCGTGTTCACATACTTATAAACGCCTTATATGCTGCGATATAACTGATGGAGACTGTACCTAGTTTGCCGAAATGTAAGTTTGGCAGAGAAAAATTGTTTTTCTCAGCTAACCAGAACAGTACGGTACTGGAAAGTTGCCATAGGTAGCCAACACGTCAAGAAGATTCAAATAAAGAACATACATGATATAATCCGTTTAAACTGTTTTTAACCCCCGACAAAAAAAGAGGGGTGTTATAAGTTTAACATGTGTATCTGTGTATCTGTGTGTCTGTCTGTGGCATCGTAGCGCCCAAGCGGATGGACCAATTTAAGAGCGGTTTTTTTAATCGAAAGACTTTTCCGTCGAGATGGTTCTTAGCTATGTTTGGTGGAAATAGGACCAGTAGTTTCCAAGATATTCAGCTTTAATTGAAACAAGTGACGAGATCTCAGCCAGTAATGAAGTCAATAATTCGAAATATTGGCTAAATGTTAAGTTTTATTAGCATTTTCTATATGACTCACTAATTGAGGGTCTCATGATGACCAAGTAATTGTTAATGGATCTCAGGCAATATTGAAGCTAAGGATTCCAAATTTTGGTTAAATGTTAAGTTGTATTAGCATTTTCTATATCACTCAAAAATGAAGGTCTCATAATGACCAGCTAGTTGTTAATGGATCTCAGCCAATATTGAAGCCAAGAATTCCAAATTTTGGATAAATGATAAGTTTTATTAGCATTTTCTATATCACTCAATAAATGAAGGTCTCATGATGACCAGCTAGTTGTTAATGGATTTCAGCTAATATTGAAGCCAAGGATTCCAAATTTTGGTTAAATGTTAAGTATTAGTAGCATTTTCTATATGCTTACTAAATGAAGGTCTCATGATGACCAGGTAGTTGTTAATGGATCTCAGCCCATATTGAAACTAAAGATTCCAAATTTTGGTTAACTGTTAAGTATTATTAGCATTTTCTATATCACTCAATAAATAAAGGTCTCATGATGATCAGCTAGTTGTTAATGGATTTCAGCCAATATTGAAGCCAAGGATTCCAAAGTTTTGGTTAAATGTTAAGTATCCTTAGCATTTTCTATATCACTCAATAAATGAAGATCTCATGATGACCAGCTAGTTGTGAAAGGATCTAAGCCAAGAATGTCTAATGTTGGTTAAATTTTAAGTTTTATTAGCGTAATCAACAGATTAATAAATTTTTGACAGTACAATAATTTGATACCTTGGAGCTGAAGATGGCCGTAGGAACTCCTAAACAGCACACGATAAACCCATGGCCCATGGTGTTTGGGCTCGTCTGATTGTTCTTGATGAGCAATTAAGATTTGTGTAAGAAAGTACAGTCAATAATGAAACCGAGCCTCAAAAAAAAATTGACAAAAAAAACTCATTATAATTTCTGTCACAGTAGTGGGTCACTATTTTTAACTTTCGGAATTCTGCTAA
Source organism: Apotomis capreana (assembly GCA_947623375.1). NCBI lineage: Eukaryota > Metazoa > Arthropoda > Insecta > Lepidoptera > Tortricidae > Apotomis > Apotomis capreana. Next base: position 5,824,289 of record OX392508.1, on the reverse strand, counting down.
AGCTGAATTGTTATTAGGACTATTGAACAGGTTCCTTTGATTGAGGTCACAAATAGCAACACCCTGCAAGATTTTAACGCGACTAAATGACAAGTAAGCTTTAGCAAAAGTACCCTTGCCTAAGTGAATAGCAGCTTTTTAGGATTTTGTAGTTTGTGTCAGTCTGTCCACAGCTTAGCTCAGAGACATAGTCGTTGAATACATTTAAACAATTTTTTGTGTACCTTCCCTACACGTAACAAAAGTGGGGATGTTTATCCCATGGTGTGGGGTATCGATGATTAGGTCTCTCAAAACTAAGTCCAGTTACCTGGCACCAACAATTTTTATGGAGCTAAGTAACCCACCTGTACCATATTTGGATCCTGTAGAATAGAAACCTGGTTCTGTTTTAGGCCATAAGTAGCAGGTTCTTGCGACTCATGCAGTGCATTTAAAGTATACATATATTTTGATTGTCTTGCCTGATAACTTCGCCATTTTGCCATTATAACTATCTGGGACGAAACTTCTGTTTGTTTAAAAAATATGAAATAAAAATAAAATTAAAAAATTTAAAAACCCCCGACATGACAACCAATAAAAAGAAAGAAATAAAATCTACGAAATGTGCCTATACAATGAACAGTAGAAAAAGAATCCAAGCTTCGTTGCGTCGGGGGACCGCTAAGTAAATGAAATGCAATGTACTGAAAATCGTAAAGTGGGAAGCCTAAATGCATACATGCAATTCTGCTTTGAAAAATATATTTCATTTCATTTAGGTACTTAGCGGTCCCCCGAACGCAACGAAGCTTGGATTCTTTTTCTACTGTTCATTGTATAGGCACATTTCGTAGATTTTATTTCTTTCTTTTTATTGGTTGTCATGTCGGAGGTTTTTAAATTTTTTAATTTTATTTTTATTTATAAAATTCCATGTTTTACAATTTTTTGATTTCTCTTGCAACATTATAACATCTTTAGCATGTTAATAGAAAAGCTTTTAATAAACGTTGTTATCTTTACAACTCAAAAAAATTAAAATACTTTTTTAATATTCTACCAACAGGATACATTACATTCAGTAATCAATTACTTTTGATCAAACATATACTTAAATGGTTTCTATAGGTCACTATAAAATTATAGTAAACAACAAAGTTTTCTTTTCAATTAAATGCACAGTATTTTTGAGCCACTGGAATTGTTCAAAATTCTCATTGATATCTGAATCATTACTCTCGGAGTCAGTAACCCTTAATGATGAAGAAGCTATAACAGGCGACGAATGACCCTTTCAAAACACGACATATCACTATGTGATTTTTCAATTTTCATCATCAAGGACAATATTTCTCTTAGCCGTTTTGACAACTCCTGACTCGGATCGTTTTGGACGGCATAGAAAAATCTTGAAAGGTGATGTGTGTAACGACAAGTCGTAGTTGCTTTCATTAGCGTTGTGGTAATACTTAATAGATTTTGGTATATTGTATGCACAGCCTTGCTTCTATAATGCACATTCTCTTACTCGAACAGTCTTCTGCAGGTATTAGAGAATTTTTGATAGATTACTATTCATCTTGAGTTTTTGGCAATTCTGAAAAAATAAATATTCAAGATAAGTAACATTATTTAAGTGTAAACATAAAAATTATATTTATATTATTAGATTTTTGTAAAATTAGATATGGAGCCTGGAGGCTCAATTATTTATAGCACCATTCTGTGACAAGGACAATTCTTTGCTTTTATAAGGAACACTTCTCGATGAGATCCAGTATCAGGCAGCCGCCTCTTGCAATCGTCTTGACGGTGAAATTAACTTGGAACAGCCTCATCTGTGAGAAATATCTTCTGACTAAAGCCCTTTTTGTACTTCATGTAGTTAGTTATGTCTTTTTCCATCTGAAATTTAACATAACTGATATATACAAACTATCTTATACCATATTCTAATATTATATTTATAACGAAACAGCACATAAAATTATAAAGAACATAGATAAGCTAAACAACATAATATATAAATGTTTGTAATACCCGAGTGACGTGTTGTAAACAATATAGGATTTAAAAAATCTAAGGCTACATCCAATAGGTTAGGAATTAAAGATGTTATTTTCTTTTGTTTTAAGTATACTGATAGTTCTATCCACTAGCTCGTACGTAAAAAAAATAATTGTTACTTACATCTAAGTGTTACTCATAAGTGATCTTCACACATAAATACATTAATGTGATAGAATGGCATTTGGATCTCCCCGTAGCCACATTTTTCGTCTTGTGCGCTTCGTCGGTAAGAAACAAACAGTCTCTGTGGACTATTTATAGATGTATATGTACATTGTGGCACTACACACCAAACAAACACTGCCTTTACACCATTGTATCCAATTTTTTTGAATAAAGTCGATGAATCTCACTTTTCTATTAACTTTTTATGGTCATTTTCTATTTCTATTCTAATTTTAAAATATGGCTTCCATCAGAGTTAATGATGATTTCGCCAATTTCAAGTTTGCTCGTAGAGCCTGCCGTTGTTCGGTGAGGTTTTGCTTTTTGTAAAGTGATAGCGATTTACAAAAAAACACGCGGACTATCGGGCCTTGACCCAGGAAGGGCTATGAACGCTTCAAGTTGAATTCTTCATTAGCTATTCACTCATACGTTAGATGACTGCACAATACGCTATCAATACTACACATTGAACAACAAAAATGAATAAATAATGAACAACGCAACTTAAACGCATGCGGCCATCTTGAGACACGAACCGGAAGCCATGGTCATTTTCATTGCATGGATTCACATCCATGACGTCACGCATGTCAAGATTGTTAATGTCAAAGTGACTGACGCGCGGCGCCATTAAACCCGTTCGAGACCTTCCGATCCGATCCGATTTATCGGAAGAAAAGTCCTAACAATTACACTACACATTATCGGATTTCTTCCGATAAATCGGACAATTGCACTACACATTATCCAATTGCTTCCGATCCGATTAAAACCCGCTCCAGACCTTCCGATCCGATCCGATTTATCGGAAGCAATCGGATAATGTATACATAGTGCAATAGGCTAGTAGACCCCGTTTTGAAATGTATTTGAAATGGTTAATAATGATCTTACTAGCTCTAAAAAAAATGTCTTGTATTTTTGTGAAAACTAGAAAGCTAAATTTTATCAATTGAAAATTGGAAATTTCATGAACAGTCAAAAATGCCGTCCGCCATTTTTGCCTTTTGCTAATCTGCGGCGTGACGTAAAATTATCTGTAAATATTTGTAATTCGACCGTCGTATAGTGCCATTCCGCTCACTCCAATATACTTTGACAGGAGATCGAGAGGGACAGCAGCGGCACTATTCGAAGTCGTCAAAGTAGACTTTCAGTTTTCTTTACAGGACCGATGACGTCACTATCATAAGCGAAAATGGCGGACAGCGTTTTAAGCATTTCAAAATACAGATTAAAAACCATATTTTCAAATTCTATTTTTCAGCCATCTTTCACTTTTATGAATTGAAAAATATATATTTAGGTTTCTTTTGATAAATACTATACGGATTAAACGTTAGTTTATTACAATTTGACATGAGTCAACTAGCCTATTGTCCAATTTATCGGAAGAAATCGGAACCCGTTCCAGACTTTAAGATCCGTTCCAATTTATCGGAAGAAATGTCCTTACAATTGCACTACACATTATCCGATTTCTCCCGATAAATCGGACAATTGCACTACACATTGTCCGATTTCTTCCGATAAATCGGACAATTGCACTACACATTGTCCGATTGCTTCCGATTAATCTGATCGGATCGGAATGTCTGGAGCGGGTTTAACAATTGCACTACACATTATCCGATTTCATCCGATAAATCGGACAATTGCACTACACATTATCCGATTTGTTCCGATAAATCGGATCGGATCGGAAGGTCTGGAACGGGTTTTAGAGTAAGGAAAATTCAATAGAGCTCGTGTTACTTAGTAGAAACCTACGACTGTATCTGTGTCTCTGCAAAGCACGTCAATTTTCCGCAAGAAAAAACGAGACGACAGATAATTTGTGACGACGATTTTTGTCAACACGTCTACTACAAAGAAAAAACCCATGAGTCAAAGTTTTGTTGTTAGTGACGCCCAAATAGATTTATCGATACGACATCGATAAGACTACTATTATATTATATCACTACATAGTAAAAAACAAAGTCGCTGCCTCCTGTCTGTCTGTCTGTCCCTATGTATGCTTACATCTTTAAAACCACGCAGTGCATTTTTTAATAGATAGAGTGACTCAAGAGGAAGGTTTATTACATAGATTTTGGAAGATAGGGCGTTGAAGACCTCACACCGTTCAAGCCTAAACGTCACAAATCACAAAGGCCTCTGTCTGTCCAAAAGGCCAGTCTGTCAAGATTTTTATGCTACCATATAAAGTAGGGGAGTAAGCAGATGATAGTGACATCACTGACGATTATTTAAATTTTTTCGCATTAACTCGCTATGCTTTGACTTAAATCTTTATTGAATCTTCCGCCAAGACAGCATTCCATAAGCTTGGAATCCTTTTCAAGGTGAGGCTGAATTGAATCGCAAAACTTAATCTTGGAGATTTTTTATAATGCTCTGTTTTTTATCTTTGCACTAAGAAAATTGTAATAAAATCCAAGTGAACCAAAGCGATAACAATAAAAATACACACAAAACCCATGTATTTATTTGAATATTATATTCTATATTTCAGAATTAAAGTTAAGCACAAGAAGTTATTTTTATGGATAAATCAATCCATTGACATTAATTGTCAAAATTTCATATTTGTAAAGGTGAAAATTAATATAGACATCGAGAGAGTATTGCATCGTGTACACTTGAATTTATTTTTCTGTAAGTATTTTTTTTATTTATTTATTTCTATAATCAATAACTTACATCTATCATTACAGGCAGCCCCAATGCGATAGATAAGCTAAATAGGCATTAACACAAATTTTCAATTAAAAATAACACGAAAAGAAAAAAATAGTAATAAAGTCATTAGATAAAAAAAGAGATACAAATAAAAATTGTTACAAAGTTAAAATAATAAATGTCGAGGTTAAAAATATACAATGTCAATATGATCTTATACAACGAAAAACAAAAAATAAAAACTTAATAATACAAAATTAAAGCTAGCATAAAAAACAATGTCAAATAAGTTAATAATACAGATCAAATCGACGTCAATTTAATTAATAAGAAATAAAATAACAAAATGACATTTAGTGTAAATCACTTAGTAAGAACATAGTTGCCTTTGTAAATTCGTTCAGGGAGCATGTAAATAAATCCAACTGTATCGCGACTTTGTTGATAGTGCGAATAGCCCTCGTTAGCGGTGCCTCCCGCAGCAGCTTCGTGCGAGCGACGGGCTTGGCCAGCAGCGGCGGCCGGCGCCGGCGCCACACGTACCGCTCCGGGACGCACAGCGACAAGGCGCACAGGACCCCGGGGTTGCACAACTTCCCTCTCAACACCTTCCATATATATGAAGCGAGGGCCAGTTCTCGCCTCACCTCTAGTCTGTCCCCACCATTCCTAGTGCAAATAGCGTGGGATACAACAATGGGTATCCAGGATATACACCATATTGTTTTAAATAAAGGAGCCTAACATACTTATTTTGGATACGTTCCAACATTAGCTTGTATTTAGCTTCATGTGGACTCCAGATTACTGCGTTACTTTCGAGGTGACTTTTAACTAGAGCTTCGTACACGGTTCGTATCGCAGAGATATTTGTAAAGTCCTTTGCTAGACGCATTACTACCGATATGCTCACGAAATGACCAATTGGCTGTTATGCCCACACCAAGATCACGTACCTCCGACACTCGCTGCATTGGCTTTCCACCGACATCGTATCGATGATGCACTGGGCTGCGTGCACGGCTGATTGAAACTATGTATGTGAAGAAATGTAAGAAAATACATAAAATAACCGAAATCTACGACAACTATGCATGCATAGAGCTGTAGTCTTCAACACGGATAGTGAAAAAATAAACTGTCATAATGTTAAGCTCAACCTTATAACTTTTATTTTAATTAGATACTAGACTAAAGTAACCTTTCCGTTGTGTCACAGTGATTACGTCCTTTTTCTAAGCGCAATAGAGAAAAGTAGTAAAATTGTAGTCTTAAAAATATGAAGTGTTATCAATTTCTTAGCAACTATAATTAATGATAGTTTTTTCGATATCGATAAATCTATTTCGGCGTCGCTTACAACAAAAAAAAGACACATGTGCTGAACACGTCCTTGAATTTTGACGTGTTGACAAATATACTGTCGTCTCGTTTTATCTTGCGGAAACTTGACGTGCTACACAGAGATAGCAATAAGGTCGTAGGTTTCTACTTAGTAACACGAACTCTATTGATATTTCCTTACTCTAAGGGCTAACATTATTCTTACTCAGCCATGTCAATATAGTTAGAAAGAGACGGATTCATTTGCTGTGAAGTTAGGTGTATTTGCGTGACGTATTTTCTACACGCACTTTCGAATCGAGGTAACGTTAGCGTGGAAATACAACTTATGGTGCCAACCGCTTCTGGTAGTTCTATAAGTATCCGCTAGAGGCGCCGTACAAGTTTTCCATACAAATCCGTCACGCATTCGCAAGCGAGCACGGTATTTGTAAACTCATGGTAGAGCTACAGACGCGTTTCACCCTCCTACGCGAGCGAAGCTGCGGGCAAAAGCTAGTTAAATAAACTATTAAGAGTGGTGTTCCCATTCCAGTACGAAATACAGAGTTTTAGGGGTTACGATCTGTTACAGTGAGCGTGAATTATTTTCTTTTGGAACGTATCTTTTTCCGGGCATGCCGATTGGTCTTTAGGAGGCCGGAGCAACTTTTGCAAAAGATGGAATTTGTGTTCTTGGTATCATAACTAGTGATGGGCAGCTCTTTTCAAAGTAAAACGTATACTTAAGAGGCGCCTAAACCGCTGAGTTTCCTAATAATTATAAAAAAATTAACAGCAGAAATATTTCACTGTTAAGGAAACCTGTGAAACATTGTCATTTATAACCATACTTAATAAAAATCAAAAATTAGTTATTTCCAACAGAGTTTACAAAGTTCTCGAATCCTCCTTTTAAGTTAAAAACTTGTATTAGGAGGAATTCACTCTTTCATCCAAGTTGTGCTTATGTTAAAAATAATATTATCTAAACATAGTTACTTATCCTTAGAGATAAACTGAAATCATTTATATTAACAATTTAACGAGTAGGTAACTTACATGCTAATTACACACGTGCATACTCGTAAGAAGCTGCAATTTTAAATCCAAAAACATACATTTACTAAACAACAATGAGGAATGAAGAAAAATTCAAATTAATCTTAACAAGGAGTTTATGTAAATTCGTAGAGCAAAATGTTGTGTTATGATTATGACATGAGCAACTCAATGTCATCATACTTTTTACTTTTAAGCCAGGTTGTTATTTGGTTTTTACACTCTCTATAGGGTGGTAAATTTTAGGTATTTTTATTACGGAATATACTTAATACACAGGTTTACGCTATGGTAATAAGTTTAAGTTGTGTACTTATAAAGATATGGGAAAAAAATAAAAACCTTAATGGCAACTGGACAACCGGGAGGAGCTGGTAAATATTGGTGCGAAATAGACAATTAAAATAATCTTTACTTTGTACATAATTCAAATTGCTACGAGAAAATAAGTTAAATCCTTACCTGTAGTGAAAGATCATTGAAATGTAATCTCGATAAATTTAGAATCTAACAAACATTTTAAAATTAAACTTTAATTCATGACGAAGATTTTATTAAATTCCTGTGTTAGGTGAAGATAAATTAAATTTGTTACAAAAGTTCCATTGGAGGGACGTCGGTCGCGATATTAAATTTATGCCATCAACTGGCATTCAAGCATTCAATGAACGGGCATTTAAGTTAGATTTTCAATCGCGGAATTCAATAATACCTGGAATGTACCTACGCTTACCTACAACCGAATTTCGGTGCTCCGCCTTTCCCCGAAATGTATTCAATTATAATTTATACTGCCCAAGTGCCCAATATAAATTAATATTTGCCTTCGAGTTAACGAGCGAATGGATACTGCTTTTAATTAAATCACATAAATTAGAAGTCCATATTCGTTAACCTTTTGGCGGCTCATTGAAATAATGGAACGAATTTTGACAGTATAGCTACTGCGAAAATACCTCTCAACTTGATTCATTAAGTTGGTGCAATAAGGAAAAATAAATTGCAATAAAAGTGTTCGGGTCACTATCGAATTCTATCGAAAACCTTCATAATATCCGTATTATGTAGGTTTTCGATTGAATTCAATAGTGATCCGTACACCTTTGAGATAAAGGTACGCATTATCTCCGTTTGGCCCTTTGACTGGTAGAGTCTCTCATTTGGCTCCAAGTTCGTCATTTAATAGTTATTTGTTATGCAAGGCTGCAAAGTTGTTATTTGGCGCGAGTGTTGAAATTGAAGCTTTCAAGACACGAGAAGCTAAATAATTTTGCAGCCTTGCGGAACACACAACTTTTCACCTCACTACAGCGAGGAAAGTGCAAGATTCAAGAAAAACAATTAAAACATAAAAATAATCATATTTAATTTTGCCTTCTATTTAACACATCAAATTTAAAACATAACACACTCAAATCCAAACCAAATACATACGAGAGAAGCACACATATTAAAATTAATATAGCCGTAATTTGTATTATCGTCGTGTATCTTTTATCGTTGAGTTTTTCTTAAGCACTGTTATATTATATTTGTATTTGAAACTTTCACATTTGTTGTGAATGTGGGAGAATGGCATTCTGGGAAGGATCCGTTGGCCACTCGGAAGTATTTTCCACAACACTTGCTTTGGAAGTTATTAGGCGATGGGATCCGAACAAGATTATTTCGGCTTTATCTTTTTTAAAAACGCCAATAGTTTCGGTAAATTACTTATCGTCTCCAAATATTTATAACAAATCCTTTTTCGTTTTAATGCAGGCTTTTAGCATTGAACAAATGCTCCAAATTGGGCTTAACTTTCTTGTTTTCGATATTTCTATAAAGTAAGACAACAGTAGGTATGTATTCTCCACTGAACAAAACGTTGTTTACGTGAATTGTGAAAACTTCCAACTTTTTAATTAGTTATTTTTTTCTCGGGTGCGTTCAGAAATTACACTCTTATGTTCCAACTTTTATAACAAATACTAAATATTGAAATTTGTGTTGTATTTTTCATATTTACTAGTCAAAATATGTAAATGAAACTGAAATACTTACTATTAATATATATAAACATATTCAACATAAAATAAAGTGTAGAAAAAATAAAAACTTAAAAATCTGTAACCACAAACCAGGTTTCTGGACGTGGTATTGTAGGTGTATTTTTTTTTAAGTAGTATTCAAACGTACATAATATGATTTTAGCCGGCCTGACCAGATCGCCCTTAATTAGTGTGCGTTGATTGGTTATTCGAAGATTTATCGACTGATGAGTCAGTGACGCGTTGAAGGAGTCTTAAATATAAAAAAGTTACATGCACCACAGAGAATCAAAATCGTCGTGCTCGAAATTCAAATGACTTTTGCACGCTAGCGGATAAAATAGACTTTTGCACGCAGATTTCGTCCTATAAACGGAGGTTTTCCGAGCGAGTGAGGTGAAAATGTTATTTTGTTTTGTGCAATTATATTTCATTTAATAAGTAAAATAATGAGCACTTTAATCATGATCTCATAATCAGGCTGTACCTATCTGTCGACTGATAGACATAGGCCTCTTTCACGGCACGCCACTGATCTCGATCTTCAGCGCTCCTCACCAAGTCACAGTATTTAACCATTGCTATGTCTAAGATAAAATAACGATAACTTTAATTTTAAGGAAATGTAAATGTTTACCAATAAATACTATGAACTGCCCTACGACTGTCGTCACTTTATCTTGTTAAAGGGCGACCCGCACTACGTTTACCGTATCGTGGTATCCACTAATTTGCCCAACGACTACTCGTTGGCTATCCGACGGTTGTGATCAACCCACCTGCCACTTCAGCTATGTGGGTTGTGGGTAACCTTATAGATCTATGTCGGTAGGTAACCTTGCTTCTTTGTCGAATTACTTCGTTTCGGTTAGAGACATACCGAGCATAACTCTTACTATGGCTCGCTGAACAACTTTGAATTTGGAGACTAGATGCCGACTGTACTAGATATTTTGTATATACTATTACCCCGTTCCACTTTGGAAATATTATTCTGTAAAATTTTAAACGGTGTTAAATGTGAAAGAAATTTTGCCTGTAATGCGGCTTAAAAATCTTTTATTTTTGTTATATTGTACACCAATGTGTTCATATTACCAGAGGCCCAATCTACCTCATAAGTACATAATATTTTGACGACGCCGTTGGAGCTGTTTTTAGTGCACCTGCCTATTGAGCCGACGGTCCTGGGTTTGAATCCCGGCAAGAGCAAATGTTTGTGTGATGAACTCTATATATATATACCTAGATATAGTTTGGGCTAGTTATAATGATTCTTGCAGACCGATTTTCAAGGATTTAAACATCTTGCCACTCTCGTGCATGTATATCAAAGAAATGTGTGTACTAGTCAAAGAAAACGAACACTTATTCGAATTGTACAATTGTACATATCCGGTGGAAAACGAAGTACAAGAAAAGATAAGTACCTATGTACACCAAGGATTAACCTTAGTATTTTTAAGAAAAATGTATATTGTATGTGTATCAAGCTGTTTAATAAATTATCGCGACATTTTTATGACATGAATACCGCTAAGTTTAAGAAAGATTTACATGTTTGGCTATTAGATAAGTGTTTCTATTCGGTTCATGACTTCCTAGATTATAATAATAATATATAGATACTCATTATGTAAATAATGTTGTAATGCGCATTATTTAATTTAAACATATTCTTAGTTTACGGACATACCTAATTCATTTCTAGTATTAAATTTATATTTTAAATTTATATTTCTTCCTTGTTTAACCCTTAACTACCTACGTCCGATTTCTATAGCACAACCACCTACGAGAGGTCATGGAGACCTCTACTTGAAATGGGTCTAAAATATGTTTAAGTATTTATGTTAGAGCTTTAACGGTTTTAGGTATTTATTAACAAATATCGACACAACATAAATCAACAATATGTTCTTAAAACTTAACATAATAACATTCCCTTACGATTTTACGAAAAAAAATTTTTAAAACATTTGGAACATGAGATCACAAAATATTCTGACACTATATATTATTTTCTTGGTAAATCTTAAAGTACAATAATTAGTCAAGCAAATCAGCTATAAATTTTATATAAAACCTAGTCATTTTTATAAAATTGCAAGCTATTAAAATAGCCATTTATTTAACTTAGTCACATTCCCTTAAATGTTTTAACAAACAAAAATTTAAATTTTGGAACACGAGATCACAAAATATTTCCAAATCATTTATTTTTTTCTTGATAAATATTAAAGTACAATAATCAGTCAAGCTAATCAGTTATAATTTTTATGTAAAACCAATATTTTTTATAGCCGTATCTCGCGACAGCCAATTGATACACAGTTCATACGTTTCGAGCATTGAATGCAGATTGCTTTCTTGCATTCAATTCATACGAGTATGTTCTGCGTCTCCCACTGTATTTTGGGGTCACAAGTTGAGCAACATTACATTGCCTGGGACTCATCTGTGCTGGTAAGTCTGTATCTTTGTTGAGGATATTGTTGATATTGATTAATAGGTCCCGTAAAGAACTGTTGCCAGATGTCCAGTGGACTCGATGTAGAGGTCAATACATCGCGGTAAGCTTGTTTGATACCCTGTGCTTCATTGACATTATGTTGCAAGGTCCTTGATCATAGTGATGGTGGTTCAGATGCCCACCGCAACGTTCTTCTTTTTAGGTCTTGATCCCCATTGTAATAATGGCACTTCGTCGTCTGAAGCAAATTAATGTTCGTGATCTTGCTGCACTACCGGTCTAGGTCTCGATCGTCGCTGTAATAACAGCACTTCGTCATCAGAACATAACAAAAGCAGAATATGACTTTAGCAGAACATGACTAAAGCCGAAGCCGAAATGACATCCATCTTAAAACCCTGGTGGTTCTAAGTTTGATTCTAAATCGCTACCTTCATCATCTGGCAAGTTATCTTCATTGGAGGCCACTTCTCATAACCATCTTTCGATGGTTGCGTCATTAAGAAGCATTTTTAAATAAAACTAAACATGAAATGCGTTCCAAGTATTGAAAATTACAACGTCATAAAAATAAACGCAACCACCTAGGCAAGGTCTCAGAGACCAGCAAGATGTAATACGTAAGCACCTAGGCAAGGTCGCTGAGACCACTGACGACAGTTTTATACTCACCAAATTCTCAGAAGCACACGTCCAAACGCGTTGAACACATGGCTGGCACTGAGATGGCAGCGAGGAAAGGTACAAGGTCACAGAGGTCCGTGCCATGAACATACGATGAGTTATTCACTAATTTTGTATTTGTCTGTTCCTGAGGACCTTGCCTAGGTGGTTAAGGGTTAAGGAGGAATGACATTGTACGCCAATAGAGGCAGAAAATGTTGATACAACCATTTTGTTAAGATCTTATCTATATTTACATGTGTTCGGCAATAAATATTTCATTGCATTTAATTTAATTTCAAATATTTGTTCCTGGGTCATGCATGTTATATGTATTTATTATATTACGCATATCGACGTCTGGTACCTAAAGCATTGCTTAGTTTGGAGCTACGTCGATTTGTGTAAGATTGTCCCTTAACATTTATTTATATTTTCTTTTGAGAAATAAATGTCTTAAACCATATGTTTTAGAAATGAGAGTAACTAAGAAATTATTTTTTACACACAAATATATATTTCATACTGAAAGAGCTCAGACAAAAATATTAAAGAAGAGGTACAAATTTTCCTTGGGCACCAAATGCGTCGTAACGAGTTCCGGGAAGTGAGGAAAGATCAAAGATTCTGGCTATCAATTTGGTTCAGTTCACGAAGACTGTCAAAAGCCTCCCAAATATTACATACTATAAGCCCAATACGTCGTGACAGATGATTGAGGTAAAATACGAGGATTCCAATGACTGATATTATCGCCTTTGTGACTTTAGTTTGCTAATACAAAAGTAATGTTGTGCACACATCATCCCTCATGTAAGCCACTGCAAAGTCTCATGCTTCCAAAATAATCAAAAGTATCTTATTTTTAGTTTTAAATTATTTCAAGTCTTAATGCGATTACCCTATACCACTGCCCTGAGAAAAGCCGAGGATAGAGTAGGATGGAAGCAACTCGTCAACGATGCCGTCAAAGCGTTTCAGGACGGACACGACCTTCATCAATGAAGCCAACGAACAAGAAGAAAAAAACCCTATACACTATGATTGAAGAAAGAGGTTTAAACTGGTTTAAAGTACTTCAAATTAGCACTTTCCTCTTCTTATTTGTCTTCTTCTTTTTAGTTGTCTAACATAGCATTTTTAAAAGTAAACGTGTTTTGATTATTAATTATTACTTGTCAAAGAAAATTACCTTTCCGTCAGATGTTGATTTTAAAATAAATGCCTCATCATTACCCATTACACTCTTTTTTATTTAAATCTGCGATGTAGGTACCTACATTGCTTACTCAGGAATTATTTCAATTAATTTCTTGTAAACTTCGATTGACATAAGTAACGTAAATTATGCGTAAATTACGACGAGTGACAGCTAATTATGACTATATGAGAGTTAGCTATTGAATTTGGGAATCATTACATAACCACAAATTAGGACACTAATTATTCGTTTTGTTAGAAAATTAACGATAATTGTGAAGAATTGACGTATTGTACTTAATATGATATTTATCATTAACTGAGCCACAATCAAGTGTTTTGTATTATCAATTTGAAGTCAACCTGTATAAATGGAACAGAGTGATCGATATAAATACCTACCACCATGTTGTCGACACGCCGTTCCAATATTTATAACTATTAACATGTAAAGGCCAAGGGTGGCTGAAAGAGAGTGGTTGAGGATCTTGCTCAGTGGCGCTACCTATTCAGTTATAGTCCTACTCCCATTTTTTAAGCGAATCCCATTAGCTTTGTACCCGATGAACAATACACATTATCTGTATTGTTAGCTGTGGCCACAACTGCCACTTCAAAATGTAAGGCGTTAGAAGTGCAAATTACTTTTACACTAAATTATTCTTTAAATCAAACAAAATAAGGTTTACTCTTAAACAAAGAGAACACAGATGTTGGTCACTTCGTAAGTGAAAGAGCAGTGAAGCTCGTTTCGATGCTTATAAAGACAATGAAGTGACCAACATCTCTGTTCTCTTTGTTTAAGAGTAAACCTTATTTCGTTTGACTTAAAGACTAATTTAGTGTTAAAGTAGTTTGCACTTATAACGCCTTACATTTTGAAGTGGCAGTTGTGGCCACAGCTAACAATACAGATAATGTGTATTGTTCATCGGGTACAAAGCTAAGTGGATTCGCTCAACCAAAAGAATTATTTCTATACGCAGTCGACAACAGCCCGTCTAGTATAATTCTACGCGTCACGACTCTTGTTGCGCGACATGGCGCTACTCGTCACTCTTGCACATTACTGCACAGAAAGAGACATATGTAATTATGTCGCGCGAGAAATAGTCGCGTGTGACAGTTGTGCTAGAGGTGCGTTCTTTATATAATACCTTCATATTTATACACATTTTGATTATTTCGATACTTTAAAAAACGTTTAGAGGAATAGGGTTCACTCGCAATCAACAATTTTCACGATCACAATCAACGCTTTTTATAAAAAGTCTCTGTGTTCATATGTTTCCCTCACCACAAACTATAACTAATTAGTAGTAAGTAGTTTTAATTGAATCGAACGACGGAATGCATTGTCGCGGCAGAATGACATGAGATTTGAATCCAGTCACAGGGAGATTATTCGAAATTTTAACTCAAACCGTACAACCATACCTTAAGTTTTTAGTAATTCCTCTGGAGTTAAGTAAACTGAATGCTTTAACCTGTGGTAATTTAATCACTTTGATTTTGGTTGGGAGCATTAATGGCGCCCATCAATTAAGAGCTATGAGTACCTATGTTAAAAAGCGATCTAGTTATTGTTTTTGTTCACATTATTCCCTTACCAGATGGCGGAATGGCAGTCCAAGCTTTTAATAAAAGTCTGTTTAATGTATCCTTAAGTACGTACACCGCATTGGTAGTGTTTATTTTGTAGATAACAATAATAATCTGCGTAATTTTTCTCGTAAGTTCACATATTTCACACTAAAATAATAGTGGTAAGAAATTGCAACAATAGAATAGAATAAAATAGAATATTCATTATTGCGTACCTCAACAGGAAATAAATACAAACACATTCAGATTACACGTAACATTCAATAGAGGTAAACAACAGGCGGTCTTATCGCTGAAGAGCGATCTCTTCCAGACAACCTTTGGGTAGCTTTGGGTACAATAGGCTTGGTATCATTTTGGAAGACCATTAAATTATATTTTATTTCGATAGTCCTTACTGTAAGCATCTAGGAACTGCAGGTCAATAATTTTAATTTACCTACTATAGTTTTATCCAAAATGTTTTTTTTTTTATTTGACAGTTGTCAATGATTGTGGCTGGATGTGGATAAGTGGCAGTAATCTTTTCCTTCGAAAATTAATTAAAAAAATAACATGAATAACAGAAAGCGTAATTATATACCTACGTAACATTTTAATTGTAGGTACCGAAAGCATAAACCAGCTATACATACTTACTGATTTTTAATACCTAGTAATTGTAGGTGAATTCTCAAATTGCATAATTTCCTCGACTAGTAAATTCAAAGATTTTAAAACTATTAAAGATTAACTTTTGATTTTGCGTATAATTTGAGGGGAGTTGTTTCTGATTCATTTACAACGCGAGAGTAAGTGCGTCAACGGTGTTTCGTATCGAATCAAGCTACGGGAAATCAGGTTCCGTTCATTTGATCGTGGGAAATGGATTTACGAATACGCGGCGCAAAAAACCAGGTTCAAATGCATTTATAGTCTCGGAGGTTGACGTTATAAACCAACGCCGTAAAGTCCGCTTCTTGTATCTAGTCTGTCGTTTTTCTTTATGCAGAAAAAAACAGAAACCGAAAAAAAAAACAAGGATGCCATTAAAGTAATTAAAAAGTCACTTCGGGGACAATGCTAAATAACAAGTTTTTTTTTAAATTTCTCCGAATAATATATGATTATTACTCTCTTTATAAAAAATATTCTCCGAAATGGTTTTTACCTTTTGCCTTTAGAAAACATAAAAACCGCCATGTTTTCGTCTAAAACTCATAATGGCGGTTTTAATCATTGTGTTCAGTTTTTGTGATAGTCAGCTGTGAACACCTACTAAAAATATCCTAAATCTGTCCAGCAGTCCTGGCATAACATAATATAAAACTACGAGTATAACCCTTCGGTTGGCGTTGTGTACTTCGTATCTCATTAAACAAAACAGTACTGTGTTGTGTGGTTTTGACCTTAGGTATTATCAGACGTCATAAAAGTCAAGCGTGCTTCATAGATAATGTGTCAGTTTTCTGGATTATCAGCTCTAAGTACTTAAAATTGCTTTCAAAGAAATGGTGTTTATCTGGCATTTGTTCGAATCTCTGGTAGGCGGGTAAACGTTTTCTTTAATGCGATTGGACACAACGCCAACCGAGGGACTATAACCACTTTTTTTAGGTCCTCATTTCGTCAACATGTTTGTTTTTTTTTTATTTTTCGAATACGGCTGGACGGCTGGATTTTTTTTTTGTTTGAATGGGTTGTTCACCAGATTCATCTGATGCTGATCCTGGAGAAATTGAGGGAATTGTTTAAATATTATAGGCATACCTATCGGGATTTAGGTATTTTTGTACTCGTTCAGCTGCTCTTGAACATAAGATTTCTTTGCGTTGAATAAGGTTATTTTATGTTCAAAAGTGTTCACTTGTAAAACCATTTACAGTTTTTATAAAAGAATAATTATTTATAGATTTAGTAACAAATAAACATTTGGTTTTTATGATTGACTCTCGGACTATCATTCATTCGCTAGCTTTTATTTGCAAAATCGTCGAGGCGCATTGATTTGTGCAACTACGTCCCAGGCTTGCAGTGTAGACATTTGCGTAAATTACGAAACAGGAATAAAGTATCGAATACGAAATAATCTATTTCGAAATTTTTGTAGGTATTCCGATGGAAACAGAAACGGAGAATAAAGCGAAGATCCGTCGAATTTGACTTATATTGAAATATATGGAAGAAATCTAGAGGATATATCTAGATATATCGCCACTTCGCCAACCCAGTCGCGTTACGTTTGTGCCTCAATTATATGGGACGACATACATATCAGGGACAGCCTTAAATTGGCCGGCTAGTAGGCAACACTAGAAACGTGAAATATCACTTTATGCAGTTCGAATTGCGTTTTAATGACAGTTTAAGGCGATATAATTAAGATATATATGAGACATCGCTTATTAGGCGATAATTCAGTGTACACCCGAATAAGTTAACTATCCAGCGTGTGTCTGCACAGACTGCGTACAGCTAAGGGTTGACTATGACTAGGGAGCCTACTGCCCTAAGTCCCTAACCTAACACCTTAACCTACGACTTGTAGCGGGATATCTGTTACCAGGAGACCTAAGGTAACAGATGGATTCCTACGGGGAGGAACGGGGTGTCGGGGAGTGGTGGTTTTCTTACTGCCAGTCAACCAGGCTCAGTTGACCGATTAAGGGCTTGAGGGTGTCTTCGCCACAGTAAGAGGAGCTTAGTCTAAGTGGTTGGATTAAACCATACGCTCAGAGAGTAGCCCTGAACACGCATGGGGTCGGGTAAGAGAGGTAGTGAAACACCAACGGACAATTGGTATCTAATCAACAAGTTTTCTAATAAAATTATTTATTTATTAATTTAAGTAGGTATACAACTTAAATACAGTTCCTTGCAAACCTGTTTGTACAGTTTGTCTGCAGGTGCGAGTCTCTATACAATAATTTTAACAAAGGTTATTGCTAAATACTTGAGTTACACTTTGAATAGACAACTTTATCACTCAAGTGTCTCAATTTATGTATCTATCCCATTCGTAGCTTTAATTTGCAAAATCACTGAGGTGAACTGATTTGCACAACCTACGACTGTGGTCTACAGATATTTTCGTAAACTACAAAAGGCTGTCACAAACGGAAGGCTCACCACAAACAGAAATTGAATTTCAACAACAGTTTCGTTATTCGATGTTTATCTGGCTTAAGCACTAGCCTGTATCATACCCTCGTCAAACGTTTCGTTTAAGCAGTATTTAGCTCGGCACGTACGAAGGGAAAATGGCTACGATAGTTGAGGGTCTTTATCGAATTTCAGAAAAACGCAAACATTAAATTTAATGTATTTCGTTTTAATATTTAAGTTAAGATATTATAATTTTTGTATGTTTGGGGACGGAACCCCAATTTGAAAAAATGCAACCTTTATAAGGTCACTTTGTTGTCCATCTATCTGTCTGTCAAGACCCACCGGCTTTTTTATTTTTGGTTTTTTAGATTAGGTTACGAATATTATGTAATACTTAGTAGGCAGAAAATCTTAAGTACCTAAGCATAATCTACGCTTTGTAAAATTGTCGTAGTAATAATTAAATGGATATTATCTGTAATAAAATTAACACCGTCATTATTTTACTACCATAGTTTAAATTTTGCATAAATTTTCGTCCTAATGAAACTTACAATTATTTGAGTTTAACGAACGCTTTTAACTTAATTACTGCCGCGAGCAGCTATTCGTCAGTCTCACTCGGAAATGCAGAGAATACAAAAAGCCACAACTTTCCAATGCGACTTCTAAACAATGTCGCAAACTTTTTATACGCGCCGAGATATTATCATCCTTATTAAAAATGACGTAATTATGTAGGGCCTCCATATGCAGTTAGTGCGTTCCTGTTTTGGGGCACTACGAGGAAAAATACAGCTCTCAGTTACATCATTTATTTGTGCATGCGTTACGACATGACACAAGTCGATAAACAAGTCACATAACATAAATTTAATAAGCAAATAAACAACTTGTGAATAACTAAGAAAGTAGGTATATGTTTTTCTAAATGAAAAAGAGGCAAACGTTACTTACCTAATTATACAATTCTTGCGTCGGGGACTATATTAAAAATGATGGATTTATTTGTGTTCCAAAGTCCTCGGTGCTTATTGTGTAATTATTCATTAATACATTTGACTATGGTAATGATTGTCCTAAAACTCATTCGTCCGAAACATCAATATCCCTAATAGTAGAGTTGCTAAGCCGCGAAATTGTGCGCATCGGGTTACAAGCATGAAATTTCTACCACACATAGAGCGTTCCACGGTGATTATTTTTAGATGTGGAGGGAAGTCAGATTCGTCCCCTGTGTGATGGGAGAGCGGGGTGAAGAGGACCAAGTACTGTACTTTTTCTTTTTTTTATTACTGATCAGTTAAGGCTATTAGAGCTTGTGCGACATCGTTTTCGTGTATAATAGATATCAGTTATAAATTTTTCATGTTATTTAAGAATAGTTTCATATAAAAATTTGGGTTTATTGCCGAAAAGGTAAAAATCACAACAAGTTTTTTTTATTCAGAACGATAAATTAGTTATCTATCCTGAATATTTACAATTTAAAAAAATATTACTATACAGAAAATTTAATCTTGTTTTTAAAAATGTATACATATTGGGCACATCTGATAGAAAAAGTAACTTGAAAAAAATGTTGATGTTAAGCTCAGCCTGCGTGTTCTATTAGTACATTTTGCTAAGTCGCTAAATTGTGTATATCGGGATACAACCAAGAAATTTCCACCGCAGATAGAGTATTCTGCGGTGATTATTTTCAGATGTAGAGGGAAGTCAGATTCGTCCCTTGTGCGGCGGAAAAGTGGGGTGAATAGGACAAAAGAGTCCTCTTTTTCTTTTTATATTACTGATCAGTTAACGCTACTAGGACTTGTGTCGTGTCGTTTTCGTGTTAAACAGATATCAGGAATTCATTCTCCATGCTATTTATTCATAGTACCATATAAAAATATGGTTGTATTTCCTAAATTGTAAAAATCACAACATTTTTTTTTTATTCAGGGAGATAAATTAGTTATATTTCCTGAATATTTACAACTAAAAAAAATATCGCAAAATAGCAAATTTAATCTAGTTTCTAAAAATATATAAATATTGGGCACTCTTCATACAAACAGTAACTTAAATAAATTCTTTATGTTGACATTAGCCCGTGTGCTCGTGATACATTAGCAAAAAAATATTTTGTTTTAATTACACTAATTTGTTTTTCTAGGATAGTATATATTATATGTAAAAGCATGTTAACAATCATTATTTAATGTATTTAATGAAGCGAAATAGGATGCGTTCGGAGATTTACGTTGGTTACGCCGACGTAAATATATATTTTAAGCTACTGTTTGTATGAGAAGTGCCCAACATGCATAAATTTTTTGAAACCAGATTAAATGAACTTTTTGAAATAATAATAATAATTTGAAAATGTTTACGAAATTGAACTAATTTACCTCACTGAATAAAAAAACTTGTTGTGATTTTTACCTTTTCGGCCATTACATCCATATTTTTATATAGAACTATACAAAAATAACATAAAAAATGAATTTCTGATATTTGTTTTACACGGAAACGATACCAAACACGTCCTGGTAGACTTAACTGAGCAGCAATAAAGAAAGAAAAGAGGGATACTTGGCCGTATTCACTCCGCTCTCCCGCCTGACAGGGGACGAATCTGACTTCCTTCCGCATCTGAAAATAATCACCGTGGAAAACTCTATCTGTGGTAGAAATTTCATGCTTGTAACCCGATGCGCACAATTATGTTAGAAAACAGCGGACTAACAACTCTACTATAACTATCAATATCCCTAATATTTTTAGCCGTCTTCCTCGCAATCCCTAAAACCAATCTTCGTTTTTTAAAGTCCTCGCCCCTTTTGCAGCCACCGAACTGCTACTAGTAAAGTAGTTTAATGGGTTAGGTTAGGTTAGAATTGCGACCACAACAGTACTCGAGCCGAGCGTTTAAAATCAAAATTAGGGCAAATGAGTGGTGTTAGGACAAATTATTATTATGACAAATGACATTACCTACGATAAATTATCAATATGGCAAGTGACATTAGGAAATAAGATATTAGGGAAACCAAAATTAGGGCATATGAGTGTTAGGACAAGTGATCATTATGACATAAAACGTTAGGGAATGCAAAAATAGGTTAAAAAACGTTAGCGATTTAGATATAGATCCTATGCGGTTGGCGCAGTGGTATGCAGCTGCCTACTGAGCCGACGGACCTGGGTTCGAATCCCGGGAAGGGAAAATATTTGTGTGATGAATTCGAATATTTATTCCTGGATCATGCATTCTACGTATTTACAGTCCGACAAGAAAGTATAGAAATGAAATAGTGGCAATATTAGTGTCATCTCGTGTTCTTACTGATTAGAAAGGGGCGACACTACAGTACTGTAAGTGTGTATTTATGTATATAGATATATGTATTTGGGACTGGCTTCTCGCTAAGGGTGCACCAGCTGCAGTCCCGCCGCTACGTGCACGATGCACGTGCACTTCAGCTCGTTTGTTGCGCGTGCCGCGGCCGCTGCAGGACACCATCGCAAGTGCAGACTTGAGTATACCCTTCCTATGAGTTAACGTGACCGTACTCGCTAGTGACTGCGTAAATTGTATGGAGAATAGTACAAATTGTTTACGCAATCGCTAACGAATACAGTCACTGTAAACCTATGGAATGGGTACCGAAAGGTGTGTTTCGGCAGTTCCAGGATAACCTGCCGTACCTATTCTACACCAGATCGTCATATGTCGCCTAAATCTAACTAGTTTTAAGTCTTTGTTTTTATGATTTTTTATAGTTCACAGTGCCTTGGTTTTTACTGTAATGCTGTGTAACGTATTTGCATAAAAAAATGAATTAATATGGCCCGTTTTTTCCTAAACCCTATTTCCTTCGATATATAGATGCATTTGTTGTAATAGGCTTATCATACTCTTAAATTTAAAGTGTAGCAATTAGTGGCCGCACTGCATAATTGAATAAAGTTTATAGTTTCTCAAGTATCAAAGGTAAGTAGATTCGGACTCAAGAAATAATTCTTACTATAACAAAACATACAATTGGACACAACGAATTGTCGAGAAAAGCTATTGCTAGATTAGCTTAGACACACCTTTTATGAATCGGTATTCCGAGTTCATAAAAGGTGTGTCTAAGCTAATCTAAATAGCTATTCCAAGGTAATCGCTAAAACAAAATTGCCTGCGTAGTTCGTTAAACTTGCTAATCGCTCTCGGAAGTAGCTCACAAATGTCCCTCGAAACGGCACGTGTTAGCGAAATGGGTCGGGCTCCATTGATTTACTGTTTTTTTGTCATAAAATAAATAGAGGTCGATCAGTGTCCTAATGTACTGGGAGGGTAAATAAATTTAAGAAACATTTACAAACGATTATTTTCTATTTAACTTAAAGTGATAGATAATTGACAAATAATTGTTCATGGATCGTTGTAACGAAATTGTTTAAATTACTAAGCGGCCTGCTTTTATTGTGTTTTCAAGTTTAATTGTTTAATGTGTTCATGTTTGGTCTGGTCAAATGTTGGGGTTGGGTTTTAACAAACTTCTATTTGGATATCTCTCAAAAATGCAAACACCGATATTGTGTGACACAAATAGGTATGCTAAGCCGAAGTCCGATAACATAATTTTAGAGTTTTAGATTTTCATTTTAAAGTTTTGTGAATATGGTCGCTTGATTAAACATGTTGCTTTATAAATCGTACGGTTGTATGCTGTGTCATGGATAATAATAATTATCATTATTGAAAGCTAATAATGTCTCACTGCTCTTAATTGTCGGGATAAAAAGTAGCCTATGTGTTAATCCAGGGTGTCAGCTACCTCCATACCTGAACTTATCAAAATTGGTCCAGCCGTTTGAGCCTGAAGAAGTAACAAATATGCACATAAACAGTTAAACACACTCACAAACTTCCGCCTTTATAATATTAGTGTGATAACAAAACCTATTTTAGCATAAACTTTTGTATGTAACATAGATATCACATCCTTAGTCGCGTCGGAAATATTTATAGCAATTCAAGTAATAACAATTCAGCCAACAAAGCTTCATACATTATACGTCCCATTATATTTCCGTACGCTCCAGCATTGCAGGTTATTTCTAGACTTCCATTCTAGTAAGCATAATATATTGAAATGACAGCGCTGTTCCATCCTCGGGATAATGGCTGCGCCGGCGTGCATTAGTGAGGTAATCGGGTGTATGCGGCCCATTCCGCGGGACACTGCAGCGATTTGTAGCGATTACTCACAGCCTGGCAACACCAAACATAGTTTTTCTTAAGCTCAACAAGTGTGGGCATTTCTCACTTTCTTGCGTAAATCTACAAGTTTGCTGGGATAAATGTTTCCTCAGTCGTGATCTCTCATCGTCGTTACACCTAACAGTAAAACTGTTGTCATTTATAATGTACTAGCATTAACCCGCGGCTTCGCCCGCGTTCCTATACAATAAACATTATCCTACGGGAACGATGCTCTTTTTTTCAGGATAAAAAGTGGGCTATTGGTTAAAGTTAGGGTATAATCTGCTTATCCCTCATGCATATCCGTCTAGCCGTTTTATTGTTGAAAAGTTTGAATGCATTTATTACGGCTGCAGGAGGTTTCCCGATGACTACTCCAGTCTCGCCGCGCCACCCGCACTGACCTTGACGACAATCGAAATGGCACCAAATACAAATTTAAACATCTATTAGGATAACGGGACTCATTCCATACCTCAAAAGCAAAACTAAATCCCTTATAGGATCACTTGTACCTGTCTGTGAGTCCGTCTGTTACAACCGATTTGCTGCAAAACTACTGCACAAATGCTTTCAAGAATTTTCATGTCCACAAATGTCCCAAAAAACATGAAAATGACACCCATATTCATATCACCCACAATCATAACGTCATCGCACCGCCACAGGGGAATGGTATTTCACGTCCGCTACGTTGAGTTTTAAAATAATTGTTGTACCCGTAATCAGCGACCTGATAAATAATAAAAATAATACCCATGTTGATTTTCAGACTTTGTCAACATATTTCCCCCTTTTAGGGCTTCAATTCTTGAAAGGCCTGAAAAGCGTGTTTACTCATATTCTTAGAAATACTCCTGTGAAGTTTCGAATAAAATAGTCTAATCTTGTTTCCCCATACAAACTTTGGATCTCTATTTCACCCCCTTTAGAAAAATCGTTTATTAGTGCGCCCCTATACCCTATAAGGAACCTACGTTCTAAATTAAGATTCTTTAGAATCAGCGGTTTGGGCTGTGCGTTTAAAAACGACACCCATATGTTTAGACATATTCAGACATTTGTACCCCATCGCACCCTAACATGAGAGATGGTATTACACGTCCGCCGTGTTGAATTTTAAAATCGTTCTTTTTTTAGTAATCAGGGACCCGATAATTCATAGAAACTAACTCTTCCCTCTTCCCCTTCCGGGATACAGGGTACCAAGTTATCTAATTTTGTTTCCCCATACAAAGTTTGAATCCCCATTTCACCCCCATAGGGGGTGAATTTAAAAAAAAACCTTTCTTAGTGCACCCCTACACCTTATAAGGAACCTACGTGCCAAATTTGGACTCTCTAGAACCAGCGGTTTATTATTTAGACATTTCAACCCCATTTCACCTCAACAGGGGAGATGGTAATTCACGTCCGCCACGTTGGATTTTAAAATCGTTGCGGTTTTCGTAATCAGCGACCCGATAAACCATAAAAACAATAACCATATTGATTTTCAAACTTTGTCACCACATTTCTCCCTTTTAGGGGTTGAATTTTCAAAAAACCTGAAACACGTGTTTACTCATTTATCGTTAGAAATACCCCTGTGAAGTTTCAAATAAAATAATAATAACCAATCTTATTTCCCCATACAAATTTTGGAACCCCATTTCACCCCTTTAGGGGGTGAGTTTTGAAAAATCCTTTCTTAGCGGATGCCTACGTCATAACATCTACCTGCATGCCAAATTTCAGCCCGATCCGTCCAGTGGTTTGGGCTGTGCGTTGATAGATCACTATGTCAGTCAGTCAGTCAGTCAGTCAGTCACCTTTGAGTTTTATATATATAGATTAAGACACCCGGCCAAGTGCGAGTCGGACTCGCGCACCGAGGGTCCCGTACAACTTAATATTTTTTTACCTTTTATGTTTTCTGTATTTGTTGTTACAGCGGCAACATAAATACACCATCTGTGAAAATTTAAAATGTCTAGCTATCAGGGTTTATGAGATACTGCCTGGTGACATACGGACAGAAGGACGTACAGCGGAGGCTTAGTGATAGGGTCCCATTTCAACCCTTTAGGTACGGAACCCTAAAAACGAATGAGTTATTAACAAAATTTCAAAATCTCTTATAATTTCTTACAAACAGCAAATCAGTTTTCAGTAGTGAGCAAAACAGATAGGACATAATATAAAAAAAATGAGCTAAAGTTAAAGTACAACTAAAGGATAACGCTATTCTATCTTGTTAAAATTGCAAAAGGCAGAATTTATTATTACGCCTATTTCAGCAACATTGACGGTAATAACGGGCATTAAAAGTGCCGACTGCCTTTCAGCAAATTCGATCAATGCAAAAATATCGAATCATCACTGCATCTGCTGAATCGCGAATTGTTTATGGTAATGCGACGCTCGGCGATACGTGAAATATTCAGCTTTTATTGACGCAGGCGCTCAAAATGCGGAAATAGCCGTTACAAGCTCGGTGGGAAAGTGACCTCTTTCTGCCCCGTAAATATATTAGTATTTATTTAATTTTTATTTCTTATGATGATCGAGGGAGCTTAAATAATATTTTTATCCGCAATATGGCGTGGGTTGTAGTACACCCTGTATTACAAGCCACGCCATATTGCGGATTTTTAGTGGTGTGGTGGTACTATAGTAGCTTATGAAATTGCTACATAATGAGAGGTCTTAAAATATGAGTGTGGTCGCCTACGGCTCATTTCACAATAGGATCACACGAGACCTAGTAATTATGTACAGTTTCATACACTACTTTATCAGCTTATCTACACACATATTCATAATCATTATCATAGATTTTCTTTTATTAAAATATTAAACATTCAGTCCTGCCAGTCAGTCCGCGGAGCAGAGGAACACATGAGGTGACTCGCGCGGTGGGGGGGAGGTCACCATTACAGTATAAAATAATTTTGATCAAAATTGATACTGTAATGGTGACCTCACGGTGGCTGCGGTACTGTTATGAAATTACATCTCTGATTTTGGTCGCTGCCAAGTAATGTAGGCCTTACCTATAATATCTGAACTTGTTATAGGAATGTAAAGATATGGGTGTAGGTAATAGTACATTACGGCAGAGACCAGTAAGTAAGCCATACTGGCCGAGTAGGAATTAGACGGACCGAGCCGTAGGCGAGGTCCGGATATAATACGAGGCCAGGATGGCTCTTACGGTCGAAGCAAGTATAGTGCTTTTCTCAAAAATTAAACAAGAAAATTTGATTAAAATTATATTTTATAGGTGACATTCATATTCGGCCATTTTCCAATGAATATTTTTGTTATATCCCATTTTTATTATTACACATTGTGATATTCGTCGTCGCAGGCACCATTAACTACCATGATAACAACTTATAACAAAAATAATTATGAGTTTATACTTGGATAAAAGATATAGTTATATCGTTATCAAATAGTGGCAGCATTTATTTACCTTCATTGCCAAACTGTTTATCATCTAGAGCTTGATTTAAGAACTTTTTCTATATTTTGCTGCTGAATATTTGTGATTTCTTTCCTTTGTAGCCATCCGATTGTCTCAGAAAGATTGTTGAAATATTCAGACCTTATCACACATTATCTGACCAACTATTAACTTGATTTTCTTCCTTCCATTTAATGAATCTCTTGTATTTTTTTATATCTCCTTGGATTTAGTCGGAAGTAAATTGTTTTAGCTAACTCTGCCTCCGCTTTTAAGTATGGAGGAGTGCCGTCTATTCGGAATCAGACTCGTCTGAACTCATTTTTGCTGAATTATTGTAATAGATCACACAAACAAATTTGAAATTTTTGTCTTTTAATTTAAATCCCGCCTTAATTTCTTTTTTTATAAATACTGCGTTTAATTATTTGCACTGTCTTACAAATCTAAGTCTTAAAGATAAAATTTAATTATTGTTATACCTACATTGTTGTATTTTCTAACTAATTTTCATATCATAAAGCTTACCTTCAATTTTAACTCCGAGGTTTTTTCTAAACGACACAAAAAAGGAAGGAATTCCGAAATATCATTGTCATTTTACACAGCACAATTATGAACTAAACGCTGCATACAAACTTCCGCACTAAACCTTGTCGCTACTTTTTTTTTTTATATGCATCTTGAGTTACGTTTATACTGCCAATAGTACTAACCTCTTTTTATTTTACATTTGCTCTTAGTGTAAATTGCAAGTGTATACTGCAATGTCGTCTCTTTCTATTTAATCTATGAAAAAGGGACGCCACTTTTTAATTTCTACAATTTGCTCTCGCACTGTACTTATAATTAAAACAATTTGTGGAATGCATCCTTTTTACATTTATATACGACCTCATCGCCTTCACATCCTTAGTTTTTTTATAGGTCGGTGACGATGTAAATCGTGTTTCGATATTCAAATATCTTGATACGTAATAGGAATTACATACTTACTTACTGGACAAATATTGATTCCAAATTTAAAATCTCGCTGTTTACTGGACACTTCTAAAAAGTCTTCGATATGTTCCACTTACTGTAGTCTATCTAGCGATGGTAAGGCAACATTACATGCAATTTTTGAGAAAATTTATTTTACTGGCAACGACAATTTTTTTTGTAACTGACGTGAATGTCACTGACGTAAACAAAGAGCGTGTATTTTTTGCATATAAAGCCAAAACAATCCACCGTGATGAAAGTCAAGTTTTTTCAATAGAATTCAGTATTTATTTTGCAAGAAGAGCGAAGGATTGAGCAGCAATGTTTTGAATTTGATTAATAACAAATCCTCGTCACATCGCTTTTGACGTTTAATAATGCAAATATATGACGTTATCACATTATTGCCACGTGAAAGCTGATTGTAGCGCCACTATCCCTGGGTCGGACCGACACTTGCTAGGCTATACTATATGCTGCTTTTATTTTAAACGGTCGTAACCTACAAAGTAGAAAATACATGATTTTCTGGTGTAGGTACCTATCTATATATATAAAAGAAGAAGTCCTGACTGACTCATCAACGCACAGCCGAAACTACTAATGTTAGAGAGTTGATTTCTGCACAGTAGGTTACTTTTATAACTTGGGCTAGGGATAAGAAGGGATTTTTGGAAATACCTCCCCTAAGAGGGTTAAATAGGGGTGCAAAGTTTGTATGGGATAAACTTTTTTTTATGAGAAACTTTTTTTTTTAACTAGAGACTTGAAACTTTGTAGAAAGCTTCTTAATCAAATACAAAAAAAGTGATTTCAGCGTTTTGGAAAATTTCACCTCTAAGGGGGTTAAAAAGGGGTGCAAAGTTTGTATGGGGAGCACCGCTAATGTTGTTTATTAAGAAGTGTTACGCTAATCTATCTTCTTCTATCTATATCTATATATAAAAGAAGTCCTGACTGACTCATCAACGCACAGCCGAAACTACTAATGTTAGAGAGTTGATTTTTGCACAGTAGGTTA
Organism: Apotomis capreana; assembly: GCA_947623375.1. Lineage (NCBI taxonomy): Eukaryota > Metazoa > Arthropoda > Insecta > Lepidoptera > Tortricidae > Apotomis > Apotomis capreana. Next base: position 5,795,237 of record OX392508.1, on the reverse strand, counting down.
CTTGTATAACTTGGGCTAGGGATAAAAAGGGATTTTTGGAAATACCTCCCCTAAGAGAGTTAAATAGGGGTGCAAAGTTTGTATAAACTTTTTTTTATGAGAGAAACTTTTTTTTTTAACTAAAGACTTGAAACTTTGTAGAAAGCTTCTTAATCAAATACAAAAAAAGTAATTTCAGCGTTTTGGAAAATTTCTCCTCTAAGGGGGTTAAAAAGGGGTGCAAAGTTTGTATGGGGAACACCGCTAATGTTGTTTATAAAGAAGTGTTACGCTAATCTATCTTCTATCTATATATATATATATATAAATGCAAGTGTCCTGACTGACTGACTGACTCATCAACGCAGAGCCGAAACTACTAATGCTAGAGAGTTGAAATTTGCACAGTAGGTTGCATTTATAAAGTGTACAAGAGATAAGAAGCGATTTTGAAAAATCCAACCCCTGAAGGGGTTAAAGAGGGCATGAAAGGTTGTATGGGGTACAAGTTATTTTTTATGTTAGGAACTTGAAACTTCGTAAAAATGTATTAAAATAAAAACAAAGAAAAGTAATTTCAGCGTTTTCAAAAATTCATCCCCTAAAAGGGTTAAAAAGGGGTTGAAAGTTTAAATTCATTACAAATTCTTTGAAACTTCTTATAAAGGCATATAAAAGAATAAAAAAATAACATTAATTGATCGTTATTAAAAATTCAACCTCAAAGGGGGTTAAAAGGGGGATGAAAGTTTGTCTTGGGGTTCAAATTTAATTTTAAGCTAGGAACTTGAAATTTCGTAAAAAGGTATTAGAATAAAATAAAAGAAAACTTATTTCAACGTTTTTGAAAATTCATCCTCTAAAAGGGTTAAAAAGGGGTTGAAAGTATGTATGACGATCAAACATTTTTTTGAGTGTGGGACTTGAAACTTTTTATAAAAGCATATTATAAAAATACAAGGAAAATAATTTTAGCGTTTTTGAAAATTCAGCCCCAAAGGTGGTGAAAAAGGGGTTGAAAATCTGTATGAAGATCAATTTTATTTTTTATTGTGGGATTTTAAACTTTGTATAAAAGCATTTTATTAGAATAAAAGAAAAGTAACTTCAGCGTTTTTGAAAATTCTACCCCTAAGGGGGTTAAAAAGGGGTTGAAAGTTTGTATGAAGATCAAAAAATTTTTTGAGTGCGGGACCCGAAACTTTATATAAAAGCATATTATTAAAATACAAGAAAAATCATTTCAGCGTTTTTGAAAATTCAGCCCCGAAAGTGGTGAAAAAGGGGTTGAAAATTTGTATGAAGATCATAAATTTTTTTGATTGCTTGATTTTGAAACTTTGTACAAAGGCATATAATTAGAATACAAAAAAAAAACCTGCATTTTGAAAATTCTTCCCCTTAGGAGGTTAAAAAGAGGATGAAAGGTTGTATTGGGTATATAAATTGTATTAAGTTAGGAATTAGAATCTTTGTAAAAAGGTATTTTATTAAAAGATAAGAAAACTCATTGCCGCGTTTTTGAAAATTCAGCCCTGAAGGTGTGTAAAGGCATTATTATTCGAATCAAAGAATTTATAAACGTCGTTCTTAAACTCATCGAATTTAGTAAAGCTATTCGTTCGTAGATGTACCTGATTTTATAATGATACCGCGTAATTAGAGCAAATTAGCCGAAAAAAAAGTAAAAAAAGGCCAGGAGCGAGTCGGACTCGCGTACGAAGGGTTCGTTACTATTTAGTAAACAATTGCAAAAAAAAGCACGTTTAGCAATTTCAACATTACTTAGATCTGAAAATAATAAAGATGTAAAATTTTCAAGATAAAGGGTCCACGCGGACGAAGTCGCGGGCAACAACTAGTAATTAAATATAACAGTTTATTACGTCGTAAAAGAAGCGAATAATAAAATGAATTTATTATGGAATGGTAATCTAATATTTATTAAATATCGTCCTCGTTGATACTTTTATGTAGGTACTTTAATTTTGCGGTTAACGATCGTATTTAATTATACAAATACTCTAGACGGAGAGACTTATTTTTCCTGAAATAATGATGAACGCAAAAGCCTCGTGAAGTATTAAATATATTTTATATGCCATTTAAGCCTTAGGACTCTGCGAAAGCAGTTTTAATTTTAAGTTGATTTTCATTAATGGACACGTCCAAAGCATCCCTCGACTTAAATACCCCTAATTCAGCTCAAAGCATGTGGGCACACATAATCGCATTAAATCGGAAGCGTGTTCGGTTGTACGCAAACTATTCAGTCTTTATGGTTCTGATCAATTCCTGAAATGCGTCATTAAAACTCGCATTAAAAGCGTAGTAGGAAAGTACTCGCTTTTTCCCGCATGATTAATTAATAATTTAATTATTTTTGTTAATGCTTCGTGAGAGAAGTTTATTCATTTAATTAATGGTTTTAATCCCCAACGAAAAAATCATCATCATATCTGCCTACGTCTACTGCACGACAAAGGGCGCCCTCAAAGTTCTTAACAATGATCGGTCGTGCGACGTACTCATCCAACTACTTCCCACGGTCCTAACCAGGTCGTCGGTTCACCTCGTTTGGGGACTCCACGCTGCGCCTTCCGGTACGCGGTTGGGTTGACACTCAAGAACCTTTCTTCCCCAACGGCCATCGGTTCTAGGAGCAAAGTCCCCGCCCACTGCTCCATAAATTTGGCGACTGTCTGCTCTGTCACTGTCATATAGCCTTTATTTCCATGACTTAAAATAAAAGATAAAAGAATACAAATAAAATAAATAATTAATTTTGATATTTTTTCCTAAATAACATTTAAGACATGGCCCCTTCTCGGGTATAGGCCTCCTCCACCTGTCTCCAGCTTTTTCTATTTTTTACTTCTTGTACCCATTATTTTCCGGAAATTCTCTGGATATCGTCGACCCAGCGGTATTTTGGCTTTCCTGGCTTTCTTTTCCCGCATGGACCGCTCCACTTTGTTATGCGTTTGTACATCGATTATCGGCAGTCCTGGCAATATGTCCAGCCCATTTCCATTTCAACCTTTGTGTGTGAACAGTTAGAGACTAGACCTGAGCTGTATATACAACCTTGGTTCTTTTGCGGATGTCCCCATTTTTGATTGGATTACGCAAGAAAACTCCGAGCATAGCTCGCTCCATTGCCCTCTGAGTGACTTTGAGCCTTCTTATTAGGCCCATTGTGAGCGACTACGTCTCAGTGCCGTATGTCAACACTACCAACACACAAATGTCTACACTTCAAAAAAAAAAATATTTAGTTTTAGTAGTACCTATTTTCAATACTTACTACATAGTATAAATACACTTATATTATATATATTAATGCACCTTTATAATTATTATAAATACGCCGACGGAGTGGTAAATTAAAGTTTTGAGGGTATTGACTGGGGTTGCCCACCTTAGTGCAGAGATTTGCGGTACATTTTTGGCGTTCAAATTGCGGGATTTGGCTATTAGATTCGCGACTCTTTCACCCGGTCCAACTCGGTGCGGTATATTGTACGTGAGCGTGTTGTAACTAAATATTTTTTTTATGACATGCTTTTTTACCAAACGTTATTATATCAATTGACGAGGTCAAACTATGAATAGTTTGTCGAGTAATGTTTTAGGATACGAGCTTAATTGACAAATTGTAAAACAATAATTTATGAAGCGACTTATTTGTGAATCATAACTTTGTGAAATGAATATCATTTATTTGTGAAATGAATGGATTCTTCTCTCGAATTGCTCAAAATTAAAAATGATCGTGGATTTAGGCTAAATATAGTCTAGCCTGAAAACGGGATAATCGACGTTCCGCGTGAACCCTTTGCGGGACGTATACTCTAAGGGCTCCAGAAACGCGACATCCCGCGTATGACAGTCGGCTATCCTTAGTATCGACCTTACACGTAAACTGGGGATGTTTTATTTTCCCGTCTATTTCATGGTGTGGGGTGTAGTAGGGTATTGAGGTGTTGTCAAGATTTGTCGGAGATAGATGGACGAACACGGACACCCGATGACCTGGTTAGGATTACGGGAAGCAATTGTATGAGGGTGGCGCACGACCGATCGCTGTGGAGAACTTTGGGCAGGCCTTTGTCCTGTCTTCTGATATGCTGATGATGATCAAGCGCTAATGGAATTGGCGATGACTGTTTCAGTTTTCATTCAACTTTGACTACGTATCCACTTTTTGCAATAAAGTAACTTTATTTAACGCCAGGTACCCGGCCCCAATCACCTCGATGGACACAAAGGGGGTGGCCAACCGAGCTTAAAAACGAAACATTTCGCACAAGGGTGATAAGGATCTCCGCTCATAAAATGTAAGTAAATACAGAGAACCCCGGCTTTTGAGTGTGCAATGCATAAATTGCCCGATATCTGACCATCGCCTGACCCGTAATGGCCACAAGGTGGGACAGATCTTTATCGCAAAAAAAGGAAATTCCGCTGGTCGGCTACTTTGTCGATACAAATTTGTCGCTCGTTTGCGCACTAATGCCGAAAGAATGTATTTGTCGTGACAAACGATTTTATTCGCCGCCGTTGAGTACATTTTAATGGGCGTGTACCTAAGTCAAAATTGATTAAGTTTGGAGGTCGTTGCCAACAAGTGACGAAAACTTACGAATTGCACTAGACGCAATTATAAATTACATATAGATCAAAAGTAGGCACAAAAGATACAGAATTAGTATAAAGTACTTGAGTTATGTATGATTCGGGTTTATCCTTGTTTCGTCGACAAAAGTTTCATAGAACGGTTCATCTCATAAAATGCATTCTTCTTTGAAACCATAATATACTTTTGAGTGTTATGAAACAAACGTAACCTAACCTTATATAAAGGATGACATGCTTTGGAATCAGATAGTCTTATTTGATATACCGCACAGTTCCGTAAAAATACTAAATCCCGTACATAATATACATATAATATATATTATTTATATTTATTAGTTTATGTTTAATACAATATATACGTTTGTAATTATATGTATATTTATTTATCTTAAGGTTATATTTACATTTAGTATATTTGCACGTTTTAGTTTGTTCGTTTGTCTATCACTTCAATGTCTAGTTTTCTGTCTCATTTGCTCAAAGGTTAACTGGAAGAAATCCCTTACAGGGATAAGTTCGCCCTTGTACGCATGTATTGTTTCTGAGTTTTTGTCAATATTGTTTTATGTGCAATAAAGTGTTTACATACATACATACATATAACGTCACAACCCGTCTGTATTAAATATCAAAATCACTTTACGTCTTTATTTTATTTTAAGTAATTTAAAGGGACAGACATATTGACGTGAAGTTCACTAGTTCCAAGTGACCAGTATAAAGAGAACGTAGTTAGGCTGGATAGGAACAAAATCTTCGTTTTATACAATGAAATAGAGACTCCTCCCTTTACGTTCTAGCCTTGACAATACAATACAATACAAACTGCTTTATTGCACACCAAAATAAGTTTACAAATGAAACACAGATACAATAATTTTAATAACGAGAGACAACTGGCGGTCTTATTGTTAAATAGCGATAACAATCAAGAGTACATTGAACTATTCGAGAACAACACCCACGACTCAGGAATTCCCGGGTCTTCTGAAGACACTATAGTGTAAGATATACCTTACACAATATTAATCGTAACGTAATTAATTATCGCCTTTCCGCGACTAACCTAGTTAGCTGTTGCACGCCATCTTTGCAACATCCTGCACAGACCTGAACATCATTTGTATAACAAGTCACGCGACGCTTTAAGCTTTACACCGTTACTACACAAGAGTATTGCTATTACCAATGGGTAGATTAGTAGTTCTACCCGAATAATTTTGTTTAGTTTTACTTTACGAAGTATATGAATTTTCGACTTTTCTTTATCGTTTACAAAAAAAGTTTTTTGACCAATAATAGAATTAAAACTATGGTGAGACATCTTTAATAATTATAAAAACGGTTTAAACTCACGTAAAAATTGTCAGCAACGGCCCGGTTGGTATAGTGGGTCGCGAGTCGCGTACCAACACGGATAGCTACCCCTGATGAAGAGCTCCAAATGATTTCGAAACATATCGGGCTGTTCCTGATAATTTTTACGTGAGTTTAAACCGTTTTTATAATTATTAATAATAGAATTGCTGTATTTTTTCGGTAGCCGGGCCCAGTCCCGCAGCTCGTAGCGTTCCCGGCGGCACTTTAGGATCGGTTTTTTATCGGATTATTTTTACGATGGGTTATTTTGGAGTTAGGTTCACGAATTCGGTTCTATGACGAAAGGAATACCTACGTAGAAAGTAGAAACCTTTACTTGTAATTTCGATAACTTCGATTTTATTAATGTTACTTAAAATAATTAAACTCTCCATGGAATTGAGTACTTATATCGGTACTTCTGCCATGGTTTTGCTTTTTTAGACAATGTTCTGTGCAATAAAATGTTTCGTATAATACTTCAAAGTTCACTGAAATAAAAATATACAAATAGCGTACCTGATTAAAATCAACGATGATGTTATCGACGTTTGTGGAGGATATTTGAAATTATACTGATTATGAGATAATTTACACCTTTTAGACCTATGTAATGTAACCATGATAATATCTATTCGCTCGAGTTCCTACATAATATGCACATAACTCGATCAGGCTTTATCGCGAAGCCTGAATTAGATATTTCGGTTTTGTCATGAAAATATAACATTTGTGCATTGATAACTTGGAATTTAAAAGGAAATATCGGTCAATATGTCAAAATTAGTTTTGTTCTGCTTTTGAACATTTACCTACGCCTTAGGATTCCGCCTTCGTCGCGCCGTCATAAATATTAAGAGCCAGACAGCAAATTTTTGCTTTTATAATATTAGTGGGATCACATTCGTTTTTTTAACAGCACCGTGGGTAAGAACAATTGGTACAATTCATAAGAACGTAAACATTACATTTTTTTTTAAAGTAGGTACAAGAATCTATGATCAAAACTAAGTTATCAATTTATAGGTAGCCAGTAACCACCATTCATATTTTAATAGCAAAGAGCTGGGTTAAAATTTATGAAAACGGAATTTCTATAAATATTGACCCACTGCAATGTAAACACGACTCGAACCGCGTCCCTACGTTTCCGGTCGATAAAAAGATTCTATTAAAAACATTAAGCTTTTCTGAGAGAGCATTTCTATTTAAAAGTAGCATTTCCACTTTACGATTCCAACGTCCTTTTGTTGAGAGTCAGAGTTATACGTGACTTTAATAATTATTCCCACAAGCACACATGCTACGATGCGTTCCAACAATAGAAAAATCTTAAGTACGAACCCCGGCGACCGCGGTACACCGCAACTAAGCGCTGTAAATTTAGCGAAAAATATTTCTTTCGCGAAGAAAAACAAAAGAGACTTCATCCACCGGTTGAAATTTATGAGATGCGCCTCGGATTAAAAATGTTTGCCTTGCCCTCGGGCGGGCCGGGTTCATTAGAGCATGTTTCTAGAATATTCTGATTAATATTTACCTTACTCTTCTTGCGGATTGTAGTTCATTAACCTTTCATCTTGCACGGAAGAATTAGGCGTCGGAATATTTTAACGGCTCAATCATCTTAAGTTAGGCACGATTCCAACATGATTTTTTAGTATCTGATTACGCCTGCTAATCTTGACTGTTTCATAATTAACAGAGGTTGGTGAGATGGCGCTTTGTAGGCAATCTTATGACCTACGCTTTAAATTATCTGATTAAACAGAATACTTATAATAATAAAAAAAAACCCAACAATTTATAATTATGTAAATAGATAGTGATTTAGTGATTTTTTTACATAAAATAAAGTTATTGAAAACTAGCTGCGCCCGGCGATGATACGCGCTAATCCCTCGGGAACACTAATTTTTTTTTAAATAAAAATTAGCCTTTGTGGAGGAATCTAAGATTTTTTTATCACAATTGGTCCAGCCGTGAAGAAACAAACACACAAACAAACAAACTCATAAATAAACACACTCACTTTCGTCATGCTGACAAATATCACTTCAATTGACGTTGCAAAAACCGCATATTATGGAAATGTAAGTATTATATCCTCATCTCTGTAAATGTAAAATCAACTTTTGCCTTCCAAAAAAGAAGTTTACGTATTATATTCAAACTAAGAAGCACAGCATCAATAAGAGATATTAAAAAAAGAAAAACTATTTTAACTTTGACATGTTTTTACATTCTAGAAATGTGTTTATTTATTAAGGGTAGAAACAACATTTTCATTAAAAAAGTGACTTAAAACATAATATCAGATCCCAATAAACAGGATGTAGTTCCAGTTATATATTAAGCAAGACGCCTTATGTCGCTGGAATCAAAATATACAATCATTTACCTGAATATTTTAAGTCGCTTGGAGTTACCCGGAGTTAAGAGAAAACTTAAAGAGTGGCTGGCTACTAGGTACTAGTTTCTACAATTTAAACAAATATTTTAGCGCAGATAATTAAGTTTTTTCGATTCTGCTATCTTCCGAGAACCGTTAGAGATAGGTGGCTACTGCTCGGATAAATGTCATAGAATCTTCACACCAGTCTAGTGGCATTAATGAAAATTCAAAATGGCGACTTTTTTCACAATGGTTGGAAATTCGGTGAGCGTCATAGTTGCTATGGTGATGGATGGAAAAATCGTAGGATTATTTTGTTGACAAATTGTTCAGTAAATGGAACGTGACCTAATTTTTATTCAAAACCTTATCACTGGGGTCGCAATTAGCATAACGGGGTTGTTCTTAATGTGGCTTTGTTTTTTTGAGACAGAAAACATGGCGGCTAATTTATGCGGGGTCTGGGAGACTTTAGGAGTACTTACCTACTGTATTAAATCCGGGTGAAACGTACCTAACTCGTGTCTAAAAATAACAATCCTTTTTACTAAGTTAATCCTGCAGATTACGTTAGGCAAGCGTCGAACATGAAGAAAAGGGAGAATTATTTAGTCTAATTTTGACTAGAAGATGCCTGGAACTTTGTTTGCATGGAGAAATAAAAGCATAGACCTTTTTTTGCCGAAATTTAAATTAATTTTTTTTTGACCAGGCTTATTTCCGATAAAACCGATTTATAAAATATCCCAATGTATGATTAATAAAACCTTTTGAAAACTTTCCCATTCTAAATGAGCGTAGGCGAAAAGTTATTAATTGGTCACAGCGCAGAAAATCATAGTCGGAAGGATTATGCGATCGTCTACACAAACGCGATTCTTTCTGTTCATGATTCTACACAAAATGAATTCCACACAACTGCAGTTTACTACATTCGTAATTCCACACAACCGTTATTTTAACAGAACAATTTCGTCTCAATGAATATACTTTACAAGTCGTAAGTCGTATTCGTAAAAAAAAAACTATAATTTTAAATATTTATTTTTATTTATCACATAAACATGTAAAATTTGTGTACATTAATTATGGAGGGTAGGGACAAACTTCATACAACTAATAACTTAAAAATATTCTAAGTAGATAAAAGAGTAGGTAGTAATTGTGGTGTATAGACACCTTTATGATAATAAAGTGTCCCCACCCCTGCCCGGGTGCCGCCATTGTTATGGGAGACGTCAACGGGAACGGGCAGTCGTGGTCGACAGAAAACCCATTTAAGTGTTTTATTGAATCTACTCCCGCACGGAACCACAGGACATCACACTGGCGACGAGGATTAAAAAAACACAAACAAGAAATGATATCCTTTTAAATATTTCCGAAAAACGAAAAGAAAAAGAAAAAGTGGGTATAGTGGCTTAGAATATTGAAGTACCTACAACAAAAGTCACATAACATTGTGATCAGTATCAGTACTTTGTGCAGTTATGTCAAAAAAATAGAACAGAGAAATCGAAAACAAACCGATAACGGTCGGCGTAATTAGTGAACAGAATGTGCCCGCTAATATTTACCTAAATGCATTCCCGTTGTTGTGTTATGGTAACAAATTGTTAAATTCGACATAGATATACGTACAATTAAAATATTTGGTTAAGTATTAAATAAAATGCTTGATGGTTGTTAGACAGCCAGTTACAAATTCGTTATCTACCTACAAATGTTTCGTTACATATTAATATTTCTAAATAAAGTTACACATTAAAACTGAATTGTTCAAATAAAGACTACCATGAAACTAACAAAAGGAAGGCAGTACTGTTGTGTAACGAAAATATTCAACATTCTTGTACATATCTAGCTGTCGCGCAATAAGTTGTTATGATATTATTTGGATCTGTGTTCAATTTATTATAATAACTTGAACAATATTACTATTCCATACGATTCTTAGTAGGTAAGTGAGTAATTAATATTGAAAACCCACACCTACCTGTACCTATTTACATCGTAACGTGATCAGGTTAGCTAGCATCAGCTGGACTAAAATATACCTACATACTTTCGATGTAAATAGGTTAGTGTGTTATTTTTAAATATATCATGTTTTTCGGATTACCTACACAACAACAATAACAAAGAGTGCCTGTAAATATTAGTGAATTAAAATAAGTTATGGGGAAGTGAAGCCCCCCGAGTTCCTCATAAACTGGAAATTAAATAACATCAGTTTATGCAATTCACACCTACTTACATACTGCCCGTCTATGCAAACATATATGAAGGAGTAAAAGCTGCATCAGTTCTACATAGACTGAATGTACCTAATCGCATTTACAATTCTCGAGGCAATCCTTAGTATTATCATGTTTCTAAGTGCGAGCTAAGTGCAAGTAAATATAACATAACAAACACAAAAGAGCGTAAGCTCACCGAGTTTGTCATGTCTTAAGACTGAAAATAATGTGTCGATTATTTGTACTATATGTTATGTAGCAATCAAGATTCAAGGAGTGAAAAGTCCTCGAGGCTCTTTGTAAAAGAGCCAAGAGTAATGAATACCCCTGGTATCAAACAAAAGCTGGAAAGGCCTAATCCAGATACTGTTCATTTTGTCCCCCATACAAGTACCTATGTTTCCTTTTATCAACCAAACCGAAGTATCGACTGATGTTCGGCAGTAACAAATTTGACGTTACTAATCGCCAATATTTGCGTGAATTAGTTGTGACATCGGGAGTAGACTATGTGCAAGTGTACCTATATAAAACAAGAATAACAATATAAGAGTCACTTGATGACTAAGTAATATAACCTACTTATCAAAGTACATATTAATATGAACTACTAACTCTTCCTAGTATATACACCTTTGAGACCTGTAAGTTTGTACGGAAACATAAAGAGATCTATATAAAACGCGGTGGCATTCCCTCATCACGATCTATCCGCCATAAGAATAGGCTCGTTCCACCGCCCGATAAACTGAAACTGCTATCCTCAGGCCCATTAATAATGTCAATTAAGACTTATAATAATTTACCTGATGCTTTAAAAGAAGAAGAAGACGATAAAAAGTATATAATTAAACTAAAGCAACTACTACTAACTAAAGCCTATTACACGCTAAATGAATACTTAGAAGATAAATTATAAACACTTAGTAAGTCCTCCTCTCCCTAACATTGCAGTAACCAAGAGGGTTCACAATGATCTGTAGCTTCAAGTTAACATCTGTACCTACTATTGTGATATTGAAATAAATGATTGAGTATTGAGTACATTATTCGTTTGAAAGACGTTGTATAGAAACAAGTAAGCAAACACATTAATGTACACAAAAGCAGTTAAAAAATACAACTACTTATTACAAAAAGCACAGGTACAGTTGGAAATTCGCATCTAAATAAAACAATATTTAACTAGCCCGTCAGGCTGTCTATCATAATCAAATGGTGACACACAACTCTTTACTGCGCGACATAAACTACCTGTCACTTTCATTCCAATATCGTGCAAACTAGACAGGCGCACATGAGGCAAAGCATCGGAAATTCAAATATTCGTAATACAATTTGCTTAAATAAACTACCTAAATATTTGGGTATCTCTTTGCCTAGTAGCCAATAAATAAAGGAACTAGAAACACTTTTAAATAAAATTATAGGATTGGACCATAGTTAAAACAAGACTATGAGATTTAAACAAAACCAACAGGATTGGCGGAAAACAACCCTATTTAGGGTATCAAAATAAAATCAGTTGAGCTGTTTCAGCACGAAACAACTTCAACACAAGCTGTCATTGATTGGAAATGACAGGCGGGAAATAAAATGATCTACGGATCAGTCTTAAAAATATATATTATATATTAATACAGGAATGGCAGCTCGTGGCTTTGGCCAATGTCAGTTTAGTAATATTAACTTTATAAAAAATAATAAACCATGCCTGTATATGTTCGAAAAAATATATTTACATCATACACCGTAGCAAAATACCATTTCTCATGTTCACTTGAAATGTCCCTTAAAAAGTAGATGAACTACAAAAGAAGCTGTCACGCGTTGGCAATGAAAGAAAAAAAAGTAGTCTTCTAAAATGTAAGTCGTATAGATGGCCGTAATAGGGATACAAATGTTACAGTAATTCCGTCGTAGAGGGCTAATCGCGAAATTGATTGAATATATAATAAACAAGGCATTTATTTAACAACACTTAAACTCGACAACTAGTATTATACTCTATTACTTAAATAAACCGTGTTCTAGAAGTTGAAACGATTTGACTTGAATTTGAGTTCACTATAGAATAAGGTATATAACAAAAGAATATATACTAGTAGTAACGACATCTAAAGTATCCGTGCATTATAAATAAACGATTACGAGTACAAGCAAATCCTATAACACAGGTATTATGGTAAAGACATCTTAAAGTAAATTGTCGTTTGTGGCGTTTAAAGTACATCTTCAGTTAGAAATTATCAATCACTAGTACAGCGCAGTTACTTCCCTACGCATTTGTTTATTTCTTGGGGTACATTGTACATAAAAATCGTAATCAATTAATCATATAGTAGTATTCTTACAATAAACAAATGAACACTTCCTCTCAATATTATGTAATTTAATTGGGTATAATTAAAAGGTATTTTGATTGAGGAATTTATGTTATTCCGTTATATCCTTTCTACTAGGTAGACTGAATAATCATTACATCGGGTTTACAATAATAAAGGTATAATGGTGTATAAAAAGTGCCGAAGGAGCACAAAGTCCAAACAAAAAATGCCGAAGGGGCACAAACTACAAAAATGCCGAAGGGGCACAAAGAACAAAAAATAATAATAATAATAATAAATAATAATGCACTGCTAATTTGGAAACAAAAAAATGCCGAAGGGGCCAAAATGTACCATAGTTTACAAAATGTACCATAGTGTACAAAATGTACTATGGTGTACAAAATGTACCATGGTGTACAAAATGTACTATAGTCTACAAAATGTACCAGTGTACAAAATGTACTATGGTGTACAAAATGTACCTTGGTGTACAAACTATACCATGGTGTACAAAATGTACCATGGTATACAAAATGTACTATAGTTTACAAAATGTACCATAGTGTACAAAATGTACCATGGTGTACAAAATGTACCACGGTATACATAATATACAAAATGCTAACGTGCATACAAAAAACGCCAATGGGCACAAAATAAAAAGGTGCCAGAGGGACCACAAAGGTGAAAAACTTGCCAATAAACATATAAATAATAAAATGTATAATTAATAAATAATAAATAAATATTAAGGGACAATCATACACAAATCGACCTAGTCCCAAACTAAGCAAAGCTTGTACTATGGGTACTAGACGATGATATTAATAATTATATTTATAAATATATATATATATATATATATTAAGGCTGTGAAACCTGCGACCTGCTTTAGAATGAAGTGTGTAAACGATTGTGGTTCCTATTTTCAAAAAACTAATTTTAGACTTTCAGTACTTATGATAAATGAGTCTTCGTGATTATACATGCATTAAAACAGTGCTGTCCCTGAATTAAATGGTAAAATGAATAAAATTTGGGTTGGACGAGGGTTTTCCAAATTGAAGACTGTTTTAATGGAGAGACGCAGCATTTATAATATTTTGCATCTAGTCTAGTTAATAATGATCCACGAGCCCTCATAAGAGACGTGGGTGGTGTGTTTACCTATGTATTTTCCTTGAGTTACGTATACTCACCTGTAACTTTAAAAATAAATTTCAATAATTCAGTAATAATTTGTGATTCCTTATGAAGTTACTACGGTATTTGAGATTATGGTCGGTGTACCAATCAGTTGTGTAAATTTCACTATATAGAAATTCTAAAGTAAACAGATTTTCTTTTCAAGTGATGACTAGTCAACGCCGGTTTAGTATTCTGAAATACTTACATTTCGTGAGATTTTTAACTTCATACCAAAAATTGGAAAATGTATATTTCATTGAAAAAGGCAAACTGTGAGTTTTCTTGCGGCGCTTCTTTCTCACAAAGGCCTTAGTTGGAAGCGCTGGTAGATTCCTTAATTTTCGAAAATAATAGCTTCATAGTACATTAATTCACGGGTAAATGAATATATATATGTAATCCAATGTTATGATTGGCGAAAGCAATAAAATAAAAATAACTGTTACAATACCAAATACAAAATATTCCATTACTTAATTAATTCCATTTACCAATAAAGAACAAGTGCCTAAAATAAAATAAAAATAAAAAAGAAAGAAACACAAATGGAAAGAGGAGGGAACGGAAACGAGAACATAGAATTATTTAATGATGTAAAAATGAAGACAAAATTATTGAACTTGAAACTACTAAATAATAAGTATCACTCACTAAATTAACTTCATGTATGCATAGACTTATGGTTAAAAGCCTTGTCTCAAAAGGAGATTAAATACCGAATACGCGAATAGTAACAAAGAAAAAACATTTCTTTATGACACATTTATTACAACAATACAGTTGTTGATAAGATTAAACTCGTGTTACATTTCAATGTACATTCAAATTCATGATTAAGGATTAAATTACAAATATTACATTTCCAACTACAGTCACAGAATAAAGACACTACTACAGTCTAGTGACCGAGATATTACTAATAGGTATGTTGTGCATACCAGTTACTTTGAACTATGTTGTCTGTTTTGCTCACTGCGCCGACTCACAAGCAAACCATATTAATGGCGAAACTCTCATCCTCGCGGTCACAGCGAACGTGCTGGATGCACTACACCGCCACGATAACCGTGCTCAGCTGAACCCTGAGTCTGAGCAAATGCTTCGCACCTTGGTGTTTGGCGTAGCTGGCTGGTGTGGGGCATCTAGAGGTAAGCCTCGAATTTAGTTCAATTCACTCAGACGGAGCAGTGAGCGAATCCGCAGAATATTTGTAATTACTAATAATATGAATCAATCTAGATTCCAGAAATATATTAAATGTACATGTAATACAATGGTGATATGAAATGTTAATACCTAGTAATAATTAAATAAATAAGGTGTCAATAAATAACTATTTCGAATTTATCAAAAGAGGATGGTGTGGTGTATAGACACCTTTATGATAATAAAGTGTCCCCACCCCTGCCCGGGTGCCGCCATTGTTATGGGAGACGTCAACGGGAACGGGCAGTCGTGGTCGACAGAAAACCCATTTAAGTGTTTTATTGAATCTACTCCCGCACGGAACCATAGGACATCACAGTAATGTATCTGCCTCCTCACACATTGTCAATTAGCACTTGCGCACAGACATTCAATTCAATATCATTATCCTACTAATAATATAAATGAGAAAGTTTGTAAAGATGTTTAAATGTTTGTAATTCAATCGAGTAATATCAACTGAACATTTTTAGATGTTTGGTATAGAAATAGTGCGCGTCCCAATCCCAAGAAGGAAGTTCCAGAAGGACATAGGATAGTTTTTATCAAGGAAATGGTTCCTTAAAGGGGTGAAAAGAGGGCTGAATTTACCATGAAACTGCATATCTATGTGAGTTTAAGTTTATATACATATGCTCTGATAGAATCTCTGCCTTAAGGCGTTTTATTAATTATATATGACTCTAGTATACCGGAACTAAGTGGCAGGCAGAAGCTAGTGTGGCATAATAATATGCAGGTTTTCGTGCCGTGCCATGAATTTACTTAGGTACATGACGTAGCTATAGATTACTATTTTTTTACTTTTACATATTTTTATAAACCCCATTACATATAATCAATTAATCGATAAAACGGGTAAACACATCGTTCAATGGATTATAAATCTAAAATACTTATTTAAAATGAAATTTAGGCACAGCTAACCATTATTGATAATGGAATGAAAGGAATTGGAAGAAAAGGAGCTCCTCTATAGCGATAAAGGGTATCTATCTTGTCCGTCTTGATTGTACACGTCGTAGTTACTAGTATTTAGAAATAATCTGCGGTACAGCAAATTAGTTAAGCAGCTGTAAGAAATATGAGCTCTCCCAGGTGGCTGCTTCTCAACTTTACTAATAATTTTGAGATATTGTCGCCCTAGTTTCGCAAGAGGTTGGAGAACATCCTCTTTTACAAACAAGTCTCAGTTTGCTTCCGGTTCGTGACTTAAGATGGCCGCATGCGTTTAAGTTTTGTTGTTCGTTATTTATTCATTTTTGTTATTCAATGTGTAGTATTGATAGCGTATTGTGCAGTGATCTAACGTATGAGTGAATAGCTAATGAAGAATTCAACTTGAAGCGTTCATAGCCCTTCCTGGGTCAAGGCCCGATTAGTCCGCGTGGTTTTTTGTAAATCGCTATCACTTTACAAAAAGCAAAACCTCACCGAACAACGGCATGCTCTACGAGCAAACTCAAAATTGGCGAAATCATCATTAACTTTGATGGAAGCCATATTTTAAAATTAGAATAGTCTCAGTTTAAACTACCTCCTGTCTTAAAAATTAGTTTTCAGTGGGTACTTTGAGATGTATACAATAGATACTAACTAAAGAATAATAAAATTGTGCAATTCGGAACTTGGCTTGCCAACTTTATTGTGTAACACAAAAAGTTCATCAATATAATGAGGTATCTGCTGATATCTGCTGATCAGTGCTACTAAGCACTGATTAAATCAACACAAGTGAAGTTGATTTTGGTGTAGGGTAATGGGTCTACAGCACAAGAAAAAAATCCGATCGTTAAGACCTTATTCGTTATATATATATATATATTTATAATAGCGTGGTCAGTAAAAATGTTACAAAATAATAAAAAAAAAAAATGCTTAAATCATACCTTTTAGGAAAAAAACAGTACGAGATTTAATGATTTTTTTAAATCACGTAGAATTTATTTGCATATAAATACCATAACATAATATTTAAAATGTAATTTAATTAATTCAATACAATTCAATCTAATTTTATTATAAATATGTTGTATAATCTTGATATTTTATAAAGGCAAAACCTTAGTTTAGTAAGGTATATTGTACAGCAAAAGGTAAAACACAGAGCACGTATGTTTTAAAAATTAACGTTTAATAACAACGCATTGTTTGATAAATACTTAATTTATTAAATCATTAAATAACTGACCTTTATGTGGCACAATAATTAAGTTGGCAGGATTTTATTCAGTAAAACGTGGTAAAACTTAATATTTGTAATAACAAAGTGTGTTGTGGATAATTTTCAATGTAAGTATTTGAGGGAGCTTCTGGCAATGTTATTGACGAATCCTGAGTTCGAAACCTGTGTTGTGGATAGCAAAGTTTGTATCGTATAAATAACTATTAGAAAAGTATATCTGTTTTATCTGTAATAAAAAGGGGCTCCTAAAATTAAAAAAAAAAGTGAACTTTCTAAACCGCCTGCGCGAGAAAATTGTGACGGCTGTGCTTCTACTGTGGAAAATTATCTCATCCTAAAGCCTCCAGAGGGTGTGAACTGAATTGAATTGAATTGATGGACCAGCCCGAAGCGAGGCTGATTCTGACCATAGACCTAGCCCATTATCTTTACATTAAAGGTGAAACTCAGTGCGCAATACATGGAATAAGCCACGGTCCTTCTTTGATCATCCCGGTTATACAGGTTTAAGGATAATCTTATTAAGGAATTTCATTTCAATCCGCTTAGAAACAAGTTTAGTGAGTCTATGACGGTACACGTTACACAGTTGGTGGAAAGGTAAAGGTTTCAAGATAAACAATGAGTAAGTCGCTTCTTGGGTCTTCCAAAAAAAGTTTACTGCGTTGATCATGGCCATAGAGCACCATAGAAATAGTATAAATGCAGATGATATAACGGTTTACTACAAATTCATAAAAAAAAAGTTTGGCAAATACCTAATCATTTCACAAATAACGTTCCACAAGCATATCATTTCACAAACTCTTCATATCACAAATATACATTGCACAACTGCATCATTTCACAAACGGTCAACGGACAAATATGCATTTCACAAGCTTTATATCACAAATATTTATTTCACAAATAAGTTGTTTTACAAATTAATTCGTATCTTTCAAAAACAGGAATATATAATATGAAGCATTTTTTAATATTCCTAGAACTTTAGCATTTCTAAGGTTAAATAAAGTTAATATCTAACACACTTTTACTATTTACAAGATATGGAATAATTGATTTATGTTTTATTTAAACTAGTTAATTTGTCTTTACATAAAATTAACTAGTTAAAGAGGTCAACGTAGGAAACAACAGTTCTGTTGATTTTCTAAAATCTTGTAAGTAGTTATACGAGTATATCTATTTATCTTTATTTGTGAGTATGTCATTGAAACATGGTAATTACGGTCCTTTCAGATTTCGTTTGGTATTTAACTATTTATTATATTTTATTACCGGCAAAAACTTTTTTATTTCGCAATTTTCGGCGTTTTACTACCTTATTCGTTTAGTGCACATGCAAGTCGGTATATTAAAGTTCTGGGAATAAAAAAAAAACACTGTACAAATTTATTTTTGTTTCCATGGCATCATCTTATAGGTACCACGAGTAAGGTTTAGTAGCTTAATGTTTCATAAATTTATAGAATAGAATAGAATATTCTTAATGGCACACCTCAACAGGAAATAAATACAAACAAATTCAGATTATACGTAACATTCAATAAACAACAGGCGGTCTTATCGCCAAATAGCTATTTCTTCTAGACAAACTTTGGGTAGCAGAATTAAATAAAAACGTCAGAAATGAGTAGGCGATGCAAAAGTGATCATGGAATCTGTAGAAAAATTGTAGGTACATAAATAAACGTACATAAAATACCACAAATATAACTATATACGCACAAATAAACTTACTTAAACATACATAACATACATACCTACATATAAAATGTTATCAGTATTTATTTAGGGATGATAGTAGGTATAGGTTAGAAAAACACCATCAAACTTGTACGAAGCAAGTTCCCAGTATGTCTGTTTCCTCACCCACAACAGACGGGACTGGAATTAACGGAACAACTTGCCCCAGTGTTTCCAGGTAGTTCCCAACTTACAGTTATCTCCAAGTTAAACTGAATAGTCAGACTGTGTGTTACAGTATAATTAATCTCCGTTCATGTTACTTCAGACCGTGGAAGTATCAGGCCACAGATTATGTTGGAATGCCTTTGCTTTAAGTCCATAGCCTAAATTAAAATACAAAATGATTTAAGAAGTATTACTTTGTAACATTCAATTTTTGTTTTGGAGCATTTTTAAACGTGTAATTATGAACTTTGTTCTGTATAAGCAAGACACAAGGGCACTTTTACATGTCTGAGTCTACCGTCATTTCACAAGAGGAGACCACTGAAAAGAAGAAACGCTGAAATCTTCTCGAAGAAAATCTATCAAAAAAGTTGGTAAAAATTAACACCAGATTCTTTGTTGTTCAGTTTAAGTACCTTTCAAATCATAGGTTCAAAGCGGATGGGGTAATTAGAAGCGTACCTTCAATGCATCTCTAGTCGAGTGGATGTAACAGTGGACCGGCCATCCAAAGGTACCGAGGCCATGTCCTAATGTGAACTATGGGTGACTGTAATTTAATTATTATCCTTGCCCTTTTCTGTACAGTATAGGTTTCATCGAAATTATTATTTACTGTAATCATTTTTGTATGATTCCTATATCTATAAAACCTGAAGTAAAAATACAAACCTACCTACCTTATGGTACTTTTTCACGCTTGCCAAGCCTCGGCAAGCCTTACCTAGGTCGCAGTTATATGTTAGAGTGAGCCTGATGTAGTTCCGTCTCACTCACGCTTGCCAAGGCTTGGCAAGCGTGTAACGTACGTTATATAGGTATATTTCTGGTAATGATTAGGGATAAATTAAAGTAAACTCGATACTAATAGGCGGAAAATGTCAATACTTAACACGCTGTTTTAACATGTTAATTTTAGCACGGTTAAAAATTACACATTTAATTTAAAAATAAGATCTAAATACAAAAATCCTGACAACAGTGACAACTGTGAAAAAATCTTTAGTTGTTTTTTTTGTCTAGCCTATAGTTGTGTCTTACTGCGTGGCAAAGTTCTTTTCTCAAACATGCAATGAAATGTCGTCATAACGTACTTTATAACAGGCTTCGAAGTATCAAGTTTCGGGCGGAACAACTCGAGAGAACTGTAAAGGAATTTCATACAAAATTTAAGGCCTAGGCCGGAAAGTATTTTTTTTTAAACATGGCCTCTGTGTTTATGAACAGCTGAATTATATTTTTTTGAGGGGTTATTTTTTTATTTCATTGCATAATATGTTTGAGGAAATCACTTAGCACACATTTAATTAAAAATAAGATCTAAATACAAAAATCCTGACAACAGTGACAAGTTGACAACTGTGAAAAGGGCTTGCCGGCTTTGTATCGCTATCCGGCGGCGTCCCTACGGTCAGCTGTCTATACCTATACTCAACCGGCAAGCCCTTTTTCCCGGCGTCTGTACTATTTATTGCTCAGTTGTTTTATATTATATTTATTAATCTCTCATTTTTTGGTGGCCAGTACCCAAGTAATTTCAAAACCAGTATAACCAAAAATGCGTGGCCAGTGTGAATACCGCCTTTAAGACCCTTTTAGTTAGGGCGTGAACTTGCATGCGACTTACGTGCCGTTGACGTGCAAGAAGCATAATCGATTGCGAGTTCTCGCCGCGTCTAAAAGGGCCTTTAGCTTCGTGTGATAATCATATACAAATAAAATTAATAAGTAAGTATATTATAAATTCATACCGCATCACGAATACTCCTGACACTGTAACTTACGAGTATATAACTTATCCCGTAATGCCCACGAAAATTGCCAGCGCTATAACTTATGTCACTTCTCTAGTAAAACTGGACCTGCTAGCAGTGAAACTTTACCGCTTCCTAAACTTACGCTTTGTGTAGTTATGGTACTGGTTATGAAACTTTTACTGTGCCAGGCGAGTGACACACATTTTAATTAAATGGCGTAGCAGGTCAATATTTCACGGAGACTTGTTAATATCCGTTGTTTTACATGTGATCCGGGTGAAAGAATGGAGATTTAAAACGTAAGATCAGTTGTAATTATTGCATCTTAAGAGGCAAGGGCGTCTTTTGATGATATCGTACAAATGCGACATTTTAAACCAACCGGGTTGATATTTTAAAGGTCGCATTCTACATCATATAAAATAAAATTGTCAAGATTTCATATTTTTAAGATTACAATCTTATTACTATAATATTTGTTCTTGGGTCATATATATATATTATGTATATCGTCGTCTAGTACCCATAGTACAAGCTTTCCTTAGTTTGTGACTAGGTCGATTTGTGTATGATTGTCCCATAATATTTATTTATTTATTATTACTTTTCTGTATTCCGTTTGGAAAGAGGACGTAATCTCTGTTTTTATATTTTTCCTAAGATTAATAATAATTTTATTATAAATTTATTAAAATCTACTCATTCTAAAATGTAGTAACTCCAAAATTAGAGCATGGATACCGGTATTCGATAATATCGAGAAACCGGAATATCGGACCTTAATTCCGATATTGAAATAACGATTTCGTTTTTTTCCAATATCGGTATTTCGATATTCGAACAGAGTAATAAAACTTTGATGTCTGTATATGTCTGGTGTCTAATTAACAAAAAATAATGACTTTGAGCTTGACATTATTGACAGCTTATTTTTTTGCGGATACGATGAAGACTACAACTCTATGCAGGCATAGCTGTAGTAAATTTCGGTAAATTTATGTATTTTCTTATATTTCTTTACACACTTCTAGTAAAATAAATTCAAATATCTTTTTAAGATGCACACGACGCAAAGCTCTTTCGAATAATTTCCACCTTTTAGGGCCTTATCACACTTGCGATTTGCGAGCGAATTTTGTATGAAGGCGATCGCGCAGCGAGTTCGTCGCGACGCTTATGTGTATATACATAACTCGCTCTCAAAGCGCAAGTGTGATAAGTCCCTTAGAAATATAATATGTGGTCAATTCTCAGGCAACAAATAAATCCATTTAAATTGAATGGATGTAATGGGAAGTGGAAGGGAGTGGATGCTAAAATGGGGAATGAATAACCGATTTAGATGAAATTGCTATCAGCCAGTTGGCAGTCAACGTTAGGAAAGAACAATGACTGTCTGGTCCACTAGTTATAATTATATAAATTATAATATTACGTTACCAAACCTTCATTTGCAAGAAATTATTTCAATGAAAATTATATTATTTATATTCAGGCCAAAGAAGTTTTATTAAATGTTTCACAAATGTAATATTGGTGGAACAATGTGTTCAGCATAGGTATCAGCGAGACAGCTGGCGTCGCTCGCGTGTTTATAATCTGGCCGCTCGTAACTCCTTACAATAAACACCATTATCTTTACTTGTGGATTATAGGTAAGGTCACGTGAGGTAATTACGTCTATGAAACAAAGGCGTTTTTTGATGATATCATCGAAACGAAACACGTTATAACTACTAATGCTCTCTAAGGTCTTAATATACCCCAAAATTTAGGCCGCATGGGTACGGGGTGGTCTTAAAATGTTCCGCTGCTATCATATCATTAAAAGACGCATTGCCGTCATAGATGCATTTACCTCACGTTCTAAATACGGGTAAGGTCACCACCCGTATTTAGAACACCTTTAGTGCACACCTCGACGAGTACGAAATACAAACACAAACACAGAAAAACTTTAAATTACTATAGTGGTATAATATCTTTTCCAGATAAACATTGTTTGAGTTGACAGAAATGATGACGCGCACTGCTCGCCATCGGGTGTTCGTCCTCACACACTGGAGCCTAAATGGCCGGGAACTGTGCGGTTCCAGAGTAATTTCTCCTTCGTCCGCGTAGGTACATAGCTAAGTTTTGTAACTTCCTACGAACTAGGATTCGTATAGAACCTGGTTACAAATCAAGAAAAAATAACTGGGATTATTTTTCCTTGGTTTGTAACCAGGTTACAAATGAAGAATTCAATTTGGATGGTTTTGTTTTGCAATTGCAGCAACTGTAATTTCATGTAACTTTTGTCGTGTGTAAATCGAATAACCTATCATATATACATAGTACCAGATATTTGTCGCTGAACCATAGGGAATTAGGGGCCCATATTAAAGAGAATCTAAATCAACTACAACAAGCGCCAATAACACATTAAAACAATGAAACAACGACGCTCCTAGTTTATAGAAATTCATAAACCTCTGGCCAACTCGGGGCTATTACAACTTGAAAGTGCAATTTAAATGGCGGTGCGAATTTTACTACACTATAAAATGAAATTTTGTTAAATTGGATCGAGTAAACTTGTACAGGACTGTAATTACTTACTAGAGTACCTTGACGTTTTTGCTAAAAGGTTTTTATTATTAGTACGGTATAGAGTGTCGAGCACTTAACAATATTCATAATCATAAGGTGTGTTAAGAATAGTTTCTTACTTAGTAGTTTCGTAATAGTTTCTTAGTTATAAAGTAAAAGTTTGGTGGCATAACAGTTGATTTAAATTAATCTGTAGCACAACTGTGATACGCGACTCTTTCTCTTGCGATAAATATTACCTATCTCTTTCTTCGCTGCAATGTGAGAGAGTGACGGGTGAGCTATGTCGCACGCAAAGAGTCGCGAAGCGTAGTTGTGCTAGACGAGTTTATCCGATCCAAATGTCAACCTCACCTACACGTGCCAAAATGGTAACGGCGGTGGTAAATTGGCTGCCGATACCAAAAGAAATACTACAAGTTTTAATATCTACAGAGAATTGTAATATTACTAAGGCATTCGATGGCAAAGCAAGCAGAGCCTACAATCTTATTCTGTCATTTCACTAAACCGGTTTAGAGATTTGTCCAAATCACCGACCTTGTATATGCTAAGCCATTGCGATGATTAAAAAAAATCGTGCAAATCGAGTTGTCAAGGGCTTCGCGCCATGCACGGAATTATTCATCGAACAAACAGTATGTTTCGAAGCTTGAATAATTTATTCATTTTGAGTAGAGAATAGAGTTTGAGACAGCGATTTTAACATAGTATGACATAGTATTAACATAGTACGAGTATATTCGACCGCTTCTCAGCTCATCAGCTAGCTCAGTTGGGAGAGATGCGCCGGTAACGCAGAGGTCGCGGGTTCAAACCCCGCTTCGATTATAGTAGATCGCATTCAATTTTTCTTTCTTAATTTACCTTTGTGTCATTATTTATAAAAATAAAAATGTGGTATTACCACATAAAAAATATAGAATCGATAAAAAGATTCTATACAAATATTTAGTATTTATTTATTATTTATTTATTTACTTATTAGGTTTGCCAACAGGTACAATACTACATAACATACATAAAAAACAAATGCAGGTACGAAAAATATCATAGTATATACCAATATACCCAATTACAGGCAAACACAACATGCGTTATATGAACAAAAATTCGCTTACTGACTTTTTGTTCAATAGGTAACATAGAAAAAAAAAAACACAGTATGGACATGGTATAGGAAAAGAAAGTATGACACTCCCGGCACGTGAGACTACGTCACTGATTGGTTGCCGGTTTATGGTAACAAAATAATTATATAAGGAAAAAACTTTTTACCGCCAGTGGTACAAAAAAAATTATGCGTTTATGCATTACAAATTGTCATGTACATTGACTATTTTTTTTTTTGTAATAATTTATTTAAAACACTCACGATTGTATGAGATTCATACAGGTAACAAGGGAATCGGGGAGTATTATGATACTCCACTGGCAACAAGGGAACAGATTGACAGAACCAATCATAGCGTGATGACGTCAAAAGTCTCGCCTGTCATTCCGGAGTGGCATACCTTGTTTTCTTAAGAGGGCGCCCACGCGTTGGCTAGCTCTCTCTCTCACTGGGCGTAAGCGTGAGCGAGATAGAAGTGTGTGCTCGGAAGCGCGGAAATTATGTTTTTTGAGTTGTGTCATAAACGTGTGCATTTTATATTGAAAATAGTTTTACAGTTTTTGAGAACTTATAATTGTGCATCTATTAAGGTAAAAAACATTGTTATAAATGGAAGGGTTTTGAAGATCCAACCGAAAAGATCTAAAAAAAGGGTTATGTTTGAGAGATAAAAGTATCGAGAAAATCACCAATCAATTACCAATCGCGTTTTCACGCTGACAAGATTCAAGAAAAACTGTTTAAGTTTCTTATTTCCAAGGGACAGATTTTTAATCACTATGGATGTTGAGATCTAGTATCATTCACCTGACGAATTTTGCATGGGTGGGCTCTTAAACCATGAGTATTAGTAGATATAAAGGTATAGCTGCCGGCAAACTTTTAGAGCATAACCCTGACTGCGCAGTAGCCGATTTACGTACAAAACGACATGCGCAGATCCGCTATTTTTGTTCAAAGAGTTTGCCGGCAACTATAGTGATAATATTTTGAATAGATGCTTTTGGAAACGTAGACCTTGTGTGCATTAATTCGACGGAGCTTTGCAATAAATTTAGCAATACATATCTCGGTAGGAAATATACCAATAATAGTATTGATTGACACTGACGAAGATGACGTTTTAAAGGAGATATGGTATAATTAGACATGTATTGTTCGCTTCCGTCGCTTGCATTAAGCGTAATCAATCGCCATTTTGAATACCATGCCAATTGAATAACATGAAAGAAAATAACATTACGGTAACAACGGTCATATACCGCATTTCACTAAAGTAAAAATTATAATGGCGAGTTATCGGATAGCTGTCAGTCAAACTTTAAATATAGGTCTACCTGATATGTTAAAGTTCAGCATGTTTACCAACAATTTTTCAATTCAAATTTAAAACAGTCACCATCATAAACATCTATCTGCACACCGTATAGTAACACAGATCGCTAAGGGCATTTTAACTAATAGACATTAAACTATTACAATACAATACAACAATAGCACACCAATAAAAGTTTATAAAAGGAAACATAACAAATACAATTTATAAATAACGGTAGACAACAGGCGGACTTATTGCTAAAAAGTGATCTCTTCCTGACAACCTTTGGGTATTGATGAAAAATTAACTGAATATTAGGTGCAGCAGAAGGCGAAGGGAACACATACCTAATTAGATACCAACAGAAAACAAGTACGCATATGGGTAAATATACACATACATAAATATACATAAACTTATTATAAACACTAGGCATACATATAAGGATATAACGTAACACAATACAGTCAGTGATGAAAATCAGTTTCATAAACTATACCAACAATTTTATTGTTCGAGAGATAGGTAATGTTCTTTAATCTTATTCTTCTAGACAGGGAATTAGCACTTCGCAATTCAACTGGGAGCGAGTTCCATAGCAAAACGGCTTGGAATAAAAATTTGAATGGATAATTTTTAATTTAGTGAAATGCGGTATGTTTATTATTTTTTTACTGCTGGCAATACCAATAGAAACAACTCGCTAGCGAACTAACCTAAGATAGAATAAGATTTACAATTTTTGTGCTATACTTTTACCAATTAAAAGTAATTAATTTCTTTCATGTTACGGCTTTTTATTCATGAGCCCAACACCCGCCCATTAAACAAAACAGTTAAAAGGAATTTTTAGTGCATCTTGCAGACTAAAAATAAGTGTAACGCTCTTTAGGGTATTGTGGATTTGCTGTATGTATTGTATTGTAAAGGATAACATAATACTTACGGTAGTTATATATTAATACAAAGAAAAGGAAAAACAAAGAAACAGTAAATAAATACTTAAACTGAATATTACTAACAACTATGAACAAAAAAGCTAAAATTAAACTAAAATAAAACAAATTAAAGAAATGCGGCTTAGTACCGAAAATTCTGTCAGCATTTCCTTGTTGAACAGCTTTGCTGATACGTTGGTCGAGGAAGCTGCCAGCTCTTCGATCCTCAGTGGTCTCTGCTAGCCTTTTGGTGAGCTACTCATGAAGGTTCCGTGCGCTGGCACCCCATGGACCTATTAGGTACCGCAAACGATCAAAATGAAGGATTACATACATTCATATTTTAACAAGTAAAATTAGAAACACAATTTACAAAAACCTTTCCTACCGCGAACGCTCCGCATGTGGAATGAGCTCCCTGCCGAGGTTTTCCCCGGGGGCTACAGCATGCGGTTCTTCAAGAGGGGAGTAAATTGGTTCTTAAATGGTCGGCAATGCGCGTGTGATACTCCTGGCATCGCAAGCGTCCATAGGCGGCGGTAACTGCTTAACATCAGGCGGGCCGATTTCTTGTTTGTACGAGTAGAATAAAATTATAAAATAATAAAAAAAAAAAACATAAAATTCAAGTAACTGATAGCCAAATTTCGCCCCTTCCTTCCAAATGCAAAGGTGCCAATCACGCTCGCCACATTCGCTGGCTCACATGTAATACCTTTGCATCAGGAATGAAGGCTTGCCGCTCGTAATCACCGCCTAAGTTCAGTCAAAAAGCCTTAGCCTCAACAAAAAAAAATATTTACGTATGCTAATGCTATTTCTGTACGTAGAAACCTACACAAATCGAAGGGTTCGCTAATGTGTGTATTATAATTATATTGTATGTAGAAAACGTATCCTTTATTCGCAAATGCCTACATTCGAAGTTTACAACTTCAACAGCAGGCGCAGAGAGCTAGCAGAGCGAACTAACTCGGGACTCGGGACCAAAATATTGAGTATAGAAAATAAACCTACCCTTTTTTCGGTAGATACGTGAGCTTATCCTCGGTGTGACGAACGGGTGAAATTACACGTCTTTTTTTTAGAGGTAGTGCAACGCGCGCCTAATTTATACTAGAGGATAATCCTACAGCGTATGGACTAGGACTATGATAAAGTTAAAGGGCGTAACTCTATACTTATTCAGTGTACATACATCCTTCTTGTTATTAGCAGACTGAGCGTCCGCGCGCGTTCCGTTTTATAAACTAAAATGTTTCAGCTTGTTTTATTGTTTTCGCTGGAGGGACATGCGTGACGTGCCGGGCTGCCGGCGTAGTCGAAAAACGGGATTTAGATTATGTTTCGATCTGAAGTAATGTTCTAATGGACACCATTTGTTTTTTGTCTGTGACGTTAGCGTTTCTATGCAATGTGTTTTTGAGATTGCTTGTGTAAAGAGAATATTCAGTTGGTAGTGTATATTTGACAAAATAGTCATGATAAATAATAGTACCTACTGCTTAGATTGTAGTAAGTAGATCGCATTAAATTTTTCTTTCTTAATTTATTTTTCGAACGCAGCGTGGGTAGGCCCCCACAAGGTGGACTGATGACCTGATGAAGGTCGCTGGAGTCCACTGGATGCGGGAGGCGCAGGACCGGTCATGGTGGCGTTCTCTGGGGGAGGCCTATGTCCAGCAGTGGACGTCTTTTGGATGATGATGATGAATTTATTTTTATGTCCTTATTTATAAAAATATAATAGTAGTTAACGCAATTGCTAATATATTGATAGGCTTCAAAACAAGATTGATTTGTAAGTGTGTCATACATTTTTAGCTGCAGATGAGTTTCATATACTGAATGTATAACGCCGTACAGTGGAAAGTTTAGTTTAGAGAGAGCTGAGCATACTTTAGAGGAAACAAGTCCTTGTTAGGAGCCACTTCCCTGCACACGTCGTCTTCGTCGCAGCAGTCGCAGTAGAGCGCGGCGAGTCAAACATGCGCAGCAGGCTAGGTTCGGGCTAGGTTAGCTGTAGCCGTCCTGGAGTCTGGGTAGGGCAGACTAGCTCCAGGCTGATGATCTTGATGTAATCCTGGGTAAGCCCCAGGCTTAGTCTTGGTAGCGTCAGGATATAGGAATCGGTAGCCGGGATTAGAATAGAATAGAATAGAATGATTTATTGTCAGAAAGTGAGTGGTTACAATAAGGTGTTACAAAATTCTATGTCCGTCACAATCAGCCAGAGTTGGCGTACAATATTTTACTTCAGCTTCTATGCATGTACAATTGCTAAAATTACTCTAAATAATAAATTACGATAAACGAAAGACATCAGTTTCAATTTCATGCTAACTAATGGTAATAAAATGTCAGACTATAATTATTATCAATTAATTAAGTACCTACTTATACAAAATAAAAAACACACAAAGAAACTAATGTCAGAGGATTAAAAAATTATTACAAATGTCCAGATATACAATAAAATTAATAAAGAGCATTGGGATTTTCGAAATGTTCATTTACACTATAGAGGCCCCGGGATAGGTATCGGTGGCCCTAGGCTTGGTCTTGCAGGCCCCGGGATAGGTTCCCGTACTGGGGAAAACACACAGCAACTTATTTACAAATTAACTGCGATATAGAGCAAGAACTGTACATAAAAGTATTGGATGTATTTGAAACTCAGTAGCAATATATTTTTAAAATGATAAAGATATGTACAGTACAATCAAATAATTAATTATTTACATTTTAAATCACAACCACAGCGACATGCCAGCGCAAGCCGTTTTCCATTTTTCACGATCGTCAATTTTTTCTTTACAAGTTCTTTTTCGGTCAGTACGTAGCTATTCACGAATTATTAAAAATGCAAAGTTTATAATTTGTAAACGATTAGATTTAAGTTTTTAATTAGGTTAGTGTGTTTAGTTAATAGGATTATATGTATTAATATTATGTAAAACCAAATTGTCCATCATTCAGACTGAAGTGCTTATCCAAATGACTATCCAGCACACTATCCAAAACTTTGGCCACGATGGTCGCTAAAGAAATTGGCCTGTAATTAGATACGTCAGTAGAATCACCAGTCCCGTTCTTCACCACTGGTACCAAAATAGTCCGCATCAGATCAGCAGGTAGGTATGAATGCCCTATACAAAGGGAATACAACATAGCCAGGACTCTGGGCAGGTGTACACCGGCGTGCTGCAGATGTTCAATGCTGAGGCCGTCGTGCCCCGGAGATTTACCTCTAACCATATTCTTTATAATCTAATTATTAAGAACACAATTTCGGGTGTTTATTTTTATTTGAGTAATAAATATAATTATAACATAGGTACCTACATATTATACTAGGTACAGTTTATTCATGTTATATAATCCATCACATAAGTATAATACTGGTAAAATAAAACCAAAAATTGATCCTTCAAGTGTACTTGAAGGATCAATTTTTGGTTTTATTTTGTACTGTCAAAACGTGGTTCGTGTTATACCTTTCTCGATAGCTCTTACGCGATTCAGATAACAACCTCTTAGTTTTCACACAAATTCGAATGGCAATCTGAGAGATCACGGACTGTATGTGCATGGTCTCATTCGATTTAGCGCGAGAAATTACAAAGAAAATGATACTTCACTCGCCAAGTCTGAAATTATGAACTACGAGTATCTCCATAGATACATTCTCCATAGCTCATTTTTTTCAGTATAAAATGTAGGTATAGTTTTATAATAAAACGGTCATTCTCCAGACTTACATTTTTGCTTGTCTTCGCTGTTTAAAAATATAAAATTATTGATTTAATTATGTCTTATATTTTTTGATCGTAGCAGGTATTCGTATTGAGCTGTACATGAATTTTCAAGAACATATTTAAAACCCTTCGGGTAGAAAAAAAAACTTTTAGTCCTATTCTCCTAATTGACACGTCGCGTCCCACTACCCAAATTACTTACATACCAATTTCTCCTGATGATATACATGAAGAAAAAACAATGTAAGCAAGATTATTAAACAAAAGAATACATGTTTAATTTGCACAAAAAAAAACCTAGTCAATACAAATAATATATCACAAAGATATCAATTATAGTAACTTTGTCTCGAAACGTATAATAATTGACGCGTCGCGGTCGGTTGTGATCACACAAGTCCTCTGAAGGTAGGTACGGATCTCACTAACGCATTTCGGTGAAGCGGTCAGTCGTGCCCAGAGCCCCGTGTGGGATGGTTGTGTCAGCTGTGTACGGGTCGCGGACTATGAATGTAAGTTTCTAATTCACGCGTTTTGGCTCACCAAATTTCTAATTAACACGTTCACGTTTTAAAAATCAACCAGTAACTCTATCGCGCAGAGAATTTTAGTGCACATTAAAGGCCGCATTATTTTATAGATACTACATTCTGTAGATAATTACATGTACCTATAAAAAGTTATTTTCTATTTTTCAAGAATCCCTAATTCACAAGTCTAATTCACGCATCAAAATGAACGCGTTAATTAGAATTTAACCATCCATGCGGTTCTAATCATCAGTTTTGATTTTTTTTCTAGAACATTTTTATTTATTTTTATTTTATTTATTTGGAACATCAACAGCAATACATTATTAATAGTAGATTTGTATATATAATAGTAATAGTACCTATAATATATAGTCACATCTTCGTGAGGTCATTTTAAAACCTCATCAGGTAGCAAGCTGTATTTCTCAGGGCTGGAAAATTCTAGCCGAAGCGGTTTTTTCCATATATTAGCACCATCAGGCATGAACAATATTTCGTACTTGGATATAACCCTGTGTCTGATAGAATAATAACAATGAAGCTGAACACCGATTTATGTCTTCTCAACATCGTGCAAGTTTACAACACAGTCCACGGAAGAGGATATCAACTAGAGGAAACTCTAGACAGCATACCAAGCCGGCAAATCGCAATGGTAAAGGGAGACTGGAATGCTAAAATAGGAAACTCAGAAATAGTCCATGAAATCCTAGACACCATTGGAAAATATGGTCTCTAGGAACGAAACGAGGTCAGAGGCTTGGAGAGTTCTGTGTCTGGCCATTACTTTAACACTCTTTCACCATCACAAAAGATGACTCTACACTTGGAAGTCTCCTGGAACCTGGGTCGTTTTAGGAATCAGATAGACTACATACTGGTAGAGAAGTGCTGGAAGTCATCTGTCAAAAATGTGAAAACCTTCCCTTGAGCTGAATGCAGTGACTGGTTACCTCCTTTGCCATTCGTCTCAAAGCCGTTTACCGTAACGCGCGACCTAAACCCAGAACTTAGAATCCAATAGAGCGATCCCATTTCCAGAATCTGACGGAAGCGACGCTCATGAATTTAGATCCACCGCGGACAGGTGATGCTGAGTACAGGTAATAAATGAAGATTTTGAGGATATCGTACCTAAGAGAGGAAGGGACTGTTGAAGGTCCACATGGATCACTGAGGAAACATGGAACCTAATTCAGCGCCGGAAAGAAATTAAAATTAATGCCCGTCAAGACTACAAGGTGAAAAGGGAATACTCGAAACTATGTAAAGCAATTCAAAGGGAACGCCGCAGAGACAAGAACGAGCATATGCCAATAAGTCGAGTCGCATCCACTTAAATTACAACCCCGGATCTGTTCAAGAAAGTTCGCCTGCTGAGTCGAAAGTTCAAACCCAAGTTCTGGGTCATTGAAAATCACGATGAGCAACCGCTGCATGGGTTTGACAAAATTGCAGAATGCTGGCGTGGCCACTATTAGCAGCTGTACAAAAGACCCTGTACATCCACCGACACTCGGTTGCACTGGGGACTTCTGAACCTGAAGCTCAACATCTTCAAATCAGAGATAATAGCAGCTATCGATCGCCTTAAAATTAAAACAGCTCCAGGACCAGACTACATTACTTCCGAGGTTTTCAAAGCTCTGGGGGATAAAAGCAGCCTTGAACAGGATGGCGCGCTTTAGTGAAGAATTCGGACTCTCAATCAACAGATCCAAGACCAAAATCATGATTATTGATCGTACAGGCAAGGTAGAACAGTGGAACACTTAACTTCGAAATCACGGAGAACCTGAGTTCTTACATTAGCAATAATGGTTCATGTAAGACGGAAGTTCGCAGAATTCGCGCTGGGATGGCCAAGGGCGCAATGTCGCAGCTTAATAATGTACGGAAGGACGGGAACATTTCCGCCGACACTAAGACTACCTTAGTCCGAACTATGGTGTTCTCCCTATTTTCATACGGCTCAGAAACATGGACACTGAAGAAAGCGGACCGTGATCGAATTGATGCTTTCTGCTGGAGAAGAATGCTGCGCATACCATGGACAGCACGCGACGTCAACGCACCGATCTTAGCCCAACTCAAAATCCGAACTAAACTGTCGACGACCTATCTTCGCAGGGTTCTGGAGTACTTTGATCGCATTGCCAGGAAAGACAGTGATAACCTGGAAAAACGACAATCACTGGAAAAATTGAAAGCAAGCGACCAAGAGGTAGGAGCACGACACGCTGGATAGACCAGATTCTCACAACCCTTGGCACTACAGTACACGATGCTCTACACACGGCTACTGACAGCAATAGATGGCGCCGCATCATCCGGGAATGACCACGACCCTCAGCAATGAGGCAACCAACGCAAGTAGAAGGAAGGGATAATATAGTAAGCGTAGCAAGGGCGGGTACATGTATAAATTATTTATTATAACTTATCATAATAATTCAATTTACATACCTAACCAACCTAGTAAGTAACGGCCGGTGTGCTTGTTTCTTGAGTACTTAGGTACTTTCGTATTATTTAAAGCTTATATCATATAACTGTCATATTTTCATAGCTTATAACTGTCACCATATCAGTCATATATTATTATACAAAATGTTTTTATTTTAATTTAAAAAAATATAACTGAATTTGTATAATTAACGCGTCGCTTTTCTAATTAACGCGTCATACAAAAAGTCCAAAATTCTAATTAACACGTCGTTTTTCTAATTCACGCGTCATATAAATTTTAATTTGCTTATAAGTAATGAACCTTTAATAATTATTAAGTGCCCTTTCCACATTTAAGTTTCAATGGTCGATATGTTACTATATTTCAGATAAAAATGATTGAAAAGTAAGTAGAAAAAAAGCGACGCGTTAATTAGAATTAGAACACAAATCTGGAGAATGACCGAAAATAGCGTATAGATGTAAAACTGAAAATAAAACCAAACGTTTTGTGAAAACTTAATCCCATCAAAAACATAAATGTTAAATGAGAGCCAAGTTCAATATAGCGAGCAACGTTGTCGACTTCGCCGACAAAAGAATTGAGATCTATATGAGTGCCAAGTTCTTTGCTCTAAAAATTTTAGATACAAGAACATGCAACATACTAAAATAAATGTATGTAACAATTTCTTGTTTCTCAATACTACTACAATGTTTGCTACTTAATAGTTAATATAAATTCTTAAATTATAACAAACAATTATTTACTCAATGCATTTATTTTACTTGGGGTGTAATTCAATATCAAGACTTGACTTGGCTAGTTTTCACAAAGAAAGACTTTTCCAAATCGGTTAATAAATGACAGAGTTCTGAGGCAACAACCATAAATAATAATAAAATAAATAAGCACGCAGGGCAGCTTATGGCGAGCTGTTGGGGAGTGACGACCCCACGGACCCGAGATCTCCAGAGAGTCGATCAGCGTCCTCGTCTCTGGTGTGCCTTCATCGGCCGGAGTGGAAACCCAAGAGGACCCGTAGGACTCTCAGCTCTGGCTTGCCTTCATTGGCCGTCCAGAGAGGAGCGTTAGAGCTATTTGCTCCAGGGGTGGAAGTGTTAAAGGGCAACACGCCGCGAGTAACTTCGGAGAAAGCGCAGCACACCTCTCGACACCCCTGAGCCCTCACGCTCGTATTGCTTCCGGCCGTCGGTACGATGGCATTACGGGGCCCACCTAGTGAGGGGCGAGTCACCACCCGCCAGAGGTAACAGTTGCATTGATGGTTACGGCGGGTGATGTTTTTCTACTGCAATAGCCCAAATAAAAAGTCCACCCAAACTCCATTTTAATAGCCCGGTTTCTTTTTCATATCAATGCAATAGTTCAACCACCTGCTGGGACCTGTTCATGGATGTATCATCTTATTGATATGATCAGGAACGGGTTCCAGCAGGGTTACAGCCACAGCAAATTTTTCCTAGGGGCCTCTACGTGTTGGATCCATCCCCTCGCAAGCCTTCCAAAAGACCGGGACATAATGAGCCCGTGATTCAAAAAATGAGAAACAAATAAATAAATCGGAGATTTATGTTTAGTTTTCATTTTATTAGGTTTTTTAGAATGTGTTTATATACTTTGTAATTTCTGTATTGTATTTTACTTTTGATATAACTTTATTGTAAAAAACCTAACTTAAGACTTAAAATGAATAAATGAGAATAATAATAATAATAGCTACAGCCACAGCCAATTTTTCCAAGGGGCCTCTACGTGTTGGATCCATATCCCCACGCAAGCCTTCCAAAAGACCGGAACGTATGAGCCCGAGACTCAAAACGAGAAATAATAATAAAACATAAAAAGACACTGTTTTCGATTTTTAAATGTATACACACACAATTACGAAGCTGGATGCCAAATTTCACCATTCTAGGTCACCTGGAAGTGGGTTAGGTTTTTGATTACTAGTCAGTCAGTCAGTCAGTGATAAAAATACCTTTTTTGGACTTTTATATCTCAATAACTATTTAACCTACATATATGAAATTTGGGGTTCTACTTGTTCTAAAGGCTTAATACAAAAACTATACTTCTTTTTTTATGTTGTGGTCCAAAGTGGCTCCAAACGGTTCGTGTAAATATAACACACGGCTGCTGCTTGCCAGTTCCTGAGGTGAACTTGGCTGGAAACGCTGCCGCATGTCTAGATTTTATTAATAATTAAAGTATCAACATGATATAGAATTATATACTTACTTTAACTCTAAGATACGTAACCCCTGATGTAAGAGTTCGTAACGCGAAAAGGAAATAAAGACAATATTTCCATTAGAAATAAAGATAATATTTCAATAAGATATAAAGATAATATTTCAATTAGGAACAATGTTGTTAGACAAATACCCATTATTCACGGACACTTCGCACGGCAAACATCTAAATTACGTAGAAATTAATTAGTGTAAATCATTCAATTTACAGCCCGGTAACAAAATTTAATATTCAGTATTAACTCTAAAACTAACTAATGAAATTTGTTACTTAAATGCTTCAACTGTGAAGTCGTTTTGATATTTGTGTTAAAATATTTTAGAATTAATTATACCACTGCTCATTTTTATATACAAACCGACTGTTTCCAAATCTTAACCAATCGTACGAAATATTAGAAACTTTTTTTTTTATTGAAAAAGAAAAGGCTTTGATCGCTTAGCGACCATGTCAGCCCCATAGTGACACATACAGACCACATACTATTCTAACAGTTATCTGCAATTAAGTAATTTTATAATTAAATAGTACCATCTTATTGCTAATTTTCGAAACGGTCCGATACAAAACATTTCCAAATTTTGGCAACTTGGGATGGAAATGTTTTGTGTCGGACCGTGTCGATTTCTGCGCCTGTTATTATACCATTTGTGTATTAGGTGATTCTCTGTCTTTTCACCCAATTATTTTTCATTTATGTTTCATTTCGCAAGTGTCATTTTGTAAAAAGCATTTTTCTGTGAAACCGTAAATGAAGCATTTGGGATTGTTATAAAACAAACCTAACCTAATCAATAGGATCATATTTGGAAGAATTATGAAACATTTTTGAAAATTTGGCGTAAAATAATTCTGCAATTATTTAGTTAACCCAGCTCACAAGCGGTTGGTGCAGGTTTTTGTGTAACAGTGAAAATGAAAAAAAAAATATTTAACTAAACAACACAACATAATTATTTATGCCTTTGGGTCCTGAGCTAGGATTCCCTGTGTTACATGACCCAGTAGGGTATCAAGGAAAGTTAGACACGTTTAAATGCGTACAGAGTTAAAACCTAATGGCTAAAGGTAACTATAACTAGTAGTGACAGAAAGTAAAGCTAAAATATAATTGACATGCAATAATATAGGCACTATGGACTCAAGTGTATAAGGTGGGTTTTAAATTTAATATATATGTATAGTAATAAGCTATAGTAGACAATAAAATAGAACAAAATATATATGTAACTACGGACATGCAAAATATATATTTAAATCTAAGCATATAATACATACATACATGTACACATACATAGGAAACCGGGGATTTATTTACCGGAGCACGTACAGTGGACCTCTTTTGTCCGATACAAACCATTTTCCGTATCGTTAAACCACGTTGTTACACTATATTCGCAGTAGCTACATAAACTATATTTGCTACGCGTCGATTTTAATATTTTATCTGGAATGTCGTTGACTAAACTCTAAATACTTTTCACTGTCGGATAAGACATCTAATACTTCGTAGAGCATAAAATTTCTGACCAACCTTCACGAGTCATCAGTCCACCTGACGAGACCTTTCGGTAACCTTCACGGTGAAACGTTTTGGCGACTTTTACTCCATCCTTATTAGGCATTTTTTCATATAAGATCTATACTCTATTACCTATTAGATGACAAATGTATAATTTATAGTCTAACAAGCGTCGGTACGGCCCAGGGATAGTGGCGCTACAAACAGCTTTCATATGGCAATAATGTGCATACGTCAAACATTTGCATTCTTAAAATTCAGTAGCTATTTGTCAATGATTTGTCATCAACCAAATTCCAAACATTGTTTACCGGAATGCGCTCAATCCTTTGCTCTTCTTGCGAAATAAATACTGAATCTTATTAAAAAACATGACTTTCATGACTGTGGATAGTTATGGTTTTATTATGCAAAATTACTTGAAATTTGCGGAATATGTAGTCCTGTTTCCTCTTTGTTTACATCAGTGACATTCACTGACTTTCAACGTCATTTACCAAAAAAATTGTCGTTGCCAGTAAAATAAAAATTGTACCACTAAAAATCCGCAAAATGGCGTGGGCTGGAAAACACCCTGTCGGGCTATAGATGGTTCATATTTAGACACGTTTTGATTAATATAATGTAATTAAAGTCTATCCGGAAATATAAGATGAAATTATGTCAAACTGGCACAAGTGGAAAACTTTTTTTTTACATAATACAATTGTTTGTACCTTGTGCCAAAGTGACTTCATTTTGATCTTAGAGATCGGACAAACTATACTAAATATATCTCACGAGAATAGATATTACTAATAGTAATATGTAAAACGGACCACTGAGATTCCGTTTCCGTTTGGTACCGTTACTGTTTCCGTTTTTACCTAACGGGCAGATCGAACCAAAATAGATAATATTGGAAATCATGTAATACGTATCTTGTTATTTTACATGGAAAACTCTCCTGAGTTTGTCCCGTGTGAACATGTTAAAATATTGAACTTCAAAGACGTGAGTAAACCCGTTTCAGATGTATTTTAATATCTTGTTAGCCCTGTAATTGTATTAACGACTGACTAATTAATATTCTAGAATAGTAAATCCACGTTATGTTGTTATACCTACGTGTTTCTGGAATAAAAATGCTGATTATTTAAATTGTTATTGTTATTGTTTTTTAAGTATGCTGTTCTGCTTTGCTCTCACTCATACAGACATTTTTTATTCACATAATATTTACAGTGCATTACAGTTTAACCAAAGCGCTATAAAACTAAATTAATTAATCATCTCATCAACATAACTCGCGTACAAACGTCGATTGTCTAAAATCTCAAACATCCTCAATGGCCAAAATGGATATTGGTAAGGAAATTGGTAACTTATCATAGTTACACTAACATGTAATAATAAAAATAACTTTTGAGGGTTGACACATATTCACATTATATAGTTTATCACAATGGATTAGGAAGTCATTCAAACGACGCGACGGAATGCCAGACATGTCTTTATTTAACGCACAGTCGTAAACAACATCCCAATGTTCTATTTATATATTTTTTTCATTACTCGGAGCATCTAGATAAGAGAATTGTTTCGGACTGTTTTTCCTTGTCAGTTAAATGTACTATAAATAAAATAAATAAGGCGAAGAAATATTCAGGGACATTTTTAAACAAATTGATATAGTTTATCAGTCGTTTAAGTCTGTTATTACTACACATTCACATTTTATGCTCTTTAAAATTAAATACACATGTCAGTTCATAAATTATAAATTAAAATACTTATTCATCTTAAGGTGGTTGCAGAGATGTCACTTTCATACAAATCGTTTGATCAATACACACTTAGGCAGTTATAGCTTTAGGTTATTAAACATTCTTAAAAAAATCTTTAAGCGATCTTATACTCGCCAAGGAAATCAGTTTTGCTATAAATCATACAATTACAAAGTTATTAAAGCTTTAAAACCCGTTGAAATATTGTCCATATATGTATGTGTGCGTTGCTTTTACACAACATACAAACGTAAGCTCACGTAAAGCTATTCATGAACAGTGCGTTCTGAAATATAATACTACTTAACTTATGATTTAGGATAATAAATTTAAATTGATGTTTCGATATGAATGCATAACAGTTTATTTTTAAATGATTACAGCTTTCATTAAACATGTAACAAATAATTGGAAACATTTGGATTTTAAAGATACCTATTGTGTTTATTTGCTCATAACAATAAAGTGGAACAGATTTAGAACGCACTAAATCTTGTGAATGAAATAATAAATTATGTCAATACTGTCATGTCAATTGTGGAAATTCGTATAAAATGAATCATGTTTGGTTTACAACTTTACATTTTTTTTGTTTCGTGAGTGTTTACTTTATGCAGTGTGAATAATGAAACGTGCATATAATAATAATAAACATGTGTACTCAGGACATAGTGATCCCTAAACGATATTGCGATATCATGGGTTAGAAATTGCGGGGATAGTATTGTGTTTGAAATCATGACAAATCGAAGCGTCCTGCCGTGAAAGAGGTGTCTCGCGCTATTTTCTTTTTAGACGAAGACAAGCATGGCGTGATGTAGATATGCGAGCCGCGCCGGCTGGCCGCCGCCATGAAGACCCGGCGCGCCGCCGCCACCGCCGACCTGTTCGAAATTCGCGCCGTGCGGGCGGATAGCAAACTCGCCCGCGATAAGCCAGCGCTAGGCAAACTCGCGTCTAAACAAAAAACTTACACCTTGAAACTGTGGCACTGGTTTTCAAGACCGAAACGACGATGAAACCTTGATCATGCTATCGTTGAAAAGGAATATGATGGAGCAAGTTGACAAGAGGTTCCGCTAGACTTCATGGCGATTGACGGAGATAGACGTGTATCTTGGAAGCCAGAATATGACTCGTGCATCTTTTCTGTGGCTGGGTATTTTAAGGATATTGTGGGAACCTGTGAGAGCGGGACTAGCAGTAGTTCCTAGCACCAGTCAGTACTGGTGCTGGGAACTACTGCTAGTGACAGTTCACTGTCTGTGAAACAAAGGAAGAGCTTGTGTCTTCTCAGCTGTTGTTAAAATTAGCCAAGAAACATTGCTCTTATAACAGTATTGGCTTTCAAAACGAAGATCCCATTGATTAAGAGACGTGGAAATTGATCAAGAGACGTGAAAATGTCTAGCAGCTGCCGATCCCACTGAACTTTATGATGGCGACCTGCTATCTTTTTGAAAAAAAAAAGATTAAGCTCTATCAACCTTGGCTAGAGCGATGCCATGTGTCGCTGCCACAAGCACACCGAGTGAGCGGGCCCGTATTTTCTGTTGCGGGACTAGTGCTCACGGCAAAAAGATCACGCCTGCAACAAAATTATATTTATCCGTGATAATTACCGTGTGCGCAAAGAATACAGTAATGTTATCACAGACGCAGATGAGTAAAATAATCTAAATGTACATTTTCGATTTATTTATTATTTTATTTTTACAACAATGATGAATCGTTGTCATCATTCGCATTTTTTAATCAGTTTTTTTTTAAACAGTTAGTATTGCTTTATTTAAGAAAAAGAAAAGTTGATTAAATCGACTTGAAAAGTTAGATTAGGTTAGGAGTAAAAAAAAAACGAGCCGCCGGCTAGACGCCGCCGCCGCGAGAATTTTGTCGATGCGCCGCCGCCGACTGTTTCGCACCCGGCTCGCATGTCTAGCGTGATGACAACCGTAACCAACCACAAAAACTGAACGCAATCGCTCGCTTTGGGTGATGAAAAAAAAACAAATCTGTTCATAGTGGGTTCATATAGGTAGTTTCTTCTCTCTGACTGAATTGATACCAAGACCTACCCATGTTTTTCAATAGGTGTGGGAAACCATATCCTTTTGGGAATTATCGATTCAGTGAATAAGTTTCCTCCTTGAAGGATACCTGTAATAACACTAATTACCGTAACTCCCTGTAAGATAGGACATGCATACAGCCGTTTCCATTGCCGGCACTTTTGTGGCGTAATAAATAATTTCATTACAGATTCAAGGCCAGCTTAGAGCTTCATCAAAAGGGATCACTGCAAG
The DNA here is from genome assembly GCA_947623375.1 of Apotomis capreana. Classification (NCBI taxonomy): domain Eukaryota; kingdom Metazoa; phylum Arthropoda; class Insecta; order Lepidoptera; family Tortricidae; genus Apotomis; species Apotomis capreana. The sequence goes on along the minus strand of OX392508.1, from coordinate 5,753,470 downwards.
ATGATTTCCTTCATTGAATTATCCACAAAAATAATGTCAATTAAAGTTCAAACAGATGAAGGCTTCATCCAAGAAAATCTGCAGAAACTTATAATTTTCTACAAAACATGCGTGTTGCCTAAAATAATATTACAGCGTATACACCATTTCGAATTAAAGCGACGTCTACAACTCACGCAAACACTAGTATTATAATAAAACCTACACGTAACAAAAAATGATTTATTTTATTTAGTGGTTGGTGGTTCTAAAATCCATATATGTACATAATAACAATATATTGTCATATATTTTTATATGGCGCGAGCTAGCTCGGGGTCGTGGCGCAAACAACTGGTGCTGCGCTCAGTTAGTAGTAGTTCTAGTAGTTATATATTTTTAGACTGAACATTTTTACAATTAGAGACTCCATGGAACCACGATTTAGAACCACGAAAATCCCAACCCTAATCAGTACCAACTATACTTGATGTCGTTTTTTTGTATATCAGGTCAGAGTATAGCAAAAAGGGCCCGATCTTGTCATTAAGTAATAAAAAACAGAAGTATACTTGTGTTTTTTTTCATCATAAATTTCTAAGTCCCAGCACAGAATGGATGATAGTACAAGTAGTCCCAGGCTACGTAGTAATTCTATGTTAATTTAGGACCACTCTAGTTCTTAAACGGGCAAGTTAATCAAACAATTGTAATTTATAAAAGATACTTATTTTAATGTATTCTTTAGTTCTAATCAAATAGTAACAAAAATGAGAAAAATATTTTTCAACAAAATATGTGTCCTAAAATTGGGCCCATTTTGCTGTACCCCAATCTATAATTCAGAAAAACTTAGGACAAACTCAATAACATCACAAATCAGAATCACAATATATCAGAACAGAAACCCAACAAATATACTCATTTAATTTCACCACATACTTAAAAAATATAGAACTGCCAAAGATTTGTAATTTCTTCGTATTATTTATTTTGACAATCCAGCCCGTCTAATACAACTAGGCTTCACGATTCTTGTCACGCGACATAGCATCGCCCGTCAGTCTCCTACAGTACCGCAAAGAAAGAGATAGGAAATATTTTTCGCGCGAGAAAGAGTTGCGAGTCACAGTTGTGCTAGAGGTGCATCTTTACTTCATCGTCAAAATCAAATATCATGCCTGCTTATTTATTCAGCGCTTACTATCAAACTGACAGATTATACGCGACCCTTTAATGAATGAATCACCCGCACACAGTCACAATTAGTGTCTATTAGTGTGAGTACTTGCTGATTTTTCACAAATTGCCAACACATGGGAGAATAAGACAATTTATGACGTGCTACTAATACTTCATGAATAAAAGACAAATACGCGGACTCGCCAAGATACAAATTTTACTTCAAACTAAAGTAACATACGAAATAATACACAAAAACTACAAATCTTGCTTTTCAGCGCCATCTAGCGTGGAATGTCTAGTTTTGTTTCCTCTGCAACCACCTTAATGAGCAGGAACATGTCATTAATGTTACTTTGAATGTAGCACATTCTTTGCTTTGTTAGAAATTTTGCTATTTTAGTTTGCAATTTGACTTAAGCCTTCTTCTTCTTCTACTTCTTCGACTAGTGACATAAATGATTAATGAGTACAAATTCTTTAGCATCAGAATTATTATTTGATTTCCAGTAAAGATAATATCATAAATATTATAATAATCTCGTCCATCTTATGAGGTGCCGCACCCACTCACTACTTTCAGAACTCCTTTTCTCTTCTAATTTATTACTAAAAGTTCCGCTAGTTGTACAGATAGGAGGCAAGAAGACGTATGGGGCATACAATTTCAAATGTTTATATGATCTTTAGGCTATTCAGCAACGTGATCGAAGAAAAATAAAGAGTTTCATAGTATAATCCATATTAATATTATAAATGCGAAAGTGTGTCTGTCTGTCTGTTACCTCTTCACGCTTGAACCGCAGAACCGAATTAGATGAAATTTGGTATAGAGATAGTTTGAGACCCGGGAAAGGACATAGGATACTTTTCATACCGAATAAATTTAGTGTTCCCGTGGGTTGAGCGGGTAACACCGCGGGGCACAGCTAGTGTAAAATATACTACACAGTGTTATTTAAAAAATATTTAGGTAGCCTTACCTTGGCTTAAGAATTATTTTCTCAAAAACGGTCGGCAATGTTGGCTTCATTTATAAAAAAATCAGGTTCCGAAGTGTATATTTTATGGCCAGTCTAAAATTAAAATACATCACATATGAAAGTAGACTTATGTAGTTAGTAACCTTATATTCTAAAATATCAGGGCAAACATTGCATACTAATGCAATTTCACAACCAAATATTTCGCTCTAATTTGAGAAAATGCAGCCCCAATCCCAAAATGTTAAATTAAAATTAATATTAATATTAATTACCAGCTTTTTTGTCGTCAGTTCATAGCTCGTCTAATCTCATAGGTAAAATCCTAAGGGCGTTCCCCACAAACTATGAGATTGCGGGCTTAGAAGACGCTTGGGGCTTAAAAGGCTTGGTTAATTGCTTGTCCCGGCCAAAATTATCCGGAAAATTCAAAATCTCAACGGAGCTGGGACGACTTATTGTGTAAATTGACCGTCGATTCCATCCTAAGCCAGTGCTCTACGGAAGATCGAGTCAGAATTTTGGCAGTAGGCACCAAGATGCCGGTTACTGGCTCCAAGCGCACCCTTCCGTGAGTACTGGAACTTTTCTAGAACTTATACCGTCCGACTTTCAGTTTGTCTCCGTCTCGGGGTCCCGGTCTACGCCCCACACCGATGCCCCTGCGGCAAAGACGTTGACAGGCTGGGTCACCACGGACTTTCCTGCCAGAGCAGTTCAGGCCGCTTCTCAAGACATGCTGCTCTGAACGACATCATCCGCCGGTCTCTTGCATCAATCAATGTGCCGGCCCTTTTAGAGCCGACCGGCATCTCAAGAGACGATGGCAAGAGACCTGACGGAATGTCTTTGATTCCGTGGAGTAAGGGACGGGTGCTGGTGTGGGATGCAACCTGTGTAGACACACTGGCCCCGTCACATCTCCACCGATCCTCAATCAGGGCCGGAGCAGCGGCAGAAGCGGCCGAAGGCATAAAACGGAATAAGTACTTAAATGAATAAGGCGTTCCTTTGCGGAAATACATATTAACTAAAAATAGTAATATTGCTTTGCTGATCCGCGATATAATAACGTGCCAGTTAATTTGTGCTAACCTGTTATACTTATTTGCGTATTTTTTCATGCATACATACGTTAAATAGTCCCACCACGACAGGAAAAATAAAATAAATACGCAAATAAAATATAACAAACCACCACCAAATTAACAAAACTTACTCGACACGTGTTTCGCCTCTCTACGAGGCATCATCAGGAGAAGTCGACAGTCGGGAGTCCGACGACCGAATGAGCTGCCCAGACAGGTCGGCCAAATATATAATCCGGCCAACCCTATTATGTAAGTGAGGGTAAGATGCAAAAATAAGTAGTAACGGTCATGTAACGACACATTCTGGACAGTTGCACGAAGCTGTTTGTATAAAATCTGGCCTGTTCGGCTTCGCTAGCCGTTTTTAAATAATTAAATGAATAAGGCGTTACTTTGCGGAAATACATATTAACTAAAAATAGTAATATTGCTTTGCAGATCCGCGATATAATAACGTGCCAGTTAATTTGTGCTAACTGCGTTATACTTATTTGCGTATTTTTTCATGCATACATACATTAAATAGTCCCACCCTCCCACCACGACAGGAAAAATAAAAAACCCAAAGCAAAGTTTCCGCAAAGTAACGCCTTATTCATTTAATTATTTAAAAATTTGGCAAGTGCGAGTCCGACTCGCGCATGAAGGGTTCCGTACCTATATATATGTATATATAATCTACAACAAGTTTGTTGTATGGGAGCCCCCCTTAAATATTCATTTTATTTTATTTTTAGTATTTGTTGTTATAGCGGCAATAGAAATACATCATCTGTGAAAGTTTCAACTGTCTAGCTATCACCGTTCTTGAGATACAGCCTGGTGACAGACGGACGGACGGACGGACGGACGGACGGACGGACGGACGGACGGACGGACAGCGAAGTCTCAGTAATAGGGTCCCGTTTTTACCCTTTGGGTACGGAACCCTAAAAACGGCTAGCGAAGCCGAACCACCTAGGACCAAGACGATCGTGGATTGGGCCAAGGTGGAAACAGGTCTCTTAAAGACAACAACCCCCCACTTAGACTCAATCTCTTTTCCTAACGTAATAACTACGACTGACGAGACAGACACAGCTATTGCCGCTTTTACAAAGCACCTTATCACCATTCAAGGTGAGGCCTCGAGGGAGGTCGAGGCGGACGATATCGACCGCCGACCCCTCCCTCCGGACCTGGTTGATTTGTTAAAGCGGAAAAATAGAGCCCTTAAGGACAAAATAGCTTTTCCTTCTCCCGAAAACCGGTCCTTGCTGTGGTCTTTGCAAAGCGAATTCCCAAGAAGCCTACCGAGTTTCGGGCAAACTCATTCTGTGATCATTTGGAAGAGATAAAGCCTAGTCATCTGGCTTACTGGAAACTGGCTAGATCTCTTAAATCTGACACAGTCTATTCTATTCCCCCTTTGGATCGTCCGGATCACCCAACCCCCGCGGTACAAAACGATGAAAAAGCTGAATGCCTTGCGGGCAGTTTAGAGTCACAATGTACCCCGAGTCTACTTCACGCCGATGACACTCATATCGCATGGATCGATTAGCCCCCCCACTAGAACCCGTAACAGTACGGGAGGTCAGTGATCTGGTCAAGGGACTACGCGTCAGAAAATCCCCGGGATCGGACGGCATCTCCAACCGTATCCTTAAGCTTCTTCCCGAAGCATTGCTCCTCGTTCTTGTCAGCATCTTCAATGCTGCCCTCACCAATGCTCACTTTCCAACCGCGTGGAAATCTGCAACGGTGATCGGGATTCACAAGCCGGGAAAACCCCGCACCTCCCCCACTAGTTATAGGCTGATCAGCTTGCTTAGCTCCCTCGGGAAGCTATACGAGCGGATCATTCTTAAGCGAATACTCAACTTTTCGTATGAGAATTCGATCCTCATAGACGAGCAGTTCGGCTTTAGATCCGGACACTCGTGTGTCCATCAGGTGAACCGTATCGCGGAGCACGTGTTGGACGGTTTCTCTAAGTTCAAAGGGTTAAAAACCGGTGCGATTTTTCTCGACATAGCGAAAGCCTTCGATAAGGTTTGGCATAATGGTCTAGTATACAAGTTATACGAGATGGGTATGCCAGACAGACTCGTACTCATAATACGATATTTCCTAAGGGATCGAAGCTTCCGCTACCGCATTGAGGGAACGTACTCGGACTCTCACCCCATCCGCGCTGGCGTCCCGCAAGGCTCAGTGCTGTCCCCCACTCTCTACTCTCTGTTCACGAATGACATTCCCAGGCACCCCAAAGTGCATCTGGGGTTATTCGCTGACGATACCTGTCTCTATACGACTCATTGTAAGCCTGCTCTTATTCGACGATATCTCCAGGAGGCAATCAGCGGCCTAGGCCAATAGTTCTCTCGTTGGCGTATTGAGGTCAATCCCGAAAAGAGCGCTGCAATTATCTTCCATCCTACGAACACAACATGTGCTCGTAGGTTGGAGCCAGTTAGGTTATTTGACCGACCCATCCCCTGGGTGGATCAGGTCAAATATCTTGGCGTTACCCTCGATCAGAAACTGACCTTCCGTCCCCATATCAAGCGTGTTCGCGGTCACGCTATTCACATTATGAGTAGGCTTAGTCCGATGACTAACAAGCGGAGTAAAATGTCTCTTAGAAATAAGTTGACGATTTACAAAACTTGTATTCGTCCCATCATGACTTACGCTAGTGTAGCTTTTGCTCACGTGCCTAAGTCTCGTCTCAAGCCCCTTCAGGTCGTTCAGAATAAGTTCTTGCGCAGGATGACAGATACCCCATGGTATGTGACCAACCTGAGCCTTCACCAAGAAATGGAAATTCCCACCATGTTTGGTTTTTTAAAAAAAGCGTCTAAGCGCTTCTTCGATATAGCTCCCAACCACGGGAACCCCTTCATAAGGAAGGCAGCCGACTACCTTCCTCGAGCTCCCGATCCCTCTGTGGATCCACCTCACAGATTGTTATTGCAAAGAGGTCGGTTTACCCGACGTCCGAAGCATGTACTATCTGACCCGGACGACGAGATCACGGAAACCATCCAAGCGATGGTCGCCGCGAACTCTCCGAACGGCACCTCAGCGTAATCCCCGCCGGCGGGGAACTACCGCTACTTAGTTCGCGTTTTTTCTCTTTTTCATAACCCGATACTCTTTTCACTCTCCTCCCGCCCTAAGTCAGACTGATTCGGTTCAGTCTATTCACGACGCAGTCCATGCGCCCAGTGCGCCCGCGTCACCCCAACCCAAATTACCCCTGTGTCGCGGAGATAATCCCATTAGCGGGTTATACTCCCACACAAAGTCCGACTACTGGTAGTGAGGGCTAACCAGCCCTGATACAGTTCAAGTCATGTCTTAAAAAAAAAAAAAATGGGCAGCTCATTCGGTCGTCGGACTCCCGACCGTCGACATCTCCTGATGATGCCTCGTAGAGAGGCGAAACACGTGTCGAGTAAGTTTTGTTAATTTGGTGGTGGTTTGTTATATTTTATTTGCGTATTTATTTTATTTTTCCTGTCGTGGTGGGACTATTTAATGTATGTATGCATGAAAAAATACGCAAATAAGTATAACAGGTTAGCACATATTAACTGGCACGTTATTATATCGCGGATCAGCAAAGCAATATTACTATTTTTAGTTTACGGAATAAGTACAGTGGTCTTGGCGCTGAGTGCAATTTCATACCTTTTGGCGTCAAGATCCTGGGTCCGTGGGGCCCCAGCGCATTAGGCCTCTTCAAAGATATTTCGAAGAGGCTTATTGATGTTACTGGTGACCGGAGAGCTGGCGGTTTCCTCGCTCAAAGAATCAGTTTGGCGATTCAGCGAGGAAATGCCGCCAGCATCTTTGGCACTATGCCGCAGGGGCCATTTTTAGATTTAGTTTAAATTTATTTTGTTCGAGTTTAGTTTAATTTTTAGTATAGTTTTATTGTAAGTATTTTAAGTTGTATTCCTAAGAATAAGAATAAGAATAAGAATATATTTATTTGTCCTTGGACTTTATTTTGTACTAATAAATTAATTGCTTTGGATTGAGGTCGTTTAATTTGTACATAATATCAAATAAGTCACTTCAGTCACAGTCAGCAACAATAAATTAAAATGGCGCCCAAAATGTACAGAGCTAACAGTTGTTTTCGCGATTCCATGAAACGTGGACCACTATGTGATATCTTAGCGTACGTGAAATTGCGCCCGGAATTAGATTGAGCACAATGTGGCACGGATGCCTTAATATGTAGATGCATTCAATTCATCAAACACTGCATGCCACAAATGTAACAATCGAATTGGTTGGATGTCTAGGGACAGAAGGCATATTCGCATTCAATACTCAATGCAACTCCAATAATACAGAAACAATTGACAACACTTCATATTTCTAACAGGGGGACATTAATTATAGAGATCGAGAGGCTCAGCCCGGAGGATTATAGTATCCCATAATGGATTATAGAATAAGGAACGTTCTTTATTCTCATACGAGTTTTATCAAAAAATTAGGCCCTGGAATCCTTAATTTCGCATATGTCCACCGGAAAGACTCGAGCCTCAATCTGACAAATGACCCCTTTGCATTGTGTCATAGTTTTGGAGTTACTACATTTTAGAATGAGTAAATTATATATTAAAAATATAAAAACCAGTGATATTGTAGTCTCAAAATATGAAATCTTGTCAAAACCATTCTTGTCTTAAATGTGATACCTAAGCTAGATGATGTACAGATCGCGAAAATAACTATTAGATGTACATGTATATTTATAGTAAGTAATTTTGCCATCGTTTTTTGTCGGGGTATCTTGATCAGATAAGAGCCTCTGTTCTCACCCAAACCCGAATGGAAATCTGGGAGCTCACGGGTCATGGACTGTACATTACTATAGAAGCCGTAAACTAAGGGGTTGATTGACGAGTTTGGGATAGAGCCAGGCTAAAACGAGTCACGCAATCCCTGTTCCGAATACAATTCCTGTTAGAATGTGTGTACTAGGCGTCCGTTTGCGGCGGAATTTTAGCCGGAAACAGACACCTAGTAGGTACACAAATTTTATAATAATGAGCGCAAAAATCAAAACGGTATAACATAGATTATTTCGTAATAATTGGTTAATTTTTGGAGGAGAAAGCAGACGAGAACGAAACCTCGATTTGATTTATACAAAACAAAGGAAAGATGCATGCTCTCTTAAAAAGAAAGTTGTTTTGTACATCAGCATTTATTGTCGCCTCCATCTCTTATCGATTTTCTTATCAAAATCAAAATGTTTTTCGGCTTAAACGGCTAGAATTATTATAAATCATTACGATTAAAGTGATATACATAGTTGAACTTATAAACATAGGTTTTTTTTTTTACCCAATTACGTACAACAATTAGTTTTGACAACTCATTTATTACGTAGGAGTCGCATAAACTACCTACTATTGCTTTCTGCTATTTTAATAACGTATATAACGAGATATTGGCACTGTTACAGTTCAAATTAAAGTCATACTATACACGACATTGCGGGACTCAGAAACTCCGGCAATGAAATTGTCTGTCATGAGTATAGACTGGAGTCCCACGGCAGGGAACCGTGCGTTATTTTATTATTCTAAGGTTATTAAGTACATTTAAGTGTATTTTATTGTAAACATTTATGAATCTTACTTAATTATTTTTATTAAGTAGACAGAATTTACAGTTTCAAACGAGTAATTGACACCCGGCTCACCTTATTCCATGTAGTATAAACAGTGAAATTAGTCTTGGGTCTTGAGTGAAATGTCTTATTAGTAACAGTTAGTTCAAGTTTGTAGCTTTTAATTATCACTCTGAAAATGTTCTTGTGAAAGTTTCTAAACTACAAAGGGTTCTTTTGTCTGTAAACTTGTGACCTAAAATTGTATAATCAAGATTAACTAACATGAATTTGGCCCTTTATCTGAGTTTGTCTGTAAACTTATGACCTAAAATTGTATAATCAAGATTAACTAACATGAATTTGGCCCTTTACCTGAGTTTGCTTGAACGGTAGAGTATTATTATTTCACTTATTTTCGATTCTATTCCCGCTAAAGATTTGAAAATTCACATGCATATTTTTTGTAACGTATTTTGACAAGTAGTCGTTTCTTTTCCAGTCACTAATTATCAGTATATTTTACACTAAGTAATAAATAAATTAATTTACCACTACTTCTTGTGAACCGTTTTACCTTTTTATGTTATGTTACCAGCACAGAACACAAACATGAAATACTTAGTTGAATATTTAACAATATTAAATGCGAAAAGTTATAATATATAATACATCATTTTGGAGTACGTAATCTAAGCCAAGTACACGTCTCTTTGATCTTTTTCAGAGAGTTAGACAATTATAATAGCAATAGCAAAAGAACCTAATACTTTGCCATTTTTTGCAATGCAGTTATTGCGATTCTACTAAATATAGGTATATGCGTTTATAACACACAACATATTTTTATATGTATAATTATTATTTTACATGATACAAGAAATTGGCAAGACATCAATAACACCAAACAATAATAGACAAAGTAACATTCGGTAACCTTTTTCGTATAGTAAAGAGGCGTCGCGCTGTGGGCTGAAAATCGGCTTTCATAGGAATAGAAACCGAAGTCGAAAAAAACTTTTTTTTCTTGAAATCGCATTAGGTAGTCGTGATCATACTACAAAATGAGCCTGAGGTAATTTGAACTTGTTGTTATTTTTTTATAGACATCTTAATAAAAATATGTATGGAGAATAAAGGAAATAGGTGAAGCTCTGAAAGTAAACAACACGAAGCACTATGTTTCGTAATTTTAAGACTACGGGAAAGGAGTGAAATTTGGTTAATACTGACGCTATTAGCGCCATCTAGTTGGTCTTAGGGTCAACTATTCTTATAAACTAATAATGGAGTAGGTGGGATTTGGCTGTCGCGCTACAATTTTCATTTTTTTTATTAAAAATTTGTTCTTATCGTTAATTGTAACCTAGGAAAATTATTTTTAGTCAATTCGAAAGAGAAACGAATAGTCTATCCATTATTATTGTTTAATTTTCTACTGAGTCAACATGAAAAGTTGGGAAAATCTAGTAAACTATAGAAAAATTACTCTATTCCTGTCAAGAAAGTAAGTTTAATTAGCAAATTTATGAAAAAAAGAAACAAACATTTTACGACGAACAATTGTTGTAATTATCTATATATATAAAACTCAAAGGTGACTGACTGACTGACATAGTGATCTATCAACGCACAGCCCAAACCACTGAACGGATCGGGCTGAAATTTGGCATGCAGGTAGATGTTATGACGTAGGCATCCGCTAAGAAAGTATTTTTCAAAACTCACCCCCTAAAGGGGTGAAATGGGGTTCCAAAGTTTGTATGGGGAAACAAGATTAGTTAGACTATTTTATTCGAAACTTCACAGGAGTATTTCTAACGATAAATGAGTAAACACGTGTTGCAGGTTTTTTTTTAATTCAACCCCTAAAAGGGAGAAATGTGGTGACAAGGTGAAAATACATTGGTAATGCTTTTATGGTTTATTAGTATGGCTTTTATAGTGGCTTTTATCGCTGATTACGTAAACCGCAACGATTTTAAAATCCAACGTGGCGGACGTGAATTAACATCTCCACTGTTGGGGTGAAATGGGGTTGAAATGTCTAAATACTAAACCGCTGGTTCTATACAGTCCATATTTGGAACCTACGTGTCCTTATAAAGTCTAGGGGTGCAATAAAAGAAGCATTTGTCAAAAGTCACCCCCCAAAGGGGTGAAATGGGAGTCGTAAGTTTCTATGGGGAAAAAAGATTAGTTAGACTATTTTATTGAAAACTTCCAAGGAGTATTTCTAACGATAAATTAGTAAGCACGTGTTTCATGCTTTTTGAGAATTCAACCCCTAAAGGAGGAGAATATGGTGAAAAAGTCGGAAAATCAACAAGGGTAATGTTTCTATGGTTTATCGGGTCGCTGATTACCAAAACAACAGCGATTTAAAAAACAAACGTAGTGGACGTGAAATACCGTCTCGCCTGTTGGGGTGCGATGGGGTTGAAATTACTAAATATGAGTATGAGTGTAATTTTTATGGTTTCTTGGGACGTTAATTACGGAAATGCCACCGACTTTTGAAATTTTATATTGTGGACATGAAAATTCTTGAAAGCATTTGCGCCGAATTGCAATTTAATCAGTCCAGTAGTTTTGCAGCAAATCGGTTGTAACAGACGGACTGACAGACAGCTACACGTGATCCTATAAAGGGGTTCTATTTTTGCTTTTGAGGTATGGATAGAGACCCGCGTTATCCAAAAAGATTAAAAAAATAGTATTTGTTGGCATCTCGATCGTCGTCAATCGGTACCTAGGCGGGCGGCGCGTTGGGACGGGAAGAGTAATGATCGGGAAACTTCCTGCATCCGTAATAAATACATTCAAGTTTTTCAATAATTATGTTAAGTCATTTCAGAATTCTGAATTACGTTTGAATAATTAATTTTTCATTCATCAACGAAGAGAACCTCAATATCTTACAATAGAACAAGACGTTACTTAGAACATGGCTTAGAATCATTAAACCAATCTCGAATATCCCAAGTCGATAAGCGGACTCACGGGTCATGGACTGTACATTACTATAGAAGCCGTAAACTAAGGGGTTGATTGACGAGTTTGGGATAGAGCCAGGCTAAAACGAGTCACGCAATCCCTGTTCCGAATACAATTCCTGTTAGAATGTGTGTACTAGGCGTCCGTTTGCGGCGGAATTTTAGCCGGAAACAGACACCTAGTAGGTACACAAATTTTATAATAATGAGCGCAAAAATCAAAACGGTATAACATAGATTATTTCGTAATAATTGGTTAATTTTTGGAGGAGAAAGCAGACGAGAACGAAACCTCGATTTGATTTATACAAAACAAAGGAAAGATGCATGCTCTCTTAAAAAGAAAGTTGTTTTGTACATCAGCATTTATTGTCGCCTCCATCTCTTATCGATTTTCTTATCAAAATCAAAATGTTTTTCGGCTTAAACGGCTAGAATTATTATAAATCATTACGATTAAAGTGATATACATAGTTGAACTTATAAACATAGGTTTTTTTTTTTACCCAATTACGTACAACAATTAGTTTTGACAACTCATTTATTACGTAGGAGTCGCATAAACTACCTACTATTGCTTTCTGCTATTTTAATAACGTATATAACGAGATATTGGCACTGTTACAGTTCAAATTAAAGTCATACTATACACGACATTGCGGGACTCAGAAACTCCGGCAATGAAATTGTCTGTCATGAGTATAGACTGGAGTCCCACGGCAGGGAACCGTGCGTTATTTTATTATTCTAAGGTTATTAAGTACATTTAAGTGTATTTTATTGTAAACATTTATGAATCTTACTTAATTATTTTTATTAAGTAGACAGAATTTACAGTTTCAAACGAGTAATTGACACCCGGCTCACCTTATTCCATGTAGTATAAACAGTGAAATTAGTCTTGGGTCTTGAGTGAAATGTCTTATTAGTAACAGTTAGTTCAAGTTTGTAGCTTTTAATTATCACTCTGAAAATGTTCTTGTGAAAGTTTCTAAACTACAAAGGGTTCTTTTGTCTGTAAACTTGTGACCTAAAATTGTATAATCAAGATTAACTAACATGAATTTGGCCCTTTATCTGAGTTTGTCTGTAAACTTATGACCTAAAATTGTATAATCAAGATTAACTAACATGAATTTGGCCCTTTACCTGAGTTTGCTTGAACGGTAGAGTATTATTATTTCACTTATTTTCGATTCTATTCCCGCTAAAGATTTGAAAATTCACATGCATATTTTTTGTAACGTATTTTGACAAGTAGTCGTTTCTTTTCCAGTCACTAATTATCAGTATATTTTACACTAAGTAATAAATAAATTAATTTACCACTACTTCTTGTGAACCGTTTTACCTTTTTATGTTATGTTACCAGCACAGAACACAAACATGAAATACTTAGTTGAATATTTAACAATATTAAATGCGAAAAGTTATAATATATAATACATCATTTTGGAGTACGTAATCTAAGCCAAGTACACGTCTCTTTGATCTTTTTCAGAGAGTTAGACAATTATAATAGCAATAGCAAAAGAACCTAATACTTTGCCATTTTTTGCAATGCAGTTATTGCGATTCTACTAAATATAGGTATATGCGTTTATAACACACAACATATTTTTATATGTATAATTATTATTTTACATGATACAAGAAATTGGCAAGACATCAATAACACCAAACAATAATAGACAAAGTAACATTCGGTAACCTTTTTCGTATAGTAAAGAGGCGTCGCGCTGTGGGCTGAAAATCGGCTTTCATAGGAATAGAAACCGAAGTCGAAAAAAACTTTTTTTTCTTGAAATCGCATTAGGTAGTCGTGATCATACTACAAAATGAGCCTGAGGTAATTTGAACTTGTTGTTATTTTTTTATAGACATCTTAATAAAAATATGTATGGAGAATAAAGGAAATAGGTGAAGCTCTGAAAGTAAACAACACGAAGCACTATGTTTCGTAATTTTAAGACTACGGGAAAGGAGTGAAATTTGGTTAATACTGACGCTATTAGCGCCATCTAGTTGGTCTTAGGGTCAACTATTCTTATAAACTAATAATGGAGTAGGTGGGATTTGGCTGTCGCGCTACAATTTTCATTTTTTTTATTAAAAATTTGTTCTTATCGTTAATTGTAACCTAGGAAAATTATTTTTAGTCAATTCGAAAGAGAAACGAATAGTCTATCCATTATTATTGTTTAATTTTCTACTGAGTCAACATGAAAAGTTGGGAAAATCTAGTAAACTATAGAAAAATTACTCTATTCCTGTCAAGAAAGTAAGTTTAATTAGCAAATTTATGAAAAAAAGAAACAAACATTTTACGACGAACAATTGTTGTAATTATCTATATATATAAAACTCAAAGGTGACTGACTGACTGACATAGTGATCTATCAACGCACAGCCCAAACCACTGAACGGATCGGGCTGAAATTTGGCATGCAGGTAGATGTTATGACGTAGGCATCCGCTAAGAAAGTATTTTTCAAAACTCACCCCCTAAAGGGGTGAAATGGGGTTCCAAAGTTTGTATGGGGAAACAAGATTAGTTAGACTATTTTATTCGAAACTTCACAGGAGTATTTCTAACGATAAATGAGTAAACACGTGTTGCAGGTTTTTTTTTAATTCAACCCCTAAAAGGGAGAAATGTGGTGACAAGGTGAAAATACATTGGTAATGCTTTTATGGTTTATTAGTATGGCTTTTATAGTGGCTTTTATCGCTGATTACGTAAACCGCAACGATTTTAAAATCCAACGTGGCGGACGTGAATTAACATCTCCACTGTTGGGGTGAAATGGGGTTGAAATGTCTAAATACTAAACCGCTGGTTCTATACAGTCCATATTTGGAACCTACGTGTCCTTATAAAGTCTAGGGGTGCAATAAAAGAAGCATTTGTCAAAAGTCACCCCCCAAAGGGGTGAAATGGGAGTCGTAAGTTTCTATGGGGAAAAAAGATTAGTTAGACTATTTTATTGAAAACTTCCAAGGAGTATTTCTAACGATAAATTAGTAAGCACGTGTTTCATGCTTTTTGAGAATTCAACCCCTAAAGGAGGAGAATATGGTGAAAAAGTCGGAAAATCAACAAGGGTAATGTTTCTATGGTTTATCGGGTCGCTGATTACCAAAACAACAGCGATTTAAAAAACAAACGTAGTGGACGTGAAATACCGTCTCGCCTGTTGGGGTGCGATGGGGTTGAAATTACTAAATATGAGTATGAGTGTAATTTTTATGGTTTCTTGGGACGTTAATTACGGAAATGCCACCGACTTTTGAAATTTTATATTGTGGACATGAAAATTCTTGAAAGCATTTGCGCCGAATTGCAATTTAATCAGTCCAGTAGTTTTGCAGCAAATCGGTTGTAACAGACGGACTGACAGACAGCTACACGTGATCCTATAAAGGGGTTCTATTTTTGCTTTTGAGGTATGGATAGAGACCCGCGTTATCCAAAAAGATTAAAAAAATAGTATTTGTTGGCATCTCGATCGTCGTCAATCGGTACCTAGGCGGGCGGCGCGTTGGGACGGGAAGAGTAATGATCGGGAAACTTCCTGCATCCGTAATAAATACATTCAAGTTTTTCAATAATTATGTTAAGTCATTTCAGAATTCTGAATTACGTTTGAATAATTAATTTTTCATTCATCAACGAAGAGAACCTCAATATCTTACAATAGAACAAGACGTTACTTAGAACATGGCTTAGAATCATTAAACCAATCTCGAATATCCCAAGTCGATAAGCGGAGGCTCGGGACATTATAAAAGCTTTATACAAATAAAATGCACACATAACCCGGTGTCTTAGCTTCACTTCGAGTTAGGAATTTTGAAGTGAACTTTATTTGGATACAGTAAAATCTGAGATCGCTTGATTTGAGTGCTTGAGTTTTCGGTTTGATTTGTTAAAGTGGAGTTGTGATAACATAAAAAGTATTTCCCAGTGATATTAGAAAAACGAAAGTCTTGTGTATGTTTGTTACTTCTTCACGCTAAAACGGCTGGACGGATATGCATGAGGGAAATGCAGATTACAGATTATACCCTAACTTAACAAATAGCCTACTTTTAAACCTGAAAAAAAGAGCATTGTTCCCGTAGGATGACGTATATTATAAAGGCACGCGAGCGAAGCCGCGGGTTAATACTAGTATATTATAATACTTAACAAGAAAAACAAACATAACAAAAAAATCAACAAAGGAAGCATTCCAATAACAATATGCAAACTTAGTGATAATTACGACTATTTTAATAAATACAGTTACATACACATTTTTATACAAATTTACAATTATAATTATTTTTATGATGAATAAAGACTAGTCTTCGATATCGCTCCTATTTTGAATCACATTCTGAATCAGATTCGATGTTTGATTCGTTTACCGACCCTAAACTTACTTCTGTTTGCGATTCTGGACGTTATAATAAGTGTAGAGTTTCAGGGAAGAAAGCTCGTTTCTTTTTGTTATTGTATGTTGGCCTCATTGAAGTTAGTAACGGGTCCGAAGACAGAATTAACATGTGCAGGACATCCTGGTTAGAATTTTTTCTGGTCTTTTTTTGAGAGTGATATTCCCTGAATCTTCTAAAATCTTTGTTTCTCAAGCCGATTTGACAAACTTATCCTTATCTTCCCTTGAATTTATATGTAATTTTAAATGACGTAAGATTTATCAGCGCGGTACCCCGGTCTACGGATGTTTCGAAGTTTATTTCCGGCGCAAACATAAAGTTTCTAAATTGCGCTAATATTGTGCTTATGCCGCAAAACCACCCATTTCCACCGTTTCAACATGTTTCGAGGAATTAGACACGTAGGTTAGAAGTAAATTTAGCGACGATTTAAAGTTAAGGAATTATATTAATGATTGGGTCGTCTTCTTTTTTACCTACAATAGTAACCAAAAATATCGATACTCTAATGAGATGCCATAATAAGACGAAGGACAGATCCTTCGTCTTATTATGGCATCTCATTAGAGTATCGATATTTTTGGTTTTAGATTATTCGAATAATCGTCCATATTTTTTATCTATTAATATTATGTAATCTTTCAGTTTCTCTAACCACCATCTTATTTATGCGTTCGTTTTTCGTAGAATGCCGTGACAGAGTGGTAAGCCAAAATGTGGTCTCAGCTGAAAAATATATTTATGTGGGCCAGCAACTCTGCCATGCTACGGTAAAAGGACGTATCTTACTATGACATCCGTATAAAGATACGGCCCTTTTACCGTAAAACGGTAGAACTCCATTCAAATCGAATCATCCGTTTGGGAACTACGTACGATGCCACAGACAGACACACAGATACACATGGTATACTTATAACACTCCTATTTCTTGTCGGGGATAAAGTAATAAATAAGAAAATGGCATTTGACTGAGTGGTATTTTACTTCCTTGTTAGTGTGTCTATGTAAAAAAAAATGCAGCTTGATTATTCATGAAAACATTAATCGTTTATAATAATATCTAAAACCTCGCCACCGTCAGTATGTATAGTTTAGCGATGCAGTTTATCGGTCGTTTGTGTAAAATCCTGAACCAGCGAGCTACATTCTCGACCCCGTAGTCAATAGCCATAAGGTGATACTGAAGTCAATCGCCGGTCAGTATAGGAATTAAACAGAAATCGACTCTTTTTGCTCACGCGCCGTGGCAACATGAACGACCGACGCGCGTGTCGCTATTAGTAAATGCAAACCGGTAAATTTTTGCATGGACATTACCGGATAACCGGAAAAATACCGGTAATTTCCATAGAAAAAATTACCGCTCTGAACAACGGAGCGGAAGCAGGGACTGGGAAACACCCATCCATGTGCGCCGGTGCGTAGGCGATGATGCATAGCAATTCTTTGACGTTCACTAGAAATTTAAATATCTGCGCTCAAAGCAGTATTAGGTGCAATATTATTGATAATATTATTTGCTCGTCTTTGTGAAAGAAGAAGACTATCGTTGTAATATTGGGTTCAATATTGGATTCTGCTTTCGAGTATACAGTTGCATATTGAAGGCAGAGCGAGACGACAGTTAAATAGAATGATAAAGCTTACTGACTCGTGTGAAAAATTGGGCATAAAATATATAGGTTTCTAAAAGAAGAATGAATGAAGCTTGTTTGAAAATTAAAAATAAACAGGTACCACAATAAAAGTATTTCGAAATATAATGCGATAAATAATAATTTAAAAATAGGAATAAATAAATACATAAAAAAATCACGTCCCTTGAGAGAACGTATAGCATGACTGTGTCCTATCAATACCGTGCGAACAAGACAGGTGAGCTCACTGAGACCCAGTCAGTCAGCCAGTCAGTTGCAGTCTTAAAAATTAAAAAATATCACTATGGTTAAGTCACGCCTGCTCTAGCCACAGGCATGGCAATAGACAACGTTATTTACTGTAACCTTCCATACTTATCATGGTACTGCCATAATAATTATCATATTTCCGGCTCATATTACTAAACGAGATCCGCGAGGTGCTTTAAAATTTTTCGACACACTTTTATTAAAGTTCAAGATACAAGTTAGAAACTAACTTAAACCATCCCGTTATATTATATACTATTTGTATATACACGTATTTTATATCAAAAGTCGCGACGGGAAGCTACATTTTTTGTACATACAACACCAACAAGGAAGTAAAATACCACTGAGTCAAATGCCATTTTCTTATTTATTACTTTATTTATCCCCGACAAGAAATAGGGGTGTTATAAGTATACCATGTGTATCTGTGTGTCTGTCTGTGGCATCGTAGTTCCTAAACGGATGGTTCGATTATGAATGCAGTTGCTTGTCCGTCGAAATAGTTCTTAGCTATATTCGGTTGGGTCTGGGTGTTTTAAATTTCGAATTTAGGTTATATTGATTTAAACTAACGACTTTCCGAGATGGTCCTTCGAGATGGTCTCAGGACGTAACGTTACGTTCGAAACGTTGAGGTCATTAAATATACACCTTATTGAACGCGTCAAGTCCCGTTTAAGTATAATATTTTTATATTCGCCAAAGGAGAATTTCACAAAACGTATCCATGCGCAAACCTTACAAATAATAAATACATCTGTTTGAATGCGCAGAGACGAAAGTAATTACGAGTAAATCAGCGACGGCGAGGGCTTCGTTAACACGACGAACTTGGAGCGGTATTATTTACATTTACCGCGGACCATGGCGAAAGAAAATTAACCAAACTAAGTTATGTAATATTGACGTTGAGTGCGCGAATGATACTTTTATTTTAAAATAACGCAAATAAAAAATTTAAAGTACCCCCGACTCAAGTAGCTGGTGGTCATGAGGCTCTCATTCAATGAGTAATATAGAAAATGCTACTAAAACTCAACATAATTACAAAATTTGGAATTCTTTGTCTCAATATTGGCTGACATCTTGTCACTTGTTATCTCGCACAACTGTATTGTGGAATAGACTGCATTGTCACTTGCGGTATTTCCGAACCTATACGACCTTCAAACCTTGAAGAAGACAGCGTTATATTATTATTATTATATTATTATTCCTTTATTTATCTAACGTCTTAGGCTAGGTTTTTAACAATAAATTTATATAAAAAGTAAAATACAATAAAGTAATTACAAAATATAAATACATTATAAAAAACCTAACCTAGGGTGCCGCCGGCAGCGGGGCAGGGCCCAGGCTACCGGTGGTTAGGGCTGCAGAGAGAGGAACATCCTGACAATGCGCGCCGTGTCCAGGAGTACCGCCTTCTGAATCTGACCCTTGTTACAGCCATCTAGCGAGAGTCTCTTAAGGTGTTGGTCGAGACTTTTCGCTATAAGACCGTTTGCCGAAACGACTATCGGGACAATGATCGTCGAGTCAACATCCCACATGGCGGTCACCTCGTGAGCCAAGTCAAGGTACTTGCTGAGTTTGTCCTTCTCAGCCTTCACGAGGTTCTCGTCATGGGGGATGGTGATGTCAACGAGCACTGCCTGGCGCTTGGATCGATCTACCAAAACGATATCAGGCTTATTGGCTACAATAGTCCTGTCCGTGATGATAGATCGATCCCAATAGAGCGTGGCACAACCATTCTCAAGAACTGGCATCGGTGCGTATTTATAGTACGGCACCTCAGACCCCACAAGACCGTATCGAAGAGCAAGTTGCTGGTGAATGATCCTGGCTACTTGGTTATGTCTGTGCAAGTACTCGCCGTTAGCAAGATGAGAACAACCGGAGATTATATGCCTGAGTGACTCGCCGGGACGGCGGCATGCCCGACAAATGTCGACCGTACCGTCCTTCAGGATATATCTCCGGTAATTGTTCGTCATCATTACTTCGTCCGCAATTGCACAGACAAAACCTTCGGTTTCCCCGAAGAGATCCCCGAAGCGTAGCCAGTTCACCGACGCGAGCAGATCTACATCGGGCCCCGTAAGGGCCTTGTAGAACCGCCCGTGTAGCTCCTTGCTCTTCCATACAGCCCTGCGGTCATCAGTGCTAAGAACCTTCGGTCTGCGCCAGTTCTCGTTTGCCAAGGAGAGAGAGGTGAGGCCTTTGTCAACTGCTACTACATCGCGATGAATCCCACACTCGTTGTCTAGGAAGTACTCCCTAAGACTGCACACCTCGCGGTTATGGAGGTCCTTGGCGTTTAAAAAGCCACGGCCTCCACACTTACGCGGGATGTGCATTCTCATAACTGACGAGCGTGGGTGCCTCATGCGATGTGTAATAGTGAGCAGCTGACGGACTCTCGTATCCAGGGCGTCCAGCTCAGTTTGAGTCCACCTTAGTATGCCAAAGGAGTTAGTGAGCAGAGGCATCACCCAAGCGTTGAAGGCGCGTGCCTTATTACCGCCGGACAAAAGACTGTTATGCACTTTTGTCAAGCGACAAAAGAAACGCTCCTTCAACGCCTGCTTAATGTCTCCGTCCGCAATACCCAATGACTGTGACATACCAAGGTACTTGTAGGTTTCAGCTTCGGAGATAGACCTGAGGGACATTGTCTCAGAAAGTTGTAAGTTCGCGGAATTTACGACTTTCCCCCGCTGTACATGCATGACCGCACATTTGTCTACACCAAACTCCATTTTGATGGCGCTACTGAAGGTTTCTGTTACTTCCAGTAGTTCCACCAGATCCTGGCGTTTTTGTGCATACAGCTTAAGATCATCCATGTACAGAAGATGAGAAATGACCTCACCTCCTCTTCGAAGCCGGCAACCTAGTCCTGAATCCTTCAGCAGAGTGCTGAGGGGATTCAGGGCTAGGCAGAACCACAGAGGACTCAAACTGTCACCCTGGAAAATACCTCTCTCAATCCTTATCAAGTCCTGCGGGCCAAGGGGGCCGCCTCCGCCACCTGGTTGACGAAGGACTGTGGTCCACTGCCTCATACACGCTCCTAAGAGGGATCTTAGAGCCGTATCGATTTTATACAGCTCTAAGACCCTCTCCAGCCATGAATGAGGCACCGAATCATAGGCCTTCTTATAGTCAATCCAGGCGGCCGAGAGAGACCCCCTGTTCCGCCGGACTTGTTGGCATATGGTCGTGTCAATGAGGAGGAGCTCTTTAGTACCACGGGACCCAACCCTACATCCATTCTGAGAAAAGGCCAAAACGTTGTTCGCAACAATATGTGCGTGTTAATTTTTGTTCTCAGAATGGACGTAAGGAGCTTGTATAAAGTGGGCAAGCACGTGATGGGTCTATAGTTTTTTGCTTCCGTGGTACTACCGGACTTATGGAGCAGGAAGGTAACACCAGTAGTCATGAAAGATGGCAGGGAACCAAGCTCGAGGGCGTCTTGAAATTGTGCTGCCAGACGTTCGTGTGAGGATCGAAACCACTTGATCCAAAAGTTGTGCAGCCCGTCCGGCCCAGGACTCTTCCAGTTCTGGGTCATACGGGCCGCACAACCCACATCATCGGGGCTGATGGTCACAGCCCCCATGGCTTCGATCGGCTCACACTCACGTCTGACAGCATTCATCCATTCGCCCTCGGTGTGATCGACTGGCACCGACCAGATACTACGCCAGAAATTAATCATGGCAGTAGGATCCGGCAGCTGCCCGTCGGTCACACATTGGTCGGCTCCCTCCCACTTTCGGTATACCTTCCTCTGATCGCTTTGAAAGAGACGATTCTGTTGGTATCGATCCACACGCTCTCTGTAGCGACGAATACGGCCTGCCCATGCATAAACTTTCTGCTTTAGGTAGTCGATGCGCTCTGTGACACATGCCATGTAATCGTAGGGCCTGGTGCCAGTCCCCGCGAAGGCTTGGGTCACGTAGCGCATCACACGGGGGCGGTTGTTGCCCCCCCTAAAGCAGATTAGCTTGGCAATGAGAGTCCTAAACGAGCCGATACGCCGCTCGATCCGTACTTGCCAGGCAGGAACACCCCCGGCGGTCCGCGGTGCTCGGTCAGTGTCCGGAAATCTGACACGAGCAACGCGGCACGCCGCGATGGCCTCGCAGTATATGATCGAGTGGGTATCAGCTAAATCTTCGCTAGCCCGAAGGTACGGGTCTAGCAAAGCGTCCAGGGCTCCCATTAACGCTAAGTTGCGTTTATGGATTGGTAAGCGTGGTAATCGTGGCCTAGAATCAGGTGCGGATCGATACCGCGCAATCGCCTCTTCCAAAGCCCTCCTCAACTGCTCATTGGCCTGGGTACTTACACTGCTCGCACATCCTTCGTCATCGGCATCGGGATCCGTCAGCGGCACCCCCGGCACCAGGTTGGGCGCTGGCGCCGGAACCGGTGACATAACAGGCGGATCCCGAGTCGGCGCAGAAGCCGCACGAGTGGCCAGTACTTCCAGGCGCAGTCGATCAAGTGTCGCTTCATTCAGCAGCTTGCGCCGCTGAATGAAGCGCACCTGATCGGATAGCCGCTGCGCAGATACGGCGATGGTCGGATCAAAAGCAAGATACAGAGGCAGCATCCTGTCCCGGTACGCGGACAGGTTGGTTCCTCCCTCTGTAGCCCCGTAATAGGCGCGCATGACGTTCTCGTTCATGGCTTGAGACCATCTCATGCGACGCACTACACCACCGGTAGCGGGGGCCGTGGATGGGGCAGATTGCCCCGTAGGCCCCAAGCGTGCCGGCAGCGGTGGCCGTCCTCGTCGCGTAGGTGGTCGCGGCGGCGGGGGCGGCGGCCCGCGCTCGTCGTCGCTCGACTCGCTGGTGTCGGGCGCTGTTGCGAACTCGTCGCCCGACGACGATGGCGAGGAGGACGACGGAGCGGGCAGGGGTGTTGGTCGTGCGCTTGCTGTGGTTCCGGCTGTATTCTGTCTAGTTTGGCTCCTTGTTATATATCGTTTCATGTTCCGTTTTACATTTGACACAAATGTCACTCTGGTTACCTTCTTATTATTTCACTATTACACCATTTCTTCGTCTTGTTATTATTATTATTATTATTACCTACTCCCACTTGAAAGGCAAGCAACGAACGAAAGGTGCCTCCTCTGGTGGTTGCAGGTGTCTATAGGCGACGGTAATCGCTTTCCATCAGGCGATCCGTTTGCTCATTTGCCCCCTATGACATAAAAAAACAACCTTATATCTTGGAAACTACCAGTCCTATTACCACAGAAGACACACAAGAACCATTCCGACGGACAAGTTTTTCGATTGACAGCACAGTTGTTGACAGATACACATCCAGCGCAAATTCCAAGAGGGACGTAATCCAGTCTTGTCGAGAGGCGATGGTGGATCGATTGAACCAAACTCTCGTGGCAGTGTCCGAGTGGGGAGATGCCAATTTAGTTGGATTCAATGCCACCAAGACTCAGGCGTGTCTGTTTTCCGCTAAACGGAGTCCCTTTGACCTGACTCCCACTTTCCAAGGTGTATCCGTTCCGATTTCAGACCACCTAGAGCTTCTTGGGATGACCTTATCATCCAACCTGAACTTCGGCCAATACATTGAATCCTTGGCTACAACTGCAGCAAAAAAACTTTGGATCCTATCTAAGGTGAGGCGGTACTTCACGCCGAGACAGCTGCTTCAATTATATCAGGCGCAAGTCCGATCATGCATGGAGTACTGCTGCCATCTTTGGGATGGGTCCGCCAAATACCAACTGGCCGCCTTGGATTCAATTGACAAACGTGCGAAGAAGCTCATTGGCGACCCTGCCTTAGTTCAGGAAAAGCTGCAAAACCTCGAACACCGCAGGAAAGTCGCCTGTTTATCGGTTTTCTACCGGATACACTTTGGTGAGTGTGCACTAGGACTGCATGAATTAATTCCACCGTCTCCATTCAGACAATACAGTACTCGGCGCGGACTTGGATTCCACCCTTATATTGTCGATATACCACTGATTCGTACGAAACGCTTTGCGTCTACTTTCCTTATGAGGACAGCTAAGGAATGGAACTCACTTCCTGCGCACCTGTCTCCTGAAAAATATAACTTGGATCTCTTCAAGTCGAGAGTGAATAGGCATCTTCTAGCCAAGCATGCTCCATCTTAGGCCTTATTGTCAGTTAACATCAGGTGCAATCGAGGTTAAATGCATAGCTATTTTGAATAAAAAAAAAAAAAATTAAAAAAACACACTCAAATTAGTTCATCTTTTTTGGGAGCTACAATGCCACAGACGAACACACAGTTAAACTTATGACACCCCTCTGTTTTTGACGGGGATAGTAAAGATTCAATTTGTCAATGTTAGTCTGCCCTGATTACTTTTTTGGCGTAAATTGAACGCTTTGTACGGCATATATCGGAGGTAGTACTTTAGCAATCCTATGCATTGGATCCAGTATTTTGAGCATCTAAGTAGTTGTAAGCAGTAGTTGTTGAGGTGGATTAAATCTTACTTGTGTGTTGAGTGAATACGACTTTTACCTTATTAACCCCCGAAAAAAGAAGGATGTTATAAGTTTAACATGTGTATCTGTGGAAACGGATGGACCAATTTGAATACGGTTTTTTTTATCGAAGGACATGTCCGTCTACTTATATGTTTTAAAACTATATTTGGTGGAAATAGGACCAGTAGTTTCCAAGATATTCAACTTTAATTAGAACAAGTGAATGTCGAATAAGCAAATGGCCAATTTTTATGCTAAAAATTCCAAATTTTGTAGTCATGATCGGTTTAAATGACGATTGAATGACGTTCTCATGATAACCAACTGCTTGTATCAGGAGTGTTTTAAATGTCCCACCATCTAGGACCCGCGCACTAGCCTCATCCCCCCTTAATCAAGCTCTTACGCTGCTAAATGATATACTGGACAGTGACAGTCATCTGGACATATTCTTTAGCCCAGAATCAAAGTTTTTGACCGCTTCGTATCGATACGTGGAAAATATTGTTACGACTAGCTCCATAAGCATCTAAGTGTTCTATGATTGCTATTTTCTTTTTGTGCCGGCATCTCTATTATAATTATTGATATTATTAAATTTTGACTAAGTTCTATGTTACCTGCAATAATTTTGTAATAGTTTGACATTCCAATAATATTTTTTAGCTATTAATATTATCCAATGTATACATTAATTCATCGCACGTTAAGATTAATTTGCCAGTTAGCATGTACCTAAGGTATAGCTGTTAGTGCTAACATTAATGGTATTAAATAAGTAATTATAATAATAATAATAATATTTTTTTTATTTACGTTATTTATCTTGATAGCTTGTTGAAAAACCACACTATAGTATAGTGAGCAGCTTAGTTGTAAGGACCACAATTACAGATGTCCGGATTTTACTGTTACATCCTAGTGACTTACTTATAGGCCGGTGCGGTGACTCGGCTCAAGGCCCAAAACACTACAAATAGTCCTATTAGAGAACCACGTGTTTGCGGTGCCGCGGTTGAGACTCTGGGATCCTGTACAATGAGCTGCGGAATCGCATGGCTCATTTATGAATGAATTCATGCATTTGTGCAGCCCATAGTACATGTTTAACAGACAGGAAATGATTTAAGTTATGCAGCCACTATACTGCTGCTGGTAAAAGTTAATGGAGATCCGGTAAGACGCCAGGGAAACAGCAAAGGGCATTATAATCTTGAAATAATCTATAGCAGTTAACGAAAAATTTATTATTGTTATAAATATCAGATTACAGCACTAAAATCTACGTCTGGCTACAATTTGCGGTTATATCAAATATACACGCAGTTTAAACAGTTAACTTGAGAACATTCAGTATATTTATTATAATAGTAATTATATTAGGGAACAATTTTACACACATCGAGTAAACCCACACTGGTATTTTAAGACTTCTCATTATGTAACAGATGCATAAACTACCAAGGAAGTAAAATAATTTTGGGTCCCAATTCATACCTACTCTAGCAGCAGGGGTTTACGGACGGCGATATACATACTAATATAGATAAACTTATTTGGATGTCCAGCTTTCTCTGTACCAAAATTGGTTAAAACCCGTCCACCTGTTTTGGTGTGATGAGAGGACAAAGGAAATTATGGCCCTATACATCGCTAAAATAATAATGTGTGAATGTTAATTTAAAAAAAAAAAAACCCTACATCGATCGGTAAAAGATTTCTAACGGTTCAACATGACACAACGTGAATGTGGGAAGCAAAAGTTTCCCCGACAGCAGGAAATTTAATACAGACTCGAATACAGCCCGACAAAACACAGTTGGGGACTAGTTCGACTTTTGAATATCATGTGGCGCAGGCTTGCGTTGTTTGGATTGTGTTACAAACCTTTGCATACAGTTTGTTTTGAACTAAGTGGCATATGTGCCTGATGGCCTACATAGTAGTAACGTATGATCTCACACTAAGCATAAATCTTTGTCAAACCATTGATATAAAGATCAAACCTCAAAGAAAAATTGAAATCAGTTGCCTTGTGGAACAGACCGGGAATCGAACCCGGTACCATTTTGCCACCCTTACTCCCAAGCAACTTTTCGAATTTGTCCTTGCTTTGTAACTCATTTAAATTTTTCTTTGAGCTTCAATCTTTGTATCAATGGTTATGTTTGCACCTGGTAACTATGGCGTCGCAGATGAGGTCCAAACTTAACGTAACTGGGTTATTCAAATCGAGGTTTCGTTCTCGTTTGTTGTATCCTTTATAACTTAACCAATCTTTACGAAAACTTAGGAACAGAATGGGAAGGATATTTTCTGTGTCGGACCGTTTTGATTTTCACTCATTGATGATTGACGAGTTAAAAGGCCTTCTACATTTTAAAATATATTGTTTTCATAATATGACAAATATATCGATAATAGTAACCATTTTTGTTAAGTGAATAATAGTTTTCTCTGAGTTCTAGATAGTAACAGCAGCTTCATGCTTTCATTACGTACAGTCAAAAATAAGTAAAAAAAAAAACAGTTTTCTGCGAGAATCTTCTCAATTTCGAGTAGTTTTTGAAACAAACATTTTCAATCATAAATTTAAAAGTTTCAAATGGTATACCTTCACTTGCCCGAATTTCATATGCCCGAATTTCGTCTGCCATAATATTCAATTGTCCGAATCTTGTTTCTTATAATTATGTTTCCCATAATCATTGTTTGCCATATTAATCCTATGCCCGAATCTTTGTTTCCCATAATATTAATTCCAATAATCACATTTTCCATAATGATTGTAATCCATAATTGTCACATGCTATAATTTCATATGCTATCCAAATGGAACATAGGTCGAAAACCGACATCTGTAGGTTAGGTTAGGTTTGTTTTATGACCCCGTATAGCGGAGCGTCAAAATACAAACCCAATCTAATCTAGTTTTAGAAGAACTGCTACCAAATAGTACATGGATCTAAAACCGAAAACTATAGGTTAGGTTAGGTTTGTTTTGTGACCCGTATAGCGGAGCGAGCGAAGCGAGCGGAGCGTCAGAATGTTTGCTTCAAAATACAAATCCTAATCTAATTTACAGTTTCCTAATTTACAATCTAACCTAGTTTTAGAAGAACTGCTACCAAATAGTACATGGATCTAAAACCGAAAACTATAGGTTAGGTTAGGTTTGTTTTGTGACCCGTATAGCGGAGCGAGCGAAGCGAGCGGAGCATCAGAATGTTTGCTTCAAAATACAAATATTAATTTAATTTACAGTTTCCTAATTTACAATCTAACCTACTTTTAGAAGAACTGCTACCAAATAGTACATGGATCTAAAACCGAAAACTATAGGTTAGGTTAGGTTTGTGTTGTGACCCGTATAGCGGAGCGTCAGAATGTTTGCTTCAAAATAAAAATCCTAGCCTAATTTACAGTTTTAGAAGAACTACGATAAAAGGACGTACGACATTCGACCATAACCGAAAACTTTAGGTTAGGTTTGTATTGTGACCATGTAGTACATAGTGCATACGTGGCCACAATATATTTATGGTCAAAATGCTTGCTTGCATGTGTACATTGTAAATAGACGATTATTACATCAAAATGCTAGAAATGACTAGAAAAAAAAACACAATTTTAGACAATGTCAAATGCATAGCCAGGTTGGATTCGCACAGAAACAATATTTAGTATGGCGTTTAAATATTCTATCAAACAATATTATGGCACTTAATACTATGGAAAACAATACTTATGGCATACGTATCATTATGGCATATAATATTCGGGAATACAAGAGTATGTCAAATGACTTTTCTAGGAAACGAAACATTCGGGCAAATGAAATTCGGGTAAGTGAAATTCGAGCAAATCAATATTATTGCATATAAATTTCGGTCAAACAATAGACAACCGTTTCAAATATATACCAATGCATTGCGAAAGCCCTGTTTTGACTAGTAGCATTTATGTAAGGAAAGTTGTGTTTGATCATAGAGAAAAATGACAGAAACAATCAGCAGTTTGAACGGATAAGGAGCCTTAGTAAAATAATTTAAACTGATAATATAAATATTACGTTAAGTCCTCTCAATCGTATCATAAACGTACCTATATTATGAATATTCTAGCTGCTTTCCAATTTATTCCTGCAAAATTTGATATGAAACGAAAACGATAATAAAAGTTTAGTATCGTAGATAAAACGTCTCCTCACGCTTTTAATACTGGATACTAATTCAACAAGGCATTGCGATATAATTTAGCAAAATATCGGCAACAAATATCAATTGAAGCCATTCCAGTTGCTTCATAAATGACATCGACATGTTGACATTTAAATAAACCAATATGTTATCATTCAGTCGTCGTCTAGTACCCATAGTACAAGCATTGCTTAATTTGGGACTTGGTCGATTTTTGTAAGATTGTCCCTTAATTGTATGCTTAGGTACAGTTCTGTGCGGGACACAGTAAGCAGTATTGAAAACTTACGATAAAATATCAGTTAATATTTTTTTTTTATTTACTTATTTATATCAGTATTTCATCTATGTATTATTCAATTTATTAATTACGATAGGTATAATTAGCACATAATACTACAGAAATTTAAATACTAACTATGAACTTAACTTACTAAAATAAACGGCTAAAATGGATTAAATTTAATATTAAAAAAGACTTAAAAATCGAACCCCTTTGGCATGGTCCCGAAGACGCTGGCAGCATTTCCTCGCTGAATAGCAACGCTAATGCGTTGAGCTAGGCACCTGCCAGCTCTTCGGCCCCCCTGATGTCGACCATTCTTTTCGAAATATGCCTAAATAGTTGTCGAGCACTGGGCCCCCACGGACCAAGGGATTCAACCCCGAACGGAACAAAATCGTATTCAGAGCTAAGACCCCTGTACTTATTATTTGTACTTACTTATTTATTTAACTTCAGATAGAGGACATCGAATAAGTAGATCAAATACACGAAGTGGCGAGATCCCGAAGACGAGTCAATAAAAACGTTGAATTTCACTGCATATTAGACAGAGAGTGTCTCATCCATAGCGATAAATTCGTCCATTATTCGTCCAGTCAGCTTGCAGCGTCATAAACTACACACTTTAGTACCTTGTCCGTCTGACATCGACCATGCAATTGGATAAAAGCAAGTATTTTATTATTTTATTAGAAGGTGCCCGCGAACTTCGTCTGCGTATTTTTGTCTTTACCGTAGACGGATAAAAAGTATCCTATAGCCATCTTTGGATGTCCAGCTATCCCTGTACCAAAATTGGTTAAAATTTGTCCAGCCGTTTCAGCGTGATGCGAGGACAAAGGAAATTATGCTCAACAGATGACGCCAGACTGGCATGACGCCGCGCGCCCATACAAAACAAATGACGATCCTGGACAGTTTTTTTCTCCTAATTAGATCGAAAGAGCTCGTGATTCTGAGTAGAAAATACCCAAAATATCGAAATTTAAAAAAAGAGGGGTGTACAACTTTTGAAAAAATGGCCTATGTGTATGACCTTCCATCCGACTTTTATTTGTTATGTCTCATATTAAACAAATTGTTATCTCACCACCTATTTTCTGTTTAACTTTGTTTTCTCCGCTACCCAAAGATTGTCTGGAAGGAACCGCTCTATAGCTATAGAACCAGCTACTATTATCTACAATTGTTTGATTTTAAAAATCTTATGTTATGTTTTTCTTGTTGGTGTGCTATAAAGTAGTATTGTTGTATTGTATAGGGATGCTGACTGATGTTAAATTCTACAGCATACTGTAGTTATATGAATAAAATTAGCTCCATATGTCATTAAAAAAAAGGTTTCAGAATACTCATAATTTAATAAAACAATAATTGTATGACAACCATGCACTTAAAAGCACTTTTTCACGGTGAAAATGAAAGTGGGAAATTCCTTATTGTCCATACAAATAATCTTGGTAGGTTGTGATTAGGTTGCCATTTGTATGGAGCGTTTTTAGCGCTCCGTAGGAATGTTGGACTTTGATGGTCACGGTCAGTTCTGACTTTTAGAGCAGCGAAGTGTAGTTAGTCCCATTTTAGTCCCAATTAAAAATTGAATCTCTAAAAACATTTTTCGTCATTGCTACGAAGTGCTACGACGTAGCAGTCCTACGAATCGTGTAGCGTGTAGTTGATTTAATTTTAATTAAGTACAGCCTAGGTAAAAATTTACTGGATTGCCTTTGCGACATTTTGAATAACTTAGGTAATAATAGGTACGTATCTTTTTACTTTTTATAATTGTCGACGTCCTTTTCGACGCGGGCTCTATAATTATGTCACGCTATTGCCAACCTCTTTAATACGTACTGTCTCATTTTGAACGACCCCCCTTCCCCTACAGCTGTGACGTAACATGTGGCCCCTGTATATAAAACTGTTCGCGGTTTCACTTACTTAACAGTGCTACTTTAATTAAGTGTAAAACGGGATTAACGATCTGACAGGCCTATTTGTTAAAAAGTAATTTACTTAATTTTTTGCGCGCTCATAATTTATTAGTTCCCGCGATGATTGATTGGCGTTTCGATTCCCCGAGTGTCACCGCCTTATACAAAAAGTGACGGAAATTAATATACTTAATTACGCCTCTAAGGCGCTTGTCTCACTGCGGGGGCTTAGCGATTTGTGATAAGACTTGAAGACACTCGCGACTCGCGTAGCGAAGTAGAGTAACTGAACTAGGTTATAAATAATAAATATAATTAATAATTTTTTTTTTCAGGCATCAAAGTACCATAGTTATAATAATAATAAATATCGGACAACCTCACACAAATCGATCTAGTCCCAAATTAATCTCAAAAAGGCTTGTGTTATGGGTACTAAACGACGATATACATACTTATATAGATAAATATATATTTAACCCGGCGGCACTCGCTACTGGGTAAAAAATACCACATGGTGGTAAAATTTTGTTATATTTTTTTACCTGAGCATTTCATGATCTCGGTCTTCTAGGTACCTTCAAATAGATAGTTAATGCACACGCAGCCCGCGTGCCCGTTAGTTCGCGCGAACCGCCAGGCGAGAGTGGATGTGTAAAGTGAGTATGGGTGAAAAATACCCGGTGAAAAATACCCAATATTACTAAAGTATTGTTACTTGTTATGATTTTGCATGTAAATTTAGTCTAGTTTTGATAATTGATCTCAATTTAGGATGGTTCCTAAAAGAAAAATTATGTTTTGTTGATTTTTATTAGACTATAGAAAAAAAACTTTATATTTTGTAACTCTTTTAGATTAAGCTCAATTTCAAAATAAATGAACATTATAACGAATATTTTGTGCTTAAATCATTAATACAAATATAAATTATATGTATATACCGTTAAAGTACTATATTTAAACGATTTTTTTTAAATAACGCCATTTAAAGTCTGTGGTAATTTTTACCCGGTAGCGAGTGTTTGTGCTTGAAAATACCTAGCGAGTACCCCCGGGTTAAATACATAGAACAACCATGACCCAAGCACAAATATTCGAGTTCATCACACAAATATTTACCCTGGCCGGGATTCGAACCCGGGCTTAATTTTTTTAAAGTGAATTATAGTTGTCCCTGAGTTCTAAATAGTAACATAGCTATTTCATGCTTTCATTGCGTGCAGTTGAAAATAAGTCGAAAAAACTGTTGCGTGATTTTTGACAATTTCGAGTAGTTTTTGTAACAAACATTGTCAATAATAAATTCAAACTGTAGGTTTCAAATATATACCAATAACCGCAGTAGCCCTGTGTTAACTATTAGTAGCATTGATAATATGATAAGAATTGAAGATGCTCGCAACTTGCGTAGCGAAGTAGAGTAACTGAACTGAACCGAAGCCAAACGTGTAGGTTCGAAAATTTAATGAAATTTAAGGAGCCTTGAGTATACCGCGTGGATGATGCTCCTGTCATGTAGTAACATAAATAAGTTATATTTGTATCATTTGCTGTCTGTAATTGCGTGCAGCTCTTCCCCCATCATTGATAGGCGCAACATTTATTTGTCAATTATGCGGCCGCGGCTGGCGCTCTCGTATCGGGCTATCCAGCCATCTTCGAAAGTGCCGCAGTTTATTAGACGCTGCTTAACTCATCTGTTATAGATGTAAAAGGCTAATGATGATGTCTGAAATGAAACAAAAGCGATTATCTTCTTTAGAAAAATTATCTCACAAACGTATTAATTTCATATGTCTGATTTTTATTTGGTTCATGAGCAAAAATCCTGCCTCGTTGTTAGAACTGCCAATACCAGCATTTTTAAGGGGATAAAATATATTATAATAAATATTTTATAACGTTTGACATAAAAGAAACTATATTATTAATTACCTAAAAGAAAAATTTATGTATAAAACCTTACTTTAAGTAACCTATAATATAATAAAGAGGGTCATAAAAGGAAGACCTCATCCAAAAGGTCCGCCTGCGGCATGGTCCACAGCATACCGGCGGCGTTACCTCTTTATATAGTATTTTTAGTATAGACATTTACCGGTATCGAAAGACATTGTGTTCGCTAGCCGATGGTGTTGCAGTTGCCTAATGTGTTGAAGGCTCTATTAACGATGCTATGGCGTATAATATAATATTGATTGTGACCTTGGGATTATCCGAATACACGCGCATGACATTACGTCGATGTTAATCTTTAATGATCCGTCCTCAGTCTCCTAGATCTGTGGGCTTTACGGTTGCGGTTAGCAAGTCGGTAATCTTATTAGCGAGTTTCTACAGTTAATTAATACTGATCTTCCCACATAGTGCGAGTACATACATAAATAAATAAAAGAATACACAGTCAAAAAATTTAAGAAAAAAGTTGGTTGTCTGTAAAGTTTACAGGCGACAATTTTACGTGATATGGTATGCCAATGGAGTTGAAGACAGATAGATGCCTCAAAAGCCGAACGGTTAGGCCGATCGTGCCTCTCTATCGCTTGTTCCGCATTCTCGCTTGCACTTTTTCGTGCGGTAAGCCAACGTTCATCGATTTGTAAGAAGTTATCACGCCAAAAAATTAGTGTTTGGCTCACGTCACGCAAAGGGCCCCCAAGGACCCGCAGACGCAAACAGAAACCAAAAAAAGAAACTAAGCTATCTTACGAGGACATTGAGGATTTACTGGAAGCTATTAGATAACTGGACACATACTCATACACACACAGTTAGCTTATCTGTGGCGTGTCGTAAATAAAGACCAGTAACACTCTGACCTATGATGCTAATGACGTTTTTATTTTAAGTTTTTTTTACTGAATTATATGTCTGGTAACATATAAATGGCATTAAGCATTTCAAAATACAGGATATTAAACAGATTTTCAATTTCAATTTGA
Organism: Apotomis capreana; assembly: GCA_947623375.1. Lineage (NCBI taxonomy): Eukaryota > Metazoa > Arthropoda > Insecta > Lepidoptera > Tortricidae > Apotomis > Apotomis capreana. Next base: position 5,719,375 of record OX392508.1, on the reverse strand, counting down.
TCAGCCATCTTATAATTTTGTGAACTGAAAAATATAGATTTAGCTACAGATTGACTATAAGAAATAAACATTAGTGTAATACAATTGAACATGAGTCAACTAGCCTATTTTATGTTTTTGATAATCTCGAATGTGAATTCGACAAAACAAAACACTTTCGTTATGAATCCGAAAACAACCCCTTCATAGAAAGGTGTAAGCATATAAACCCCACTTAGGGCCCCGAAAGACCGCATTTGATCCCGTTTTCACTTCATTAAGACACTGCGGGGACAGCGACAGCCATAGCTGAATGCATGATGAGCATAATGACATAAAACGGAAGTTTTACGACGGGATTCCATTAAACTTGAGCATAAATTTACTGTGGACGTCAGATGTGAGGAGCTATTCATACTCGAATACTAATACTTGGTATTTTTAACAGGTTTCGATGTCAACCCCTAGGAACTTACTACTTAAGGAATTAAAATTTCATCGGAATTTATGACGTCACTCACATTTACAATTATTATGCGCTTAAAAAAAGGAATGATTTATCCAGATCATTTCAAATCAAAAATATTACATATGTTTTCATCCCAAGAGCATATTATTCTCAAATTGTTAATCTAATAAGTCATACAATTTGAATTTCTCTTCACTGCACATTTATTTTCTAATAAAAGATGAACAAACAGTATCTTTAAATAATATAATTATGAATACCTATACAATGTAACATAGTAGTAAAAGTAAGTAACCTAGGGCTGTCTCGTGGGGACAAGAATCTAGTTACCACATTGAGATAATTAACCCTACGCTGTTTAAATGTCTATAGTAAGTAATACTAAGTTTTAGATGAATCTAAATCTAACAATAAGCCAACAACTTACTTTGACTCTAGTTTCTGGAACAGTGCAGTCTCTGGTGCTACACTGTTTTGTTATTCTTTCTATAATATAAATAGTTATAGGCTACTTTTTAACTGACTATGAAGAAGCAAAAAAAGATGTAGAGTTTTCTTCTGAGCGTGCTAAGTTACGGGTTGCTTCTAAGTTCTAAGATACATATATTAGAGAGTTTTTACTCCTAGATACTAACTTATTGAAACTGCACTAGAGCTAAATACTAGATTTAACGTGAGTGTGCTTCCACTAAAGAGCGCACGTCCCATTTATACTGTTTTATGGATTCTTTCCTTCTCTTAGTTCAACAGTACCCCAAAACGGGAAAAGTTCGTTAGACAATTTCCGCACAAGTAGGTATAATTTATACTTACTGAAGACAGTTTGAAACTTGGCAAATATGATACCAGAACACTAATTATATGAATCATTGCGATATTATCAATTAAGCATGTCTCGGCTTTATTATCAAACTTAATTTAGCCAATAATAAAAATATATAAAAATATATACGTATATACATTTTTGATTTCCATGTTATTTAATATATCAAGTTGACACTCCACTGTTAAATGAGATGAGACATAATTGTACCCTCCTGTCATGTGTTCCTTTTACCGATATGATTCCCTATGTTGAATTTTATATTAATCAAAATAGTGTTGTTATTTTTTATAATTATAAATAGCCAATAATTTGACCGCGATTGGACCTGATATTAAGTGACAGTAAGGCTTAAGACGGCTTGTCTAGGATGATTTCTATTCACTCTCGACTTGAACTATATCCGAGCTATATTTTTCAGGAAAAATGTGTGCAGGAAGAGAGTTCCACTCTTCAGGTCGGTATGTAATAGGGTGGAGCGTAGATGTATGGAGAAAAAAAAAAGTGTTCTGATCGACCTGGAACATTTGTAATATGTTGCCTTTAGATAAGATATTAATGAATATATATATACATAATATATATATATATATATATTATATATATATATGTAATTGATTTTAAATTATGTTTCAGCCCTCTACTTGACCTCGAAAAATTTTTTTTTACTCATCAGTATCAGATTTATAAAGAAGGGTTTCAACTTTAAATGTTTTGAGCTTATTTCATACTTACGGCAACTACTACGTGAACCTGTGACCCAAATTAAAATTCAGTATTTAAAATTTTTTAATATTTATAACATTGTTATATTTTTATGCAATAAATATCTTTTATTTCGAGTATTAATATGTGCTTAGAAAAAAATCACTTGACTTTCATTAAAAAAGAACAAAATTTTGATAAAAAATTTTTTTTCACTATGGGCTTGATCATAATATTAAAAATGACATTAGAGGGCTAAAAGTAGTATTTATTTATTTATTTATTTATTTAATCTTTATTGCACAAAAGAAAACTTATCGTACAAAAGGCGGACTTAATGCCATGAGGCATTCTCTACCAGTCAACCTTAGGGCAAAGCGGAAAAATTGTAGGCGGTGCAACTAACTTACACATACTCGTAAGTAACAAAACATAATTATAATAGTTATACATAATTTTGCTATACATGTGAATATATACATACATCTAATATAATATAAACATATATAATATAAATAAATATATACATAAATACATACAGCGATGAAACATACTAAGCAGATAGACTACGAGACTTCATTTCTGCCAGCAAAGAAGCTGCACACGGACTTTTTAAACGCTAGCTTACTTGGTGCCTGTTTAATTGAGAGAGGAAGACCGTTCCAGAGGCGAGCCACTTGAATTGAGAATGAATTGGACATGAAACCAGTGCGGTGAAGAGGGATAGAAAGGGCGAGATTGCCGGAAGAGCGAAAATGACGGTTACGAGTGGATTCGATATAACAGAAGAAAGTCTTGAGGTATTCAGGAGATTGTGGATCGTTAAGAATCGAATAGAGAATGCAAAGCATACGAATGTTGCGTCGTTGACGGATGGGAAACCAGCCAAGTTGAGAGCGAAATGAGGACACGTGATCATATTTACGGAGACAGAAAATGAAACGAATACAATTATTTAGAAGTCTATCCAACTTATCAAGAAGATCTTCATTTAAGTCCGGATAACACACATCACCATAGTCAATTATCGGCAGAATTAGGGTATTTACTAGTAACACCTTGGTTTTAATGGGCAAGAAGTTCTTTAGTTTGTTCAGAGCATGAAGCGAGCCAATGACTTTCCTGCTGATTTCGCTCACCTGTATCTTCCAGCTCAGTGTGCTATCCAAGTGAACTCCTAAATTCTTGACACTGGGACTAAATCTAATAGGCATTCCATTGAAATTAGGTGGTGTGAGAGAGTCCAGATCAAGTTTGGCAAGCTGGCGAGAGCTACCAATGACAATAGCCTGACACTTAGAAGGGTTCACAAACAGGCCAAATTTCTCCGACCATTGTTGAATGTGAAACAGGTCTAAGTTTAATTTGTCAATGGTAGCGGTAACGTCAGCCACTTTACATTGATCATAAATCTGTAGGTCGTCAGCATACAGATGGTAAGAACAGCGAAGATCGGGAGTGATGAAGTTGACGAAGGTGGAAAATAGCAGTGGAGAAAGAATGCCTCCTTGAGGTACGCCAGTGGCTAAGTCACACCAGTCGGACAAAGATCGGTCTACACGGACTGCCTGCCGGCGACCACGAAGATAACTGGAAAACCAACTTAGGGTAGAGGGACACACATTTAGATGTTCGAGCACGGCAAGAAGGATGTCGTGATCAACAGTATTGAATGCGTTGGAGAAATCAATCAGAATAAGTACTGTGACCATTTGATCCTCCATGCCCCGTCTTAAATCTTCAGTAACTTTGAGAAGCGCGGTGCATGTACTATGGCTGGGTCGAAAACCAGACTGAAAGGGGCTCAGCAGATTATGAGAGTATATAAAGTTAGATAGTTGTTTGTGAACCACCCGCTTCAGCAATTTTTGACAGAAAAGGGAGAATTGAAATAGGCCTAAAGTTATTAAGTGATGTGGGGTTACTAATTTTAGGTAATGGTATAACAAAAGCACTACGCCAAAGAGAAGGGAAGTCGCCATTAAACAGCGAGGAGTTAATGATGTCAGTTATTATAGGAAGCACACAGTCTAGAACAGATACTATCATATACCGACCGACATCATCACATCCGACGGCTTTAGATTTTATTTTATTAATGATGGTCTTGACAGTTGCTTCAGAAGTGGGCGAAAATGAGAAGCTTTCTGAGACGGAAAGAGGAAGCGACGAAATATCAGAGAGGGTGCTGAGCTTAACATGGTTATCAATAGATAAGGCAGAAGAAAAATGTCTGTTTAAATCGTTGAGAGAAAAGGAAATGCCATCGAAACCGTTAGTAGGTTTACCCAGGCCAAGCGACTTAAGGAATTTCCAGACATCAGCCATAGATGAAGAGGATACGTTTTGGTATTGAATATTTTTATTATTATTTTTCTCGTACACCTGGCAGCCTAATGCAACGTTTTAGAGAAGTTCTGAGATGAATTTCCAAAAAAAAAAAATTCGCTCCACCCTAGTATGTAAGCTTCTACGAGTAAATATCATAGAAAATTATCATTCCCGCAAAGGGTAAGTAAGAAATATAGTGGTGAAACCTCGTATCGGTTACTTTGTCTTTTACATTGACGTCTTTTTAGGGTTCCGTAGCCAAATGGCAAAAAACGGAACCCTTATAGATTCGTCATGTCTGTCTGTCCGTCTGTCTGTCCGTCTGTCCGTCCGTATGTCACATCCATTTTTTTCCGAAACTATAAGAGCTATACTGTTGACACTTGGTAGGTAGATGTTATTCTGTGAACCACATTAAGATTTTGATGCAAAAATAAAAAAATAATAATAAATATTGGGGGCTCCCCATACTTAGAACTGAAACTCAAAAATTTTTTTTTTCATCAAACACATATGTGTGAGGTATCTATGGATAGGTCTTCAAAAATGATATCGAGGTTTCTAAAATATTTTTTTTCTAAACCGAATAGTTTGCGTGACAGACGCTTCCAAAGTGGAAGTCGGAAGTTGGTCCCCCCCCCCTCTAACTTCTAAAATAAGAAAATGAAAAATCTAAAAAAAACATATGATGTACATTACTATAAAAACTACCAACGAAAATTATTTTGAACGAGATCTAGTAAGTAGTTTTTTTTTAATACCTAACTTTGCAAGTTTGCACCTAATTTATATGGGGCGCTATACATACCAGGTGCAAACTTAACTTAAACACTTAGGGATGGAAAGTGTTTCTACGGAACCCTCGGTACGCGAGTCCGACTCGCACTTGGCCGGTTTTTTTTATAATAGCGCTTTAATAACAACTAAAAACTGACTTTTTTTAATTACTTTATAGATACAAAGATCAACATGCAAAGAAAAATTAAATAGTGCTCATACGTGGTTCACACCGGGACTCGAACCCATTATCTTTGGATTACCGTACCCTTACCATGATTTAATGTGACCGTACAGAGAGCTAGAGACAGCATAAACGATTTGTATGGAGAATAGTGCAGCGCCCTAGAAGTTAAATAAATAAATAAATAAAATAAATATCAGACCACCTCACACAAATCAACCTAATCCCAAATTAAGCTCAAGAAGGCTTGTGTTATGGGTACTAGGCGACGATATACATACTTATATAGATAAATAAATACTTAAATACATAGAACATCCATGACCCAGGCACAAATATTCGTGTTCATCACACAAATATTTGCCCTTGCCGGGATTCGAATCCGGGACCGTCGGCTCAGTAGGCGGTTGCTTAACCACTGCACCAACCGCGTCGTCAAAAAAAAAGTTACATTGTAGAACTGTAAATTCTCCATAGAATTGGATCACGCGCTCGCTAGCGAGTACGATCACTGTAAACTCATGGTAAAGGTACCGTATCAACATCTCACTCACGCCACCGTCAACTCACATATGATCACAATTAATTTTTCTTTACGCGTTGATCATTGTATCTTTAAGCAATTAAAAAAGTGGTGTTTATTTACTCACATTAAAAAAAAAAAAAAAGAAAAATTGTGTCGATATAAAATATTAAAACTAACAAATTAATCCTAAGCTCGCACATTTCAGGAGTATACATAAATTTATACGAAAATTGGCAATGTTTCAATGGATACGAATCTTTACGTTTATTACATGTTAGGAGTTTAGTTGTTGATTCTTCAATAAATTCTATCATTATAATGAGAGCATTAAGGGGGAGAAAACGAAACCATTAAAGTTTCGTCATGTCCGTGAACGAATTTTACTCAAAAGCTACTCGATGTACAATCAGTAGGTACAACGGCGAAAATTGGCCGCTATATAGGTACTATGAACGTCGCAGTAATAATGAAATAATTTAATAACAGATCCTGCTAGTAGGTTACGAGCTCACAAGTGCAAAGTGCACTCAAGTCTTAGTTGGTCGGTAATTGTTTTTAGATGTCAATAATTTGACGGTGACGATGTCAGGTGTTAAGTTTATTATATGTACACATGGCTAGTTTTATTATGTGTTAGTGTACTTAAAAACAAGTAACGACCAAAGCACATTAATAAAGATTACCTTATCTGTAAACAAAAAATACTCAGTTTAGATACAAACAAAATCACTATCACTAAATAGTATAAAACAAAGTCGCTTCTTTCTGTCGGTCCCTATATGTATGCTTAGATCTTTAAATGACGCAACGGATTTAATGCGTTTTTTTTTAATAGATAGTGATTCAAGAGGAAGGGTATATGTATAATATATGCATAATTTATCAGCATTGCACCCATGCGAAGCCGGGGCGGGTCGATAGTAAATAAACAAATAAATAAACAATTTATTTTTATTTTTACTATAAATTGAACCTAGAGTTTATCTATTATAAGGAATAAACACGTATTACCAATTACTCTGAAACAAAAGCGAATCACATTCGTGTTACTAATTCAATAAGTTATTAGCCAGTGAATGAAAGGCGAGAATACTTATAGCATAATACAAACTAGGGGCCTGCAGGTGGCGGAGCGGTAATGGGTCGGCGGCTTGATGAATAGCCGACGACGTGGCACGGTTGCAAAATACGCCATTCTAACGCCGTCTCCTCTAAAATATTGCCATAATCGCCCGTTCAACATCAACTAATTCAATGTTTAGATTGATTTACTCCCCTTCTCCCGCGTTTACAAATGGTTTAATTTCGGTGTAAAAGAATGAGGATCCGAACTCCGGAAATTGGATCGGCCCTTTGAACTCTCACTTTATCGTCACACGTTATTTTATTCACAGAAACCGTGTACAATATTAGGTATGATGAACGGGAAAAATACATTACGTCTCGCCCAGATTCTTACCAAGTCAAGATTTATTGAGAGGCCTTTGATTTATGGTTGCCTCGCACATGGGTCTAAAGGATCGAAAATAGAAAAGAAAGTTTACTTTTTTGGCAAAAACAAAGAGATCCGCCCATTTGAGAGTTGCGAGTGGATATTTCTTTCCTACCATTTCTACTGAAATCTTTATATTGGATAGATCTTTTATCGCGTTGTTTCTGTATTGGGTTTGATTATTTTTTCACAGTTGTATGTACAGCTACTGAAAAAAGTATTGGGCATACCCAACCCACCGTAGAGAGTTTCTTTGAGATAAAATACAAAAAAAGTCGTACACTTACAGATTTAACTTTAAAGGTAAAATGAAAACCAAATTTAGGCTTTCTAATTCAATTTCAATTTAACATATAAGCATGGTTTTTTACTCTTGTGCTAAAAAAACAAACTTTCCGTGACACGTCTTGCGCCGCGCGGTAACTGGTATTTATAAATTTATGAAACAAGCAATGTGTATTTTTTTTAAAGTGGGTACACGCCGCAATTTTTATACTAAACCATTGATACAAGATCAAAGCATAAGGAATAATTCGATAGGTTGCTTGAGAGTGAGGCTGGCGAAATGGTTAACGCGCTAGACCGGAAATCCAGAGGTACCGAGTTCGATACCCGGTCTCTTCCACCTGGTAACTCATTTAAATTTTTCTTTTAGCTTTGATCAATGGTTTAATTACCCAATAGTTAAATGCGTTCTCCTGCCTTGTATCTATTCTCACCTTAACCTATTCGTTGATCCTATGTCGCGTCTTTAATATTCTAAATATTTTGATTGCTCAACATACCCGTCTTCTGAACATACGCCTCCCTACCCTAAAACAAGAGTGAAATGAAAAATTATTAGGCTTATTTTCATAAGCAAATATTTTAATGAAAAAACAAACATTTCGTACGGATTCATAAAAATTTTGACCATGACTGTACGCGATTGCTTAGAATTTAGTTTAGTTCGATATTTTAGTATCGTCTTACCTAGAAATATTTTATGCTGGCTGCGCCGCGCGGTGTTACCGTCCCATCTCACGGGAACGCTACATATTTTGGGATAAAAAGTAGCCTATGTATTAATCCAAGGTGTCACCTACCTTCATACCAAAATTAGTTAGCCGTTTGACGTAAGGAAGTAAGAAACATACACATCACAAACTTTCGTCATTATAATATCAATGTGATTAAACCCGCTTTTGGTATATTCTGAAAACTGACGGTCACTAGTTTACTACACATTATGTTTACGTTATTGCACGATATTATTAATAGCAACAATTGTATATGTAAGAACCACAGTATTGCGCACACTAAAATCCTGGTACTTATTGGAGACCCATCGATTTATCGCTGACTGTACGAGATTTCTTATTCTACAGAGAGCACTACTCTATCATATTCGGTAACCCGTTCAACTTCCAGAAAGAACGATTCCCGTTCAAAACTACTTCTTCAGCGCTGGTTAGGTACCTAAATCTATTTCCAGGCCGCAAGCTCACTCCAACTTTAGCAAACTTCTCAAACTCAATGCGATGTCGATCTAACGTGTTTTATCTAAAATCAATTCGAGTTAGAAAGACAAAACGTAAAACTTGTACTCGTTCGAGACGTGAGAGTTAATGGCTGGCTTTGCTTGAGTTTTCATAGCATTTTATTCACTGGAGTTTTTTTAGACTTGAACCGTAACGGGTTTTGCTAGATTTCACAACCAGTGAGTCAGACTTTGTGTGGGAGTACAGACCCGTTAACGAATTCTGAAATCCTCGATTCTTTAGCACCATACGGGTTTCATGTCAAATTGTTTCGCCGTTCAAGCAAGTCGTCTATAGAATACACTCCTGCTCTCTATGAGACAGGCCCCAGTTCCCAAGCAAGGTTGTTTTCAAGCGCACGCTACGTAAGCATCTGCCCGAACAAGAGCTCGATATATTTATTTATGAATTAAACTTACAAGATTCACACATTATTTTTACAAAACTATATTTCGAACTACACGCATTTGGTCTTTATTGTCAGTTTGCTCACTGGAGTTGCCACTCAATCGACACACAACACTTACGATAGGTACTTGTATCTGTGGCTTGAGAACAACCTATGCAACGTAATTTACATTTCCTGATCACTAGACTCGAGAAAAAAGCTTAAAACCGTCTTCCCAGTTGAACTTATTGTGTCCTCTTATTTAACTGTACGTGAAGCTACAAGTGTTCGAGAACAGGTCATACATACACGTCAGTCTATGTGTGTATATTTATATGTAAGTGTGTTTCACCATAGCGCAAAAACTACTCAACCGATTTTAGTCATTGAGGTGTCTATCATTTTTTTATTACAGTCCGGGTGACATAGGCTACGTTTTTAACAGACTTCAAAAAAGGAGGACGAGTGAGAGCTGAAATTCTACAGAAAAAAACAACAGATTTCAAAAATTCTTTTTTTGTTGGAAAGTTAACACTTCAGTTATTAACTTCATTGCTATATTATGTTTGAGAAAAGCACTATACATGCTTTAGCCGTGAAAAGGGCTTGCCGGCTTCGTCCGTCCATACCTACTCACCCGGCAAGCCCTTCTTTCCCGGCGCCTGTAATGTACAGTCAACCAAAAATGTGGTCTACCACTTTTCGACTCTATTTTGCATGTAATAGAGTCCAAAAGTGGTAGACCACTTTCTTTGCTGACTGTACTATCTAATACTGGAAGGTGCCCGCGAACTTCGTCCGCGTGGAAGAAAAAAACATCATAATCCTCTTTTTTGCTCCTGCGCAGCTACCCGTATAAAAAGAAGTTTGAAAACGGTCCAGCCATTTACGCGTGATAAAGGAACAGATCATTCAAAATGAATAGATCATTTTTATCATAGACTTATTTCAGTTCGTCCAAAAAAACCAACACTGGTTTTATAACATTGAAACAATATACAGCGCTTATGTGCAGTTTATAGACAAAGTGTCTCTAATAATTCATTTCATAATAACGAGATACAAATCCACTGTCAACGCTCAAACAGATTCAGCTTAGATAATGATGAAAGCCAGGCTCTCACTAACTAGACTGCCCGGGGCTGCACTGTCGCTCACTAACCGTATTATGCAAAATGTCTTCCTACACTAATATTAACTTCTCAATGAAATAATTTATTTCTAGCGTATCGTCGAATATAATTATGTTGAGTCGCTAATTGTACATACAAAAATATATTAAGACAATCTTACGCAAATCGACCTAGTCCCAAACTAAGCAAAGTTTGTAGGTAGGTACTATGGGTACCAGACGACGATATACATATATAGATAACATCCATGACCCAGGAACAAACATATTCGAATCCATCGCACAAATATTTGCCCTGGCCGGGATTTGAACCCAGGACCGCCGGCTCAGTAAGCAGGTGCGCTACTGACTGCGCCAACCGCATCGACACAATCAATCAAAAAAATCAAACTCGAGTCTATGTCTAAAAATGTATGACGATATAATTACTATAACGACTGAAGTTGGTTGTTTCGTTTAGAGAAAGCTTACTTTTTTTTTTTTTTTATGTCATAGGGGGCAAACGAGCAAACGTATCGCCTGATGGAAAGCGATTACCGTCGCCCATAAACACCTGCAACACCAGAGGAGTCACAAGTGCTTGCCTACACGGAGGACGAAGATAGAATGCCTCTATGCTAGTTAGTAATTTCACCGGCTATCTTACCCCCACACCGGAACACAACAATGCGAACATTGCTGTTTGGCGGAAGAATTTATTATAGAAGAATAGCATACTATAGAAGAAACAAGTCTTTGTTAGGAGCAGCAGTTTTGCGTAGCAGCTTTAAGGCTTTAAGGCCTAGCTATCGGGGTATTTAGAGTCTGGGTAGAGCAGACTAGACCTAGGCTCAGTCAGAGCTCATAAGGGTTATGGCGCCAGCGGACGTTAGTAAGTGGGTAAATCAACTTTTTTGTGTTGTTTACTTCTGCCCCAGTTGTCCAAGTGACATCTTCATACTGTTTATAGAAAAATGCTTAGGTTGGCCTAGGGACAAATTTTGCGTAACCATAGCAACAAGGTGCACTTAAAAGTTGATTCACCCAAGTATTGGTGGTCCTGGGATAGGTATTGGTGGCCTCGGATAGGTCCCTGGAAATCCCGTAAACGTGAGTTGAAGTTCAGCCAGGTGATTGCGACATTTTGATTGATAAGCGAGTTTCTTAGACTGGTTAAGTGAACTCCTAAGCATTTAATAGTTATTAATGATGTGACATTCGCAGGAAAAATCAAGCTTTATAATAGTAAAACAAAGACAGAAAAACACTTGAGAAATTTTGTTAATTCACAGGCTAAAATTAATTAGAAAGCGATGAAAAGATATTAGACGAAGAAATAATAAAATTAGAAATTAGAAAATAAATTACTAGAAATGTGAAATGGTTACAATAGTTGTAAGCATTCTTACATGTAAGACATTAAAATAACAAATTATATTTGTATATTAAAAGAAAATGACATCTAGTGATATTAAGAAACTTAACCTATGTAAATTTTATTTTCGCTACACTCACCCGTATTCGAGAAAACACAGCAACTTATTTACAAATTAATTGAGACATAGCGCAAGAACTGTACATACAAGTATTTGCTTTATTATGTTAACTCAGTAGCAATACATTTTTAAATAATAAAAGTATAATACAGTATACAGTACAATCAAATAGATTTTCGCATCACTCACCCGTATTCGAGAAAACACAGCAACTTATTTACAAATTAATTGAGACATAGCGCAAGAACTGTACATAAAAGTATTTGCTTTATTATGTTTACTCAGTAGCAATACATTTTTAAATAATAAAAGTATAATACAGTATACAGTACAATCAAATAGTTATTATTTACACTTTAACTTACAACAACGTCGTCAAACCAAAGCACGCCGTGTTCCTTTTTTCACGATCTTCTATTGTTTTTTCAATGAGTTCTTTTTCGGCCAAAGAGGTTTGGTTTATTAAAAATGTAAATAGTTTATAATGTAGTAATAAGTATTTTTACGATAAAATTAAAGTTCTTAATTAGAATTGTGTTTTCAATCAATAAGATTGTATTGTTTTAGTATTATGTGTAGTTATTAAGTAGCGTGTGTTTTGTAACGATGCAACAGCATAAATCATGACATCGAATATACGTCACATATATTTAAACTCAGACTTAAAAAAAGTACAATTAGTGACGCTGTGGATTTCAGAACCACAGTAGGTATGCTATCAAAACTCCTAGTTGTAACACTTCTAACAATAGTAAATTTATAATGAACCTTTGATACAAAGGTCTAAGCTCACAGAAAAATTTAAATGCTTAACCTGAACCTAACCTGGTACTTTCGGATTGCCGGTCTAGCGCGTTAACCTATCCGCCACCCTAACGCCCAAGCAACCTTTCGATTTTTTCCTTACGCTTTGTTTGTTGATCTCTGCACTGTTTATTTCACCAGGTCTCTTCCACCAGGTTACACATTTAAATTTTTCTTTGACCTTTGATCTTAATATCAATGATTTAATATAAAAAATGTGGTGTGTACCCACATTAAAAAAATGAGACATTACATAATTCATAAATTTATAATTTTATAATGCTTATATTAAGCTCTTATCGAGCTTCTAAACTATCTCCAACAGTTCCTTTCATAATACCTATAAGATGCACTCTTTGTAAACGCTCAAACAGTTTCAGCACAAATAATTATGACGCTACTAGGCTAACTAACAAGATTGCCTGGAGCTACACTGCCTCTTGCTAACCGTATTATGCAAAATGTCCTCCTACACAAATCTGTCTAGCATTATTAATATTACTGCATATCGAAGTCAAGCCTTTGATGACGATACTCATCACAGTATGCTCAGTGCTTATCGTATTGAATGATATATCAACCGAATGATAATAATAACCTGCGTACCGCCTGACCTGAGGTAACAGTCACATTGAGGTTACGGCGGATGACATTTTTCTATTGCAATAGCCAAAATAAATAGTCCTTTTAATAGCCCGGTTTTTTCTTTAACAAATCAAAGCAATAGGTCAACCACCTGCTGGGACCAGTTCATGGATGTATCATCTTATTGATATGATCAGGAACGGGTCCCAGCAGGGCTACAGCCACAGCAAATTTCTCCAAGGGCCCTCTACGTGTTGGATCCCTATCCTCAAGCAAGCCTTCCAAAATAGCGGGACGTATGAGCCAATGACTCAAAAATGGGAAATAATAATAGTAATAATAACTAGTGGCCCGCCCCGGCTTCGCACGGGTGCAATGCTGATAAATTATGCATGTATTATACTTATTAGACTGAGAGACTATTATAATATTGATTTTAAAATTAAAAATTGAAACCTGACATAAATATTGTATAGATTTAGCTAGTAAGCATGCAATGTATTAACCCTAAGACTTATTCTAGAGCATGTCAATGAAATAAATGATATTTCAATTTCAATTTCAATATAAACCTTCCTCTTGAATCACTCTATCTATTAAAATCCGTAATCATACATAGGGGGTGTGTAATGATAGATATAACAACGTTTCGTATAATTTCAATAGATATATAACAACATTTGATATAAGGTTTCATTTGATATAACTACATTAAGTAGTTATAATTTCATCGGGTATAATTTCAAATAGTATAAAACACATAACATTATTATTTATTTAATTTGTATAAGTACGTATATCGTCGTCTAGTACCCATAACACAAGCCTTCTCGAGCTTAATTTGGACTAGATCGATCTGTGTGAGGTCCGGTCCGGTTGTTCAGGTTCCAAGGACAGGTAGATTATTACTCAACATCACCATATCAGCCTAGATTCTCAACAACGATCGGTCGTGCGCCGCCCTCATCCAATTTCTACCCGCGAAACTAACCAGGTCGTCGGTCTACCTTGTTGGGGACCTCCCACGCTGTGTCTTCGGATTCGTGGTCGCCACTCAAGAACCTTTCTGACCCACCGGCTACCGGTTCTACGAGCAATGTGCCCCGCCCTGATTGCTTCGCCCTGCTGTGCTTACTGTGCGCTATGTGTAGATTATTACTATAATCTACACATAGCGCACATTGATCGTAGAACCGGTAGCCGGTGGGTCACAAAGGTTCTTGAGTGGCGAACAAATTTCGTCTCTATGGAAACCCGAATACATGGGACATTTTACTAAACACTGAATAGTTTTTACAAGCTTTTATTTAACTTGCAATGTATGTATGTAATTATGTATGAATGTAACATAATAACTATGTACTTACACAAAAAAATAAAATAAAATTAAAATAAACTTAAACAAATTTAGGAAATTGCTCCCCTGCGGCTGGCAACATTTCCTCGGTGAACGTACTCGCTACTCGCTAGCGAAAGCGTAAAAGATTTGTACGAGACTTCCGGTTCGTGTCTCAAGATGGCCGCATGCGTTTAAGTTTTGCTGTTCATTATTTATTCATTTTTGTTGTTCAATGTGTAGTATTGATAGCGTATTGTGCAGTGATCTAACGTATGAGTGAATAGCTAATGAAGAATTCAACTTGAAGCGTTCATAGCCCTTCCTGGGTCAAGGCCCGTTAGTCCACGTGTTTTTTTTTGTAAATCGCTATCACTACAAAAAGCAAGAAAGTGATCGAGTACTTTAATGTGACTTTAATAAATTCTGAGTTTATTTGTGTTCCGGTTTTAGCTGATGGTGAAAGCAGCCAATGCTATAATAAATAATAATAATAAAAAAGATTTGTACGAAGAATAACACTGTGCCCCTACCGGTTACTTTGTGGAACTACAATTCTCCATACAAATGGTTTACGGAGTCGCTAGCGAGCGAGTAGTGTCACTGTCAACTCATGGTAAAGGTACAGCAAGCAGCGGTAGTGCTATGCAGTATGTCAGCACTACTGCACATAAAGAGACGGGTAATTGTCTCGCGCGAGAAAAAATCGCGTGTAAAAGTTATGCTAGACGTGCTGATACGTTGTGCGAGCCTTTTGGTGAGCTCCTTATGAAAGTTGCGGGCACTGGGACCCTAAATGGACCCAAACAGTACAAAATTAAACGAATGTCACTGTTCTGTATATGAATGTATGTTCGGATGGAATCTTGCAACTCAATTTTGAAGCAATTGTGCATACCTACCGAGCTACCTACTTAACTTTGATGATGGTACAGATGATATGGTACCACGGTGCTGGTTTGATGATGGAGCCGGAAGGTCGCCCTAGAAACTCTAATAGAAACAATCCTACCTACCGAGTTTGGGGTTTTTCTGGTCTCAGTGAGCAATTTATGGATGTTCAAAGAAAAGTATAGCTAGCTATAAAAGCTTGTCACAAAAATGAAAATTTACACCGAAACTTATTTAGACTGGAATTTAAAAAAAAAAAACAAAATTGAAGTCACATATTTCATCAAAAATGTTTTTTTTCTTTGTTCATGACATATTGAGCTGATTTTATTCGTATAACTACAGTTTGTACAATTCAACACCAGTCGCATCCCCTATTCCTCTTGAACAAAACGCCAAATGCACCGCATCGGCTCTAAATCGCTAAGTACATGCGCACCGTCACGTGCACCTGCCCATAGATCATGGTCCGCAATAGAATGCCCCGTGCATCCGGCCCGCCGGCTATTTATCAACCTGGCGGCCATTAACGGGCCCCAACACGCCAGATTAAAATGTTAACCAACCACCCTTTGTCTTCGCTGCATTTACAATCGGGTAACGGGTAAGTTAGGGGCGATTTTATCCGAGTCGTGTTACTTGGATAAACAGAAATCATTAGGACGGTAGATTGATGGGGATTGAAGCAGTTAAAAGGGATTTGAAGTGAAAATGTTCGATTCATGTAGATTTAGGGATAATTTTGTAAATTTTCTCGCTAATTCTCAGCAACACATTAAGCCTCAATGAAAAATATTAGTCTAGTCCCTATTTAACCGCAATGAAGAATATCAAAGGATCTGTTTAAATCACTTGAAACTTTATGACCGTCCCATATTATGTGCTTAGAAATACACTTATGTTTGTTTCAAAATCAAGCGAGTGCTAATGCGAACGAATGATGTGCACTATTTTCGACTGCAAATTGAAGTTTGATATATGTTTATTTTACCTATTTATTCAGCTTGTAATGTACACTATAACGTAATATAAAAAAAACAATAAAGTGCCATTTTGATAGAGGGAGCTACCTATGTTAAAAAGAAATAAATTAAATAGGTACATTTTGTTCATCAGTTACTACTAGATTTTCCGTATTGTATTAGCAATTGGGATTACAGTTATTAGAAAGGTTACTGGAACATAGGAATAACAATCATGAAAGTTACCTACAATAAAATAACAATCAGAGGTAACATGGTGATCTTATTGCTAAATATTGATCTCATCCAGACACCTTTTAAAACAGTTGTTTGGATTGAATAGCGCTCTTTCCGTATTTGTGATGTGTATTTTCTAACAAACGATTTTAATTATGCCAATATTGAATTGAAATTAGCGCGTTGTGGACAGTGGTGGCAGACAAATATTTAGAACACAGCATTTTCAATTAGCTGCGCCCAAAGCAAAACCAATATGGCGCGTAAAGTTAATAAGTAATTGTCTGTGAATACCGTATAATATATTATTGAAACGTCATAAACTAACATTAGGACATACTTTGTGATGCGGGCTGTAAACTTCGTGATGTTGGACCGAAATGGTTTAATTTTTTTTTACGTTTTCAACCCTCATATCTCCGCCATTTTTAATAATTTCTAGAAACTGAATCGAATAGAAATAGAATTAATATATATTAAACTAAGATATCTTTATTTCCAGACAACTTCGGTCCATAGTGTGTTAGCACAAATGAAAAAGATTAATAACTATGTTAGTAGGTACCTACATAAAAACTGTTTATATTAAGTATCAAACCTATTCACAAACTTTCATGAGAATCGGTTGAGCAGTTGACCTGTTGGCGAGAACATCGGCACATCCGGACATATGAAATCATTTTTGACCAATCTGAAACGGAGACGCTTCCCTCGCTTCGCTCGCTCGGTCGACAAAGGGCATCCCAGAAGAAAAGAGAGCATTTTTAAATATCGAACTGACAAAATATTTTTAAACTGTCATTCAACCACGAATGACAAATATCTGTCGAAAATTGTAAATGAACTAATATTTGTAAGTAGAATTCAATAATAGGAAAATTTCCTACATACTACTTTACAGAAGGGGTGCGAGGAAAACGTTTGTATCGAATAATAAAAAGTCTAAAAGTAACGGAACGGTAAAATTTCAAAAAGATACCAGGAAGATCACTTGTTATTTGGCGGCTTGAAACATGAATAAGGTGAAAAAAGCCGGTCAAGTGCGAGTCGGACACGCGCACCGAGGGTTCCGGATGAACTTTAAAAGCACTGCATATTACTCTACCGATTTTTTTTTTCTTTATTAAAATAAAAAAAAGGGTTTGATCACAGTTGATCATGCCACCCTTATAGTTACAGACACGCCATAACTCTAACGAAATTATAAACTGTACTGAGCAACAAACTTAACTTTACCGTTGAAAAACTACGTGCTTTAAATAAAGACTTTTTATTTCTTTAATTACAAATGTATAGTTTTCAGATTTTTCCCCATACTTGCACTGAAAAAAAAAAGGTTCGGTAACAGTAGCCCAAATAAATTTATGAAACATGTAATGTCTCACTTTTTTAATGTAGGTACACACCACAATTTTTATTTAAACCATTGATACAAAGATCAAAGCTTAAAGAAAAATTTAAAATGGAGTTACCAGGTGGAAGAGTCCGGGAATCGAACCCGGTACCTCTAGATTGCCGGTCCACGTTAACCACTTCACTACCCTACTTCCAAGTAACCTGTCGAATTTCTCCTTATGCTTTGTGTGTGTGTCGATCTTTGCATTGTTCATTTGAAAGGTTTTACACCTTAGCAACCTCTATGTGAATACGCTAATATCCACATCTTACCGCACCACTTTACAGCAGAGAACGAGCAAGCGAGAGAAGGTGCTGCTATTTTTATAAATTTATGAAACATGTCTAATTTTTTTTAATGTGGGTACACACCACAATTTTTATTTAAACCATTGATACAAGGATCAAATTTTTCTTTGAGCTTTGATTTTTGCATCAATGGTTTAAATACAAATTTTGGTTAAAACTAAGCACAATTTGGCTGTTTCTCAAGTAGTTTAAACTAGTTGAGCTATTTATATTTCAGTGTTTGACGGTATTACTTGCCAAATTTCAAAGTTCTAGGTCAACGGTAAATACGCTTATACGTTTATTTTTAAAATTTTTGCCGTATCTTTTTACGGTAATTTAGAAGTTTTATTTTTGTTACAAGTTCAAGGGCCTGCAGACTTGAGTATATGGTTTTAATTTCAACTCGATACTTTCACGCGTTCCCGAGATAAAGGGCCTTGACGGACGGACGGATGGACGCTCGGACAACAAAGTGATCTTAATTGTTCCATTTTTTCCTTTTGAGGTACGGAACCCTCAAAAGTACCTGAGGACACTCCTCCTATCTATCAGACCCGTGGCATATGACCTAAATTTGATATTATTATTTTGAATCAAAGTAAACGACCTGACCTATATTTTCTGCTCCCAAATACATTATAGACGGTGTCGAAAACCTACGCAAAAATATTGATCACAGTTTTCATCGTTGATTATGAAAGGTGAATGAAACTACGCCGAATGTGGAGGAATTTAAATGTTTTGGTCGCTATGCAAAAAGTAATACAAAACGCAAGCAGATACGCCCAAATCAAATCATTGATTGGATTTCAAGCATCGGGGGACCAGATTTGAAGTTTATGTATTACTTGCACGGCAAATACTGCCGTCATATCGAAAAAGGGCGCATCTAACATTTTTGTCAAAAATGAGTTCTATACATATTCGGAATCAGCAAAAAAAGGCGGATCTACCAGTATTTTTAAATTTGACTAAAGATGAACAGAACCCTGTGAAACCTACAATCAAAAAGGACGTATCTGCGGGATACCGCTTATAAAACGAATGAGAAAAGACATTTCTGATGTATGCTAAAATAAAAAGACACATCTAAGCAAAAGCGTTTTATTATTTTACAAAAATATGGAAATTTTCATAAAAAGAAATGGCACTTCTACACGATAATATGAAGAAAAGACGGTTCTGTGTAGTTGCGCCTTTTCATCTTAGTGAAATCACCATTTAAGTCGCAATAAGTCAGGCGCAAGTGTCAGTACCGTCTTTTCTACGTAGTATAGTTAAGCGTGCGGGGTAAAGGGGGCTCGCGGTTGGATATCAATTCAATCAGATGCGTCCAGGCAGTTGAAGGAAATTAAGGTTTTCTTTAAATTATCATCATAAATTTAAGACTCAAACTCCTGTCAGTGTAGCTGATATAGTATGTTATGTATACTCTAACAGGGTGTTTTTTATTTAACCCACGCCATAATGCGGATTTTTAGTGGTACTACTTTACTGGCAACGACACATTTTTGGTAACTAACGTTGAAAGTCAGTGAATGTCACTGATGTAAACAAAGAGGAAACAGGACTAGATATTCCATTTTAGTATTTTTAATAATAAAGCAAAAACTGTTCATAGTGATAAAAGTCAAGTTTTTTCAATAGAATTCAGTAATTATTTCGCAAGAACAACGAAGGATTGAGCAGCATTCCGGTAAACAATGTTTTCAGTTTAGTCTGTGATAAATCGCTACTGACGTTTAATAATATAACGTTTGCACATTATTGCCATATGAAAGCTGTTTGTAGCGCCACTATCCCTGGACCGGACCGGACTTATGGTGTTCAACCATTTACTGTTAAATGCTTCGCCAACACCACATTTCGAAGGCTTTCAGTACCTTCCTGTACCTTTGCGTCATGATCGATTTTCACACCCATAGAAAACTATGCACCCCATAAAAGTTTTCGTTTGTTATTTTTTTTATTTTCTGGGATATATTTGCAGTCATTAAATTATTTTTATTTTTAACAGCCACGTTTGCTAAATATTCTTGCTTTGATGTCTGGTGTACATTTTGAGTCTACTGTAAGTAATAAATATATATAAATATATTAGTTTGCTTTTCTTTAAATTAAAAGGGTTGTCGTATTAAAATATCAGGTACATTTTCTTCAAAGGAGACAGGTACAATTATTAAAAAATTGGGCAAGTGCGAGTCCGACTCGCGCATGAAGGGTTCCGTACCTATACATATATATAATCTATAACAAGTTTGTTGTATGGGAGCCCCCCTTAAATATTTATTTTATTTTATTTTTAGTATTTGTTGTTATAGCGGCTATAGAAATACATCATCTGTGAAAATTTCAACTGTCTAGCTATCACCGTTCTTGAGATACAGCCTGGTGACAGACGGACGGACGGACGGATGGACGGACGGACGGACGGACGGACGGACGGACAGCGAAGTCTCAGTAATAGGGTCCCGTTTTTACCCTTTGGGTACGGAACCCTAAAAAAATTGGGCAAGTTCGAGTCCGACTCGCGCATGAACGGTTCCGTACCATAATCTATAAAAAGTTTGTTGTAGGGAAGCCCCCCTTAAATATTTATTTTATTTTATTTTTAGTATTTGTTGTTATAGCGGCAATAGAAATACATCATCTGTGAAAATTTCAACTGTATATCTCCGTTCTTGAGATACAGCTTGGTGACAGACGGACGGACGGACAGCCAAGTCTCAGTTAATAGGGTCCCGTTTTTACCCTTTGGCTACGGAACCCTAAAAACGGCCATATAGAAAATGCATATGTACATAAGCTAAAATCAGTTGCTTCAAATGGCATTTGACGTTTTCGGAAAAAATACACTTGTACTTTTTTATTAAAACAAATAAAAAGTCGTCAATGCTTTGTAGGTAAACTTATTTGTAGGTAACGTTATAAAAAAAAAAGCAATTGCCTACTTCCTTCACTTCAACAATAATGTACCAGGTGTTAGGGCTGGTCAAAAATCAATAATCAAAATGCGTTACAGACGTATCTTCTTTTTTCTTTTTAAGTAGGTCGATGTTTTACTTACAACCTACGTTAAAAGCAGTAAATGGCTAAATGCGTCCTTTTTATTTCGTTAACTAAAATGCGCTATGCGTATTATTACTAAGTAAAAAAGACGTTTTAATAAATTACTACGCTGAAAAGATGTTTCTAGCCAGACACGTCTTTTTACTGTAGTATAAAAGTATTTATTTGTATTTTTTTTACTAAGAGAAAAGATAAAATATCATTTATTTATTATTAAATGTTATCCAAATTGGATTTTGCATATCAACCCCTATAGCTCAAATGCTTTTACACGTTTTTGCATTAAAACAGTATCACATTTTTTATTTTCTTTCACGAAGCGAATTTTTTAATTTCAAATTTACAAAATATTTTTTTTCTCCGTTTTCAAGTTTATGTAGAAGCGCCCTATTTCGGTATGACGGCAGAATATTTGTTCTTGGGTCATGGATGTTATTTATATATGTATTTATACAGTATATTATGTATATCGTCGTCTAGTACCCATAGTACAAGCTTTGCTTAGTTTGGGACTAGGTCGATTTGTGTGTATGATTGTCCCTTAATATTTATTTATAATAATCTAAAAAAAAATGGGTACAGAGACCATGTTAGAGCTAATTTGATTAAAAATACGCATTTTTATTGCCGCCTTTATTATTACCGTCGATTATGAAGGTAAATAAGTAATATCGCGATAGACCCGTTATAATTAGTGTTAACTAAATTATAATTTGATTTGATTTTATTTGATCATTATATTGATAAAACCCCAGTAGCGTGGCATTAAATGGGACTAAGCAATAATTCTACTGTTTTCAATGAATATTGTACACCAAGACGCAAGTGGTAAGTATTTAGTACTTATCACTCTTATCGGGCAAGCCAGAGTATTTCCTGATAAGCACCTACCGCCTACCGCTGGCGTCTCCTTAGCGATGCATCGCAAAAAACTGTGAGAGATAAATCTTTCTCTCCATCATAATAGAAATAGATGGGAACGTCTTTCAGAATATTCATTCGATAATGACACCAAACCGATGTGCTTTTTTAACATCCTGCCATTAACGTGCAACGGCAGCTTGTTAGGAAAGCATCGTATTGTGTTCGCCACTAGATTAAGAGGTCCTTAAAAATACAAAATGATACTGATTTGTTGGGATCTGTTCACTAACTGCTCATAGTTGCAGAACACGACTTCGGGTCAATAAATAATTATCTTCTAAATCGGCATCTTCATTGCTGAAGGTCGTGTCTTACTTGAAATATGAATGGTCGTCACTTGATGCGCTATGATTTCCCATTTGTTTGTATCCTCGGCGATCTTGATAGCATTAGGTATTGACAGGCCAGTGAGCGTCTTTTTTAAGATTTGACCAACGGGTAGGCGATCCACCGCGCAGTCTTTTCCCGTCTACCTGACCAATAACTTCCATCAGTTGTTCCAGATTATACGGGTTCCTGCGAGTAACGTGTCCGAAGTAGTTTAATATCTGCTGGAAGCAGATAGTGGACAGCCTTTTGGTTGTTCCGAGCTCCTTGAGAATGGACACGTTGGTTCGGCGTTCAGCGGTCCACGGGATTCGCAACATACGCCTCCAACACCACATTTAAAAAGCGTCAATCTTCGCTCTTTCTTTCTGTTTCATTGTCCAGGATTGTTCAGGACAAAATTGAGGAAATCAGCGCTCGTACTATGTATTTATTAATTATTATTCCATGTTGCACACTAGTCTTCAAAAAAATTACGTATTTTTTAGGTATTTTATTTATTTATTTATTCAAATTAGTTGCACAGCATTACAGTAATTAAAGTAAGGCACTGTGAACTTCGTTGAAGGTCATTCAGGTATACGCACCGACCTCGTCACATTCTGATGAGGAAGTAGAGGCTATGTATGAGGACGTAAGTAGGGCCATACATACTTCCAAAACCTACTTCACTGTTGTTATGGGGGACTTCAATGCAAAGTTGGGCAAGAACAGCGGTGATGAGTTGAGAGTGGGGCAATTTGGATACGGGCAACGGAACCCTAGGGGACAGAGGCTGGCCGACTTTCTAGAGAAAGAGGAACTCTTCATGATGAACTCTTTCTTCCAGAAGCCGCCTCACAGGAAATGAACCTGGATAAGTCCCGATGGTTCCACGAGAAACGAGATTGACTTCATCATGACCGACAAGAAACGGATTTTCAGTGATGTGTCTGTGATCAATAGGGCCAAGACCGGCAGTGATCATCGAATCGTAAGAGGCACACTGAATATCAATGTTAAATTGGAAAGGTCCAGTCTGAAGAAGTCTACGCTCCGACCTACTCAGGCCCATATTCAAAACCCCGAGAGCTTTCAACTCGAGATCTCCAACCGCTTCGCTTGTCTGGAGAACTTTGTCTCAGTGGACGAGATCAACGACGGGCTAGTGGAAACTGTCCACACGGTAGGGTCTAAGTTTTTCAGACCCCGCCGTAAAGATAGACCTCAGAAATTGTCTGATCGAACCTTAAACCTCATGGCTGAACGACGCTCGCTACAGTTGCAGTCTCCCGATGACGCGAGGTCATATAGGCAGCTCAATAGACGTATATCGAAGTCCTTTCGACATGATCTGCGGCTCTTTAACCGTGTTAAAGAGACCATTGAGCAAAACAAAGGCTCCAAAGTGTTCGAAAAGGACAAGTCTATTGGACAAAGCCAGCTGACCAAGCTGAAACGGGAAGATGGCAGCATAGCGTCGACCAAAGCAGAGGTTCTAGGCGAGATCGAGAGGTTCTATGGTCAGTTATACACTTCAGTCGCAAAGCCCGTTGACAGCTTGGTAGGCGATCAAAAGAGCCAAGCTGTCCCGACATTATACCGAAGACATCCCGGACATCAGTCTGTACGAGATAAGGATGGCCCTGAAGCAGCTTAAGAACAACAAGGCGCCGGGCGAAGACGGAATAACCTCAGAGCTTCTGAGCGCGGGTGGAACACCGGTACTTAAGGTCCTCCAGAAGCTCTATAATTCCGTCTTGTCCGAGGGCAAAACGCCTGAAGCATGGAATAGAGGCGAGGTGGTACTGTTCTTCAAAAAAGGTGATAACAGCCTATTGAAGAATTACAGGCCCATCACGCTTCTAAGCCATGTTTAGAAGCTGTTTACAAGGGTCATCACGGACCGTCTCGAACATAGACTTGATGACTTCCAGCCTCCCGAACAAGCCAGTTTCCGAAGAAGCTATAGTACCATAGACCACATACATACGCTGCGGCAAGTTATACAGAAGACTGAAGAGTATAACTTGCCATTATGCTTAGCGTTTGTGGACTATGAGAAAGCCTTCGATTCGGTGGAAACATGGGCGGTGCTCGAGTCACTTCAGCGATGCCATATTGACTATCGGTACATTGAAGTGTTGAAGTGTTTGTATAATAACGCCACCATGTCGGTCCGAGTTCAGGAGCAGAGCACAAAGGCCATTCCATTGAGAAGAGGCGTAAGACAGGGGGACGTTATATCCCCGAAACTGTTTACGGCCGTTATGGAAGACGCCTTCAAGCTCCTGGAATGGCAAGGACTTGGCATCAACATCAATGGCGAATACATCACTCACCTTCGGTTTGCCGACGACATCGTAGTCATGGCAAAGTCGATGGAGGAACTCAGCGTGATGCTCGATGACCTCAATCGAGTTTCTCAACGGGTGGGCTTAAAAATGAACATGGACAAGACGAAACTCATGTCAAATGCCAAGGTTGTGCCCATCATGCCCATCCCAGTCTCTGTTGAAAACTCGGTACTCGAAGTTGTTGACTCATACATCTACCTAGGACAAGTGGTCCAATTAGGTAGGTCCAACTTCGAGAAAGAGGTCAACCGCTGAATCCAACTCGGCTGGGCAGCGTTCGGGAAACTACGCAATGTCTTTTCATCCGACATACCTCAGTGCCTCAAGACGAAAGTCTTCAACCAATGTGTGTTACCAGTGATGACTTACGGCACCGAAACGTGGTCTTTCACTATCGGCCTCATCTCAAAGCTCAAAGTCGCTCAACGTGCAATGGAGAGGGCTATGCTCGAGGTGTCTCTACGTGATCGAATCAGAAATGAGGAAATCCGTAGACGAACTAAAGTGACCGATATAGCTCACCGGATTAGCAAGTTGAAGTGGCAATGGGCAGGCCACATAGCACGCAGAGCAGATGGCCGATGGGGCCGAAAAGTGCTCGAGTGGAGACCTCGGACCAGCAAGCGCAGCGTAGGACGTCCACCTACAAGATGGACAGATGACCTTATAAAGGTCGCCGGAAGGCGCTGGATGCAGGTCGCTTCCAACCGGTATATATGGAAGTCCAAAGGGGAGGCCTATGTTCAGCAGTGGACGTCCTATGGCTGAGATGATGATGATGATGACTGTGAACTACAAAATCATACATAAAATAAACTTAAATTTAGTTGGATTTAGGCGAACGTAACAGCGTGGCTCCGTTGCGTCGTCTGATCTGGCGCAGGATTCGGCAGATTGCCCCGGAACTGCCGAAACACAATACCCTTCGGCCAGAAGTCTGCACTTGCGATGGTGTCCTGCAGCGGCCGCGGCACCACAAACGAGCTGAAGTGCACGTAGTGGCGGGACTGCAGCTGATGCACCC
This sequence comes from Apotomis capreana, assembly GCA_947623375.1. Classification (NCBI taxonomy): domain Eukaryota; kingdom Metazoa; phylum Arthropoda; class Insecta; order Lepidoptera; family Tortricidae; genus Apotomis; species Apotomis capreana. The sequence continues at coordinate 5,693,393 of OX392508.1, read as the reverse complement.
TCAGCGAGAAGCCAGTCTTCCGGCAGACGTACTCCACCACATCGTCAGCCACGGCGGAGTGATGCAAGCGCGACACATAGAGCGCCTTACTCGGTGTGGCAATCCGAAGACCAGAACCAACCGGCTCGGCAGTGCCACTCAGAGTCTTATACCTACCAACGAGTATTTAAACAATGAATCAATTAAAAATAGGTAGAGTGATAATAATTGGTACTGTTATGCATTGACGAGTTTTTTTTAAGTTTAATTTCGCTTAAAGTGCATCTTAAATCGTGCTCTACATTTAGCCGGTTTTAAGCCTTTGTTTTTAATGTCACGAAAGTCGAAAAAGTTAGATTAGGTTTTAAGTATACGGTTCATTTGTTACCCCCACAGAATAGGTGATTTACTCCCACGGGGGTAAACTCCAAGGTTCGGAACCGCTGCTTTATAGGATCACTTTGTTTTCTGTCTGACATCAAACGTGACAGTCAACGTAATCATAAGATAATCAAAACCCTAATGGTACTTTCTATAAAAGTTAAATTTGTCCTCAATCCTATATTTTCGTTACAGCAATATTCAATGTTTTCATAGTTTGTACGCACCCTCTGTGCGCGAGTCTGACTTGCAATTGACCGGGCTTTTTTTTTTAATTCTAGCGTAAAAGTTCGAAAATCCTGCTATATAATCTTGCACGCATAATACTTCATAAATTCACTATGATATATATAAACGTTCAACTTTATTGCTTTTTCTGCTGCAGTTACAAATCGATTTGGCTTTAAGCCAATCGCATGATTTTAATAGTTCCTCTGAGCCGACCAGCCTTGCGCACATTTTACGCTTAAGTGTGACCATTTTGTTTGCACTCGTAATAGCATTATCTTTATTTTCCTCTTCGGTATTATTGGAGTCAGTAAATTACGTCCCAATAATTTTTATTTCGATGTAGCTTTTATGAGAAACACTTGTTATATTTATTCGGTTGGCGTTGTGTACGATCTCATTGAAGAAAACTGTACTGTTGTGTGGTTTTGACCTCATTATCATAATAGTGAAGCGTGTTTCATAAATAAGTTGTCATTTTGCTGGATGATCAGCTCTAAGGCCTTTGATAGAAATGGCGTTTATCTGGCATTTGTTCGAATCTCAGTTTGTCAGGTAAACGTTTTCTTTAATGAGATCGTACACAACGCCAACCGAAATACTATAAGGACTATTACATCGAGGTTGAAAGGCGACGACGGCAGTTTCGGTTCGGTTTAAAGAATTTATTATCATAAGAACCAAATTACATGTTCACTTAAATGAGAACTTACAAGCTAAACAAGTTAATCAATAATTAGTAGTAACAAGTAACATGCAGAAGCAACATCAAAAGTTTATACACGCTCTTAACTCTTAAGTAATAGGCATATAATTGCGTAAAAAAATAAATAAAATTACAAGACATCAATTCTATCGAAGACATATTTTTTAAGTTGTTTCTTGAACATATTCATAGAATTTGAGTTTCTTAAATCTATAGGTAAATTGTTATAGAGTTTTACTCCTCCATGCGTCAACGTTCTTTTGCCTTAAGAATCTGTTCGAGATCTAATCCGTTTTAGTTGCTCAAAGTGTTTTAGCAGTTTAAGCGACATAATAGGATATATTGAAATAAATAAAGTACCGAAATTAGCAGATTTCCTTCGGGTTAATAATGATCTCGGTTTTGTTGCGGTCTGACTATTATTATATGGCCGATATTTTAGGCCGTTCTCGGTGAAACTGGGACACTTTTACCTGACCTTTTTACCTGAATCCATAATACAGTAGCAACATCGGTTGAATCAATTATACTTACATAAAACAATAACGGTATGGGTTCTTAAATAACTTAACCTGCGAAGAAATGAGAAATATCGTTTAAAGTAATTATAGCTCTCCTCTAAATCTTATAACTATATTTGTCGCTTAAACTTAACCTTTTATATAAATAAGTGCCAAAATGCCATTTTGAACCCAAACTTTTGAGTTGACAATGTCTAAAAAACGTATCTAAACAAATAAGTAATAAAAAACGACCACTACAAAAGTGTCTCTAGAAATCCGATCAATTATTTTAGTCTATTAGGCCCTAATTTGACATCATTTCGGCTTTATCATGGCGATATAAGAGACAAATATAAATATATTGTTTTTTTCCTGGCTAATCCTATAAACTCAACGAAGAAAGAAAATGTAAAGTAAACTTGAGTAAACAAATATAAATACTACGCTCAACTTATTCCAAGTAATGTCATTATTCACTGCGCTTCGCACTCCACAAGTGCATTAGGTATCTAATATCGCAGAATTGAGTACTAACTAATGTAAAATAATTGCTTTAATCAACGTATTAGTATTTGCATGTTGTGTTTGGACAGCTGAATTACTAATCAATGCAATATACTAAAACACCTGTAATCTGACCCTATTCAAGCAATAAATGATTTATGATTGCCGCTAGCCGCCCAATTCTATAAAGCATTGCATTATAATATTTTCTCTTTCACTGTACAGTTTTACGGTAAGTGGAAGAGAAAACGGTGAAATTGCAAGAAAGGATACAATAAGGGGATAAAAGGTATTTCGCGATATCATCTCTATTCATTGGTATAATCGTGGAATATTTTTTTGGGATCGTATTCGGTAATGTTTTGATAAAATTTGGTATGGGCTTTCAGGACGTTTGAGATCGCGACATTACGATTATGGCGATTGTACCTTTTAAAACAGACTTTTGCCGTCGTTATTACGACACGATATGGTCTGGAAAATTTACTTTATTGTTTACATTGAAAAAAATAATTAGAAAATTGAGATGAAAAAAAGAGTAGGTAGGTACCTCAATTCTAGTGAGTCTATTAAGAACTTCTAAATGTAATATAACATTTTATTAAGAGGGCAAGTCATTGTGTGCAGTATTATCGTTCCATTGTAGACGATAGTTCATATATATAGTCAAGAGTCTCTCAATTTAAGGAGGGTACGGCCGGCACATAAAATTGAAATCATATAAGATGAAGTATGACCCTCGTAGATACATTTGGAGCTTTAGATGTTGAATTAAATTACCATTTATTAACTCAGGTACATTCCTGAGCAGCAGAATACTTACTCAACGTTTGTACTTATGATTGCGTACTTTCTTTATCTTTACCTACTGTGATAAAAATATAATGTTGCCGTCATCAAAATTAAAAATGCACTCCGAAAGCGCATTTGTTATGTCAATAAAGATTTACAATAAATTACAGGACAATTTAAAAAATGAACAGAATGACAAAATATTTTTCAGTAACCTTAAAAACTTCCTTATACATAAATGCTACTATAATTTAAATGAATATTTCAAAGACAATTGAATGTAAATAACTTTGTAAGTAAACTTTTATAAGTATCTTCTACAGTCTGTTTATAAATGTTAGCATTGTATTGTATTTAATTAAGCATGATTTTATTCTTACATTTATAGAGTTTCTGTTAGTAAGGTGCTTTGGGATAAAGTCGAAAATGGGGATAAGTCGAAAATCACACATTTCTACTAAACTGGGAACAAATTCTACGCTTTCAACGCTTGTCAAAACGCCATGTTTATCTCCTCCCCCGCTTCAGTTTACTTCGCATCGCTAGTCGTGAGGGCACGTGTGTTGCAGTCGATTAAATAAAAGCAGTGCGATTTTTGGATCTTTGCGGGGGTAAATTGGAACTAAAAAGAAATATGATTCTTAAACTCATATTGCATAAAAACCAGCTTCGAAATTACCCCACTTGCTTTCGAAATTACCCCACTCCTTAAGAAATAGTATTCAAAATATATCTTTTTTTATCCTAATTTGTTTCCAAATCCAAGCAACGTATTGAAACGCTGTTTTCACAAAGCGTTGATGAATATATCAAATTTCGTAAAGATCTCGTTACTTGGAAGCAATACTTCTTAGGTTCTGACTTACGAGCCCAAACCCTAACATACTCTACACTCGCCTAAAAATATGTCGAATTTACCCCAAAGCACCTTATGTAAGTTAGATATTTAAGGCTAACATTGCTGTGCCCTTACGGGGTGCATACTAGTACTTGTAAATCTTGTAATATTATGTTTTTGCAATAAATGAAAATGAAATGACCACATCTCAAAATTTAGAATTTTCGGGATAATTTATTACCTCCCCTACGCGTGAAACAGAGAGGTTATTACAGTCTAACAAAAAAGAGTAGAAATTAAAAAGTAGCAATACTGTAGTGTCGTCCCTTTCTAATCAATCTAAGAAAACGGGGTATTGCCACTTTTCAATTACTACTCTTTTTTGTCAGACTGTACTAGCTTATTATCTAAGAACAGTTGTTGATTTTTTTTAGCCTACTGCGTAGATGTAACAATTGGGGTTGTGATTTGTTTTTACCATGGGGACGAAGTTGCGAACCCCCTTCCACTACAAAGCTTATTGTGATCATTTTCTCAAACATGCAATGAAATGTCGTCATAACGTGCGTTATCACAGGCTTCGATGTATCACGTTTCGGGTGGAACAACTTAAGAGAACTGTAAAGGAATTTCATACAAAATTGAAGGCCTAGGACGAGTTTTTTTAAACATTGCGTTCATGAACGGGCTTAATAGCTGTTCTTTTTTTTGAGTGGTTTATTTTTTATATCATTGCATATGTTTGAGAAAAGCACTATACATGCTTTAGCTGTGAAAAGGGTTTGCCGGCTTCGTATCATTATCCGTCCATACCTACTCACCCGGCAACCCTTGCTTTCCCGGCGTCTCCAGTAATGTACTATGAAATCAAAGCATTAAACACTAGGCATTGAGCAGCGGAGCAGGGTACTTTCAGTGAGCATCGAAGAATGTCTGCAAAGGCAAAGGTCAAAGGGCGCATCGGTCCAGCTCTGCCCATTGGCTCGAGCAAGCCGAGGGCAAGGGCTTTCAGGTTTGTGCTTATACATTAAACAAAGGAGCGTTGTACAGGCAAATTCTCGAATTGCTTGCAATGAGGCGTTTAATAAAAAAAACTAAAAATAGTAATATTGCTTTGCTGATCCGCGATATAATAACGTGCCAGTTAATTTGTGCTAACCCGTTATACTTATTTGCGTATTTTTTCATGCATACATGCATTAAATAGTCCCACCCTCCCACTTCACTGACGTGAGGCGTTTAATACTTTACGTAACCACGACGAATAATTACGTAATGGAATTTGTTAAGACACTGGTGGTGTTTGAAACTTTATTGAGAGAATAGACGTGTCAAATCCTTTTGGTGTGTCTGGATTATATATTAACTGAAACTACATCTACAATAAAAATAAGAAGAGTAAGGTCAATGTGGGCAAGACCGGCATATCTCATTTAAAATAAATTTTGATCAGTCTGTATAGGGTTATTATTTCTTTCAGGATAATCGGCTTAGTTTTATATGATGAAAAATATAATATATTATACTGCCGTTAAAACAAATTGGCCAAAAAAGCATAACTTTTGTGCAAAAAGAGGTTTTTTTTTAAAACTTGGCTAGTAGACGGTCTTCCCTAGTTAAATAAGGTAAGACCGTCTACTACACATTGCCGCCATATTTATAAGCGGAAAGGCATGTAAATGACCTTGTGAGATTATTTTTTTTATGCCATTGCAAAATGTGTTTAAAGTTCTGGGAAAAGGAGTTGCAATTTCATTTTATCCATATTTTTCTGTTTTTAAGGCAAGATCGGCATATGGGTGTAAAAAGAGATTGTCAACCTTTTTTAAAATTCAAAGTAAAACAGCAAAATATAAAGCGCAAACATTTAATAAAAATGACAATTCGTTATTTTATAACGAAATAAGCTTAAAATATTCACAGTATTTACTTATTAATTGAACACCAATTACTTAAAAGATCACAAAAAATAGTTATAAGTAATTAAAGTAGTAAGTATTGTGTACTGACCACAAATACATCTTTTAGTGAGTAAAAAATGTGTAGTCAACCATGGCCATTCCTGGTCGTTCAAAAGCTCAAATATGTCTTTCGTTAAAAAGCAATACAGCAGCAGGCAATCCAAGCATCTCAAAAATCCGGTGAACTATCTGAAAAAGAAATGTCTATCGTATATCTATGACTATCCTGTATTAAAACGGTTTTAAGTACTTTGTTTAAGAGTTGTCTATTTGATCATTTTTTTCCATACAAACATTGACCCCCGATAACGACCAAAACTAGACAGACGTAGATGAAATTTGGTAAGTATGAACTGGACGTAATTATCTATGCCTCTGGTTTTTCAGATTTTCGTATAAATTTGTAATGTGAGAATTGACAGGATCTTAAAAGTCGAGAAAAAAAATTGACAACTTTGCACAGGAAATACAGACCAGGTAACAAAGCATTTTCGCAAAATTCGAAGAAACCATCGGCATAGAAAAAAAAAATGATTATCCTAAATGCAAAATATCATCGCTTTCTGTGCTGCACTTTGCGTACAATGAGGGGTCAACGAAACCCAGAATTCCACCCCCGAATCTATAGCTATTTCGACAGACGTTGACGGCGAGTCTCGCGGGCGATAAAGATAGCACTATCACGCGACGGAGAGTGTAGTTGTAGGTATATGAAACGAGATTATTAATTTCATTGCTAAAGGTTGGTAACATCTGGTTCAAGGCAAGACCGGCACATGACGGTCTTCCCTTGGACATTTTAGACGGTCTTTCCAACTAGATATTTTTTAAGGTTATATACATTCGGTACCAAAATCCACAAAATTAATGCGTTATGGCTACATTAAAATCATGAAACATGTAAAACAATTATCAAACAACATTATTACTTACTTCAATAACAAATATTTCGGCTTTTTATATGTTTTTTCATTTATTTACGGAAGCACGTTGCACTCACTTTTTAACTTCGACACACAACTGAACTTGAGAGTCGAGTTGCGACCGTTGTCTCCGTCATAGCGACACCTATCCTAGAGTAAAATAACTAGGGCAAAACCTTGCTTTACCAACCGAGTTCTAAGTGGCGCGCAAATACAAATACAAGAGATATGCCGTGTAGACGGGCTTACCTTATAGACGGACTTACCCACATTGACCTTATGTGTGTGTGTGTGTGTGTGTATATCTGAGTGTGGGTGAGTGTAATGGTGTGTGTTTGTTCATGTATATACACTACATATTTATTTATTGACATCCTCATAAATTAAAACCTTTGTCCTATTCTGATGTAAGCTATAGTACTAAAGTTTTATTTTTACAATCAAGCGTAAATAGGAAAAATATAATGGTTCAGGCAGGGTTTGAATCTGCGTTTCCAATTTACGAGTATATCCTTGAAATGGAGTTGCGGAAGTTTTATTTGGCAAACCAATCCTTGGCATAATTTTTCTTCGATTTTTTTTAGTTCGCTACATTTTTATATTGCAAAATTTTACTACGCCAAATTTTATGTGATAAATAATTGTGTAGCAAATGATTTGCTAAGGCAAATAACATATTCTCAAATTGGAGCAAAAAAAATTAGACTGCTCAGAGATAGGGTTTTTTTATGACCCTAAAAACGAAACTGCTCCCAGAGATAGGTAGGTAAGGGTTATTTTATTATGACCCTAAAAACGAAACTGTTCCCAGAGATAGAGGTAGGTTAGGATTATTTTTTTATGACCTTAAAAACGAAACTGCTGCCAGAGATAGGTAGGTTATAGTAATTTTATAATTTGTAATAATTTGACTCATAATAATTTATCAAATTATTAGTTAGGAAATGATATAAGTGCGAAACGTTGAGTTGGGAAATAAAAATATGGGATACGTAGTTTGGGGAGTTAAGAATTTGCTAAATAATTTTTATCGAAACATTAGTAAACCGCCCTTTAGAAGAGTCAATTGTAGCTTATCGCTATGGCAACGCTTTTGTTCATCTCCTGAAAGTGACAGAGGCGTATGTGTCTAATTCCCAGTAACGGTGTGATTTTGACTTCAAAATTCCTTGCGTAATGCGAAAGTGCATAAATTACGCATAAAAACGTAAAAAATAACACGGCATCTCATATCACAACTAAATAAGCTAAAATAATTTGATTTTCTCGGTTTTAACATTAAAGTTTGAAATATTACGACATTTTGACATCATGACGCCGCCTTAGAGAGAGATAAGCTTGTCATTGACGTGATCTGGGAAGTAAATATTGCAGCTGTCGTGTTAGTGTAACGTATCTTCTTATAAAGCATCGACTTCAAGCTGCTGTAACCTTGACACATAGAATGGAAACGCTCTTATTAATATATATGCCTGAGCGCCACATCTATAGTACGGCAACACGCAAGAAATGTGCAAACATAGTTGGAATATGCATGTGTTTTAATATTCATGGCCACGGGTAGCTCAGTTAAGGATCGCTGCAGGTGCACACTTCCACATTCTCACCCGGGCCTTGCATACTTGTAACTGTGGACTAATTCTATTATGAACACAGATCTTGCAAGATTGTTCGATTTTATTATTTTCGGTATATATGCCAACGGATTGCAATGAAAATTTGGCGGAATTTACGAACTGTCTTGCTGAGATTAGTGCTATTATTGCGAGTCAAGATACGGAAACTGTGTTTATATTAGGAGATTTTAACGCACATCCCGGTGAGTCTTTTGATATTGAACTTAAGCGTTTTTGTGACGAACAATTATGGTCATGTATCGACTTAGAACTTTTACCGGCGGACTCATTTACTTTCGTCAGTGATGCGCATGGATGCCGACGATGGCTAGACCATTGTGTTGTGACTAGTGCAGCGCGGCCGGTAATTACGACTGTGTCAGTTTTATATGACACTTATTGGTCGGATCATTACCCAGTCTTATTGGAGTGTTATATTAGTTTAATTAAGCCTAAAATTTCAATGCCTGTAATTAATAATAACAATGAGGTTGTCTGGGGAGATCGGGACTCAACACAAACAGAATTGTATACTGAGAAATGTAACGCCGAGTTAGAATATATCGACTTTCCGCCTGAGCTTAATAATTGTGGAGATAAAATGTGTTCTGACAAAAATCATACTGACATTCTGAATAAAATGTATACAGATATCATATCTATATTATGTAATGCAGCTATTGAAAGCTATAGAGTTAAACGTGGCTGTAATCGGAAAAATCATGTTACTGGATGGAATCGGTATGTTCGTGAGGCCCACACGAGGGCTAGGTACTGTTTTCAAAATTGGTACGAGGCTGGTAAACCTTCATCGGGTCCTATATACCACGAAATGTACCAGTCTAGAAAGGTTTTTAAGGCCAAATTGAAATGGTGTCAAAACAATGAGCAACAAATTAAAAGTGACATGATTGCGGAACATCATTCCAATAAAAGCTTTGGAGAATTTTGGAAAGCGGTAAATAAACTAAATCAGAGACCTAGCCTTCCTGTGACCGTTGGTGGCGTACACGACCCGAATGAAATTGCAAATCTGTTTAAAAGTCACTTCAGGGTTGAGTCGCCGCTAGGACCGTCCCCGCGGAAGTCCTGTGCTGATACCGGTGCCACGGAGAGAACTGTCATCGTAACCTCTAGACAAGTTGCGTCCATTATAAAGAATATGGTTAGAGGTAAATCTCCGGGGCACGACGGCCTCAGCATTGAACATCTGCAGCACGCCGGTGTACACCTGCCCAGAGTCCTGGCTATGTTGTATTCTCTATGTATAGGGCATTCATACCTACCTGCTGATCTGATGCGGACTATTGTGGTACCAGTGGTGAAGAACAGGACTGGTGATTCTACTGACGTATCTAATTACAGGCCAATTTCTTTAGCGACCATCGTGGCCAAAGTTTTGGATAGTGTGCTGGATAGTCATTTGGATAAGCACTTCAGTCTGAATGATGCACAATTTGGTTTTAGACCGGGGCTATCCACTGAGAGTGATATCCTATGCTTGAAGCGCACTGTTCACTACTACACGTCAGGAAGAACACCTGTTTTTGCTTGTTTCCTGGATCTATCGAAGGCTTTCGACCTGGTCTCTTATGATGTACTGTGGGAGAAAATAGCGAAAGAGACAAGTCTACCATGTGAGGTTACAGCGCTTCTGAGACACTGGTACAATCATCAAACGAATAACGTTAGATGGGCAGGTTGTTTATCTGATGATTATAGGTTGGAGTGCGGGGTGAGGCAAGGGGGCTTATCCTCGCCTCGCCTTTTCAAAATATATGTAAACAAGTTGATTGAAGAGCTCAGTAGTACTAATGTCGGATGTCATATTGCGGGTCTTTGCGTAAATAACATCAGTTATGCAGACGACATGGTGTTACTGAGCCCTTCAATCGGCGCTCTAAAACGCCTGGTACACATATGTGAAAGTTATGCTGTGACTCATGGTCTCAAATACAATGTAAACAAGAGTGAGTTCATGATTTTCAAGGCAGGCACCAAAACCTATTCTGTGTCACCGGTCACTCTCTTGGGTGTTCCTTTGAAACAGGTGAACAGTTTTAAGTATTTGGGTCACTGGGTCACAGATGACTTGAAGGACAACTTGGACATCGAGCGAGAGCGAAGGTCATTGTCTGTTCGGTGCAATATGTTGGCTCGCAGGTTTGCACGATGCACGGACGACGTTAAGATTACACTTTTTAAAGCCTATTGTTCATCGTTCTATTCTTGCAGCCTGTGGGTCAAATACACGCAGAAAGCATATAATGACCTTCGTGTTCAATACAACAACGCGTTCCGGGTGTTGATGGGGCTGCCGCGGCGTTGCAGTGCGTCAGGCATGTTCGCCGAGGCCCGAACGGATGGTTTTGCGGCTGTAATGAGAAAGAGATGTGCCTCACTTCTTTCTAGGTTACGCGACAGCCCCAACCGCATTTTGAGCGTGATTGCTGACCGATGGGACTGTCCAATGTTTGCCCGCTGGACGTCCCTGCATGTAAACATTTAATTTAATTTCTTTAATTCATTGTTTAAATTATACTACTAACATAGAATAAGTATCATTGTTACTAATATTTTTATGGGTCTATGACCTGAAATAAAAGTTTCTATTCTATTCTATTCTATTCTAAGAGACATTTCTGGTTAAAAGGCATTTGGATGCGTAAGTTCTTAATAAATGTATTTTGATATAAATATTCACTCTCCCTACAAAAATGATTCCTATACTATAATTTATTATGTAGTCTGTTACTGAACTAGCGACCTACATCTACAATAAAAAATCTCTCTCTCTCCTCTATCCCTCTTGATATCATTGGTTCGTATACATCGAATTTAAGCCATAACCTTCTACTTGTAAGCGCGCCCTCAAACATTACCTCAGAAAAATATATAACATCTCTCCGAATGGTACTTAAAATATTTGAAAGTACATAATACTGACATTAAAATTAAGAAAGTAGAGTATTCCAGACGGCATAAAACATACATTACATTGCAGACGTGTCACGTGACATTTCAATAAGACCGTAAATGAGTCTTAAAACCGAATACGGTAAGATATTGCATATGTTGCCTTCGCAATAAATCGCACTTTATGGGCAGTTAAATGGTTGTTATTACGTAGGTACACAAGGCACCTATAATATATTTCGAGCGCGACGAATAAAATATTTTTTCCTCCTTGCGTAATGGCATTTGCAAAGCCGTAATTTGTTGCATTGCTTAGGGAACAAAATATAAATAAGTAGATACTAATAGTATAAAAATATTATAGTTTTTGCTTAAAATGATAATTATACAAATCAGTTTATGGACATTAAATAGGCGTAAGTATAGATTTTTTCTTGTTGGGTACTAGACGATGATATATATATTAATACATTAATACATATATAACATAAATCAAATCAGCTGCATTATAAACTACGCCAAACGCGTCGTCCATCCAGTTTACTCTATCACTTCCAAGTATAGTAATGCGTGTGCCCAGAGCAAGGCAATGTTGGTAAGTCTCTGTCAGGATAAACTTAGCTCCCAAGTACTTAAAACTTGAATACAGTTCGTCGTTAGAACACATACATTATGCAGGCTCGTAGACATGCGGCAGTCTTCAGCATTTGTTCCTCTAAAAGGGATTAGCCTTTTTGCTTCGCGTTTCAGTCAACCGAGTTCTACCTTGCTGCAATGGGTATGAGTCTTTTTGCTTTAAAATTGCAGCACAGGCAGTAAGTAGTTAGTATATTTATGGGATTCCTTGAGTAGCGATACTAGAGTCTCTTTTACGCATATTCATTCGATTGCGTATTCATTCTGAACGCATAAGAGCGATTTTAATGCGTCTTGAGCTTGCCGATTATTACTTGATTAAATAAACAATCAGAGAACCTGAAATGTTTTTCCTACATACAATGTATTTTGTGGGTACCTATATACATACATATTTTAAACAGAAAACAAACACACACGTTTCCATTAGACGAAAAAAGTCGTCTGTTATTGTATGGAAAAAATATTGAAAACAGAAAGACGAAAAATGTGTTACTTACTTGGCAAACACTTATATCAAGCACAAAAAAACTTATTGTTCAAAAGGCGGACTTAATTCCATAGGGCATTCTCTACCAGTCAGTCTTTAGGCTAAGCAGATAAATTTAAACATCTTGTTACATCTCTTGGTTTTTAGGGTTCCGTAGCCAAATGGCAAAAAACGGAACCCTTATAGATTCGTCATGTCTGTCTGTCCGTCTGTCCGTCTGTCCGTCTGTCCGTCTGTCCGTCTGTCTGTCCGTCCGTATGTCACAGCCATTTTTTTCCGAAACCATAAGAGCTATACTATTGAAACTTGGTAGGTAGATGTATTCTGTGAACCGCATTAAGATTTTGATGCAAAAATAAAATAATAATAATAAATATTGGGGGCTCCCCATACTTAGAACAGACACTCAAAAAAATTTTTTTCATCAAACACATACGTGTGGGGTATCTATGGATAGGTCTTCAAAAATGATATCGAGGTTTCTAAAACATTTTTTTTCTAAACCGAATAGTTTGCGTGACAGACGCCTCCAAAGTGGAAAAAAGTTGGTCCCCCCCCCTCTAACTTCTAAAATAAGAAAATTAAAAATCTAAAAAAAACATATGATGTACATTACTATAAAAACTACCAACGAAAATTGTTTTGAACGAGATCTAGTAAGTAGTTTTTTTAATACCTAACTTTGCACCTAATTTATATGGGGCGCTATACATACCAGGTGCAAACTTAACTTAACCACTTAGGGATGGAAAGTGTTTGTACGGAACCCTCGGTGCGCGAGTCCGACTCGCACTTGGCCGGTTTTTTATGTTAAACGAAAGGGATGATAATCAATGCTTATTTAATATACGACCAAGTGAAATGCTAGCTTAAAATGAAAACCCTTTATTTGGCAGACATAAAAAGTGTAAATTTTGTATTTTTTTATTTTTTTTGGTCTTTTAGGTATAGAATGTGATTAGAAAAAATGGTAAAAAAAATCTAGCTTTTCCAGTTTTCCTGAAAACTAATGTATACCACCGTATACAATGCCAATAGGATGAAGTATTACTAATGTATACTGTGATATACAATGTCAAATACGCAACAGAAAGGTAATTTTGTATAAAAAAACAATTTATTTAGAAACTATTATTTTATTTTGTGCGAAAGCTCAGGAAACATTTTCGAGGGTCTTTCCCTGTCACAAAACAAAGCTTTACATGGCATTTCAGGCAATATACCGCTGTCAACTTCTGGCATATCAACTATGCCCATTATAATTTTTATGGCAATAAAATCCACAAGTTCATGGTCGGTTAATTGAATCGATTTTCCAGTTTTTTCAACTGTGTAAATGTTAGTCTGTTCTGTTATGAAGGATATTATATCAGGAGAAAATAATTTATGAAAATAATCAAGGGATGAACCGTCTGGTATATCTTCGTAATTGCAGTCATCTTGGTGTTCTAGTATAGCTGCATGTTGAAATACAGCTTTTTGCTTTTTAAACTTTTTAATTTTTTTGCCCATTTCGCCATAGGAGCAATTCGTTTTTTAGCCGGAGTTTTTCTTGTGGTTGATGGTGTGGCTCAAGGGGTAGCATTGGGTACAGATGGAAGGGACGGTAATGAAGAAATTAATGGCATATTTAAAAGTCTGGTTCCTGTGTCGGTGACCGGCAATCTTTTTTTAATTGTTGGGGTCAAAGGAACATTTTCTTCGGCGCCACAAGGGCCTTTTTTTATTTGTGTATTAACTCTTTCTGTGACGTCTTCATAAGAGCTACATAGGAGACTTAAGCGTTCAAGCAAAAATCTAAGGATGGCGTTGAAGACGAGCATTCATGGAAAGAAAGCTCCCTAAAGACTTGAACCTCTTTTTCACCATCGCATTCGGTATGAGGGCCAATATTTCGCAGATCTAGTCTATACCCCATGCTGTTAAGAAGCAAAGAGGGAAAAAATAAACAAAAACACCCCAAAACCAAGCTGCATTCATATTTGGCAAAGTATATCCTGGTATACACACAAATTAAGTCCATTCTTGGCAAAGTATATCACAGTATACATACAAGTTTAGATGCCTTAGTGCCCGTTCTTGGCAATGTATACTGTGAGATACAAACAACTTTAGACGATTGCAGTTAGTGGCTATTAGTGTAAATCGAAATTAAAATCTGACACAATCCAAAGGCAAACATTCACAATTATACCTAAACCACATTCCACCCCAAAACATTGCTATAAATATTTTAAAAAGTAATAAATACTTTGCGAAGCGTGTGTGCACTCCGCAGGTCCGCCAATTTGGCCTTCGACTGACGCCTAAAAAAATTACCAGTACTGAGAACTATTTTTGCCTAAATTAGGACAAATTTTGTGACCAGATTAAATATAAAATTTTCACTTAGAAGTTTCGGAAGACTGTGTAGATTTTTTTTTTGTGAATGTATCTCACAGTATACAACGTCAAATAAAGGGTTAAGACCAGGAAGGAGAAACAATGTGTATCTCTTGGAATTTCTGCTCGGTGTTGATGTTCTATGGGAGAGGAAAAACAGGTAAATCGTAAACTTTACGTAGATAATACCGTGAGTCTCAGACGTATTAAAAAACATAAAATGGTTTACTCACGTCGTAGAAGTCGAATAACGCTCGATATGTTGGATCGGTACGCGATTCTTTATCAGGAAAGCCGATCAGTCGCGGCTGTCCGCGCGGCTGCTCGACGCGGGTGTCACCGGCGGAGGCGAGAATCCACCCTCACCATCACACACAATGTCAACTGTCGGGGTGCACACAACACCTACGTCATTTGCTAAGGTCTCGTCCACACTATCCACCAATGTAGTATCCAAACCCGTCCTCCAGCCTGCCCGTCTAGCACAACTTGGCTTCGCGACTCTTGTCGCATGACATAGCATCGCACATCACTCTCCCACAGTACTTTGAAGATAGAGACAGGTAATATATCTCGCGCGAGACAGAGTCGCGTGGTACAGTTATGCTAGAGGTGCTGGAGGGCACTGAAACTTTATTCGACTTCTACGACGTGAGTAAACCAGTTTATGTATTTCAATAAATCGTAAATGTTGACGACTGATGATTATTTATTTCCTTTTAGAGTGATGTTTCAGTTCTTTCGTGAATGCTTATTGAATAGTTTATACAATTGAATTGGCACCCATATTGTGTGAAAGTGTTCGGTTAAAATAATTACGACAGTTAATAACGATCCATTGCAATTTAATTCCGGTACAACAGCTAAAATAAATTCGGTGCCGTTTTTAAATCGTGTTCCATCCGTTCTTGATAAGAATATCGGCCACGGATACAATTTATTTACGGGAAATTGAATGGAATGATGTTATCGAATTAAAAACGTTTAAGAGGCCTTATTCCTTTAAAAAAAAATTTTTTCATTTTATTACTACATAGTATAAAACAAAGTCGCTTGGTCCCTAAGCATACGTAGGGACAGACAGACAGACAGACAGCAGGGGGGCTATGATGGTTGCGTTTATCACGTGATAAATAAGTGATAAAGCATCCGTCACGTTTTGACATAATGCGAGTGTGAGTGACAGATGCTTTATCACTTATTTATCACGTGATAAACGCAACCATCATAGGCCCCCTGCTGTCTGTCTGTCTGTCTGTCCCTACGTATGCTTAGATCTTTAAAACTACGTTACGGATTTTGATGCAGCTTTTTTAATAGATAGAAAAAAAAGAGGAAGGTTTATATTGTAATGCTGGTATTTTTAATTCTGATCAAAGTTGTAATCAAAGTCTTAATAATCTTATACTGACATTTTATCCTTACTGTATGTACGAGTCTATGTTGCTCGAAATAAATGTTTTTTTATTTAATTTATTTATATGTATAATATATGCATAATTTATCAGCATTGCACCCGTCCAAAGCCGGGGCGGGTCGCTAGTGACATATAATATGGATAATTTCAACCAACTTTTTGAAGTGAATCATACTTTTCCGCGAGTTCTAGGTAGTAACATAGCTATTTCAATTTCATGCTTTCATTGAATTCTCAATCAAAAATTTAAACTCTATGTTTCAAATATTATATACCAATAAATCCCAATAGCCCTGTTCTACTAGGAAGTAACATCAATAATATGTTAAGAAACATGTTTGATCAAAGAGAAAAATGTCTAAAACAATCAGCATTTTAAAGGAATAAGGCCTTTAACTAACTATGTTCTTTTCGATAAGTTCATAATATATATGAAGTCATATGGCTCTATGAGACCAACATTACAGTACCGTAAAAGTGAGATAATATGATGATAACATATCTTTTTTATTTCGTCATAATATCTTTATATTTTTATAAGCCGCCAATTAAGATTTTGTGGTCGTGACTTCGTTTTTATTACTCTACTTGGTAATGAAAATAAGGGATTAACAAAACGCCTTTTAAAACTGAGTGACAAACATTATCTCTTGACAATCCCGTGGACCTCTATGAAGTCTCTATTTTAAAAGACCTAAGAGCAGAGAATGGCTTTTGTCGCCTGTACAACTACAAATACTCAAGTTTTTTGATCATAATCTCGAGAAACGAGGGATCCTCCATATGGCACATTTAGGGAAGTACTAAGCATGTCTCCTCTTTCAAAAGTATATGATGGCATCTTAGGTGTAATGTAATTATTAGAAATTTGTGTTGAAAACCAAAAAATGTATTAATATACAATCTTTTAATATCAGGGACTCCCTGGGAAATCTGGTGCGTTTCAACCGCCCATCGTTTTAATTAATAATATTATGGGTACCTAGAAAAGATAACAAAATTTAGACGGATATATCATTTACAACATCATTGTTGTTATAATGGCCATAGTAAAACATACTTTATGAAAATTAAAAGCATCCTCATATTACCATTCAACAATAAGAGCAAAAAAAGACTCGATTTTTGTGGGGAGATCCCCTTTCATTTCCTTAAAATTTTTAATATTTGTTGTTTTATGAGTTAATGTTACGCCCCGTCTGTACTGTACAATTTTGGCCCTTTACAGTGTACGAATCAAGCCCTATAAAATCTCACAATTAACAGTGACAGAATTGCGAGCTCGACGACTAACTTGTAATTATAATTATATCCGTAGCAAAGATGTGTACGTAATTAATAATGTCAAATTTATGTGGCGCGGCGCACATTTGTTGTCGCGGAGTAATCTCCGTGGCCCGGGGCAGTGTTGCCAACTTAACACTTTTGGGCCACATTATGCATAATTTCAACATTTTTTAACACATTTTAGATTTTTTTTATTTTACAAGCTTTTAGTTTACGGAATGGAAATGGAATTTTGCAAGTTAAATTTGACCCACTTCCCGATTGAGATGAAATTTTGCACGAATATGCAAATCGCGGGACAATGCAATATTATGATGACGTGGAAGCTGATCTGATGGTGGAGCTGGAAGGTAGCCATAAGAACTCCGTAATAAAACCACATAACCCCGTCGAGTTTGATTCGTCTTGATGAGTACTTTGTCTTCAGATAGTTTCCAGGGTCTGCTGATGGAGCCGGAAGGTGGCCCTAGGAACGGAAGCCTTTTAGAATAGTAAAAGTACAGTCAGCTATAAAAGCTTGTCACAAAAATGAAATTTTTGACAAAAACTTATTTTTAATTAGTATGTTTGAGTGTCCCACTGCTGGGCCTCTCAGTTAGATCTCCACAACTCCCCATTGGCCGCTGCTTCTTTGTCTGTCTCGGTCTGCCTTGACGTTGCCGCCCATCTTGCAGCACCCAATTGTCCGGGTGGATGCGGCTAACGTACGCGATCTATCCTTTAAACACCTAGGATGCTGCGCTCCATTGCGCGTTGGTAAACCTTCAACTTGGACTTCTGACTCTCCGTGAGTGACCATGCATGAGCACCGTAGGTTAGGAAAGGCATCTTGCACATGTCGACGAGTTTGCGCTTATGACTTTAAGGGACTTATCACACTTAAAGTTAAAATATTGAAACGTGTTTACTCACGTCGTAGAAGTCGAATAACGCTCGACATGTTGACGTCATGACGACGTGAGTAAACCCGTTTAAGTATTTCAATATGTCTGAGACACACTTAAAGTTTTTAATTTTTGAGTCTATATTTCTAAGGTCAAGTAGTCTTAACGTCCACGTATCGAATCTAAAAAAAAATACCAGCCTGTCTAGCACAACTATGCTTCGCAACTCTTGTCTCGTCGTTGCGTGACATAGCATCTCTCTTCACTATCTCACAGTACTGAACTGAACAGTAAGAGATAGGTAATATATCTTGCGCGAGAAAGAGTCGCATGTCACAGTAGTGCTAAGAGGATTCATAAGACGGGTTTTTTTGTTATTTGTGATCGATCATTTAAAAAGGACAGTTATTCCAAGGTTCAGGTGAACCAGGCACGATGATGATGATCGTAATGTCAAGTGTTTCCTATAGTGTGTATTACTTAAAAAATCATGTGGTAGTTTCTAATATAAAGCATAGTTTTAGCTTTAACTGAATTTGATAATTGGCAACACTGGCTCGAGGTGCGCTAAACTGATTACGAGTTCAAATTAAGTCGTAAACTCGTAACACTCAAATTACTTCCCATTAACGTAGACATTGTTTTTCAGTCTGCCTTAAACATCTCCAGTAAATTCCCGTATTTGATTAATTTTGCTTGAGTAGGTAAATATGACTGTTGGCAATTTGCAACATTATGGTTTCCTAAATTAGTTATCATTATTAAAGCAGTAACGTCGTCGCCTAACGTAAACCAAATGCCACCCTAAGGCATATGTAAAAGCAACTGTTTGAAAAAACAAATTGGCTCTCGCATCAGGTACAGTGGTCCAATAGGAAGGACGCCCGTGTTGGTCCGGAAAGCCGATGAAAACGCAGGTTCGAACCCTGCCTGAACCATTTTTAAATTTTTCGTTTCTTTGTAAACACTTGGTTTACGTTAGCAGACGTTACTGCTTTAATAAAAATAATTAATTTGAGTGTATCACATCGTTACTATCGATTCGCAACATAATTTGAAACGTTGGTGCTGATCATAAAGTCTGAATCTTTACGGTAGATGGCGCTACGACGCCACCCTTAGGCATGCAGCAGCAACTGGTTGAAAAATTCAATATCTCTCGCATCAGGTTCGGTGGTCCAACAGGTAGGACGCCCGTGTTCGCCCGGAAAGCCGTTGGAGACGCAGGTTCGAACCCTGCTTGAACCATGAAATAGCATTTTTAATGTACTTACGCCGTCCAACATTGACATCGCCTTAGCATTGACATAGCTGTCACTTTACTATTTAAAAGGTTTCGCAATACATTGCTTCTTTGAATTGACTTTATTTTACAGGTTTAGATTATAAATGAGTTATTTTTAAAAGTTGTTTAATAAATGTTGTTCAGTTTGAGGGGTAGAATCTATGTTTTTATTGATTGCTCCTGTTACAGGGCCCACCTGGTATACCGGTATATTAGCGTAAAAACCATGTTTTCTACATTAGAATAGATACAAATTTACATTTTTCCTTTCACAATAGTTTTTCATAACGTTCAATTTTTGCATCAACTCAACACTGAGTTGAGTTGAGCTCAGCAAGCGCAAATCAGTTTGTTATTGTTATAATTAATTTTAAAATTCTCATGTAAGTGTAACGGTGATTCTCATTGTGTAACAAATGTCTTTAAACCATACAGACGACTAGTAGAGGAGAAAAACAAAATTCGGGCTCAAGAAAAATATAAATTATCCTGTCTTCGCCTTCGAGATTTAATCTTTAACCATGTAGTAGCCCCGCTACGCCGCAAACCAATTCGCACAAGTTTTAGAGTTAGAGAGAGAAAGAACCAAACTTTTTCTCCCTCTAAGCCTCTCCAGCCCGGCAACATCGACAGGCCGGCTGTACATCTCATTCTTGTCCGTGCGCGCGCGGCGTTCGCACAGGTGCAACTAAAGTGATAAAGGAAATTAAAAAAGTCGGCATGTCGAAACGAACTCATGATGAATCTAATGAAAGTGAATCTCGAGAAGAGAGATGGTTAAGAAAAATAAATATGTACGAGCAAAAAATACGTCAAAAAAGACAGCGGCTTGCCGAAAAACAGCCTATCATACCCCCAGTTGCACAAGATGAACAAATTGAAGGTTATTTTCTATTACTAAATAATCAAGGCCTCTCCGTTGCATTCATCGGAGATGCTATTTATTCTATTTTATTTTCTTATCCGTTGAATTCTTCGGATAATAATGTGCCACATATTTGTTACACTTACACCTTTTGCATTCATTGGGTGGTGTTTAAGAGTGAATAATTATGCATAATAATACCCGCAGGTATTGGCATTCAAAAGGAAACTTTTGACTTTTATTTTCTAATCCGTTGTATTCTTCGGATAATAAATTGCCCATATATTTGTTACGCCCTTTGCATTCATTGGACGATATTTTAAGGCAAAAATATTCTGAATAATAATTTTATTCCTTGTCTATCGCAATTGCGACATAATACCGGAATCCATTGGGTGATAATTTTGTTAAGCTCAAGCTACCCTCAAAATTACAATCATTTTATTTTTTCCATTTCGATTCCAGAACATCTCGAATATGATGAAGGTTTGTCTGCTAGGCCTCCGCCGCCACCTACCGATAGCGTGGCACCCGATATCGAAGGCGTGCTGGGTGCTGAGGTACAATTCGAGGCGGATAGGGCTGCATATTTGCAGAACTTCAGGTTCGACGAGTACAGTCAAATGACTGATACCACTGCGGGCATGAGCCCCTACTCCAATGCCTGTGAAGATGTTAATGAAAAGGTTGCGGACGTTGCGGATGTTGCGTTCGACGATTTCGACCCCGATCTTTTACGAGCACTGGGTGATGTAGAAAAGGATCCCGTAGAATTTGGAGATGACTTGCAAACAGACGTTGCAGCCAGATTTCAGAAGATATTATTAGAAGGACTTAAGAAAGAGAAAAAAGAGGAACTCATTAAAAAATACCCGATTCCAAAAAATGTCCCATCAGCAAAGAGCCCGTCTCTGAACCTGGAGATTGCAGCCATGTTAGTCGACACATGCAAGCTGAGGGATAAAAGGTTAGTCACCAAGCAAGATCAGCTCGGCAAGGTGCTTTCGGCTTTAGGGAAAGCGTTGACTGGCCTCTTAAAAAAGACTCCAGATATTCCGGACGTTATACGTACGTTCAATGATGCTGGTATGTTACTAGCCGACTCTCACTATGCCGAGACCGATACGCGCCGGTCTGTCATCATACCCTTGATAGACAAGTCCTTGACTGATCCGTTCAAGGACAGGAAACGGGACGCTTTCCTTTTCGGAGAAAAGCTAGGGGATTTGGTGAAAGACTCACGAGGAATTAAAAAGACAGGCCAATTGATTCAGCCCTCTACTTCAAATACCAATTTAAACGGAAAGGGCCCATCGTCGCGAGGTGCACGTCAACAGCAACGTGGCGGCCAGACGCATCGTTATTACCGAACCGGTGGGCCGAGACCCGCAATGACGGCCACGGCATACCAGTACCCGAACCGGAGGCGAGCGGCTCCGGCTCCGCCTCAGCCGCCGCCGCCCGGCCGCTGCTATGCCGCGCCGCCGCCGCCGCCAGCGCCAGCGCAGGCGCGCCGCCCGCCCCCTCCAACACAACGCGCCTCGACCAGTCGTCAGACGTAGCAGCGCAGCAGCCTCAGGTACATGCCGGCCGTTTAAAGTTTTTTCTTAAAGAATGGAGATCAATTACGAATGATAACTTCATTTTGAATGTTTTTTCACTTAATGTTTTTGATTAATTTTTTATTGTATTTTTGTAGTTTTTTTTTTATGACATTTATTGTTTTTTTTTTATATGATAATTAGTGTTTGTCTTTTTTGAATGTTTATATTATTTTCGGTTAGGTGACTCATGTTTTTGATTTGAATAATTTGATAATTTAGGTTTTAATTTTGTATGTTGTTAAATGAATTTCAAACACAACTCACGTTGTTATTGAATAAAGAATACTGTGTCGGGTTATGTAATACCTTTTGTTGTAGAGCCTAATCAGAGTCCAAAAGAGTATCCCCGACGCTCTTTTTCCACAAGTGAATTATTGGAGGTTAAAAATGAGTTGTAAACCAATGGATGGGCAATTTATTTCAGACATTTTCCTATTCCAAAAAGTGACGGTAGTGAGCGTTTTATTTTAAATTTAAAAAAACTAAATAAGTATATTTGCACAGAACATTTTAAGATGGAAGATATAAGAACGGCAATCAAACTTATGTCTAAAGGTTGTCACATGATCAATATAGATCTTAAAGAAGCGTATTTTTTAGTGCCTATACACGAAAAGTATATGAAGTTTTTGCGGTTTTATTTAGAAGACCAATTATACGAATTTGTTGCCCTTCCATTCGGTCTGTGTTCAGCCCCGAATATATTTACAAAGATCTTACAACCCGTTGCGGCCTACTTACGATCACAGGGTCTTGTATCTGTTAAATATTTAGATGATATCCTACGTATTGGAAACTCTGCTGAAGATTGCCTAGAAAATGCAGAAACTACTATCCAATGTTTGACAAAATTAGGATTCGTTATTAACTACGAAAAAAGTAATCTGGTACCCCAAACTAATTGTAAATTTCTAGGGTTTGTATTAAATTCAGAGTCAATGACTTTAGAGTTGCCAGACACGAAAAGGCAAACAATTTTGCAACATATAATTAGGTTAATTGATTCAACCAGGATTAGGATTAGAGAATTTGCTCGTTTTCTAGGCTCTCTTACCGCGGCGTGTCCAGCAATCGTATATGGGTGGCTTTACACAAAGTCTCTAGAAAGAGCTAAATATTTAGCTTTGATTAAAAACAACCACAATTATGACTCTTTCATGCGAGTGACAGATAATTTACATGAAGATCTTCTTTGGTGGAAAAACAATATCTTAATTTCCGTAAATCCTATTCGAAATCAAAATTACAGTCTTGAAATCTATTCGGACGCCTCAACCACTGGCTGGGGAGCTGCCTGTGGGAATGAGAAAACAGGTGGTCACTGGTCTACTACTGAACAAACGAATCATATTAAATTATCTGGAACTGCTAGCAGACTTTTATTTTGGACTTAAATCTTTCGCTGATAGTATGAGAAATTGCGATATCCTTTTGCGTGTTGATAACACAACGGCTATTTCTTACGTTAATAGAATGGGCGGGGTGCAATACCCTCATTTAAATCAGGTTTCTAGAATGATCTGGAAGTGGTGTGAAGAAAGAAACATTTTCGTTTTTGCTTCATATATACGATCCGCTTTGAATGTTGAGACTGATGGCGAATCTAGAAAAATGAACATCGATACAGAATGGGAATTGGGCTCGCAGGAATATGAAAACATTATTGAATGCTTTGGAGTACCATGCATAGATTTGTTCGCTTCTCGAATAAATGCAAAGTGTTCTTTATAAATGTCATGGAAGAGAGATCCCTTTGCGTACAACATTGACGCATTTACGATTAATTGGTCTCGGTTTTATTTCTACGCGTTTCCGCCCTTTGCCTTGATTTTGAAAACGTTAAATAAAATAGTTTCTGACAAAGCAATGGGGATCGTAGTTGTCCCACACTGGGTATCCCAGCCGTGGTACCCATATTTCATGTCATTGTGTGTCAAGGAAATTTTGATATTTCCACCTAGTAAATTTCTCTTATCCTCTCCTTTCAGGTCAACACACCCGTTGTACCGCCATCTTTCCCTGGCAGCGTGTGTGTTATCCGGGAAGGGTTTCGTAGGCAACGCGTACCAGAATCGGCCTTAGAAGTCATGCTTTCTTCCATATCCAAAAATACCAGGTCTCAGTACTCGTCAAGTCTCAAATTATGGTGGGAATTTTGCCATCGGAATAACGTTGATTTTTTCAAATACATCGTTTTTGTTGGAGTTTCTTACTGATTGTTTTCAAAGAGGTTCGTCGTACGGTACGTTGAATAACCATCGGTCAGCGATATCTTTAATATCATCTAACAGCATAAGCGATGATTCGAGTTTGAAACGTTTTTTTAAAGGGATCTTTCGACTGAAACCAACGTTTCCACGTTATAACTTTACATGGAACCCTAACATCGTTTTGGATTATTTAGAAAAGCTTGAAAATGATTCAATCAGCTTAGAGAACTTATCTAAAAAATTAGTTATGTTACTAGCACTTACGACGGGACAGCGGACACAAACGTTGTCTCTTATGAAAATTTCAAATATGAAAATCTTTGATGATCGTATAATCATAACAATTTCAAATTTAATCAAGACTTCGTCAATAGGTAAAGCTCAGCCTGTTTTAAATTTGCCATTTTTTCGTCCCCGCCCTGGTATTTGTCCGGCCTCGGTACTACAAAAGTATATTTCAGTAACATCCTCGTTACGGTCAGACTCTGATGATCGCATTATCCTGATTTACAAGAAACCTCACAAGCCAGCTACTTCCCAGAGCATTGGGCGCTGGCTGAAGCAAACCCTAGGTGATAGTGGTGTTGACATTTCGATTTTTTCCGCTCATAGTACGAGGCACGCTTCGACTTTTGCTGCCTCTCAAGCAGGTCTTAGTGTCGACATCATTAGAAAGTCAGCGGGTTGGTCGGCGCAATCGGCCGTTTTTGCAAATTTTTATAATAAACCAATAGTCAATTCCAAAAATAATTTGCTTGATTCCCTATCATAGTACATTTCTTCATTCATTCATTCTTGTTAATCAAATATGTAACAATAATTGTATGATTATATTCACAAAAAATTGAGATTTTGTTTTCTTGGTATCCATGATTATTATTTATTTACCCTTTCTTATCTACTTTGTTCTACTAACATTGAGCATAACTCTAAACATCTATATGGTTAAATATTAAATCTCGAAGGCGAAGACAGGATAATTGAATGATCAAACGAACTTACCTGTGTAATGTAGGCACTCCGATATTTTGATAATTGTGGTATGTGGGTAGACAGGCAGTTGGAAATAAATGGTGATCACAACGGTCGAGCTAGTTTTATTACAACCTGAAGTGAAGTTCGATCTTAATTATCCTGTCTTCGCTGGAGAGATTTAAGGTCCCACCCGACCCTGAAGTTCATTGCTTTCTCTTTCCCTTAGTACAATGTTAGTAGATCGTGCCATTCCTACTTTATACTTACTCTGAAAATAATGAGATGTACAGCCGGCCTGTCGATGTTGCCGGGCTGGAGAGGCTTAGAGGGAGAAAAAGTTTGGTTCTTTCTCTCTCTAACTCTAAAACTTGTGCGAATTGGTTTGCGGCGTAGCGGGGCTACTGCATGGTTAAATCTCTCCAGCGAAGACAGGATAATTAAGATCGAACTTCACTTCAGGTGAGTTCGTTTGATCATTCAAATATATATTTGCGGATTATAGCTCAAACCTCTTTTTGCTTTAGCGTAGTATAAAAATTATCCAGTCATACATAAGTACATAAAAAAAACGATTTTTCAACTTAGTGAGTACTTAATTCGAAAAATATCTTCCATGTCCAATCTTTGACAACACTAAACATTAAAAGACGATACAGAAAACCATAAAAACCAATTACTTTGAAATTAATAACATCAGAAGATCCGAAACCGCCTTAAAGGCGTTGAAACAGAAAGGCGATTTATCGGAGTAGTTTCCAATAAAATCTTGTTTATTTTGCACATTGGAACTGGCGTATTGAGGAGGCAGCCGGCGGCGCGCGGCCGGCTCAGGAACTATAGATGCTCATATTAAAGTCTTTATTGCTATTAGTCAGGCGTCAAAATAAAGGATATTACGACTGTTTGATATTTTCCTTGATGTTGGAGGTGTGCAATAAAGAGTATTTTTATTTGTACCTATTTGTATTTTCGATTTACCCATTTCACGGTTCTGTGGTCTCATCAAAGACACGTTTGCAGTCTTTGCATAAAGTTTTGATGTATTCATAATGTATCATTTCTTCTATTTTTAATTATTAACAAATGTAATAATTTTTGTTGCAATTTATTTTGTTAAGTAAGTAGTTCTTTTTATGCATATTCTGTTCACATTGTTTATTATTATGTTTATTATATTATATTACTGTTTAAGTTTTTAATTATATTTCGACGACGCAGTTGGCAAGCTGTGTATCATATAGAGATCGCTAAGGTGTAAAGCCTTTTAAATAAACAATGCAAAGATCAACACACAAAACAAATGTAAGAAAAAATTTGAAAGGTTAATCTGGCGTTAGGGTGGTGGAGAAGTTAACACGCTGGACCGGTAATCCAGAGCTACCGGGTTCGATTCCCGGTCTTTTTCTCCAGGTTAGACCTTTACATTTTTCTTTGTGCTTTGACTATGTTTTTCTACCAACTAACTGCTGTGCAATACTCAGAAGCGGTGGTAGCCTAGTGGTTAGGGTATGCGACTTCCAATCCGGAGGTCGCGGGTTCAAACCCGGCCCGTACCAATGAGTTTTCGGAACTTATGTACGGAATGTCATTTGATATTTACCACTCGCTTTTCGGTGAAGGAAAACATCGTGAGGAAACCGCCTAAGCCCAATAAGGCCTAGTTTCCCCTCTGGGTTGGAAGGTCAGATGGCAGTCGCTTGCGTAAAAACTAGTGTCTACGCCACATCTTGGGATTTAGGTAGCCGACCCCGATTGAGAATTCATTCCCTACAAAGGGACAAAGGCTAGGAGGATGATGATCTTTTTATCAATGGTTTGTCTCATTCTAGTCAAAATTGTGATAATGTGCATGATGATGAAGATACTTGTGATGTTTTTTCCCAGGATAAGAGGTTTTTTAAGTTGGAGTGAGTTTTATTTCACAACAATCTAAAGTTATTGTATTAAGCAGTTTACACTCGCGTGTAATTGTCAGGAAGGGCCAAGAGTGACAAAGTTACCGCACCGGTGTACGAGTAGCAGTCCCTGACGAAGAGCTCAGTACGAGTTAAAAATATGTCGCGACCATTTCTGTCAATTTCCCATGAGCGTAAACCGCTTAATACAATAATTAAATATGTCTCACGTCTCATTTCATCCTATCTAGAAAAAAACATAAGAAAATCTTCACTATAGATTCAGATTTTAAACATTTCTATATTTTTTATCTTCTTCTCTCTCTTATCTCCGCTGTTTATTTTTATCAATTTGATTATTCATCAGAACAAAGGTTGTAAAAGACAGAGACAGAGACCACGCTATGACGACGCCGGCAAGGCAGTTCCGTTGAAGTATTCGTATTCATGTAAGGTGTTGTAAAACGGTTATTATAATTATTATATTCACTATAATTACAGTCTACAGGAAAAGTGAACATACGGGTTTAAAAACCTCATTTCAGCAAAATGCACGAAAGTGATGAATTTCCACACATAAGTTAAAGCCTCGCGAACCGGCGTTTAACTTCAAAGTGAAAAGAAAATGTTAAAACGGCAACATTGGGTTTCTTGGCCGTAAGAGAAAATAAGCGTTTCGTACCAAAATAACATTTATTTATGCAAATGCCGGCGGTAATGCCGGGTGTTACCGCTTCATTTTAAGTAATCACTTTACGGCGCTACTCTGTAATGCCCTTCTTAATTGCAGCATAGGATTTAACGACGGCAAAAGAACGATTACTTGGGAGTCTGATATTTTGCTTCAACCCAAGGGAAGGGTTAAAATAGAAGGCTCGGTCACTGCTCGTTGAACCGTCCGCAGATAAGGCCTATGAGTTAATGAATGACGATCAGTGCCAACTAGTTAGGTAGACTTTATAACGCTTTTTAAAGCCCACACACAATCTTTTTACTCGAGCAGCTTGTGGGTTAGGTATACAAAGCGAATCTATAGCGCCCTGCGCGTCCAATACAATAATGCTTTTAGAATGCTTGTTGGGGCTGCCGAGGTGGTGTAGTGCCTCGCGCATGTTTGCCGAAGCCCGTAGAGGACGGGATCCAGGCAATCATGCGCAAAAAGATTGCTTCTCTTTTAGGCTTGGTGAGAGCAAGCGACAACAGCATTCTAAAGGCAATAGCTTGTAGATTTGACTGTCCAATTCTAGCTTTCTGGGTTGGACAGATCAACGATGTTGCGCAATTTATTATTTAAAAAAATATATTTTATTTTGTTAGTCGATAAGTGTTAATAATTTAGTCCTAAGTCAATTGTTACTAAACACAATGGATGTAATGGTCCGCAAAAAAAAAAATATATTTTTTATTATACATATATAGGAAACTGCCATGATTCTCAGCCATATTAAAATACATAGGAAACGGGTTTACTCACGTCGTAGAAGTCGAGTACGACTCACTACATTCGGTTTAACTAGGTCGATGCAGTCAGCCACCGGCTAAGCTTGCACCATGGATTGGAGCGAAGTTTTTTTTTTTTTCGAAATTTTCTCTTCGTCACGACCTAGCGAAATTTAATTTGTGCATTTTAAAACAAAAATTTCTAAAATCGGTTGAGAACTCGCTGAGATCTGCGCATTGTTACAAAGTCAATTCGAGTCGATCCATGGGAGCTTCGCTCGCTCCGCTCCAATAAGGTAACTGTACTGGCAAGAGAAAAGTTTTTCATTCTGCGGAAAGTACGGGAGGCTATCGAAATAGTCATCATTCGAATTTTAATCGAGCTTGTAGATGGTCAGTGCCCCCTAGCTGGAGAACGGTTTTGGATACTACATCGGTAGTTAGTGGACGAGAACTTAGCAAGTCACGTAGTGAGTGTTATGTGCACACCCGGCAATTGACATTGTGTTTGATGATGAGGGTAGATTTTAAGTAAATAAATAAATTAAATTAAGGGGACAATCTTACACAAATCGACCTAGTACCAAACATAGCAAATACCATGGGTACTAGACGACGATATACATTAGGGTGGAGCGTAGATGTATGGAGAAGAAAAACAGTTGTCTGATCGACCTGGAACAGTTGTAATATGTTGCCTTTAGATAAGATATTAATGAATATATATATATATATGTAATTGATTTTAAACCGAATTAATTGATTTTTACGACACCTAATTGGCGTCGGGCGACTGTGACGTCGGCGCCGAGCTACTCCAATCATTGGATCACAACCGCGAGCAAAAATGGAAAGATACAGTCTCCGAAATGGACTTTAAACACTCCAGCAGGAAGGCCTGGCGGACGCTCAACCGACTCACCGGAAAAGGAGCCCTGATCCCATCAGCCAGCGCAGATATCCACCCAAACCTGATTGCCAACAGGATAGTAGATGTTTCGAGAGCAAAAAGTATAAAGGTACACACCAAGAGGATCCAAAAAGAGTTTCGGGCGCTTAAACAAAATCTAACACCAGATCCTAGTTTAGCCCAATCTTTCTCGCCAGAAGAAGTCACGGAGGCAATTAAAAGCTTGAAGCCGGGTAAGGCGGCTGGAAAAGACGGAGTATACAACGAGTTCCTACTTAACCTGGGCCCAAACTCTTGTCATTGGTTGGCTGCTTTCTTCTCCGATATCTTATCGTCAAACAGCCTTCCAAAAGCCTTTAAAGAGACCAAAATTATTGCTCTGCTGAAACCGGGCAAAACTCCGCGTGACGCCTCCAGCTACCGTCCTATAGCACTATTGAGCAGTTGCTACAAGCTCTTGGAAAAGCTGCTACAAAAGCGCATCGGGCCGCTTATTGATAAAATAGTGCCCCCCGAGCAAGCAGGTTTCAGGGCTGGTAGAAACTGCGCGGATCAGGTGTTAGCTCTCACGTCCCATATTGAGTCAGGTTTCCAGAAGGGGCTTAAAACGGGCGCCGCCTTCATCGACCTCACAGCGGCCTACGATACGGTCTGGCGGGAAGGCCTACTGTTTAAGCTACTGTCAGTAGTTCCGAATTTGAAGATTATGAACCTAATTTCGAACATGCTGGCGCAAAGACTCTTTACCGTACACCTCGGCAGCAAAGAAAGCCGCAAACGTAAACTAAATAACGGCTTACCCCAAGGTTCAGTTCTAGCCCCTATGCTTTTCAACCTATACATTCATGATATTCCTACCACTAACGCCAGAAAGTTTGTATACGCAGATGACATAGCCCTGACCACTCAAGCCAAAGACTTTGCTTCCCTGGAGATGGTCCTGTCCGAGGATTTGAAAAAGCTGGACTTATTTTTCCAAACCTGGCGGCTTACCCCAAGCCCCACTAAAACAGAAACAACCTGCTTCCATCTCCACAACAAACTAGCAAAACGGGAACTAAGTATTCATTTCAATAAAAAAAAACAAGATTTTGATAAAAAAAAAAAATTTCAATATGGGCTTGATCATAATATTCAAGATGACAGTAGAGGGCTAAAAGTAGTATTGAATATTTTTATTATTATTTTTCTCGTACACCTGGCAGACTAATGCAACGTTTTAGAGACGTTCTGATTTGAATTTCCAAAAAAACAAAATTCGCTCCACCCTAATATACATCATATATAAATACAAGTATAGATAACATCTATGACCCAGGAATCGATATTCGAGTTCATCACACAAATATTTGCCCCGGCCGGGAATCGAACCCAGGACCGCTGGCTCGGTTCAGTAGGCAGGCGCATTACAAACTGCGCCAACCGCACCGTCAAAATCCAGTATAGGTAGGTTTGAAGGCTGAAGGTTGTGGTTTCCGCTGTATCAAGAGGGGCTCACTATGTGACGCGTGCCGTGCTTTAAGCCGATGCGCCAGCGCGCACCTTCGTGAAATTTAACAAATTTAATTTAAAAGAATATTGAAATTGGGCCGGAATGAAGTATCT
Organism: Apotomis capreana; assembly: GCA_947623375.1. Lineage (NCBI taxonomy): Eukaryota > Metazoa > Arthropoda > Insecta > Lepidoptera > Tortricidae > Apotomis > Apotomis capreana. Next base: position 5,662,161 of record OX392508.1, on the reverse strand, counting down.
TTTTTTATCCCAGTTGTGGCCTGGTTGACAGTTGACAATGATTAAATAAAATCTCCTTTACTCTCAAATAGCAAATACCAATCTGTATTCTGTATTTCACGGTAGTCTTTGTTTCAATATAGGTACCAATTTTACTAGTCTGGAATTTCCAACAAGGGATTTTGGATTTTCCCAGCGAACCCGGCTTCCGGGGTAAAATACGGCATGTTTGCGAACAAAGATTGCTTTACAATATGCGGAAACCAGATTCTAAAGCTATGGGTATAAGCTTTCAGGCAATCTTAGTGATGTACTAGTAGCGGTAGGTATCCGTGTTATCGGGAATATTTTCACCGGTAATATTATTGGCAAATACTTTGTTACAAAGACTGCGAGACATGCACGTTTATCATCCGTGTCCATAACGGGGAGCGGGGGAGTCCGCAGTGGATAGGGAAAAATGGCGGAAACTGTTGTTGGAAGGGCGTAAGATCTTAGATGAGGTAGGTAATAGGTATGGTTTAGGACTCTCGCAACCAAGCGTGCCAGAAGACATCAGTACGGTCCTTGCTCACCGCGCGCAAGCTAGTCTTATAAGTACATCTGCCAAGCCTGTGGTCGATTGTGCCGTTCTCGTATTGGCTTGCATAGCCATGAAAAGCGTTGTTTTCCTACATGACACTGTTTTGTATAGTCTGTAAAAGGCTGAAAGGCCTTTGACATTATTGGCAACATCGTAATTTAAAATAATTAAATCCCGTCTAATGACGACCCTATACATAAATCGACCAATGTATTATTAAGTATGCATATTGTATATGTACGTATTACGTATGCATAATGCATCGTAGTACTACGGAGCTCCCGCTACGAGAGTTTGACTTACACGTTTTTTATTAAAGGTTATTGTTTAATAGTTATTGCATTTAAACCCATAATTTGCAAGAATGATTACAAATTCTTGAGCGTTCTCATTAACGAACCTACAACTTAACAAGTGAATGTAAACAAAACTTGTAATGGGCGTGAGCTAGCGCCCCGCAATCGTAAAGAGGCAGACGTAACCAACTTTCAATGAGTTTGTAAAAATCAAAGCGATGCACTTAATTACCACCGTGACGAGTAATGGAAAGTAATTATAATTTAATTGGCTCATTAATAGTTACAACCTGCGCTGTGGATATAATATTTGGATGCGTGCATTTAATTAATTGTTTCTGAATAAATAAAATTATCGTTTTATATTGTTATGATGATTGTCACTCGAGCGATGTATTGCGGTCATATACGAGTATACTCGTGTGATTTTCGAGACGTGTTTTGCATTTTACCCTATTTAGATAATCCAACCATTAAAAAATCCTATAAGTGGCGTGAAATCCAGACCTCAACAACTTGGAATTTAATAACTGGAACGTTGGTTTCCCGTAAAACGCATAAGTACTGCTATAATTATTATTACTATGTTGTCGATTTGTCTGGAGTTTATAGTTCAAAGAATAAGCATACGTTGTAATTGTTATTTCTCCCTTATGTTGTCAGTTTAACACTCATTCGCACGAAGCGATATGCTTCATCATTTCTAATGCGAACCGCTAAGGAATGGAACTCGCTCCCATCGTGTGTATTTCCAAAAAAATATAATTTAGGTATCTTCAAGGTAAGAGTGAATAGGCTATTACTGAACCGGCGAGCTACATCCTCGACCCCGTAGTCACTTTCCATCAGGTGATACTGACGTCAATCGGCGGTCAGTCAGTGAATAAAAATAAAATAAAAAATTGTTATCAATTTCGGTGTTTAAATCTAAATCCTGTCGACACCATAGTACATTTTGTACACAATGATATCCGACAGCCCAATTTCTCAGTTAATGTCGTCGCAAGCAATTGCGCCGCAATTATGCTCTCAGTGGCTTTATTATCATATAGATTACCTCGGATCGCCCTAACGAATACAAATATGCAGGAGCCACGCTTGCCGATTGTAATGCATCCTTCTAGGTAAAAGCATTTTATGCGGCGCAATATTACTTTTTGATATAAAATTTTATTTATGGTACAGGCTAACGTTGTGAGGGATTTTATTTATACAACTACATAGCGTCCGCAATTGTGTACCCTACCTACATACAAAAACTCAACAAGATTCAGTGATTTCCAAGTAGGTACTATCTTTACAATTTTTTCGTAAAATATCGTTAATGGCCAATCATTAATTCGAATAAATTAATTATTGCATTGAGTGGTAGTTGTTCTTGTATTGTGAGTATTACAGCTTAAATTAGAGTAATAATGGCTTTATAAGCTCTTCTACAGCCAGCTACGTGCTCAGACGTATCAAAATACCTACCCCCTGAAGACAGCGAACACCTATCTACACTGGGAACCCGCTCCGCGGGTGCAGTGCTAGGCTATGTGCGTAGCGGTACGAGATATTTAGTTGCGAAAGTGTTAACACCTTTTAGCATAATCATATGCAAATATTACAGTCGCCAGATAAGAATAAGACATTCTCGTAAGACCTTCATCAGCATACATTTAATTTCAATATTGTGACATTGAAATTAAATGTATGGAGAAGGATAAACTTCAACTCGCAAGATTTGATAACTAACAGCCATAGAAGCATTGACGTTTGATCAAAAATTTGTTTTTAAATATTTTTTTTATTTTTAAGAGGCCTTATTGCTTTTTTATATTGTGACAAATACCTACATTGATAATTTCAACCAGCTCTTTGAAGTGAATTACTTTTCCCTGAGTTCAAGAAAGACATAGCTATTTCATGCTTTTATTGCGTGCAATCAAAAATAAGTTTATAAATACCAGTTTTCTGCGTGAATTTTGTCAAATTCGAGTATTTATAGTAGTAGGTTTTGAAACAATAATTATCAATAAAAAAATTCAAATTGTAGATTTCAAATATGTATAGGTATATCCCGTGGGTATATCAATAAATTGCGATAGTCCTGTGCTAAGTAGGTAGTAAGAAACAGCATTTTTGAAGGGATAAGGAGCCCTAATGACTTCTGTGTACCGTGGCTACAAGAGATTATATTACAGGTCAAAAACCTCAAGAGAATTGATCTTAATTATAAAACAGTGACGCTTATTAGCCACAAAGGCTGATGTAAAACTGCCCTGGGGCGGCTAGGAAACATCTCGGCACCTTCAAAGGTTGCGAAACAATGGATGGAGCATTTTATGTAAAGCGTTTAATGTACGTAAAAATACCTAACTAACACTCAGAAAATGTATAGTTTATGTATATATAAGAAGCCAGGATTACATTATGTCGGGCTTTAATACCTTAGTCATCTGCGACTTGGAAACAAATGGAATCACCTTACTTTTAATATTCTACTAGCTTTTGCCCGCGACTACGTCCGCGTGGAACTTGGAAGTATGGAAGCAACCTCGTACAACACGATAGATATCCACCTAATCACCTTAATTAATAAAAGGGATTATTAGAAGCGTCTAAGCAAATGTAAGAGCAATTGTGCTTTTGGTATAATCATTACATTTCCTACAGGGTCATCAATGTCATCATGAATTACTTACTCACTTTTCAATCTTTTTAGGGATCATTTCCAGGATGAAAACTATCTCCATGCCAAATTTCATCAAAATCGATTCAGCGGTTTTAGCGTGAAGAGGTAACAGACAGACAGACAGACACACTTTCGCATTTATAATATTAGTATGGATTCACTTTTCCAGCTCAAAAAGTAGGTCACTTTAGCTTCGAAGCGAAGCGGGGCTACCTTTCCGGCGTGTTGACGTTATAGCAGACTTGTCATTTGCACGGAGCGTATTAAGCGTTCCGCAGGAATGACCAACTTTAACAGTAATTTTAGATTGTTAGATCATCCTATACAAGCTGATGTAAAGTATTAAGATGGCTAATTAGAGGCATAAAAAGGACAAGTAATGTTAAACGCAAACTATGAATTTTAGCTTCAGCAAAAGTTGCATTTTGAAATAATGTCAGTGCCTAGAATTATAGGTACTTATGGCCCTTTACTTTTGAGCCGTTATAGCGCATTATAAGAATAAAATAGGTTTTCAATAGAGCCTTGCCGGTGACGCGCCGCGGGCAGCATTGTCCCGCGGTTCCCCTCAACCTTTTATTTTTGCTTTGTTTGTATAAATCTTCCCTCAACCAGCCGTGTTTAGTAAAAATACTATCATTAAAGCCTCATTCTCATTTAACTTTTCTTAATTCTTTGTTTTATCTGTGTCCGAAACTTAAAATTCACACTAAACGGGTAGGTATACTTACATCGCAGAAGTTGATTATCGCTTGACGTATTTCGAATCGGTACGCGATTCATAGTTTTCGATTTGAATCTGTACCTGTGATATTCGACTTCTACGACGTATGTATTTTAATATGTCTGAGACTGACTCTACTGCCTTCCACTCTGCCCTGAAACGTTATATAAAATTACTCCATACGAGTTTGAAACATGTCGGACCGTCGCTGACAATGCACAATGAGAGTAAACTGCTTTAGAGGATAAGTATATCACTGCTTTTTTACCCTTACTATCAATTTCCTTTAAGTTTGTACCTAGGATCTAGTAATTATGGCGTCGGATAAAAATTATGTTTAAACTTAAAGTAACCGAGTTATATATGTCGCAGTCCAAAGTGTGAACTGGTCAAAAGGACTTTTAACCGACAAAAACAGGCAAAACTGCCTTTGACTGAGCGTGTTGGTCAAAAGTAGTTTTGCCTGAAAATCATTGGTAAATAGTACTTTTGACTGTTACTATCAGACCGCAGGCACATTCGTCCCTTTTTATCTCGATATTATTTTAATCCGACTCGGCCGGGTTAGGTTAGGTTAGTTTTTTTTTATATCCCTAACCAAAAGTGTGAACTGGTCAAAAGGACTTTTAACCGACAAAAACAGGCAAAACTACTTTTGACCAACACGCTCAGTCAAAAGCAGTTTTGCCTGTTTTTGTCGCTTAAAAGTCCTTTTGACCAGTTCACACTTTTGACTGCATCATATACATATCGACGTTTAGTTCTCGTCTGTTTTCTCCTCCAAAACTCAAATCTTCACGAAATATTTAGGAACTGAACAAGAAGAAAATGTCGTGTGTTGGACCGTTCCTATTCTTGCGCAACTTATTATAGAATTTGTATAACTAATAGCCAAAAAACAGGTGCCTCTATACAATTTCTATGATAATATGCGCGAGAATCAAAACAGTCTGACACAATTTTTTTTACGCATTCAGTTCCAAAAATTTCGTAAAGATTGGTTAACACGTTGATTGCCACATCACGCCACGTCGCGTGAAGCGGCTGTATACGCTGTGGCCAATCTGATGGTCCCATACAATATTGTCCGAGCCACAAAATTGCGGCCATAGCGTATTGGCTTCTGGTTTTAATTTTGGCCACTCAGGATTACCTATTTTTTAGGGTTCCGTAGTCAACTAGGAACCCTTATAGTTTCGCCATGTCCGTCTGTCCGTCTGTCCGTCCGTCCGTCCGTCCGTCCGCGGCTTAGCTCCGTGATCATTAGTACTAGAAAGCTGAAATTTGGTATGAGTATGTATATGTATAACGCCGATAGAACGGTAAAATAAAATTTAAAAAAAAGTTTTTTTTTCGGGTACCTCTCGAACACCTAATGTGGGGGTGCATTTTTTTTTTCTTTTCAACACTGATGTGTGGGGTGTCGTTGAATAGGTCTTGTAAAAATAATAGGGGTCTTCTAACATTATTTTTTGATAAAGTCAGCAGTTTTGTAAATATTCGCTCCAAAAACAAAAAAAATAGTGTCCCCCCCCCCCTCTAACTTTTCAACCACGGGTCAAGAAAATTCGGAAAAATTCATGTTAATGAGGCCTTATAAGTACTTTCAATGAAAACTATATTGAATAAAATCGGTCGAGCCGTTTTTGAGTTATCGCCAAATTTCATATTTTTTCTTAAAAAGGACGTAAGTTGACTTCCAGAAGGTAGTAAGTGATTACAGTTTCTAGGGCGTTTACGACCTTTTTATAGAGCTTAAAATTTTTCTTAACTTAAACCTCGGGCTTAAAACAGCAGTTTATTGTGAAGGATGAGCAATTACGGAACCCTACACTGAGCGTGGCCCGACATGCTCTTGGCCGGTTTTTTATTTTGGTCACCTGTATAAGTTCTGCATTTTGACTTGACAATGAACGTGTTAAGTTTTGGAGGGGAAAACACGAAGAACGAAACCTCGATTTGTATGAAAAAATGAGGCGTGATATTTCTTCTTAATACACTTCTTAAATATGTCTCACGAAAGTGTTAATAAGATTGTAATAAGTTGTTATAAAGCTTAGGTAGATTATACCGGGTGTTTCCTGTAATAGGAGTGATAAATTAAAACATAAATTCTTCGCTTGAAACTGGACATCATTTGTTAAGCAACTTCTGAAAATAACGTGTATTAAATGATATTTTGTAGCAGAATGTTTAGACAAAGAAGCAATGTATTGCGAAATGTCCGATATTAGTAGTGACAGCTATGTCAATGCTCAGGGAATGTCAAAGTTGGACGACATACATTGAAAATACTATTTAAATTGTTTGAAATAATAAAATGTTGAAAACTGACTTTTTTTTAAAGTTGCTGATCAAATGTTGTTCAGTTTAACGAGTAAAATCTATGTTTTAATTTATTGCTCCTATTACAGGAAACACCTGGTATAAAACTACTGAATATTGGCATTAGTTAATTACACAAAATTGTATCGTCGTACTAGAAGGTATATTTATTATTGTACCCTGGAGTGGAACGTGCTGGGGTTTAAGTCCATGTTAAAAAAATCGCAGGAACGAAACGGTGTATTAGCTACAAAAGCTGCGTGTGTCCGTTTATAAAATCGTTAGAGCCGACAAACGAGCGTAATGTCCAAACCGCAGAATGTAGCAGGCGTAAGCAGATTGCAGTACATAAGGGATCGCATAGGGTACCTAAAGACAAGCGGTGGGAGTACCTACTATCGTATTTTAGCAAAGGTAAGTTTCAAAAAAAGCAAGTATCATCGCCACATTGCTGAAAAAATGACTGACTGTTGAGTTTATTATCGTTTCTTCTCAACAGTGGTCTCCTCTTGTGAAATGCCTTGTGGTAGACTCTGACATGTAAAAGTGCCCTTGGGCCTACTTGCAGAATAAAGTTCATTATTTCATTATTTCCTTTCACAGTACAAAATGACAAAAGTGTGGTGTAAATCAACTATTAAGCTTTGTTAATTATGAATAAGTATAAGAAAATTTAAAACTTTACACAATGGTAATAGAAATTACTTTTATTAAACCTACATTAACGCTTACTTACAAGAATTATCAAAAATGAGAGCCTATTTTTTATTAAAGTGAATTGGCCAGTTGCGTAACAGTCAAGAGGTTCAGGTTTCAAATCAAAGAGGTGTTAGTTACAATGGAAGTCAGTCGCTGTATATTATTAAACTTCCCATTCAAAGAACTTACTATTGTTCGCTTTCGCTCGCGTTCACGTGCTCGCCTTAACTTAAACGGTCTCTCACTTTCAGATTATGGCAATTTAATGATAGCAGGTGTTTTACATTTTTAACACTAAAGAAAATTACGTTTTTACGCAACGTATACTGCTCGTTTTAATTATACAGCGTGTAAGTTCGTTCGTTCAATGTGACTAGGTGATTATTTTGTAACTTCCTGAGTTATCCTGGCGGTCGTGCCTGCGACTCATTTCGGCAAATACCCGTCAGGCCTGTTGGCAGCATGCTCACCGTTTCGGTCTCCGGCATAGTGTATAAAAAATACTGTACGTTTGAACCTTGACAACCTTTCGAAATACAGCGTGGGTATTACGGGCATATATTGAAATGACGATTAGTATCGGACCCAGGCATCCTATTTATATTGATTTCTTTAGATTTTTTTTTTTCATACGAAATAATTGAACACGCAATGTATTTGCATCCACATTAATTAACATACCTAAACTTCATAACATACCACCATACCATGTCAGCGTTCATTTGTTGGACTACGTACATTGCTGCTTGGTTAGACTTTAAAAAACCGGCCAAGAGCATGTCGGGCCACGCTCAGTGTAGGGTTCCGTAATTGCTCATCCTTCACAATAAACTGCTGTTTTAAGCCCGAGGTTTAAGTTAAGAAAAATTTTAAGCTCTATAAAAAGGTCGTAAACGCCCTAGAAACTGTAATCACTTACTACCTTCTGGAAGTCAACTTACGTCCTTTTTAAGAAAAAATATGAAATTTGGCGATAACTCAAAAACGGCTCGACCGATTTTGTTCAATATAGTTTTCATTGAAAGTACTTATAAGGCCTCATTAACATGAATTTTTCCGAATTTTCTTGACCCGTGGTTGAAAAGTTAGAGGAGGGGGACACTATTTTTTTTGTTTTTGGAGCGAATATTTACAAAACTGCTGACTTTATCAAAAAATAATGTTAGAAGACCCCTATTATTTTTACAAGACCTATTCAACGACACCCCACACATCAGTGTTGAAAAGAAAAAAAAAATGCACCCCCACATTAGGTGTTCGAGAGGTACCCGAAAAAAAAACTTTTTTTTAAATTTTATTTTACCGTTCTATCGGCGTTATACATATACATACTCATACCAAATTTCAGCTTTCTAGTACTAATGATCACGGAGCTAAGCCGCGGACGGACGGACGGACGGACGGACAGACGGACAGACGGACATGGCGAAACTATAAGGGTTCCTAGTTGACTACGGAACCCTAAAAATGATTACACTTAATTAAAAACACTATTTAACAAAATAATTAAGTTTGCCATACGATTCCTATGATCAGATACTATAACTGAATACATTGTATGCCCGTATTAAATACCCACGCTGTATAATGTGCATTTTTTTATATTAGTACTTTATTTCGATTGATGTAAGATTTACATATCGTCCTAAAGCTTTCAACGTTTTGATGTTCTTTCAAAGAGATATTTTATATTCAAGTAAACAAAGTACTAGACTTATTAACCTTCAATATCATCTTAGAATTTTCATTAAACCGTACTTTGAGACGTATATCGTCATGAAAAGGAAAATGTAGACGAACGAAGGTATTTACAACCCACGCTCATTAGTAGAAGAACGTCTTAAGTATTACCGGAGTTATATGAGCTTGTGACCATTCGATTTGACAGAGTAGTGTAGGGCCATACCGTTCAATCGAAAAATTGCTTTCTTTATAGCTTTGACTGTTTCACTGAACATCCGGTTCAAAGACTGCTTCAAGATAAAACCTTTTTTAATTGAAGCCCGCTTCAGAAAGTTCGTGATAAGGACGGGTTATTAGTAAAACGTGAAGGGAAGTATGAAGGAATCTGTGACTTGTTTTAGAAATATGTCCTAATAATGTGGCTGACTATTAATACACGAAAACTGCCTCTATTTATACAAATTGGCGTATCACCGATATGTTGTAGGCGTATTGTAATAATTCATCCTTACCACTTATTCGCACGAATCAGTTTGTTTCATAATTTACTAGCGACCCGCCCCGGGTTCGCACGGAACCAGTAAAATTATCAGTGTTTCTCTACTATATTATATATATGTATTTTACATATAAATCTTCCTCTAGAATCGCTCTATCTATTAATAAAACCGCATCAAAATCCGTTGCGCAGTTTTAAACATCTAAGCATACATAGGGACACATAGACAGCAGGAAGCGACTTTGTTTGAACTCACCAGTTGCTGAGGAATGCGTCTATGTCATCCCGCCATCTCCATCTGGGCCGGACCCGTCTACGTCGCCCATTTTGGGGCACCCTCTTGGTGGTTATGCTGGCCCATCTTTCCGGGTTCATACGGCGGACATGGCCTACCCAATCCCACTTGAGCCCGGCTGGTTTGTTGCCTACTTCAGCTATGCGTGTTTTGGAGCGCAGCGTGGTCTTCCGGACACGGACAGTTTATGAATAAAAATAATAATTAAGAGGTCGCTCTTGTTAAACGTGCCTTTCACTCGTGTATTTCACTTTATCCGAAATTCAAGGCACCTTCTTTAACACCAAGTCGATGAAACACAATTTTGCATAGACAGTTAGCATTCTTCAATGATTAGTTCATATTTTTAGAACATTCCACCGTCTTAATTAAAAGTACACTTTTAATACGGTTACATTACTATCTCATTTTTTTGTGTTATCTCTTTTAGTGTTGAGAAATTAAAACTCGTTGCGTTTATTGTCTCTTGGTCTCGAATGTCCTTGTTAGGAAACTTGTGCCAAAACCCTAATTTAATAAAACGGGACTAATCGCGTTCGATAAGTGTTTATTTAATTATCTCGACGTTTTGGATATTCTTTATTAACTTAATCGTTGGTTTGGCAAAATATAGATACAGAAAAATCATTATTAACAGATAATTTCTTACCGACATGTTCTGTTAAATTAGATTTATTGAATTCAGTCACCATGAAAGACCCTGAACTTTTACATTAGATTTTCGTATTAATTACCTCGGCCGTGCTTATTTGGTACTTGAATAAATATGTTCATGCAGATGTAAATTGCTTTATAATACCATGTTCATGACAACAAACAGTTAAATGTTGGAACGAGGTGCCGATTTAAAGCTACATATTCAGCCTTAAATACCGTTATTATGACAATTATGTTTCTTTGCACAAAAGTACAAACGGTATAAGCTTTAATAATTAGTTCGTGAATTACTGTGTGCCATGCTACATAGTTTAGGCTCAGGGAGGTCACATAGGGCGACTGTTTACAGCGATGTAGCCACAGAAGGACCGCGATACAGTCGTAATGCTGTCACTGCTGGTCATATAAATATAAGAGTCAAACTCTTGTAGGTGTAGCTGATGAAGTATGTAGTTTTCTCGATCTAACTCTATCCATAGCCACTTCCCTATACGACATGACATCTACCTTTTCGTCTATTTGTTTAATGTAACTTATTCTTGGCCTCTTCCTCGCTTCCTCTCAACCTTTCCTTCTATGATGTTATTAATAAAAGCATCATGTCGTATAAGGTGGCCTATCATTTTCCCTATATAATATTCAGTAAATTGCTTTTTTCTTTCACTCTTTTAACTACTGATCTTCTCCATCCTTTGCCAGCACCACACTTCAAATGCCTCCGGCGCCTCGCTGTCCCTTTGCGTCATGGTCCACCCCTCATAAAGCCACTGGTCATATACCCTCGCATAATTAAAAGGGTCTGCATCGCTACTAGCACGATATAGCATCGACATAGTCGCGATGCAGAATTCATTCAGACGCGACCTCCCTATGTTGTAATTCAGAGAGGGTAAATTCACATTTTGTTCTTTTGGATTCGACCTGTCTAAGGACATTTGTTCAAAACACGACTATTCTCATATTTCTATTTTAGCAATTTATTTTATTCCGTAAAAATCATATGAGAACCCGTTTCATGTGGATTTTAGTATGTCTGAGACTCATGGGAGTATTCTATGCAAGTAAAATTATATTTACCTTTAAAATGATAAATATTTAAAACCATGCAGCTCTAATCTAATAGCGAAAATCGCAATTTACCTGTTCATGTTTTAAAATTAGGTAGCCTTTCCATCTCTCAAAAAATATTTAAAAAATCTCTAATGTCAAAAGCATATTATACAGTAGAGGACTATCTGACAGACAAAAATGCATCGCCTTCGACTCCTTCTTAGATTTGTACCTGACTAGTTTAAGGGACACAGTTCTAATAAGAAAGCTTATCAAACGTACATAAATTGTGATAAACCGTCATACTTTCTTGTAGTTTCTATTTTATTCTTACACTTTTACTCATTTCTATATCTTAAAATAAACTTTTAATATGTTTTCTTCAAGAACTACGTATAGATAAGTTCATTTTACTGTAATAGTTAAGTACTTATCCTTTCTGAAAAAATGACTGACTGTCGAGTTTCTTTCGGCGTTTCTTCTCAACAGTAGTCTCCTCTTGTGAAATGCCGGTAGACTTAGACATGTTAAAGTGCCCTTGTGGCCTACTTGCAGAATAAATATTCATTATTTCATTATTTTTTTAAATATTTGTATAGAATCTTTTTATCGATTCTATATTTTTTTTATGTGGTAATACCACATTTTTATTTTTTATAAATAATGACACAAAGGTAAATTAAGAAAGAAAAATTGAATGCGATCTACTACACCCCGCTTCGATTGTAGTAGATCGCATTCAATTTTTCTTTCTTAATTTACCTTTGTGTCATTATTTATAAAAAATATTATTTTAAATTTTACTATCGCTCAAATGGCTCAAATTATATTAGGACCTGAGAAAAATGGAATCCGTATACATAGTTAATACGGTATAGACTATAGTGAAAATAAATTGTATCATGGCAACCACTAAACATACATTCAAAACCGGCCAAGTGCGAGTCGGACTCGCGCACCGAGGGTTCCGTACAAACATTTTCCATCCCTAAGTGTTTAAGTTAAGTTTGCACCTGGTATGTATAGCGCCCCATATAAATTAGGTGCAAACTTGCAAAGTTAGGTATTTAAAAAAAACTACTTAATAGATCTCGTTTAAAACAATTTTCGTTGGTAGTTTTTATAGTAATGTACATCATATGTTTTTTTTAGATTTTTCATTTTCTTATTTTAGAAGTTAGAGGGGGGGGGACCAACTTTTTTCCACTTTGGAAGCGTCTGTCACGCAAACTATTCGGTTTAGAAAAAAAATATTTTAGAAACCTCGATATCATTTTTGAAGACCTATCCATAGATACCCCACACGTATGTGTTTGATGAAAAAAAAAAATTGAGTTTCAGTTCTAAGTATGGGGAGCCCCCAATATTTATTATTATTTTTTTATTTTTGCATCAAAATCTTAATGCGGTTCACAGAATACATCTACCTACCAAGTTTCAACAGTATAGCTCTTATAGTTTCGGAAAAAAATGGCTGTGACATACGGACGGACAGACGGACAGACGGACAGACAGACAGACATGACGAATCTATAAGGGTTCCGTTTTTTGCCATTTGGCTACGGAACCCTAAAAACGGAAACAAATAAACTGGCACTCAATTTTAAAAATTTAATAGAACACGTCCACTTTTTAGTTTTTTCAATAATAATTTTTCAATTCAGATTTTTATGACGTAACCGGTATTTTCATAGCAACTTCATACTAACAGATCATAATTGAAAAGCTGCTAAAGAGAGAAAGAGTCGCTGCGCTGATTTACGCTGTCATCGAAAACCGGTGAAGCCATTGCGTTTATACATAATTATAATTTATATTTTACGTTGCAACCCAAAATTAGCCATAAATTAGTGCATAATTCCATGTTCCAAACTCAAAAATTTTTTTTTCATCAAACACATACGTGTGGGGTATCTATGGATAGGTCTTTAAAAATGATATCGAGGTTTCTAAAATATTTTTGGAGTTTACTCCTTAAGAAACGATTTTCATATATAAGCCCGGGGTATGAAAAATATGGGGTGTAAAATCGAACGTATCTGCCGTGCTAATTTAAAAAGTCGTATCTCAGTATACGATCGGGGTAAAAATACGACTTCGTAATTTAGCAGGTTATGCGTTAAGCGTTATAGACTAAGATCCCGACATAAAATAACCTTCACCGAGATGTTTATTTGATGAAATGTATTTTATATTTCATTTAATATGTCAATAATTATATTGCATATGGGTTGCCTAACAAATTTTAGTCCAGGGTATGTTTAATTAATAATAATAAAAAATTGTTTTAAACATTTCACCGGTTTGATTAATATTAGATAAATTCTATACCAATCGAAAGTATGAAGCCCATAGAATATGCAAACGTTAGGTTGCCTATTCTTTTCCCGTCACAACTATTGGGTAGCCAGGTATAAACAGGTAAATCTATACCTACTAGCATTTTGCAAAGGTCTGATTGTTGAATTGAAATTAAATAAAATTAAAGATTATTTAATTATGAATTAATCTAATAATAAAATCGGTGAAATGTAAAAAAAAAATTTTTTAATTTTAAACTAAACATACCCTGGACTAAAATTTGTTAGGCAACCCATATGCAATATATTTATTGACATTTTAAACTAAATATAAAATACATTTCATCAAATAAACATCTCTGTGAAGGTCATTTTATATCGGGAGCTTAGTCTATAACGCTTAACGCATAACCTGCTAAATTAAGAAGTCGTATTTTTACCCCGATCGTATACTGAGATACGACTTTTTAAATTAGCACGGCAGAATACGTTCCAAAAATATAAGTATTGCGAGGATTGACGTTTGGTTGTCAAAGGCGACGGTTGAAAATTTTATCAAATTTTATTTTATTGGAGTTTACTCCTTAAGAATCGATTTTCATATATAAGCCCGGGGTATGAAAATTATGGGGTATAAAATCGAACGTATCTGCCGTGCTAATTTAAAAAGTCGTATCTCAGTATACGATCGGGGTAAAAATACGACTTCTTAATTTAGCAGGTTATGCGTTACGTTAAGCGTTATAGACTAAGATCCCTATATAAAATGACCTTCACCGAGATGTTTATTTCATGAAATGTATTTTAAATGTACTTAGCAACGGGAAAACATGGCTCCCGTTAGAGAAAATTAATATTAATTGTTCTCTGCCATTTATTTATTTTAAATTACCACAAGAGGCTTAACAAATAACATAGACAAGAAACATATTCATAATTTCTCCGCGGAGACTGCGGCGGCGGCCGGCGGCCTACACGGCGCGTTGCTGCGCAAGTGCGCATCGGGCAGCTTGACTGACAGTTGTCAATCTACAACAGCTGAGAAATGTGTTTTTGTTTTCAAGTTTTTGCTAATATTTTGCGTGAATCTCTATCATGTTACGAGTGTGATTGCTATCAGTGCATGAGTACTATCTAGTTATATGTGCAATTATAAACCACCGCTTCCCCCAGGAACTTTATGGGGCAATTTGTATGCCGAAACTTGGAGCGGTTTTTTTAAATACTTTATTTGTTATCGTAGCCGTAAGTTTTTATCTATTGCGTTTTTTAATAGTTTACTTGATGAATCCTAATAGCACGGGCTCCTCTCAGAATGTCGCTTCCAGGTCTGTGTCGCTGTCGCTGGAGAATTCCGTACAGTGCCCACATTGCTCCCAGATTCGTTTCTTTAAAGGTCAGAAAGGACTTAATATACACATCAGTAGAACCCATGGCATTCGTGCTGGCGCAATTACGTCGCCACCAGGCAAACAATTCACAACCAAGTCAGATCAGGCCTTTTTCTGAAAAAATCAGTGAGCTTAAACATTCAATTCCAGTGGTCAAACGAATTCCTCGCAGCGCTCGAATTCAGGTTGCACAAAAAGTGTGCCTACCTTTTCGTTCTTGTTTGCAGCGCCCAACAGGGTACATAATGTGATACTTAAACTATTTACTTTCACCTGTATAATCATTATGTGCAATAAACGTATTGAGTATTGAGTATATATTTTATAAACGTTCTTAAGGCCAGGCGCGCACCAAGATTTTAGTCGCACGATAATTTTGTCGCATAAATGCAAGATATGGGTTTATATGAGAGTGCGCGCACCACGATTTTCATAAACCCATAAGTACGCTTATTTCTGCGACAAAAAAGTGGTGCGCGCCTGGCCTGAAGAGTAAACTCCAGTCGTGCGTCGGAGCTGACACACACACTTTTTTTTATAAGTTAATTCTGTTTTAGAGTCCTTTTCGCTGTTTTTGCGATGAGTGAGTGAAGTCGGTGTCGTGAGTGTTACGTCACTTTTAGAATGTGGGCAGCGGGCAGCTCCGTCGTGGCTATCTGAAGTGGAGTTTGATAATAAGGCAGGGCCGAGTCAATCGGATATTGTATCGAACGCTGAGTCCATGTCGGATGTGCGGCATATAGCGGTGAAGCGTGCTTAGTGGTCTGAGCGACGAAAGCTGTGGTTGTAGTGATAGTTTTATCACAATAGGCAGGAAACCTAAACGCTTGCGGGTTTTAGCAACCGCCAAAACGCAGCTGGAGCCGGACGGTGTGCCTGAAAAGCTATTTGAAGTTTATATAGTGTCAAAAGAAGATTTACCGAAACAGATTGGTTTGGCAAAGTTGCTGCAATTTAAGGGTATAAAAGGAATTTTATCCGTCAAGTTTATGGGTCCACGTAAAGTTCGCATACAGTTTAACTCTAAGGATGATGCGCAGAAGCTTCTGGCTTCTCAGGAGTTTAACAATGAGACGAGACGTTCTTATTGGTCTAATATGGCATGCTGCACTTATGGAATTATAAGGCAGGTTGAGTTGGAGGTTGAGGAAGACGAATTTTTAAAGAATATTGAAGGGTCTGAAGACATTTTGTCAATATGTAGACTGAACCGTTTGGATCATGATGGGCGTTGGGTTAAGGCTGAAGCTATTCGTCTGTGTTTTAAGGGAACTTCTTTACCGCCATATGTTTATGCCTACGGTTGCCGATTTAAGGTAAATCAGTACACTTTCTCGGTTACCCAATGTTCAATATGTTGGAAGTTCGGTCATCTGAGCAGGTTTTGTCCTACTACTAAAGTTACTTGTCCGAAATGCGGCGGGGAGCATGCCAATTGCGAAATGACTATTTTTAGATGCATTAATTGTAAAGGCAGCCATATGGCCTTAGATAAGTCGTGCCCGGTTTTTGTGAAGGAGTAAGAAATTCGCAGGATTATGTCTGCTGAGGGATGTATATATAAACGGGCTTTTTGGTTGTGTATGCAAAATAAGGAAAAAAAGGATACGGATGTTTGTAGTCAGGATGCGCCATCTGTTTTTGAGAATGACTTAAGTTTTGGAAAGTCATATAGAGATGCTGTTTTGTCGAAGCCGTTACAATCTAAAGAGTCTGAAGATTCTGTCTGTCAGGCTGAGGGCCAGCGATCAGTAAGTCAGTACAGATTAGAGAGCGAGCCACAACAAGAGGTTCGTAAGCCGCCGAAGTCAAAAAGAGTAACAGATGTGAAGAGGTCCGAGTGTCTATTGGTCAATCAGCCTACTATTGAGCGGGCTGATATGGAAGATCAAAGACAAAATAAGGACAGGAAGAAGAGACGTATTACTTTTGAAAGGCTGGGTGAGAAGACGAAGGATATTTTGTTTTCTACCGAAAGTTGGGAGGAGAAGTTCAAAATGCTGTTTGGAGTTGTTGTTAAGGAGATTTTGGATTTATTTAAGGATTTTTTTAAGGAAGGTGATTTTGTACGTTTGTTTTTGTCTAATGTAAATGGCTAGGTCTAATACCAGATCTTTCTTGAATGTAATGTTCAATTCAATATTGGCGGAACCCTTATCGGAATCAGCTAAATTTGTATACAGTTTTTTTTATGTAAATAGTGTAAGTATACAAATTTAGTTGTTTTCGTGTACATGTTATTTTTAAGTTTATACGGTTTATGTTTTTATTTATCTGTCTTTTAGATGAATGATGTTGTGTATTAGGCCTGCTGGAGCTGGCATGTTCATAAAAATGATCAAAGCTCCTTAATTAATAGATAAAAAAAAAAAAAAGTATTGCGATACTACGGTAGAAAGGTCGTATCTTTGTATGGATTTCATAGTAAGATACGGTTTTTTTTCCGTAGCACTGCAGACTGTAGTAACTAAACTAGCCGCTCGAGGGCGCTTTACATCACGCTTCCTTATTTAGTTACTACTCATGATCTCTCCAATTTGTTAAAAATGAATCGGAAGTAAATTTTCCTTGTAAAATATTGTAATTTTGCTGTATATTATACTCGTATATTAATATTATGTAAGTGCCTACCTTCACGTTCTTGTTTGCAGCACCCAACAGGGTACATAATGTGATACTTAAACTATTTACTAATCATTATGTGCAATCAACGTATTGAGTATGTATTTTATAATCGTTCTTAAGGCCAGGCGCGCACCACGATTTTAGTCGCGCGATAATTTTGTCGCATAAATGCAAGATATGGGTTTATATGAGAGTGCGCGCACCACGATTTTCATAAACCCAGAAGTACGCTTATTTCTGCGACAAAATTATCGCGCGACTAAAAAAAAATCGTGGTGCGCGCCTGGCCTGAAGAGTAAACTCCAGTCGTGCGTCGGAGCTGACACACACACTTTTTTTTCTAAACCGAATAGTTTGCGTGACAGACGCTTCCAAAGTGGAAAAAAGTTGGTCCCCCCCCCCCCCCTCTAACTTCTAAAATAAGAAAATGAAAAATCTAAAAAAAACATATGATGTACATTACTATAAAAACTACCAACGAAAATTGTTTTGAACGAGATCTAGTAAGTAGTTTTTTCTTTATATTTTAATACCTAACTTTGCACCTAATTTATATGGGGCGCTATACATATCATATAAAATCATATAATATATAGTATATCATATAAAGTATTCGTGTACGTTTGTGGCAATTATATATACATTCCTATATATATCTTATATTATTGATTTGTGTTTTAATTATTTTGTTTCTCTGTAACTCTGATCCTGCACCGACTACATATTTCTGTTTAACCCAGTGGTTGACTGGTAGAGAATGCCTAAAGGCATTAAGTCCGCCATTTGTACTTTTTTTTTGTATTGTGCAATAAAGTTTAAATAAATAAATACATACCAGGTGCAAACTTAACTTAACCACTTAGGGATGGAAAGTGTTTGTACGGAACCCTCGGTGCGCGCGAGTCCGACTCGCACTTGGCCGGTTTTTTTTTCTTAATTCTTGTTTTGTTATGATTAGGCCGAACTAGGTAATTTGCAATTTGGCATATCATGGTGTCGTGTTACCCGGTCCTCCGAGGAGTCGAAGGACAGGATAACAGACGTGAGAGAGAAAGATAAGAGGAGAAAAGAAGAAGAAAGAGAAAAACAGTAAATTCAGGGTTAGGGTTCTTTATTTTCACTCAGTCACCAAGGCAGTGGAATAACGGAGTAAAGGGGAGGTTGGAAGTCCTAGGTCCGAGCGGTTGCAGATGAGGCGATGTCCGTGTAGCCTGATATCAGTCCGTAGCCGGTGGGTTGCAGATGGGGCGATGACCGTGTAGCCTGGTATCAGTCCGTAGCAGGTGGTCACACAGGTGGTCGCAGGAAGGCGTATGTGCAGTGACAGCAGGATGGCGTTTACGCAGTGGCAGCACTGGAGGGCGTATACGCAACAGCAGTAGGAGGGCGTATACGCAACAGCAGCAGGAGGGCGTATACGTAACAGCAGCAGGAGGGCGTATACTCGGTCGCATACACAGCGGTAGCAGATACGCAGTGGCAGCAGGTGGGCGTATTCGTAGTGACAGCAGGTGGACGAAAATGCAGTTGCAGCAGGCAAGGCCTTTCAGCGTCCGAGCGAGTCAGTAGTCTTGTTTGGGGATAGCCAAAGGGGAAAAGGGTCTCTCTTGAGTGCAGGGCCAAGCTTTGGCCCTGCACAGACCAATTTCGAGTTCCTCCTTAGTTGAGAGGCACGAGAAGACTGAATTTTGAGCTGATGGCAGCGCTTTTATATTAGGCTCGCAGACAAAATATTCCAGAATAGATAAAAATATGAATTTTGAATTTTAAGAAGTACTAAGGCACCAGCCAAACGATAAAGTTAATACGACCTAGCTCAAATATATCCAACCTCACCGCTTTGGTAGTAAAATTACGTGAAATGGAGAATTTTATAAGACAAGACGTTGCTATGAAATTTCTCAAACAGAAAAGTCATAACAAATTAAATAAACAGAAATAGTGATTTTATAGAATTAAGAGTTATTATAATAAGAAAAAGGCGGAGAGAAAAATGATGTAAGTAGCAGCCTGCGTCAAATCAATTTTCAGTGAGTTAGAGTTTAATATTGTTTATCTTTTCAGTAAATATATCGAAGCAAGCGAATATACCGAACGAACAACGTGCTAGAGAGATAAACAGAGCATTGAATGATATAAGGGAGCCCCGAATTTCATCGCTTAAAGGAATTACCAAGGTAAGTGAACACTACAATGGACAGAATTTCGCACCAACCAGTCCATTCTTCAAGAGCTGAACATAGAACAGCGTCTGTCCTCAATAGTGAAGTCCTGAATCCTCACCTTTTTCAGACACGTGTCAAGACGTGGAGTTTTGTCCATTGAGCGCCTGGTGGTCCAGGGCAAAGTAGACGATACTAGACCACGCGGTAGATCTCCCATGAGGTGGACTGACCAAATCAAATCGGCCACAAATTGTTCTCTGCACGAGAGCACCAGACCCGCTGTGAGAGAAGAATAGCGCCGTGTGGTTAGGCTTGCCACACAAGGAATGACAGCCACGACCACTCTGCCAAGAGTGTAACGACAAAGAAGATGGTAATTTGAGTCGCGTAATTTCGGTCGCGCCATACTTATAGGTAGTGTGACAATTACGCGACTCAAATTACGCTCTTCTGGCTTCACACTACAAAATAATCATGCAAGATTATTTTTTAAAGAAAGCTATTTTATATGTTTTAAACGCCATTTTTTTCTTTCTACATCTAACAGTCTAATCTAAAGACTAGACCATTAATATGAGTCAGTAAAATCAGTGAGCCTTCGACTATCGATCCCTTTAATAACAAAGTGATAGAGGCATTCGTCTCTCACAAAGGTTATCTATATGATAATGAAGGCTCCGTATTAGGATAGCTGCTGTTGCAGCGGTCAAAGGTGTTGTATAATGTCTTATTTTTTATTAACTCAGTATGCACATATTCAACGATATGCGATCGTAGTGACTTAATGAAACAGTTGACTATAAGGTTTGATAAAGGGTTTGAAAACAAATGATTATTAGTTGTGATTGCCATATACAGGGATTGATCAATCCAAATAAGTCAGTAGTGAGAAAACGAAAATTATAAGAGATAGGAAAATCTGTTGTTAGGAACCATGGCGTCAATTTTAAATTTAATAGAAACTCAATTTTTTTTATAAATCTCATACATAATCAGGAATTAAACCTGGTTAAAATTCTGTTAATCGTATGTCGTATTGTAACATTCTTTACGACGGTTTTGACCGGGTTACATATGAGATAGAAAAAAAACAGTTTTTATCAAACCTAAAACCGATGCCATGGTTCCTTAGAACAGATTTCCCTATCTCTTACAGTTTGTGACTTCTCCCTACTGACCCTGGGATTGATCACCCTGTATATTGTGAAAGTTATATATGACTCAGCATAAATTGTGACCACCAGTAGTTTATAAATTAAGGAGGTTAAGGATAAATTAAGGAGTAGTTTATAAATTAAGGTGTTTATAAATTAAGGAGGTTAAGGAGTAGTTTATAAACTAGTGAGGTCGTAAACTGACGGATAACTCACTAACTATTTTGGCTCAGTGACTTACACAGGGTCCTAGCTTCCGAAACCAGAGAACGTCACATGTCACAATCCTGCGCAGTTTCTCACCAGTTTTCGGCTTGAGTAATTATGCAGATCGACGATCCACGTCCACCACGTCTCCCCAGCGTTACCTAGCGGACGTAAAACTGACGGATAGGTTAGGTTAATTTATAATTTCACAAGATAAATTTTAGAAACTGACGGTGTTCACAATTTTACGGTGACATTATGACACATATTTACTTTTAATATATACAATAATACGTTTCATTTAACGCATAAACTACGTGGGTACCAGATTTGAAATAAAACTTTTCAGTAATATAGCTTAGATATCAAAACAGGACAGGCTACAATTTATAAAAATATTTATTCATAAATATACGGGTAAACACGGGTCTGCTAGTGTAAACCAAATGTTTAATATTGAAGTGAACAATTGAAATATGTATGCTTTGGAATAAAAGAGGAATATAAGGAAATATGTATGGAATTTAATTTGATTTTGCTTTAATATAAGAAAAGGGTGTAGCACATTATTACTACCGATTCTCAATATTATTTGAGACAATATGGTGCGGAAAATGTCATATTTACGGTAGATAGCGCTACGATGCCAATGAAATGAAGGACATGGTTGAAAAAAAACGGTGGTTTAGTTAGTAAAACAGGAGTTAAAAAATGTATGGGTAAATTTCATAATTCTTCGCCAGCGGAGCCAACACACGGGGAAAATGTAATAATGCCTGGCCGAGAGAAAAAAAAAACATATGACCTTATGACTTTGTGTGTTAACTTTGTCAGCAATAAAGGTTTATTATTATTATTACGCAATCGACACGTAAACCTCTTTAATTTCATCCGAATCCGCAGGCTATTCGAAGACTGGGCTGTACTGCATAGAGCACATCCATTTTACATTGTAGGTAGCTCGAGAAACAATTGAACCGTTCGTTGTCACTTTGCTCGCGTTCTGTCAAGAGCGGATGCCAATTTAAGCACATATGGACTTAATTCCAATTTCCGATAGTTAATAGACTTAGAGATGCGTATTGGAATCTATGACTTACTACTTGAAGTTTGAGATATAATGGGCATGTATCTCGATGAAACAGGTCAGATATTCACCGTTGGGAATGTAAAACGCATATTTTTATACTAGCGGTCCGCACCGGCTTCGCACGGGTGCAATGCTGATAAATTATACATATATAAATCTTCCTCTTGAATCAATCTATCTATTAAAAAAACCGCATCAAAATCCGTTGCGTAATTTAAAGATCTAAGTATACATAGGAACAGACATACATACAGACAGCAAGAAGCGACTATGTTATAAATATATATATATACTATACTATAGGTACGTATAGCCGTTTAAGTTTCTCACTTCTGGGCAACGGCTTTTCCTTATTTTTTCACTCGACTCTACTGATGATGTACTTATGGTATAAATTTCAGAATGCGTCCAGATCATCCTGCCGTCTCCCTTTTGGTCTGCCTCTAGTCCAGTATGCCTCTCGAAGCATCCAACAACTATTAGTAGATAAATAACGTAATTTGTATCATTGTCATAGAAATTAATGATTGATTGATTGATATGATAGTCCCACGCGTTTTCTTACTCATTTTGAGGCTGCGTCGACGCTGACACGACGACCGTGGTGTGGGTGCTGCTTCCGTACTTATTATATTATAAAACTGGCCAAGAGTGAGTCGGAATCGCACACTGAGGGTTCCGTACAAACACTTCCCATCTTAACCGGCCGGGTTAAGTTAAGTTTGCACCTGGTATGTATTGCGCCGCATACAAATGAGGCGCATAGTTAACGCAACCGATCACGTTTGTTGTATGTGAACAGAAATACGTCATCTGTGAACATTTCAACTGTCTAGCTATCACGGTTCATGAGATACAGCCTGGTGACAGACGGACAGACAGACAGACAGACGGACAACGGAGTCTTAGTAATAGGGTCCCGTTTTTTACCCTTGGGTACGGAACCCTAAAAAACGCCCAGCGCTGCTTATTATTCGAGCTGTGTTACGTTGTGATTTGAAAAATAAATTGAAATATAACACATCGTTAAATTATACATACTCTCGGACAGATCACATGAGAAAGGTTGAATTTTATTATACAGTCCTAATTTTAGCCAACTGAGCTGAGCCAGGTGAGGCGGAAATTATAGTTTACTTTTTAATTAATCCTAGCATTTAATAAGTAGAAAGCAACTCTCAGTAAAAGCCAATTTATATAAAAAAAAGTTTAGTCTTATCATTGGCTACTCATCGCTCTCAATGTTACGCCTGCACACGGTATATTTTATCCTAGCAAAATAGATCATTTTCCACAAGAAATAGTTACGATGGGGGGTTTAAAAATGTCCTGAGTACTGTGCACAGCAATCTGTGGCAAACCAAATGCTTAAGAGAAGCCGTAAAATTTAGGAAGTCCCAAGTGAAAACATGTAATTCAAAACGCGCACAAAAAATTACAGTGACCTATTACAACAAAAGATTCATTCGTTTTCAACCACACGTCTTTCCTTCTAAGAGTTGGTTTTGGACGCAAATGTTTTGTAGTTAGGTCTTTGCATTATAAGGCGAGTGAAATGTTAGAAGGCAGGCCTTAAGCAAAAGAATTCGGTAGCAAAGCCTTGAACTTCTTTGAACCGCCGTCGAGTATTTAAGTGGGTACTCGTATAAGAGTTCGCCTCTCTTGAAGGCTTTTTTAAGCAATTGAACACGATTAAAGCATCCCATTGCTGGTTCTCAAAGATGTATAACAGTACTTGATATAGGTCTTTGAGTTCTCTTTGGCATTCGTTTGTTGCCTTTCGACGCATAAGACCACAAACGCGAAATACCAACCCGAGGATTTTTGGCGTTTTGCGGATTTATAAAAATGATAACGCTAAATACCAACTACGTAAAATGCCACAAGCGCAAAACACCAACCGGTCGTTTTGTGGTGTTTTGAGCCTAGTTATTTTTTTGGTGTGGTTCGTTGGACCTAGGTATTATTATTTATTTCGTATTTATTCAAAAAGTCTAAATATGGTATTATTATTTTTAGGGTTCCGTACCCAAAGGGTAAAAACGGGACCCTATTACTGAGACTTCGCCGTCCGTCCGTCTGTCACCAGGCTGTATCTCAACAACGGTGATAGCTAGACAGTTGAAATTTTCACAGATGATGTATTTCTATTGCCGCTATAACAACAAATACTAAAAATAAAATAAAATAAATATTTAAGGGGGCTCCCATACAACAAACTTGTTATAGATTATATATACGTATAGGTACGGAACCCTTCATGCGCGAGTCGGGCTCGCACTTGCCCAATTTTTTTTTTGTTTCTCCTCTCATAGAGTCTCGGGCGCATACGTCCTGGTCTTTTGAAAGGCTTGCTTGGGGATATGGATCCAACAAGAGAGGCCCCTTGGAGAAATTGGCTGTGGCTGTAGCCCTGCTGGGACCCATTCCTGATCATATCAATAAGATGATACATCCATGAACAGGTCCCAGCAGGTGATTGAACTATTGCATTGATACGGAAAAGAAAAAACCGGGCTATTAAAATGGAGTATGGGTGGACTCTTTCTTTGGCCTATTGCAATAGTAACATGTCACCCGCCGTAACCATCAGTGCGACTGTTACCTCTGGCGGGTGGTGACTCGCCCTTCACTAGGTGGGCCCCGTAATGCCGTCGTAAAGACGGCCGGAAGCAACACGAGCGTGAGGGCTCTGGGGTGCCGAGAGATGTGTTGCGCTTTCTCCGAAGTTACTCGCGGCGTCATGCCCTTTAACACTTCCACCCCTGGAGCAGATAGCTCTAACGCTCCGCTCTGGACGGCCAATGAAGGCAAGCCAGAGCTGAGAGTCCTACGGGTCCTCTTGGATTTCCACTCCGGCCGATGAAGGCACACCGGAGACGAGGACCCTGACCAACTCTCTGGAGATCTCGGGTCCGTGGGGTCGTCACCCCCAACAGCTCGCCACAAGCTGCCCTGCGGGCTTATTATTATTATAGTATTATTTTTTATATATATGGTATTTAGCGTGATTGGTATTTTGCTTAAATTCATGTTGGCGTTATGCGTAGTTGGTGTTTTGCGTAGTTGGTATTTTGCTAAAGTGGTTTTTTGCGTAGAGTTGGTATTTCGCGTTTGTGGTCTTATGCGTCGAAAGGGTTTGTCCTTTCGACGCATAAGACCACAAACGCGAAATACCAACCCGAGGATTTTTGGCGTTTTGCGGATTTATAAAAATGATAACGCTAAATACCAACTACGTAAAATGCCACAAGCGCAAAACACCAACCGGTCGTTTTGTGGTGTTTTGAGCCTAGTTATTTTTTTGGTGTGGTTCGTTGGACCTAGGTATTATTATTTATTTCGTATTTATTCAAAAAGTCTAAATATGGTATTATTATTTTTAGGGTTCCGTACCCAAAGGGTAAAAACGGGACCCTATTACTGAGACTTCGCCGTCCGTCCGTCTGTCACCAGGCTGTATCTCAACAACGGTGATAGCTAGACAGTTGAAATTTTCACAGATGATGTATTTCTATTGCCGCTATAACAACAAATACTAAAAATAAAATAAAATAAATATTTAAGGGGGCTCCCATACAACAAACTTGTTATAGATTATATATACGTATAGGTACGGAACCCTTCATGCGCGAGTCGGGCTCGCACTTGCCCAATTTTTTTTTTGTTTCTCCTCTCATAGAGTCTCGGGCGCATACGTCCTGGTCTTTTGAAAGGCTTGCTTGGGGATATGGATCCAACAAGAGAGGCCCCTTGGAGAAATTGGCTGTGGCTGTAGCCCTGCTGGGACCCATTCCTGATCATATCAATAAGATGATACATCCATGAACAGGTCCCAGCAGGTGATTGAACTATTGCATTGATACGGAAAAGAAAAAACCGGGCTATTAAAATGGAGTATGGGTGGACTCTTTCTTTGGCCTATTGCAATAGTAACATGTCACCCGCCGTAACCATCAGTGCGACTGTTACCTCTGGCGGGTGGTGACTCGCCCTTCACTAGGTGGGCCCCGTAATGCCGTCGTAAAGACGGCCGGAAGCAACACGAGCGTGAGGGCTCTGGGGTGCCGAGAGATGTGTTGCGCTTTCTCCGAAGTTACTCGCGGCGTCATGCCCTTTAACACTTCCACCCCTGGAGCAGATAGCTCTAACGCTCCGCTCTGGACGGCCAATGAAGGCAAGCCAGAGCTGAGAGTCCTACGGGTCCTCTTGGATTTCCACTCCGGCCGATGAAGGCACACCGGAGACGAGGACCCTG
Organism: Apotomis capreana; assembly: GCA_947623375.1. Lineage (NCBI taxonomy): Eukaryota > Metazoa > Arthropoda > Insecta > Lepidoptera > Tortricidae > Apotomis > Apotomis capreana. Next base: position 5,635,504 of record OX392508.1, on the reverse strand, counting down.
ACCAACTCTCTGGAGATCTCGGGTCCGTGGGGTCGTCACCCCCAACAGCTCGCCACAAGCTGCCCTGCGGGCTTATTATTATTATAGTATTATTTTTTATATATATGGTATTTAGCGTGATTGGTATTTTGCTTAAATTCATGTTGGCGTTATGCGTAGTTGGTGTTTTGCGTAGTTGGTATTTTGCTAAAGTGGTTTTTTGCGTAGAGTTGGTATTTCGCGTTTGTGGTCTTATGCGTCGAAAGGGTTTGTTGTGGTATTGGTGGAAATGTGAGATTCGATGTATGTGTTATTATGTTGTTTCGATCAAAATATGAAGGAAAAATTGGGCAAGGTCGAGTCCGACTCGCGCATGAAGGGTTCCGTACCTATATATATATATATATATATATAATCTATAACAAGTTTGTTGTATGGGAGCCCCCCTTAAATATTTATCTTATTTTATTTTTAGTATTTGTTGTTATAGCGGCAATAGAAATACATCATCTGTGAAAATTTCAACTGTCTAGCTATCACCGTTCTTGAGATACAGCCTGGTGACAGACGGACGGACGGACGGACGGACGGACGGACGGACGGACAGCGAAGTCTCAGTAATAGGGTCCCGTTTTTACCCTTTGGGTACGGAACCCTAAAAATGAAGTCAACCGAATTAAATTGATTTTGACTGAAACTGAATAAATACGCCGTCAGTATAATTTTTAATATTTTTAGAAACGTTTTGAAATTTTTCAAGTTCTCCCCTACCCAAAAGTTGTCTGGAAGAGATCGCTCTTTAGCGATAAGACCGCCTGTTGTTTACCTCTAATTGTAATTTCTTGCGTCGTATTTCTCCTGTATGTTTTATGAGGTGTGCAATTAAGAGTATTTGTATTGATATCTGCAATGTAATGTATCTATACTAGTAGCTCTGTAAGCTGGAGGCCTTTTTAGGGTTCCGTAGCCAAATGGCAAAAAACGGAACCCTTATAGATTCGTCATGTCTGTCTGTCTGTCCGTCTGTCCGTCCGTATGTCACAGCCATTTTTTTCCGAAACTATAAGAGCTATACTGTTGAAACTTGGTAGGTAGATGTATTCTGTGAACCGCATTAAGATTTTGATGCAAAAGTAAAAAAATAATAATAAATATTGGGGGCTCCCCATACTTAGAACTGAAACTCAATTTTTTTTTTCATCAAACACATTCGTGTGGGGTATCTATGGATAGGTCTTCAAAAATGATATCGAGGTTTTTAAAATATTTTTTTTTCTAAACCGAATAGTTTGCGTGACAGACGCTTCCAAAGTGGAAAAAGTTGGTCCCCCCCCCTCTAACTTCTAAAATAAGAAAATGAAAAATCTAAAAAAAATATATGATGTACATTACTATAAAAACTACCAAAGAAAATTGTTTTGAACGAGATCTAGTAAGTAGTTTTTTTTTTATATTTAAATACCTAACTTTGCACCTAATTTATATGGGGCGATTGGGGCGCTATACATACCACCACCACTTAGGGATGGAAAGAGTTTGTACGGAACCCTCGGTGCGCGAGTCCGACTCGCACTTGGCCGGTTTTTACTTATCGAACCTACTCGCACATGAGAACTTATCAAGCGCTTCTTATTAAGGGGCTCCCTACAGAAATCAGCCAATTTGATGATTTTTACATCGTATCTAGTTTGTGGATTATAGAGTTATACTCGTAATGTCCTATTTAATATATATATTGTAGTATGGTCTATGCTTAACATTTTGTAGTGACCCGAATTTTGATTTAACGACTGTGTATTTTATAAAAAAATATTCGGTGAAGGACCAAAAATACACTAATCTCGTTTCTACTTTTATCCCCGGTGTATATGTAGAAAATATCTTACATTTTATTGTTCTAAACCATATTCCACAAAATTTGTTGTGAAGCTTTTTCTATTTTTCTCAATACTTTTCGAGAAAAACGCAAAAAACCGTTTCCACAACTTTTCCCCCGAAAAAATCGTAAACTTTGACGGCCTGTATCTCAAAGTCAGTGACATGTGAAAGGTACTTGATGGGTAAGGACCAAATTCTTTGCATCGTTGGACAACGGAAATCACAATGGAATGTGTCACACCGGAAAAAAAGTAGCATAAAAAGTAGTATAAAATTGTAAATGTACATGTACAAGGTTTGAAGATGAATAATAAATAAACATCGGGACAGGTGAAACTAAATAAAAGCTTGTAAGCACAATTGGTAACGTTGTCTTCGCTTCGACGAATTTCCGTTGTGACACGTAGCACAATGGTTGTGTCCCTTGTCGCACAATGGAGGCAAAATACTTCACGACCTAACCAGAAATAACAACATGGCAGCACTATCGAAGTCAAGCTTGCAAGTTCGGAGTCAGTGTTCCATTAAAATAATTGAAGAATCTACTGGAATAGCGTTGTAAGTTCCGTGTAATGTCGTCGCACAACTGGAGGTTGCACAATTGAAGAATATTTGGGACATGCATAAAATAGCCGCAAAATTTAAAATGATGAAGGATATCGAATATTAAACTATACCTGCGTCTTAACAAAACCTAAGACTATACATACAAATAAACTGTATAAGTTAAGGCGTTCGTACTTTAAAACTAAATCAATATATTCTCGAGAAAGCAGAGTACGGACATATTCATTTTGTATGGGAAATATAATAAAGATAAAAAAGTATATTTCTGAATAATTTTTTTATTAACTATTCTGAAAATCAATTCGTTTATTGATGATTGGCTTAATAGGAACTGTTATTTGGCGTGTTTTTCTACTCTACAAATTAACGATAAACGTTCTATTTTTAGTTTGAGATGAGGTGGACATTAATGTATGACAGTATTTGCAAAGAATTTGGTCCTTACCCTGATACGGTATTTTGTTGTGGAAAAACTATGTTATTATGATTAGCTATTTATAATATGGGAAAATCTATCGCAACAGATCGAAGGTCATTGAGAGCGGGGAGCCCCTTAAGAAGCGCTTGATAAATGCGACCTGTATAGACATTTTGATCCCAGTACAAAATAGATTTGATTGACATTCTCAAAAAATAATATGTCCGTGCGTTTTATAATGAAGCGTGCGACAAATTTTACAATTATGTTTCCAAAGTACTAACGCCGTGTCACATCACTTCCAATGAACAAATTCACCCATCGAATCCGACTTATATACGACTACCTAGTCATATAATGTGGTCGAGTGGGTTTAAGCCTATCGATCTGAATCACACTCGCGTTAATCCTTTGCATCTATTATGGATGGACCGAACCTATATTTACCAGGGTGGTCGGTACTCACCGAAATACGAGCGTATGTCCCGGGTACCAGAATTGATAATTACCCTATTTACATCAAATTAGTTCTACATCAATCTGTATTTCAATAGTTGATTCCATTGGAAGCCACTATAATGCCATTATTCCTCAATATAGGTTTAAGTGCCGCTTGGCATAGAAAGACACACAGATAAATAAATAAAAGATATAACAAAATTAAAATATAAATAAGTTCCAAAATACATATAAATTAATTTCCGTAAGTTGATAAATGAATGGGCCATTTATAGGTACTTATACCAAATAGTTTAATTTCCCATAACGCTTAATTTTGCAATCTTTGTATTTTCTGCTACCTTGCTTTTTTACAAACGGACAGACAGGCGGACGTACAGATGGATAGATAGACATACGAACGTACAGACAGCAGATTGCCGGCCCGTTGATTTTTCTATCGTTATCACAAGAGAAAGAAATTGTGGTATTCAAATATCCACATTAAAAACAAAAGAAAAATATGTTACACTAGCGCCGCGCGATGTTACCCGCTCATCCTACAGGAACACTAAATTTTTTCGGGACAGAAAGGAGCGTGTCAATCTAGGGTGTCCGCCACTTTCATAGTAAAATTTATCAAAATTGGTCCAGCCGTTTGAGCGTGAAGAAGTACAAACATACACGTAAACACACTGAAAAACTTTCGCCTTTTCGTGTGATTGTATTTCACTTAGTACCTACTGTAGTTTGAAAATTCGTTTTAATTTTTTGTGCCGTATATCTCGCAAGCTAATCTGGCCATCTTCACCGAACTTGAACCAGCTGCTTACCCCAAGATTCGGAATACGTATTGCGCTATTTTATTTAATCTAATGCATGGGAGGATCTTCTTTTATCTTGTCGTTATTCTGTCCCGTGGCCCAGGGGAGGATAGTGATTAAAATTCTTAGAAAAGTGTTGATAATAATTATATTACCGGTATTTGTCAGGAGATAGTCTACGAGTACATAAGAATGGGCGTATAACTGTTGCAACACAAAGTTTTTGGTAAATATAGCTGCAGAAATCTTAATTTTAATCGTAGATTTAAAGAGTGCCCCAAAGGATTTCACCATGGCAATGAGCAAAATAAATCTTCAGATTTCACACTACGCGCAACTATCAAATGCATTAGAAATGTAATTAGGAAATAAGAACATGACAAATTTTACAAATGTGTTTTCTGACCTCGCGTATCAGGGCCTACCGCCTAAATTTTTGTCCGCCCAGACTGTAGCTCAAACTGTAGCTTAATTAAATCCCGAGCTATTTTTTGTTTCTTGAATCGTAGCTTAAAAAAGTGTTTGGGAAATTTTCGATTAGCGAAAAATACTTAAAATCTCAAAAAGTTACCGACTGATTTTTGTACATTCAAATTGCACGTTGAAGGCCTGCGGCAGATGCACATTTAACATTATAGTTCATTCACGTACCTCTCATAATTATCTGCGAAACTACAGCCAAATATCACAATTTCACAAATCACTTCACTTCACTTTACTTGATTAGGAATACATAAACATTTTTAATGTTAAAAGTTGATCGACCCACATTTTAACACATGCATGAGTAGGTACCATACGAACTTCAAATTTTGAAATTCGATGAAAACCAAATGCTGCCCACAAATGTATAAATTACATTAAAATTCGGGTTGGAATCGAAGATCCATCACGAAGCAATATCCGACGCGTCACCTAACACCTGCGATTCTATAACGTAACGGCTTAGTAATCTGCTATCAATTCATGAGTCACCTTAATCCTTATATAAGAAGTTAAGAGGGCATACGAACCACATTGTTAATATCGATCTCTCAACATAATTGACTAATACTCATCGCGTTTCTACTGAATTAAAAATAATTAGACAGTTTGCATACGGGATAAACTTGAGTTTATCCCGTAAAATCGTATACTACTTATCTATTCGCCTTAAGGGGAGATACCACTGCTCATCCATTCTTAAATATCAGTTTACAATAAGTTTGCACCTGGAACTTAGGCGTCGGATACAAATAAGGTCCAAACTCTATGTAACCGGGTTATATAAATTAAGGTTTTGTTTTCAACTGTTTGCTCCTCCAAAACTTAACAAAAAAACCGGGCAAGTGCGGGTCGGACTTACGCACTGAGGGTTCCGTACAAACACTTATCCCATCTTAACTGGCCGGGTTAAGTTAATTTTGTATGTACTTATGTCGCCGAATACAAATGAGGTGCAGTTAATGCAATCGATCACGTTTTTTACCCCTTAAATATTTATTTTATTGTATTTTATAGTATTTTTTGTTATAGCGGCAACCGATATACATCATCTGTAAAAAAATCAACAGTCTAACTATCACGGTTTCTGAGATACAGCCTGGTGACAGACGAACAGACAGACGGACAGCGGAGTCTTAGTAATAGGGTCGCGTTTTTTATCTTTTGGGTACAGAACCCTAAAAATGTTTGACTTTTCTATTGAATCTGAATACACCTAGATAAAAAGTGCATACAGACAAAGGCTCCACTTATAAAACCCCTTTTATGTTGAGTTAAAAATAAAGTGCTGAATTATGTAGAAAAATAGCTCGAAGCATTTTGTCAGGCTCTTTCTGAGCTGCGAGTATCCTTTAAAGGAAGAAAGGCATATTTACTTACTTGTATCTCAGTCTGATATGCCTTTTCTGAACCAAAAAGAGGTGGTTCTTTGAAAAACCCGCCCGCGGGCTTTGGAAGTGCAAGGCGCGAACTTTGAGAAATTGTTTAATTATTTTATTTCGAAATAAAATGCGAACTGAGACTGAAATTCTTATCAAAGAACCTTTAAGATAATTGCTTGCTATTCTTGAAGCATTTATTCTTAAGTTGGTCACGATAATATTTTCTTCGGTTTCCGCGAAAATACCACGATACCAAAGTTTTCTCACAAAAATAGGTTCTTAACTCCGTACAAACACTTCCCTTACTAAATGTATGGCGCCGCATACAAATGAGGTGCAAAGTTAACGCAACCGATCACGTTTGTTGTATGGGAGCCCCACTTAAATATTTATTTTATTCTGTTTTTAATATTTTTTGTTATAGTGGCAACAGAAACACATCATCTGTGAAAATTTTAACTGTCCGCCTATCACGGTTCATGAGATAGAGCCTGGTGACAGACGGACAGACAGACAGACAGACGGATAGCGAAGTCTTAGTAATAGGATCCCCTATGTTACCCTTGGGTACAGAACCGTAAAAACTGAGTCCAGATTATTTAATGAACTTTCAAGATTGCCAATAACTTTTTACTTTAAGTTACGAGACAGACTTTTAATCTCATAATACCTACTTTGAATTGGTTTTAAATTTACGGTTATCCGGTGGTGATGACTTATATCGGTTTCCGATATAAGTCATCGTCATTTCAGCCATAGGTTCGAATCCCGGCCGGGGCAAATATTTGTGCAAAATATTTGTTCTTGGGTCATGGATGTTATCTATATATGTATTTATATATTATGTATATCGTCGTCTAGTACCCATAGTACAAGCTTTGCTTAGTTTGGGACTAGGTCGATTTGTGTATGATTGTCCCTTAATATTTATATTTATATTTATATTATATTTATATTATAGGACGTCCACTGCTAGGCTTCCTGAATAGACTTCCACATGGGCCAGATAGAAGCGACCCGCATTCAGCGAGCCCGCAACTCTAACCAGGTCGTCCAACGACCTTGAGGGTGGCCGTCCTACACTGCGCTTGCCGGTACATGGTCTCCACTCGAGGAACTTTTTGCCATAATAGCCAACAGTTCTTCAAGCTATGTGCCCCACCCATTGCTACTTCTGCTTGCTTGCCCGGTTTGCTATGACAAAGAAGCTTGGTTCGTCTACGAATCCCCTCATTTCTGATTCGATCTCATAGAGAGGGAGTGAATTCTAGAGACAGCGAATTTGAGAATTCAGGACGAACGAAGTTCACACCCTAGATCATATCCTTGAGTTGAAGGCTTGAACACAATAGAAAACAAACAACAAAGAAATCCATCTTGTGATTCATACCCAAACATTTTGGAAAACCTTCCAGCCATTATGATTTTTATGGCTTTTGAAAATATTCACTGTCAGGGGAAACAACGTCAGTTTTGTCAATTAATCTCTTAGCATTCTTAAATACATCTTGTAGACTAACCGGGGTACAAGAAGTTACAGAGGTAGAAGAAATCCCACCAAAAACATTCTGTAAAACATTAGCCAAGTCTCGATGGAGCTGCTTGTTTATCTCTAAAAAGTAATGAAATCTAGACAAAGTCGTACCAAGTCTAAGGTTCCTTACTGCGATTTCTTTATTATTATAGTTAATGTTGTGTGACTTGGCCGTTGAAGAGTACACAAGGGTACAACACCAGGTGCTCCATGACACCATTGCACCAATCTGTCCCCAGAACCGCTACAAGTCAATTTTGTTTACACGTAATGTTATATCTGTTGTAACTACCTATGTTTGTTAAGCGAGATAATAGCCCATACTGGTATTGGTAATTTGACGCTAGTGTCTCATTTAAGGCTGTTGTTAATTGTGCAGCACATGCATTCAGCATTGACAATGCTGACTTCTGCTCTCTTCTTTTTGGAGCGTCAAATTGACCACCGATCTAACATAAAATAGATGTACAGACGGACTTCTATCAATGATTAGAGGTAGATGAATACTTTTTATACTGTTTGTTTCAGGATTTGGCTGCGTATTTCAATAATACATAAGTATTATTGAAATACGCAGCTTTATCAAGCCTACAATTGACTGGTTATTGAATCAACGTTTTCCAAGTGGCAATTTTCCATCGTCAATGGGTAGCGGTTCTGGCGACAGATTGGTGCAATGGTGTCATGGAGCACCTGGTGTTGTACCCTTGTGTACTCTTCAACGGCCAAGTCACACAACATTAACAATAATAATAAAGAAATCGCAGTAAGGAACCTTAGACTTGGTACGACTTTGTCTAGATTTCATTACTTTTTAGAGATAAACAAGCAGCTCCATCGAGACTTGGCTAATTTTTTACAGAATGTTTTTGGTGGGATTTCACTTCTTTTTGTAGAAGCGTGGGCATATTGTTTTATAACAACCTGCTAATTCACTTTAGCAAACCTCACGAAATAATAAGCGAAATCAACGAAATGCAAATAATCCCTCCTAATCCCTAGCAAACGTTTCCGAGCGCAATAGAAGAATGTCGTAAACGACTGTAACGCGGCCGGTTGCCACTTCGCCATATAAGATTATCGGAAAAACAAACGTAGGCGCGTTTCAAAATACAGTTAGCGCCATCTAGCGACGTGTGCGGGTATCACCGCCACTCTTAGTCCAATGCATTATATTTTGACCAAATTTTGAGCGAAATTAATATTTTGGTGTAATTTGTTTATTTAATTTGTGTAATGTTCGAGTAGAATAAAGTTAATCGTTCGACTATTTCTTCTTGTAACTTGTAACTTGTAAGGTAAGTATAAGTATAAAAGCCAGTCTAGTCTTATCCAGAGTTTTCCTTTAATTTTATTTATATGCGTATTAAAAGCAGAAGGGGAGGCATTCGCCCAGCGGGTACGTATTACAATACCGAAGTTCAAAATACCGAATTTCATAAGACCTATGGACGGAAGGCCGAAAATTAAAATTTCGAATGTTTATTTGACCGAAAGTTTAAAATCCCGAAAGAACGTTTGATCGAAAGGATGAAATACCGAATATTATAATCCCGAAGACTGTAATCCCGAAGAATGAAATCCCGAAGACTGTAATCCCGAAGATTATAATCCCGAAGACTATGATCCTGCCTTAAGGTTGTAATCCGGAATATTATTTAAACTGTCGAGAATTATATTTCTGTAGTCTTACAGATTCTAATGTTTATTTTATACAAAGAATATTAACCTAAATTACGTAACCTACTTGCCTACTACTATACTTACTATTTATAAGTGAACTCTTCTGTGGAACCGATCTGCTCCGGCGCTGCGGGATGTGCAGCTCCTCCGCCCTAGTACGTTAGTACTCTTTATTATACTGTGGCCCAAGCGTTAGAAAGTGCGGGCATCAAGCGAGTCGCAGCAGCTGAGGCTGGTCGCCGAAGGTGACCAAAAAGCCGAAGCTGCGGAGGCGAGCGTTGACAGCTTCGGTTCCAGACAAGTTCGGTTTGGTTGGCGGTCCATGACAGAATATTTTATCATAATATCGAATATTTAGTGTCATAATTTCCCACTTTCCCGGACTCTTTCCTTTTCTTAATCGACTTGCCACAGAACCGAAGCTGTCAACCCCGATTCCACGTGGTCTTGTCTGCCCTACCCCTAGAGTGTATATAAAAGGCCGGAGGCGCGGAGGGAGGGCAGCCCCCCGCCGCCGTAAGAAGGCGAGCGTAGGTGCCGCATTTTCTTACGCTAGGGCGGAGGGGCTAAATATCCCGCAGCGCCGCCGGAGCAGATCGGTTCTACGGAAAAGTCAGATTAGTTTAGTGTCCTGACACTTTTAAAGTGCTCATTGAATATCGGGATTATAAAATTTCGAGATTTTAAAAATTTCGGGATTATGAAATTTCGAGATTTTAAACTTTCGATTTTCTGAAAATAGGTAATTTGAGCTTCGGTTTATCGAATATCGGCTTTTTGAACTTTCGGTATTTTGACCATCGGTATTTCAACTACTAGGTATTATGAACTTTCGGGATTGTAATACGTAACCCGCCCAGCTGTGGGACGCTATAGGCTAGATTAAATTAGAAGATGTGGGTACACATCTACTACGCTGGATTTTTTCAATGACAGTCGATTTTTTAATGTACCAATAGTAGAAGGGGGCATTACCATATCTCTAATACAGCTGAGACCAGCTGAGGGTTCTTCACCAAATAAATAATAAATAAATAAATATCAGACAACCTCACACAAATCGATCCAGTCCCAAATTAAGCTCTAGAAGGCTTGTGTTATGGGTACTAGACGACGATAGACATACTTATATAGATAAAGATATACTTAAATACATAGAACAACCATGACCCAAGCACAAATATTCGAGTTCATCACACAAATATTTGCGCTGGCCGGGACTCGAACCCGGGACCGCCGGCTCAGTAGGGAGGTGTCTACAAACCGAGCCAAACGCGTCGTCAAAATACTTCAGACCTTGGATTTTTGACATCAAATGAAGCGGCCCACTAAGTTGAATATTAAAATACTTAAACGGGTTTACTCACGTCGTAGAAGTCGAATAACGCTCGACATGTTTCGAATCGGTACGCGATCCATCATCAGGAGAGATGATCAGTCGCGACGGCGGCCAACCGAACACAACAACAAGTTGAATATTTTTTGTAAAGGCGGTATGTCGATCTCTAATACTTTGGTTGGGCTCTTGTGTTTTCTAATCAGAGTACTCCAGATCTTCGATTATCCTAGTTTTTAGGGTTCCGTACCCAACGGGTAAAAACGAGACCCTATTACGACTTCGCTGTCCGTCCGTCCGTCCGTCCGACCGTCCGTCTGTCACCAGGCTGTATATCACGAACGGTGATAGCTAGACATTTGAAATTTTCACAGATGATCTATTTCTATTGCCGCTATAACAACAAATACTAAAAATAAAATAAAATAAATATTTAAGGGCTCCCATACAACAAACTTGTTTTATAGTACGGAACCCTTCATGCGCGAGTCGGACTCGCACTTGGCCAAGTTTTATAGTTTTCGCTTTATGTGGCCATTAAACCCTAACTCTGTACCAAATTTCAGCTCTCTCAATTTATGGGAAGTACTAGTTCTTTACTGATGATCATGAGTGAGTGAGTGTCGTAAATGCGAAACTTTGCTTTCGCGTAACTTCGGAACTAAATGACCTACAGACTTGAAATTTTGGATTTTAAGTATGTGATTATAGCTTACTGGATGACAAAAACTTCTGCGTTCTGGTCTTATCCAGAGGTGCTCAAATAGGGGCCTGAAAATGCGGCGAAATGGTTCCAGTAAAGGATGGTACGGCAGTGTTTGCTTCGCGCTCGACTTGGCGGGGGCACTGCCGTGCCCCCCGATTACATAATCACATTTTTTTGAGCTGAACCCTCTCTACTTAGAGCCTTATCACACTTGCGATTTGCGAGTGAGTTTTCTATACAAATAACCGACGCGGCGAGCTCGCTGCGTGATCGCCTTCATACAAAAGTCGCTCGCAAATCGCAAGTGTGATAAGGCTGTTAGATGAAAAAATATTCAACAAAAAAGACCACAAAGGTGTTGCGGTGTGCAGTTAAACAAGCTTAACATGCATTCATTACGAATATGCTAATGGCGACGCATGTAAACGAATATTCATGAGGTGTGCCTACGCTCTCGCTGCCTTTGATTTGTTATGATATTAAGATTTATATTTAGATGGATACCAGCTTAACTTTGGGGGAACTCACAAAAAGTTTGCTGCCTTTACTCATTTAATTAAAATTTGTATGAAAATTTTGCATTGTACGACGACAAAATAAATTAACCATCGAATAATGTACCTTAAGGTACTGTTTTGAGGTTCATTTTGTTCAGGATAAATTTTGATTCCCTTAACACGTTAAACGCCCATGGAAATGCTTTGGTTCTCATTTATACCTATTGATAAACGAGAGAGACCCAGTACATTTCAATTGGAATAGTCAATTGGATATTGTAATAAAAACATTATTATATTGTAAGCAAGCATTTGAAATCCGACTTATTTTTATTTACAAAAGTAATATAGATAAACATCTATTATAAATGAAAATACCTTTTGCGGAATATAAAATCCTGTTTCTTTCACTGACTTTTAACGTCAGTTACCAAAAATTTGTCGTTGCAAGTTAGATACATAAATAAGTATAATATCCGGAATTCTAAGATCAAATTATGTCAAATTGGCACAAATGAAAAACGACCTTAAGTTTTTTTATGTACGGTTCTGCCAAATCGACTTTGATCTTAGAAATCGGACAGACTACCACTATAAATCCGCAATTTGGCGTGGGTTGTAAAACGCCCTGTTGGGCAATAACTTATTGAAGCTTAAACATGTACACAATGATGTTGCCAAAGAGTTAAATCTTCAAATATTATCAAAGACACTTCGCAAGCTCGGTCAACTCGGTACTTGATATCATATAATAGAGATAACACATTCAGACCTACAAAAGTGCCAGCAGCAATAGACCTGTTCCCCGTCAACCAGACAGGCAATCGGCTTTGTGCACGTGTTTCGTACACACATGGCGGTGGCATATTGGTTTATTGCGCAATAATCCGGATCTCAGTCCTTGTTCTGGTTAGTTCTTTGTGAAGTTCCTTTTGACTTATATTTTCCTACTGCTTTATTGCGCTGTGTAGAACGCAATAGGTATGGTTTGTGAGGCTTTAATAAAGTTCTGATAAGCTTTTGAACTTAGTTAATAAAGCACAAACCATACTTAGCTCATCATCAGTAAACTTAGATCTTTTAAAGGCCTTTCTGTTTATGTAGTAGTAAAATAGGACTCAATCTACTACTGAAAGAACAAAACTATGACCGAAGTGTAGCGTCGTTTATGTTGACTTTTTTACACTGGGGAATGATTGTGCATGAGTATGCAATAAAGGATTAACGATAGGTACTGGAAGTTCCAGGATAAGTATTGGTGGCTCCGTTAAAATTTTCACACACAATTCTATATAAAAATTTAAATCTAATCATTTACACATTATTATAATTTATTTACAGTAATTGTGTTTTTAGTTAATAACATTGCATTGTTTTAGTGTTAAGGGTAGTTATTCATTATTGCTGTTAGAGTAAGAAATAACTGTTATCGTTCGACATTCCTACAGCGAGTGCTGTAAACTCTCTATACAAGGCTAGCGGGACGTAACTTCATCGCCCCCTAAAGGTACCAATTTCTGCATGATAAAAAGTTGCCATTTTTACCGTAAAAAGTACGTTACAATCATGGTTAGAGTTAGGTAGTGTTTTGTTGAATTATGAGGATTCTCAAAGGGATTATAATACTATAATTGAACTATATAGCACAGCAGTCTACACCGGTGTATTTTATTGAAAATTTATCTGAATTGAAAAATATAGGAAAAAATCAGAAGAGGCGCTAGTTTGGCGGCATCACTCTCTTAAATATTATAGCGCAAAGGAGGGTCTTACAACCCACGCTGTATTGTGGATTTTAAGTGGTAGTAATTTATCTAACTGGCAACGACAACTTTTGGTAACTGACGTTGAAACTCGGTAAATGTCACTGATGTAAACAAAGAGGAAAAAGGAATAAAATATATATTCCTCAAGTAATTTGGTTACTACGTGATAATTGTAGAAACATCTTGCGCGGTTGGCGCAGTGGTTAAGCAACTGCCTAATGAGCCGACGGTCCTGGGTTCGAATCCCGGCAAGGGCAAACATTTGTGAGATGAACTAGAATATTTGTGCCTGGGTCATGGACGTTATTTGTATTTAAGTATGTATTTATCCATATAAGTATGTTTATCGTCGTCTAGTGTCCATAACACAAGCCTAGTAGAGCTTACTGTGAGACTATATTGATTTGTGTGAGGTGTCCAATCCAATATTTAATTATTTATTATCTTAAAACATCATGAGATTACCACAAATTCTTCTACTCATTTATCAGGAAAAGATAAATATACTATAATAGTATTCTTGTATCAAAAGGTTTTTCATAGGAACAATGAACTTATTTAATACAAAGCCTTTATCTACATTTGAACGAAAGCGATATTTCGGAATAACGTTGTATTTTTCTCGCAAAGCTCACATAATGGGCCTACTGGCAATTATAGGCAGTTAAAGACAATAATGGATATATTGGGTGCGCTATCGGTGCTCGTATCTTAATTGCTGAGTTACTACGAGCTACGGAACGGAGCACTCATAATATCTCGTCACGGCACCCTAATCCCTGCTTTCTGGTGTAATCAAGCTTATATTATTGACTAGTAAATGCCTGTGGCCTCGTCCGGATATTTTTTACTGTAGAGTCGTAAAAGTATTCTATTATGTAATCATTTATTTAAGAAACAATTAATTGATTACATGTGACTCAAATACTTATAGAAAGACTAAACCTACAAATAAAAATAAACTATAACAAAAAAATATAAATTAAATCTAAAAATAGCTTTAAGATACTGGCGGCTTTTCCTCGCTGAATCGCCAGCTCTCCGGTCACCAATAACACCAATAAGCCTTCCAGCAATTATGCTATTTGAATAATCGAAAATTTTCAACATTTTTCTCATACAATTTGTTTGTTATTTAGAAGTCCATACTCACGGAAGTCACTCGTCCCACTTCTATAATATAGCACCAGGATTGTCGTGAAAATGGTACAGGAAGTGTTAATAATGCGTCAGATGAGACCGGAAACGCTTTTCCTCGGACACGTGTTTAATTCATCCGTATGCCCCACTTCCTGTATTAAATATAGCACAGATAGAAGCGTAATTTTAAATAACTATAAGTATGTTTTGGTGACATCATGTACAGGAAGCTTCTAGAATTATTTTTTTAGGTCACCCTAAGCCGTAAGTTGGATTTTCTGCTCGCTACGCGGGGAGAAAACCTCACTTCCTGCCTAAGGCAAGACATAAAACTTTATATAAACCACGGGCGGTAATTCCTAAAGCCCCAGATCGCATATTTATGGCACATGCAGCTGCGATCTGGGACATTCACGAATTCACCGCCCATGGTAAAGCGATTTCAGCTACCTACAGGTAGACATATTTCGGTAAGATTATTTTCTAGAATAGTGTAGGCCACAGTAATTTTCTGAAGCTTTTGTCTCATATCATAATTTTACTACTCGAAATAAAGTACTCTCCTCTTTAATATATTTTTTACATATCTAGTATACGAGACACCTTCCTATTAACACCATACTTAAATAAGAATCATAATCCTTTACAAGTGATAATTTAAAGAAGATACGATACAATAATAAAAAAAAAAAAACATAAAACAATATAGCACGTACTTATTTGCACTTTAGCAATATAACTCGCAATTTTTAATGGCAATTCCACTTCAATGAGGAAAAACTGGCATACTGGTGATACTGGTAACTTTGAATAGAGCGAATGAATGTAATGAGCAGAGCTGGAAACCCTATTGGGTTTTACTCCGATGAATAATACCTTGTCATCAGCAACGTGATCGAAACGAGGTAAGCTTTTCAGCTAAGCATTGATTTCTTTTATCGTACGACATACTATCAAAGGGTCTTACACGCACGGTATTGAAAGGAAAGAGACAGACAATATTTTGTCGCACGACAGTTGCGAGACGGAGAGCGGATTTGGAGATCTTGGATCTGTGGGGGGTTGTCACCAAAAACTCGTCACAAACTTTTCTGTAGTAACATTTTCCTTGTACTAGCAGTAGTAGATTGCGCCGAGCGTTAGCGACTGAACCATAGAGCGCGGGGAATGCGAATTAAGATCGGCGCGCGGCCGCCATAGTAAAAATGTATGGAGAATTAAAAGCACTTTTTGATAAATCTGGACCTTTAATACCAAACAATAATTGAAATATTTGTTGCGGACAAATTGTAATGTAAACATTGATTTCCATTGTTAAAGTATAAAAAACACTTAACGCTAGCTTACGATTTTACAGTTTTCGTCCAAGTTCACTTAGTTTTCTGGGGTAAAATATTAATAATCTTATAATTTTTCCACGGAGAAGTTGTTAACACATCCTTCGAAACGCTAAATATATAGTTTAGAAATGGATTAAACAACTAGTGTTGACGTTGTCTACTTAACGGCAACGGCCTATTTTTCACATTGCGCTCGGCCCAGTCTTAACTTTCATTGTAGCGAATGGGATAATGCGTGTGTAGCGTAAAGATGCTTATTAGTTGCAATTCTACGGACTTAATTTGAATGGAGCTTAAATTTACAACTTAATTGCAACTTAAATTGAGATTTAATTATATATCATAAAAACTAGTGGAATTCAGCAGTGTCCTATTGTAATAACGACTTAAAAGGCTAGGAACAAAACAAAAGTTATGTTGTTTTAGTACACCCTTAACTCCTTTTGGTTAAAGAGAACTGAAGCCATATCCTTGATAAAATAAAGATGTAACTGACAACGATGATCACAATTACATACGACTTTCTATATTCAAACAAGAGAAGTGTTTATCTCAGGATCTGTTTCTATGTAACTAAGGACGACCCGAATAAAAGGGTCCAAAGGTGTCCTACTAAGCAGATTGCGCAGTACGTGACAAGATAGCCAAATGCCTCGGGCCCACTAATCATTGGATTAAGTTTCTCTTACGTGATATTTACCTGTGCTGAAGAAGTCACTCGTAGCGCGTAATGAAGTCATTCAGAAAGGGTGAATCAGCGATAGGGTTTTTATTGTTAATCCAATAGCGTTTTATTTGCAGGGAATTGGGAACAGAAGAAATAGCATATTTTGCCGGCAAAATAGGTACATCAATGAAACTTTGGTTTATAACTTTATGTAACTATTTAACGGTTAGGAGTTAGGGGATAATTCAAACAAGACCTCCCTGATCACCCCGCCATAAGTATTTAATTCGAATCGCTAAAAAGCAAAAATATTTGTTGAACAAAAAAGAACCGACTTCAAAAAAAACTGAAGAGCCATAACCAACCCGTTCATGTAGGTACAGATTACATTTGAATCACCTTTTGAAGTCGTTGCCAAACCTCAGGTAAACTATACTATATAAATATCGAACAATAAACTTGTAAATACCAAGTGGCTTACCTAAAGGCTTTATGCGCGGCATCTTTATTCATAGTAATAATTGAGTGGTTTGGCACTGACTTCAAAAAGTGATTCATATGTAATCAGTACATGAACGGGTTAGTTTTGGCTTCAGGTTTTTTTTATTCGGTTCTTTTTTTGTTAAAATATTTTTTTTCGTCCAGTTGTCCTCAAAAATACGACTTTTTCATATTGAAGTCAGTTATTTTTAAAGTTATTAGTAGAGAATTGAACACCAAAGTAGTTACCTGTTGAGTTAGATTCAGCGTCAAAAAACCTACAAAAAATAATGTGTCTCATTATCATTATTAAGAGAAAAAAAAATTAACAAAAAAAAAACCGACTTCATTAAAACTAAAAAGCCAAAAATAACCCATTCAAGTACCTACAGATTACATTTGAAATCGATCCCAAACCACTCAGTTATTATATTTATATATTAAAGTTTACGTGAGGTTTGGCACCGACTTCAAAGGGTGAGTCAAAAGTAATCTGTAGTTGATCGGGTTATTTTTGGCTTTTTAGTTTTACTGAAGTCGGTTCTTTTTTTTGTTATAAATTATTTTTTTCGCTTTTTAGTGATTTATATAAAATACTTATGGCGGGGTGATCAGGGAGGTCTTGAAGGCATGCATCTCGTTTGAATTATTTCCTAACTCCTAACCGTTAAGGAGTTGTACCTTCCATCACCAGTTCAGCATTGGAAGATGATAACTACCATATGCAAATACTTAAATAGTTTTAGAAAATATATGAAAAATATTATGAGTACCTATAAAATTTCAGGAATTCCTTCGATTCCTCATGGATCTCGTCATCCGATCTTCACCAAAATTTTATGGGACCATGCTTGAAATGTCTATTCATGAACCTGAAAAGAATTTTCCAAATCGACTCATAAATGACGGCGATATAAGGTAACAAACAATAAAAAAAAAAACATACAACCGAACTGAGAACCCCTCCTTTTTTTGAAGTCAGTTAAAAAGAACGGCTCATTAATATATAAGAGAAAACAAATCTGGTACAAACAACCATGTCTACGTCGTAATGCGTACAACGACAATTAAGATAAGGATCTGACCTATTTTCACTACAAAAACACACTGCATGATAACAAACATGGCTGAACGGTGTTTGCAGTATCCACAAGTCTGAACAATCTTGTAGTAGTGAAGATGTAAATTTGAAGCGGTAATTAAGTGGAGTATTATCCTGGGTGTTAAGGGGAACCAACTTTTGGATTAGATTGTACAAGATGTTGTGTAGAGCTGGCACGGGTATGTTTCAGATGTCTAGATTATTATGGAATTGATATAGAAAGTTCAGCGAAGACAATAATATTGGACAAAAACTTTTTCTATAACTCCATCCAAATATATGTGTTAATTAAGAGTTCCATCTTCTTATAAAAGTCTATGTATGTTGTAACCACTTGATTGTATACATTATATCATTCATTATACACCATGGGCGTTAATAACCCGAAAGATTTAAACCACGTATTTTTGACGACAATACGAGTAAATAATGTTATATCAACATGGGTCTAATTATGTGTCTTAACTAAATTACTATTTCAGTACAAATTAAATCATATTAATTTCCCGCTTCTTTGTGAACAAGTCTTTAGTTGAAGAAGAGAGAGCGAGCATGACACTACGAATCGCTCCGAAATCATACGACGAACGGCGAATGCCGTGACTTGTGTTCTATGACAAGTAGTGTCAAAGCTATCGCTGTTTCACTTTTGACGGGTTCAAATTTGAACATTGGCATAGTGACATGAATTAGGGTATGTTAGACTGGAGATTTCTTAACTTTTGATGTGTTTTAAATAATTAATATCTCCTTAATTATGAGTTTTTGGACTATATGTTACATAAGTTTATATACTCTAATTAGGCTCTAGTATCGTTGGCTTAAATCTTTCGGGTTATTAACGGTCACGGTGTATATTACATCAGTTTTCTGATATGCACCCACTTCTAGTATCTCTGTTTGGCCCTATGGTTGACTGGTAGAGAATGCCATTTGGCATTAAGTCCGCCATTTGTACTGACTTTTGTTTTGTGCAATAACGTTTAAATAAATAAATTATACAATAAAAATTAAAAATAAAATACATCCGAAACAAATAACCAGGTAAAAAGGCGAACTTATCCCGGCAAATTAACTTTATTAACTAAAGTTAAGTCTAAACGCTTAACGCTATAACATTTGAGACCCTGTTTGCCGTGTTTATTACTAGATATGGCTTAAAATGGTATATGACGGGTCTATTATATGTCAACTCCTAGAATTATTTTTCGTCGAATGATTCATTTCGCTGAAAAATCATGTCGCAGAATGCATTTTTCTCTGCAACCGTGAACTATTTGAGATTGTTATGAAACAAACCTAACCGGCGCGATGAAACATTCTACGAAATATGTTTCTACGGAATAGGAGTCAAAAGGCTCCCGAATATGACATTACATATACAGGGTGGCCATTTAGATCCATCAGTATGGGAAAGTCTGAAACTAGAAGACATACGAAGATCTGTTCTTAGGAACCATGTCGTCGATTTTAATAACAAGAAAAACTGCATTCATACATTAAAAAAAACCTGTACTCAGCTCGGGATTTAAACCCAGACGTTTTGAAAAATAACACTTTTAATTTTTCTACTTAGATATCAATTATGTATATAATTATATAGTGATCATTATATAGTGAAAATTTTAATACCCGTTAAAATTAACGTCAAATGTTTGTTAAACTGTTCGTGTAGGCAGTTCCTAACCTAAATATAGGTTATTAAATTTTGTTTTCCTACGCAAACAAGATGGACCCTTGTCATCTGCGGTCTCATGTTGTGGCGGTTTGTATCCGCCTTCGCTTGTAATAAACACGCAAGTTATAATATTTATAATATAATTCATTGTAAAATAAAACATCAAAAAAACATGAACGTTCCAACAAATCTGTCCGATCGGAGACTGAATCTAGACAAAAGAGCGCGGGCATAGACAATGCAATACGTAAGGCTAGCTTTGCACGAACAGCATCACAAAGCCAGTTTTACACTTATTACAATTCTCAACATCCTCCCGCGGGCAAACAAATAAGTAAAGAACATAAGTTTTTAACTTCAAACTTACAAAACATTTCAAACTTACATAACATTTAGTTAGTACACTTTATCAACATTACAAATCACAGGTACAGTTAATAACTCTAAACAAATTAAACATCATTACATTATCTTGTACCAATTATGTGTTCCTACCATCCTCCCCACCACAGAGATCCTGGTGGAATAAATTTCCATATAATGGTTCGTGATGCAGTGGTATTTTCAACTTTATTCCAGTCGATATTCTTCATTAAATTTGCTGTTTCCTGGAAGTTGGTGCCATTGTCCGTGTAAATAACGTTTACTCTTAGCAGTTCTCTCTTCGTAATCTTGTCTTTAATTTTGTGTATCAAGTTTACGTTGCACTGCAAGTCATCTTCAATAGTATTCCATATCATTAATTCTTATGGCTTTGAAATAAATTTCTCTAGCTCTGGAACACAGTTGTCGACGTAAAAGGATTCCTTCAGCTTCTGTGCATACCACTCTCGGATGCCGATATGTTACTACATCTATACACAGTTCTGTTTTATTCCACCAAAGGAATTTTAAATATTCTCTGCCTTCTTTCTTCACTAAAATATTTAAGAAGGCTTTCCTTATATCAGCTGGAATGTTTTCCTTCCACAAATGGTTCACTTCATATCGGCCCATCTCTGTCTCAGAAATATTATCGTCAAAATATATTAATATCTCTTCCTGTTTCTTCTTTTCTTGTGGATCTTTAATTCCTAACAATGTTCCACAATACTCTCTGCTATAATACTCTCTTTTGAGAAACAGGTATGTAACAGAGATGATCTGTAAGTGTTTGTGGTAGGATCTTGCAATGTCCACCCCAGCCTTCTTTATAATCTTTCTTTGTGGTGTGTATTTCTGGACATAAGACAATCAAATGCCTTCGTTTACATAATAGGCATTTTTAATATGACTTACATTCTTTTGCCATATGTCCACTCTTTAAACATACATAACACCCACCTTTCTTTTTAATTAAATCCTTTTCTTCCATAACGATTCTTCAATTGTGCGATGGCTTTCTCGTAGTTCTCCGCTGAAGGGGAGAAGCTCTCCACAAGAGCCCGCGCGTTGGACTCTTCTTTAAGGCACTGAAGGAGGTACTGGAACTTGTCTTCAGCGTTAATGTTTTTGTCTTCATGTATTTTCCTGAACTGTCCCCAGAACTGTATCCATTTTTCGGGTCATCGTTATATTTCTTTACTTCTATTTGTGGTAGTTTAAAGTTCCTTTTTTCTTCGTTGACAGCTGTATATGTCACTTCTTCCTTCGGCGATTGCTTTTGTTTCAACTGCAGATATTTTTGTTTGTATGTGAAAAATAAACTTATATATTTTTCCGAGTCGTCTACTTCTTTGCTATGCAATTCTTCTTGATACTCTTCACTCGTTATGTAGATATTCTGTATGATGTCGTCCAATACTTTTAGACGGGATATTTTATCTTCCAGATACAGGAAGTCCACTTCTATCCCATCAAAATCTCTGTCCTCTTCTAGTAATTCATTTTCGAGAGATGTACCAGAACGACTAAATATCCTTCTTAGTTGTTGCCGTTCACGAATTGCTTTTCGTAGATCTATCATTTTTTATCACTTTTTTTAGTCACGGTCGCCACTTGTGGCGGTTTGTATCCGCCTTCGCTTGTAATAAACACGCAAGTTATAATATTTATAATATAATTCATTGTAAAATAAAACATCAAAAAAACATGAACGTTCCAACAAATCTGTCCGATCGGAGACTGAATCTAGACAAAAGAGCGCGGGCATAGACAATGCAATACGTAAGGCTAGCTTTGCACGAACAGCATCACAAAGCCAGTTTTACACTTATTACAATTCTCAACACATGTGTACACGCCGACACTTAGTTAAATAGAGATCTATTTAAATGTAATTTATGTAGGTACCAATTCGCAAACAAAGTTTGTAGTTGCAAAACACACGAACTCTAATACGGCTGTGACAGTGATGGCTGTGTCACGTCCTTTGTTTTGCCGAAATAGACGGACATCATTTGAATTGCAACCCAGCAGCGGCAGTTCTGATACAGTTTGCGTAGGGCTCCGTTCAAAAATGCTGTTTCATCTTGAGCGTTTTCCTTTATCTTCCTTTCAGTCGTTAAAATACTATTATTGGTTGGTTGTGTAAAATACGACGCAGTTGTTCGTGTAAGGCGACGCAACCAAGCGACATATGCGTACTGCTATGACTGGCTAGAATGTACTGCCACCATGTACCTAAAAAACGGAAGCGGAGCTGGTGCCCTGGTGTGCACGGCTCGCGGCAATAGTAATTCTTCTGGAAAACTAAATTTTGATATAATAGGTCTGATGGTGGCGAAAAAAATCGAACAACGAACGACATAATTATCAAGACCAACCCAGCGGTTGCTTGCCTTCGGAAGGGATAAAGAGGAAAGTTGTGAAACACAAATTATGAAAGAACTTTTATCGCGAGTAATAAAATAAGTCGTAAAAAAGTCAAACAATAACTAAACCTCATTTGAAAGGGTGCTATTTAAATTTAAAAGCTGACACTTCATCATGATTACGCCGGACTGCCCTACTAAGACACAATTCATAAGTTCCACAGAGTGTTGCCAGAGATTTTATTCCCAAGTACAGTTTTAGTGAATAAAGTTTTGCCATCGTATTTTTGTCGGACAACCTCGCTTTTATATTTCTATCTAAATCTTTCAAAGTCATTAACTTGCTAAATTTTACTTCGATCGGCAAAATACGATGTTATATTTTTACTGCATCTGTAGGCCAGTAGCCAGTGGAAAGACTGGTTCCGCTTTAATGGTAAATTACTTTTGATATTTCATTATATATATTTTTTTATTTTTTCGGTTAAATTGCTATAAAATTGTTTGAAATATCACCACTTTATAGCGTATATCGATCACTTGATCGAACTAACTGCGTATACCTTTAAGCAGTTGAACGTCCTTCGTGATTGCCTGACGAGGCTGACTGTTATATAGGAAACTAGCATTAACCCGCGGCTTCGCTCGCGTGCCTATATAATATACATCATCCTACGGGAACAATGCTCTTTTTTTCAGGATTATAAGTAGGCTATTTGTTAAGTTAGGGTATGTTAAGTATGTGTGTGTGTGGTTGCACCCACACTCTTGTTAATTGTGAATAAACGTCAGTGCGCTAATGGCAGCCTTGTGTTTCACTCGCCTAGTCCCGTATTTATCAGTGGCGACTCGCGTGCGCAATTTACCCGCAACGTAAAAAAAAATCATGTCGGGATCTAATTTTGGGACACTCTCCAGCTTTGATCACAATAATCAAAGCTGGCAAACCTACAAAAGCAAGCTCAAGCAATATTTCATTGCCAACGACATTGACGTTGCGAAAGATGCTACGGGAAAGAAGAGGAAGGCGATTCTGTTAAGCGCACTCAGCGACAGCACGTTTAAACTAGCTGCAGATTTAGCGTTGCCGAAGCAATTAGATGATGTGCCTTACGAGGATATTTTGACTATCCTAGATGGGCATTTCACACCTACACGTATTGGTTTCGGCGATCGTCATAACTTTTACTCCGCGTCCCAGCAGCTGGGCGAGTCGTACCCTCAATGGGCAGCGAGGCTACGCGGTTTAACTGCTTACTGTGGATTCACTAATGTAGAAGATACCCTGCGTGACCGGTTTGTGATGGGCATGTTGCCGGGACAAGAAAAAGAGAAACTGTATGCTCAGAATCTGCAAGAGTTATCACTGGCTAAAGCGGTCCAGTTAGCGGAAAATATTCGTTGTGCCCGCGCGGGAGCCGCGGCCTCCAACACAGAAACCGGTCAAAGCGCGGATCAGCTGTTCAAAATTACAAAAGGGTCGAAAAAAGCGATGTTTCTGCAAAGGATCGGTGTTCGGTGTGCGGTTATAACAATCATAGGTCGTCAGAGTGTCGTTTTGCTAACTTTGTGTGTAAAAAGTGTAAAGTAAAAGGCCATTTGCGTAGAATGTGCACGAAAGTGAAGTACGTAAATATGGGTACCGAGGACGAGGGCGAGGACGACGGACGACGATTAAATTTGAAATCGATAGCGGATCTGCCGTTACAGTTATATCACAAAATACATACAATAAGCATTTTAGAGATATACCACTAAAGTCGACGAACAAAAGGCTGCACAGTTATACCGGGGAAAATATTAAGTGTGTAGGTATGATTCCATTACCGATTACGTTCGCGGGCAGTACTCAGTCGCTCAACGCGTACGTAGTATGCGACGACGGCCCAGCGTTATTAGGAAGGGATTTTATTTCTTTTTTCAAACTGGAGTTAACTCCAGTGCTTCACTGTAGTAACGAAAGTTTTTTGATGAAGTTACAAAAACAGTATCCTCGCTTATTCTCTGATGAACTTGGGTGTTATAATAAAACTAAAATTAAGTTGACGTTAAAGGAAAACGCTAAACCGATTTTTATTAAGGCGCGCCCGGTTGCGTTCGCGTTAAGAGATAAGGTCGACGCAGAGATTAATAGGCTCGTCAACCTAGGGGTGCTAGTACCGGTGCAGCACTCCGAATATGCCTCTCCAATTGTGCCCGTTTTAAAAAAAAATGGTTCGGTCAGAATATGTGCTGATTACTCGGTGAGTATTAATAAACAGTTGGTCGTGGATCAATATCCATTACCAACAGCGAGTGAATTATTTTCAAAGTTATTTGGTGGACAACAATTTACCAAACTCGATTTATCAATGGCTTATAACCAGTTTATGCTGGACGACGACTCGCAAAACTTAACTTGTATTAATACTCACCGGGGTTTGTACAATCATACAAGGTTAGTTTTTGGACTATCTTCGGCACCAGCGGTCTGTCAGAGGACCATGGAGACCCTGCTGGCGGGCATCGACGGCGTGTTATGTCTGTTGGATGACGTGCTCATAACGGGTAACGACAAGAAACAACACGTAGAACGTTTACATGCGGTCTTAAAACGGATGCAGGATGCAGGGTTGACGCTGCAAAAGGGAAAGTGTGAGTTTTTCCAAGACGAGGTTTCCTATTTAGGATACATTATTAATAAAAATGGATTAAAAAAATCAGCTGATAAAGTAGAGGCAATGGTTAAAGCACCGGTACCCAAAAATGTTAGCGAGTTACAGTCCTTCTTGGGGCTAGTTAACTATTACAGAAGTTTTATTCCGGGTGCGTCATCCATTCTTAGTCCGTTGTACGATCTGCTTAAAAAGGGCGTTAAGTGGAACTGGTCTAGCGCTCAGGATGATGCTTTTAAAAAAATAAAACAGGTATTGGCATCAGACCAAGTCCTAGCGCATTTCAACCCTAATGCGAGGGTCATTGTGACTGTAGATGCTTCTCCGACTGGGCTGGCTGCAATTTTATCCCAGGTCGAGCCAGACGGCGAAAAACCAGTGTCATTCGCTTCAAGAAGTCTTAACGCTGCGGAGAAGCGTTACTCTCAGCTTCAGAAAGAAGCTACAGCCATAATATTTGGAATTCGCAAGTTCCACCAATATTTATATGGAAGATCTACCCCATTTATTTTGCGGACTGACCACAAACCCCTCACGAGCATTCTGCATCCAGAACGTGGCATTCCCGAGGTATCAGCAAATAGGCTGCAAAGGTACGCAATGTTTCTAAGTGGCTACAACTATAATATTGAATATGTACGCAGCGCAGATAACAGCGCTGATTACCTGTCGCGGGCGTGCCTGCCCCCGCGCGCGCGCGGGGAGGGGGACGTTCCCGCTGACTCAAGCCCTGACTGCGACCGCGCCGCGTACATATGTTTTGTCACCGAAGGTAGTTTGCCTATTTCGGTTCATGAACTTCGCAAAGAAACTAACAAAGATACTGTTCTTGATCAAGTGATTAGGTACGTAATGAATGGATGGCCCCGGAAAGTAAACGATGTAAGGGTAAAACCGTATCATTTGTGTAGAACACAATTATCAGTAGAAAATGGTTGTATAATGAGGGGCCATAAAGTAATTATTCCCGAGAAATTACGCGAAAAAGTTTTATCTGAACTACATTCCTCTCATTTAGGGATCGTGAAAACGAAAGCTGAAGCACGGTCGAGGTTGTGGTTCCCCGGAATAGACGAAGCAATTGAAAAAACGATAAATACTTGTGATGTTTGCATCCAACTGCGTCCGTCACCCGCGCGGGTTTCTTTGTCACATTGGAAATTTCCGCCTACTGTATTCCATAGGATACATATAGATTTTCTTGGGCCAATAAAGGATCGCACGTATTTAGTCATCGTGGACGCGTATACTAAGTGGTTGGAAGTTTATGACATGGGGAGTTCAGCGACGTCCACAGGGGTTGTAGATAAACTTTGCGAGTATTTTGCCAGGTATGGATTACCTGAGGTTATTGTAAGCGATAACGGTACAGCGTTTTGTTCGCGCGAATTTGATACTTTTTGCAAATTAAATGGCATACAGCACATGACGTCACCGGCTTATCACCCGGCCAGCAATGGCCAGGCCGAAAGTATGGTAAAAGTTTCTAAAAAAGGAATCAAATCTAGTTTGTTAACGGGTCGAAACTTACGAGATAGTAAAATTAAATTATTGCAATTTATATTTAATTACCGGAATTCCATCCATTCGACCACAGGTTTTTCGCCTGCTCAACTAGTTTACGGCCGTAAACTAAGATCGCGTCTGGATATACTTCATCCCGTTTCGCTAACGCCCTCGCCCTCGGCAACCGCCGTGGCTAATGCCGTTCAAAACAAACAGTGTTCACAGAATAAAAAATTAAACAGAAGAAACAAACAAACATTTTCACCTGGAGATCAAATTTTGTATAAGAGCTTTGTTAACAAGAGCAAATACACTTGGTGTAAAGGAATTGTGCAAAAAAGGCTTGGCAAAGTTCTTTATTTAATAAAAAACAAGTTTTCGTTAGTTTGTATTAAGAACATTGGACACACAATCCGACGGAAAAAATGGCACCCTCCCAACTAATGCAAAATCACAAATCGCATTAGTTGGGCGATCAGTCTCGTTTAGACCATGACACGTGACGGGTCTCAAAAGTGACTTAATTTTCAGTGAAATATTGCAGAAATAACAGCTATAAAATAAAGAAAAAGGTCGGAATATTCTTTTTTACGCAGATTCTATTGATTAATTAACGAATCCTATGTAAAATCCTAGCATATTTTAGATTAGAATTATTAACTTTGTCTCTACAAAATGCACCTCATCACAGAACAAAAATCTAAGGAGTCGCTATAGTTTTATATTTTATTAATTAATAAAGGAGTGCAATAAATAATTATCCTATTTTTTTATTAAAGATTCCCACGCGATCTTAAACAACTTGAAAAATTGAGGTCACGTTTAGTAAGAGACAGACGTCAAGAATAATTTCAGCCAAATAATTCGTCTCTCGTGTGTTCGTTAGGCATAATCATATATGTTTTTTAATGTTTAAACAAAGAAGCGTAAAAGTCTTTCACTCAACACAGCTTTAATATCTCAATAGAAACGTAAAAAAATGACAATGTATACAAAAGAAGCGTAAAATGGTTATGTAGTGTTTGTGGTAGTAGGTATCTATACATAAATAGATATACACTGTCTCTGGCGCACGTCACATAGATGCTGCGCTTAGTTACACGCGAGCCGAGGCTATGTGTGAGGCGGCGAGTGAGCCAGTGTTATAAACATACGAGGGGCGTTCAATAAAAAGTGAGAATGAGTATGTTATAAACAACTTTTATTAAATGTCATTTTATTTTTCGACGTAGTCACCTTTTAGCATAATACACTTAGTATATCTTTTTCTAAACTTAAAATTCCATTTTTAAAAAAGGCCTCATCTTGAGTACTTAAAAAATCTTGTACTGCAGCGACTACCACGTCGTCGTCTTCAAATTTCTGGCCTCTCAGGTATTCTTTCAATCTCGGAAATAGGTAGAAATCACTGGGGGCGAGATCCGGTGAATACGGAGGATGCTCAAGGATATCGAACCCAGCATTACGGATTGCAGCCATTGCAACGGCGGACTTGTGTGCCGGGGCATTGTCCTGGTGGAACAGCACAACTTTCGAGAGTTTACCTCGCCGTTTTTCGCGGATCTCATTGCGCAATGTTGCTATTTGTTTAGCATATAAAGTGCCCGTAATAGTGGCTCCATGCTCGAGATACTCAATCATTACTACCCCTTTATCATCCCAAAAAACAGAGCCCATGACCTTACCGGCAGATGGGCCCACCTTGAATTTCTTCGGAGTTGGAGATGATGGCCTTTTCCTTGTCATAGACTGCAGTTTCGTTTCAGGATCGTAATGGTGGAGCCATGTCTCGTCCATTGTTATAAATCGCGCCAGAAAAAGTTCCCGGTCTTGCTGTATCAGGTCCAAAGCTTCTTGACAAATCTCAACTCTAGTTTGTTTTTGCGTGTCAGTAAGCATTCTTGGTACCCAACGCGCAGATATCTTTTTCATACCCAAGCGTTCATGTAAAATATTATGCACGCTCCCCGTTGAAATCTTTACATTTTCAGCAATAAAACGAACCGTGACACGACGATCCGCCAAAACTAAGTTTTCGACTTTTTTCACAATTTCTTCAGTTACTGCTGTAGTAGGGCGTCCGGAGCGGAGGTCGTCCATGGTCGATGTTCTTCCACGTCTAAATTCGGCGCACCAACGTGCGACTGTCGAATACGAAGGAGCATTAGACCCTAAAGTGTCCCGCAAATCTAAATTGACTTGGTCCGTAGAAACATTTTTCAAACACAAGTATTTGATAACGGCGCGAAGTTAAATTTTCTCCATTTTCGCTAACGTACTCAATATCATTGCAAAGAAATGGCCGTATTTAAAAAAAAAAAAAAAGCAGTTGAGTTTTTTTTTCATAGCAATCAGCTAGATAGATTAACTTTACCGGCCAGTATTTAATTTCCTAATATTGAAAGAGTTTGCATCTCATTCTCACTTTTTATTGAACGCCCCTCGTATGCCTTTTACAGGCAGATCCTACAGGTTACATTAATAAATTAATAAAAAAATGCTCTGTTGTCATTTTGTCTCAGAGTCTACACACTGTCAGTTTAAACCTTTGAACGCCAAGAACACCTAAAGACAATGTGTGCTGCCGTGCATACTACGCCACCGACTCTCACGCCACGCCATCAAACTTTAAAGGGTTAAAAATGTTAATATTTTGCACTTGCCTCACTCTCTAGAACAAGATGAGTTGAGAAATCATAATGTCATTATTACTGATCCCTTCCATGCAGTGTCGGGACCCCTTTATGCAAAATTTTGTTAAATACAAAAGGTAACTTAATTTGTTATTAACAATTTACGAGTTTATTTAGTTCAAACAACAAATATATTTTTATACCTAAATAAAATAATAATGAAAATATTTTTAG
The DNA here is from genome assembly GCA_947623375.1 of Apotomis capreana. Lineage (NCBI taxonomy): Eukaryota > Metazoa > Arthropoda > Insecta > Lepidoptera > Tortricidae > Apotomis > Apotomis capreana. The sequence continues at coordinate 5,605,847 of OX392508.1, read as the reverse complement.
TATGTAAAACTATTAAAATTTGCTCCATTCGTGCCATGTTCCAAGTTTGACAAGAGACATGAGTCAGAATACGCTAAAAAAGTTAATTTACACGAAAAGTATTTGTGGTAATAAGTACGTAAGCCAATTTGACACTTAAGCGTTTGAGTAAAGAGTTATTTTGTACGAAGTAATTATGTTGTTGTAAATTATAAATAAGCGTTATTGGCATCTACTGGAACATGAGAGCAGTGCCACTTTTTTCGACAATTTTGTTCGGGTCTGTGGCTCTATTATAATAATACCTCAATGATTAAGAAATATAAAAATCACATGATGAAGTATGAAGGTACCGGTAACAACTCGGACATTAATGACCAACACTTACCTATCGACTCCTCGCTCTTGACCTCACCGCCGCAACCGCCGGCACCATCGCCGCCGCCGCCAACACCGCCGCCGCCGCCAACACCGCCGCCGCCGCCAACACCGCCGCCGCCGCCTACACCGCCGCCGCCGCCAACTCCGCCGCCGCCGCTACTAACGCCGCCGCCATCATCGACAGGTGCCCCAACCTCATCGCCACCCCCGGCGCCTCCGCCGCCACCGCGGGCTTCGACCTCGCCGTCTCCGCCGATGCTACGGATACCACCTACGAATGACTTACCCGCATCGATTTCAATATCACCGTTTGTTGTCACCGAGGGGGAAGGTGGATCGAAAGATGAGCTAGATACGGAAGTACGGCCAATGGGTAATTTGGGTAAACCAGAGGATGAGGATGAATTTCATGAAGCGTTGGATGATGGTCAAGAATTACGAGACTTGCAGGCGGTTGCAAGCTCTGTAACCAAGCCACCCAAAAAGTTGTTACGTAAGCGTACCAATGTTAGTTATAAGAAGTATTTTTGATTAAGTAGTTTAGATGTGTAGTTGTAGACTAGAGGGAGGAAGTGTTAAGTATGTGTGTGTGTAGTTGCACCCACACTCTTGTTAATTGTGAATAAACGTCAGTGCGCTAATGGCAGCCTTGTGTTTCACTCGCCTAGTCCCGTATTTATCAGGGTATAATCTGCAATCTGCATTTCCCTCATGCATATCCGTCCAGCCGTTTTAGCGTGAAGAAGTAACAAAACATACACAGACTTTCGCTTTTCTAATATTACTGGGAAATACTTTTTATTTTATCAAAACTCCACTTTATCAAATCAAACCGAAAACTCAAGCACTCAAATCAAGCGATCTCAGCTTTTACTGTACCAAATAAAGTTCACTTCAAAATTTCATAACTCCAAGTGAAGCTAAGACACCGGGATATGTGTGCATTTTATTTGTATAAAGCTTTTATAAATGTCCCGAGCCTCCGCTTATCGACTTGGGATATTCGAGATTGGTTTAATGATTCTAAGCCATGTTCTAAGTTACGTTATGTACGCTTCTTTGATGAATGAAGAATGTATTATTCTGAGCCAGATAAACGTAATTCAGAATTCTGAAATGACTTAACATAATTATTGAAAAGCTTGAATGTATTTATTACGGATGCAGGAAGTTTCCCGATCATTACTCCTCCCGTCCCAACGCGCCACCCGCCTATAGGTACCGATTGACGACGATCGAGATGCCACCAAATAGTATTTTTTTTTAATCTATTAGGATAACGCGGGTCTCTATCCATACCTCAAAAGCAAAAACAGAACCCCCTCATAGGATCACGTGTAGCTGTCTGTCAGTCCGTCTGTTACAACCGATTTGCTGCAAAACTACTGGACCGATTAAATTGCAATTTGGCGCAAATGCTTTCAAGAATTTTCATGACCACAAATAAAATTTCAAAATCGGTGGCATTTTCGTTATTAACGTCCCATCAAACCATAAAAATTACACCCATACTCATATTTAGTCATTTCGACCCCATCGCACCCCAACAGGCGAGACGGTATTTCACGTCCACCACGTTTGTTTTTTAAATCGTTGTTGTTTTGGTAATCAGCGACCCGATAAACCATAGAAACATTACCCTTGTTGATTTTCAGACTTTGTCACCACATTTCTCCCTTTTAGGGGCTGAATTAAAAAAAAAACCTAAAACACGTGTTTACTCATTTATTGTTAGAAATACTCCTGTGAAGTTTCGAATAAAATAGTCTAACTAATCTTGTTTCCCCATACAAACTTACGACCCCCATTTCAACCATTGGGGGGGTGACTTTTGACAAATGCTTCTTTTATTGCACCCCTAGACTTTATAAGGACACGTAGGTTCCAAATATAGACTCTCTAGAACCAGTGGTTTAGTATTTAGACATTTCAACCCCATTTCACCCCAACAGGGAACATGTTAATTCACGTCCGCCACGTTTGATTTAAAAATCGTTGCGGTTTTCGTAATCAGCGACCCGATAAACCATAAAAGCATTACCAATGGATTTTCAGACTTTGTCACCACATTTCTCCCTTTTAGGGGCTGAATTAAAAAAAAAACCTAAAACACGTGTTACTCATTTATTGTTAGAAATACTCCTGTGAAGTTTTGAATAAAATAGTCTAACTAATCTTGTTTCCCCATACAAACTCTGGAACCCCATTTCACCCCTTTAGGGGGTGAGTTTTGAAAAATCCTTTCTTAGTGCACCCCTACACCTTATAAGGAACCTACGTGCCAAATTTGAACTCTCTAGAACCAGCGGTTTAGTATTTAGACATTTCAATCCCATTTCACCCCAACAGGGGAGATGGTAACTCACGTCCGCCACTTTGGATTTTAATATCGTTGTGGTTTTCGTAATCAGCGACCCGATAAACCATAAAAGCATTACCAATGGATTTTCAGACTTTGTCACCACATTTCTCCCTTTTAGGGGCTGAATTAAAAAAAAACCTAAAACACGTGTTTACTCATTTATTGTTAGAAATACTCCTGTGAAGTTTCGAATAAAATAGTGTAACTAATCTTGTTTCCCCATACAAACTCTGGAACCCCATTTCACCCCTTTAGGGGGTGAGTTTTGAAAAATCCTTTCTTAGTGCACCCCTACACCTTATAAGGAACCTACGTGCCAAATTTGAACTCTCTAGAACCAGCGGTTTAGTATTTAGACATTTCAACCCCATTTCACCCCAACAGGGGAGATGGTAACTCACGTCCGCCACGTTGAATTTTAAAATCGTTGCGGTTTTCGTAATCAGCGACCCGATAAACCATAAAAACAATACCCATGCTGATTTTCAGACTTTGTCACCACATTTCTCCCTCTTAAGGGTTGAATTTTCAAAAAACCTAAAACAAAGTGTTTACTTATTTATCGTTAGGAATACTCCTGTGAAGTTTCCAAATAAAATAGTCTAACTAATCTTGTTTCCCCTTACAAACTTTGGAACCCCATTTCACCCCTTTAGGGGGTGAGTTTTGAAAAATCCTTTCTTAGCGGTTGCCCACGTCATAACATCTTCCTGCATGCCAAATTTCAGCCCGATCCGTCCAGTGGTTTGGGCTGTGCGTTGATAGATCACTATGTCAGTCAGTCAGTCACCTTTGAGTTTTATATATATAGATTAAAGATTAACAATAGAACTTCTTTTAATAATGGCACACTTGTCATTGATACAAAAAGTTCTGCGTTTATAGATTTTTGGTTTACCTTAGACTGCCTTTATCGGAAATCAAACCTGACAAATTTGACCAAGAAAGTGACTTGTCCCACGGCTCGTCCACAACTTCGGTCTTAGCGGCGAAAGTCATGACATGTCCGTTATGGCTGAGATTTCTATTTGTCTCTCTCTCTGAAGTCGGTCCCTCATGTCTGAGGATCGTGGTCAGCTTCAGGGTTGCATCTGGCGCGGATGATCTGCCTCCACCGGTTTCTGTCCAGCGCGTCTCTTACAATCGAGTAGAATTTAGAGGTCGACGAGTCTTTTACTTGATCGGTCAGATCTTTTGCCTTCGGTGTTCCTAACCACGATCAGTTTTTCGAGATTTTCGTCGTCTCTGCGCATTGTGTGGCCGAAATAGAAAAGAATGCGTTGTTGGCACGTGGTGGACAAGCGAGTCTTTATTTGGAGCTGGTTCAGGATCGATGCATTGGTGCGTTTCGCAGTCCGTGGTATTCTTACATTACGTCTCCAGCACCACATCTCGAATGCATCAATCCTTTGCCTTTCTCGGGCCAGGATTGTCCACGTTTCCACTCCGTATAGGAAAATAGGAACCAATACCAGAGCACGTATCAATTGGATCTTGGTGATGATACCAATTCCTCTTTTCTTACAGACGTTGTTCAAACGGGTCATACATAGCATCCTTTGCCATCCCTATTCGCCTTTTTATTTGTACAAATGTAAAAAACATTGAAACCATATCCATCGTTTTTTTCCTTCGTGTGGTGCGTGTCGTTCAATTACTAACTTTGTATGTTTTAGGTAGAATAGAATATAATAAATAGAATTCTCTTTATTGCACACCTCAAGAAGAAAGAAAATACTAGTACAGATAACACTTATCATTACCATAGTGGTAAACAATAGGCGCTCTTATCGCTAAAAAGCTATCTCTTCCAGGCAACCGTTGGGTAGCGGATTAATATAAATGAAATGAGATGGTAGGTACTATATCATTTAATATATGCTCACCTACTCGTAGAGATTGATAATACCTTATAATTAAGTGGCTCAGTTCCATTTCGCCAAAATTAACAGATATAACCTATTACCTTAGAATAATAACGCCTAGAAACCCAGTTCACGCGCAACGGTGAGGCCACTAAAAGTTAGCCAGAAATGGCTAAAAGCGCCGATCGGCTTGTCAGTTGCAAGGACACGTGACAGGTGTAAAGAGCTCCCGCATTTTCAGTTATTATGACGGTTTGTGCAGTGATAGGGTGTCACAATGCATCTGATAAAAAGGATAAACATGCTAAGACAACATTTCACTCGTAAATATTATTCTTTAACTCGTATTTTTACGTAAAACAGTAATCAAAATTTCATATTTTCTATAAGCGGCATGACGACGTAGTGTTTCCAGTGTAACGGACTTTTTTTACCCATAATTCTGTCCTGATAATATACTGACCTATTTTTGGGAGCCTATAATTTAAAATACAAATATGAAAAAATTAAGAAGTTTAATCACTTGATTTTTATGAACCTTTTATTTGACTTGCCGTGTATGTTAGAGTATGTCTGGGTCAAATATTGCAAATCAAATTTGAATCGAGGTTAAATTTTGTACTCCTGTTTAAATCACGTGAGAATGCATTATTATGGTACTACCAAGCTGGTCTGATGATGAGGACGGAAGGAGGCCATAGTTATCTCCTAAATTACACAAAAACACAACGTGTTAGGGCTCGTCACAAATGTCTTGATGATGAGTTGACGACTGTGCAAATAAAAGTGTTACCCCGGTGGATTAGGTCAAAAACTTCGAACGTCAATTTCAGTGCTTTAGAAGCGTTTTCAGCTGGCTGAAAAGTCATTTCTGGATTTGACCATACCTACTATTTACGATTTTATTTATTTTCAAGTGACATTGCAAATTAATAATGTGATGTCCAGGGTTTCCGTGCAGGAGGAGATTCAATAAAACACTTTAATGGGTTTTCTGTCGGCCATCACCTGCCCGCCCCCGTTGACGTCTGTCATCGCAATGCGGCCCGGGCAGGTCCAGAGACACTTTATTATCATAAAGGTGTCTATACACCACACCATCCTCTTTTCATAAATTCGAAATAGTTATTTATTGACACCTTATTTATTTCATTATTACTAGATATTAACATTTCATATCGCCATTGCATTACATGTACATTTAATATATTTATGGAATCTAGATTGATTCATATTATTAATAATTACAAATATCCTGCAGATTCGCTCACTGCTCCGTCTGAGTGAATTGAACTAAATTCGAGGTACTCTAGATGCCCCACACCAGCCAGCTACGCCAGACACCAAGGTGCGGCGCATTTGCTCAGACTCAGGATTCGGCTGAGCACGGTTATCGTGGCGGTGTAGTGCATCCAGCCGTTCGCTGTGACAGCGAGGATGAGAGTTTCGCCATTAATATGGGTTGCTTGTGCGTCAGCGCAGTGAGCAAAACAGACAACATAGTTCAAAGTAACCGGTATGCACAACATACCTATTAGTAGTATCTCGGTCACTAGACTGTAGTTGGAAATGTAATATTTCTAATTCAATCCTTAATCATGAATTTGAATGTACACTGAGATGTAACACGAGTTTAATCTTATCAACAACTGTATTGTAAATTTGTAATAAATGTGTCATACTCATAAAGAAATGTTTTTGCTTTGTTACTATTCGCGTATTCGGTATTTATTCTCCTTTTGAGACAAGGCTTTTAACCATAAGTTTATGCATAGGTACATGAAGTTAATTTAGTGAGTATACTTATTATTTAGTAGTTTCAAGTTTAATAATTTTGTCTTTATTTTACATCATTGAATAATTCTGTGTTCTCGTTTCCGTTCCCTCCTCTTTCCATTTGTGTTTTTTTTTTTTTTTTTTTTAGGTACTTGTTCTTTATTGGTACATGGAATGAATTAAGTAATGGAATATTTTGTATTTGGTATTGTAACAGTTTTTTTTTTTTTTTTTTTTTTCGCCAATCATAACATTGGATTACATATATATATTCATTTACCCGTGAATTAATGTACTATGAAGCTATTATTTTCGAAAATTTAGGAATCTACCAGCGCTTCCAACTAAGGCCTTTGTGAGAAAGAAGCGCCGCAAGAAAACTCACAGTTTGCCTTTTTCAATGAAATATACATTTTCCAATTTTTGGTATGAAGTTAAAAATCTTCTCACGAAATGTAAGTATTTCAGAATACTAAACCGGCGTTGACTAGTCATCACTTGAAAAGAAAATCTGTTTACTTTAGAATTTCTATATAGTGAAATTTACACAACTGATTGGTACACCGACCATAATCTAAAATACCGTAGTAACTTCATAAGGAATCACAAATTATTACTGCATTATTGAAATTTATATTTAAAGTTACAGGTGAGTATAACTCAAGGAAAATAGATAGGTAAACACACCACCCACGTCTCTTATGAGGGCTCGTGGATCATTATTAACTAGACTAGATGCAAAATATTATAAATGCTGCGTCTCTCAATTAAAACAGTCTTCAATTTGGAAAACCCTCGTCCAACCCAAATTTTATTCATTTTACCATTTAATTCAGGGACAGCACTGTTTTAATGCATGTATAATCACGAAGACTCATTTATCATAAGTACTGAAAGTCTAAAATTAGTTTTTTGAAAATAGGAACCACAATCGTTTGACACTTCATTCTAAAGCAGGTCGCAGGTTTCACAGCCTTAATATATATATATTTATATATATAATTATTAATATCATCGTCTAGTACCCATAGTACAAGCTTTGCTTAGTTTGGGGTTTGGGACTAGGTCAATTTGTGTATGATTGTCCCTTAATATTTATTTATTATTTATTAATTATACATTTTATTATTTATATGTCCCTTGGCAAGTTTTTCACCTTTGTGGTCCCTCCGGCACCTTGTTATTTTGTACCCATTGGCATTTTTTGTATGCACGTTAGCATTTTGTATATTATGTATACCGTGGTAAGTACATTTTGTACACCATGGTAAATTTTGTACACCATGGTAAATTTTGTACACCATGGTACATTTTGTACACCATGGTACATTTTGTACACCAAGGTACATTTTGTACACCATAGTACATTTTGTACACCATGGTACATTTTGTACACCATGGTACAGTTTGTACATCAAGGTACATTTTGTACACCATAGTACATTTGTACACTATGGTACATTTTGTAGACTATAGTACATTTTGTACACCATGGTACATTTTGTACACCAAAGTACATTTTGTACACTATGGTACATTTTGGCCCCTTCGGCAATTTTTTGTTTCCAAATTAGCAGTTTGCATTATTATTTATTACTATTATTATTTTTTGTTCTTTGTGCCCCTTCGGCATTTTTGTAGTTTGTGCCCCTTCGGCATTTTTTGTTTGGGCTTTGTGCTCCTTCGGCACTTTTTATACACCATTGTACCTTTATTATTCTAAACCCGATGTAATGATTATTCAGTCTACCTAGTCGTAGCGCGAACAACCGAGTACACTGCTAGAAAGGATATAATGGAATAACATAAATTCCTCAATCAAAATACCTTTTAATTATACGAGTACCCAATCAAATTACATAATATTGAGAGGAAGTTTTCATTTGTTTATTGTAAGAATACTACAATATGATTAATTGATTACGATTTTTATGTACATACGTACCCCAAGAAATAAATAAATACGTAGGTAAGTAACTGCGCTGTTCTAGTGATTGATAATTTCTAACTGAAGATGTACTTTAAACGCCACAAACGACAATTTACTTTAAGATGTCTTTACCATAATACCTGTGTTATAGGATTTGCTTGTACTCGTAATCGTTTATTTATAATGCACGGATACTTTAAATGTCGTTACTACTAGTATATATTCTTTTGTTATATCCCTTATTCTATAGTGAACTCAAATTCAAGTCAAATCGTTTCAACTTCTAGAACACGGTTTATTTAAGTAATAGAGTATAATACTCGTTGTCGAGTTTAAGTGTTGTTAAATAAATACCGCGTTTATTATATATTCAATCAATTTCGCGATTAACCCTCTACGACGGAATTACTGTAACATTTTTATCCCTATTACGGCCATCTATACGACTTACATTTTAGAAGACTACTTTTTTTTTTCTTTCTTTGCCAACGCGTGAGCGCGTGACAGCTTCTTTTGTAGTTCATCTACTTTTTAAGTGAACATGAGAAATGGTATTTTTGCTACGGTGTATGATGTAAATGTATTTTTCCGAACATATATATATATAGGCATGGTTTATTATTCTTTATAAAGTTAATGTTACTAACTGACATTGGCCAAAGCCACGAGCTGCCATTCCTGTATTGATATATAATATATCCTTTTAGGGCTGATCCGTAGATCATTTTATTTTCCCGCCTGTCATTTCCAATCAATGACAGCTTGTGTTGTAGTTGTTTCGTGCTGAAACAGCTCAACTGATTTTATTTTGATACCCTAAATAGGGTTGTTTTCCGCCAATCCTGTTGGCTTTGTTTTAATCTCATAGTCTTGTTTTAACTATGGTCCAATCCTATAATTTTATTTAAAAGTGTTTCTAGTTCCTCTATTTATTGGCTAATAGGCAAAGAGATACCCAAATATCTAGGTAGTTTATTTAAGCAAATTGTATTACGAATATTTGAATTTCCGATGTCCAATCACAATCCAATATTTCAATTGGAGGTAATTGGACTGACATTTTGGGGCAACCTGAAACAAACTAATAATACTACGAACGAGTTTACGGAATTAGATTAGATTAGGTTACATTAGATTAGATTAGATTAGATTAGATTGTATTGGATTAGATTAGATTAGATTAGATTAGATTAGATTAGATTAGATTAGATTTGGCTGGATCTGAATAGATTTGACTATATTCGACTCTATTTGAATCGATTTGGCTAGGTTTGATTTGATTTGGTTTGTTACAACACATCATGACTTTATATTCAAACAGATTTATATTTAAAAGTAATATTTAATTTAGCACACGGAAACTAATTATACTACGAACGAGTTTACGGAATTAGATTAGATTAGATTACATTAGATTAGATTTGATTAGATTAGATTTGACTCGATTAGATTAGATTTCGCTAGATCTGAATAGATTTGACTATATTTGAATCGATTTGGCTAGGTTTGCTTTGATTTGGTTTGTTACCCACATCATGATCTTATTTCATACAATGCAGATAACCTTATACTTAATATTATGTAGCTTAATTTCAATTGAATCATTCCGCTGAGTTAAAAGGTTCGGCGTACCTGTATGCGTACATATTAACTGATATGTTTTATATGCGGAGATGTTAATTTTAATTTGTCTACGCCAGTCCAATACCTGTTTCGTAAGTAACGACCTTCGGTTATTATTATATTTTATTTAGGTACAACATATAATATTATCCACCTTCGGGATGCTAAAATGTACCTTTATTATTATTATTGTTATCTTTTATCCACCTTCGGGATAGTATTATTGTAGTCTTTTATCCACCTTCGGGATAGTAATACGCACATTTACGTATATCTAAACAAATACGAGTATATTATGCATATACATTTGTATAATTATGTTCCCCCTTTGGGGTACTTATATAGTAGTACGCTGACAAGGAAGAAAGAACACATTTAGTATTGATATTCATGCAATACTTATGTGACAAGATTGACGGGTGTATTCACTTGAAAAATGAACCATGATATGACACGGTTATCTTATCTTATCACTTACGACAGTGAGTATTAAATAACAGCCTACAATTATATACGGACTTTATTGTATTACAATTAATTATGTCAGCTACGAATTTACCATGTCGTGGAATTCGTCTATGAACTCCGTAGTCGATCGTAATTCGTAACGCACAGTGAATACTCGTATGCTAAATATAAAGTTAGCTATACCCGCGTTATTAATGCAACAAAATCACGGTTGGTAGCCGGTAATCTATCATGAATGTATGTAGTTTTAACGTTCATTGTAGTTACTATTACTTATGTTGTTTATAAGTACCTTTAGTTATTATGAAAATTACCAACGTGTCCGTACCCAATATGTAGTAGTAATCTACATTTAAGTAGTACTTAATTTATTGTTGGAATAGGTAATTAAGTATCCTAAAAAGTACAGAAAACTGCGAAATAATAATTCTGATGGTGTTTCATAACAACTTATTGCGCGACAGCTAGATATGTGCAAGAATGTTGAATATTTTCGTTACACAACCGTACTGCCTTCCTTTTGTTAGTTTCATGGTAGTCTTTATTTGAACATACTTATTCTCAAGGCACTTAGATATTCACTTTTGGTGTGTACTTTATTTAGAAATATTAATATGTAACGAAACATTTGTAGGAAGATAACCAATTTGTAACTGGCTGTCTAACAACCATCAAGCATTTTATTTAATACTTAACCAAATATTTTAATTGTACGTATATCTATGTCGAATTTAACAATTTGTTACCATAACACAACAACGGGAATGCATTTAGGTAAGTATTAGCGGACACATTCTGTTTACGACTAATTACGCCGACCGTTATCAGTTTGTTTTCAATTCCTCTGCTTATTTTTCTTTTGACATAAGTGCACAAAGTACTAGTCAGAATGTTATGCGACTTTTGTTGTAGGTACTTCAATATTCGAAACCACTATACCCACTTTTTCCTTTTCTTTTCCTTTTACAGAAATTAATTAAAAGGATTCCACTGATTATTATTATCGGTTACTTGTACACTTCCTTGTTGCGTTTTTTAATCCTCGTCGCCAGTGTGATGTCCAGGGTTTCCGTGCAGGAGGAGATTCAATAAAACACTTTAATGGGTTTTCTGTCGGCCATCACCTGCCCGCCCCCGTTGACGTCTGTCATCGCAATGCGGCCCGGGCAGGTCCAGAGACACTTTATTATCATAAAGGTGTCTATACACCACAAATAATAATAAATTAAAAAAAAAACCTTTTTTTAATGTATTTAATAGTTTGAAGTGTACAACGGGTCTATGATTCAATTAAAATTTAGAATGTAACCAATCACCACTGGCATGAGTAATACTCCCAATTTTAGGGGAAAAGTGATTGCGCTAGCAACATTATTGCTGTGTTTGTGTGCGTATCGGCGCGTGTAAATACGAGTTGTTCACAACTACATGAATCCATTTTATGCCTCACGTGTGGCGCCTCGGCCGGTTGAAACTATCCTTCTAGGCGTTATTATTCTAAGCCTATTACGTGCTATTGCGTGAGTAATGTCCGTCGCACTAAAATTCGTTCCGAGCTGTATAAAATATTACTCGAATTTGTTAGACTTACTAAAAGGGTAGATTAGTTTTAATAATTCATGAATATAACTTTAAACGTTAAATCAGCAGAAGAGTGAGAAGGAGGCTTCGACTTAGGTTGTCAAAACTTTATAAACAATTTATTATGCAAGATTTATAGGACTCCGTTGCCGAAATGATAAAATCGAATCTGGTATTTGTAGATTATATTCCTTTTTTAGATAAACGCATTATTTAAAACCGGGAGATCTTAGAACAGCCTTCGGGACCTTCAGGTTCTGGGAAATCAGAAAAGTTTGAGTCTCGACCGAATAGGAACGAACGAGTCAGCTATAAATCCGAAGGGTATATTTAAACAGCTCACAAACTGTCTTACAAATAAAATAAAACGAGAACCTATATCGTGTCATATTTGTCTTTTTTTATCATTTTTAGAAAAGGCTGCTTTATAAATAATTTTTTTCAAGGTTTCAGGTTCGAAAGTTTTTTAGGCCATATTCCATATTCTTCAAATTCATTTCCTAACGTAGGTACAGTAGGTACATGCTTAAAAAAACTGTACATCATTCTGGGCACCCAGCCCTATGACAAAAAATCCAGTCAAGTGCGAGTCGGACTCGCGCGCCGAGGGTTCCGTGCGAATTACGAAAGCACTGCATACTGCTCTAACGGAAAGATAAACTGTACTGAACGACAATCCTAACTATACCGTTGAGAAACTGTAAGACTATATTTTTTATGATTTAATTACAAATATATAGTTTTCAGATTTTCGCTACACTTGTAGTAGGTATACGACGGTATAGTTCAAAGTCCCAAGTCAACGGAAAATACCCTATAAATTAAGTGTGTCGAAATATAGAAGTTTGATTTTTCACAGCTTAAAGGGTCTTGACAAAAGGACGGACGGACGAAACCTAAAAAAACAGAAAATTCCTATACGAGTACTGCACTGGATTTCAGTATTTTTTTGTCTCCTAAAACACCAAGCAACGATTTATTGTCGGTCCAACTTAACAGGCAAGTTTCACAAAATAAAACCCGAAGCGGGTAAAATAAAAACGCTTCAAAATCGCGGCTATGGGTAACTATTAATTATTCAGCAGGATCGTACAACGGTACTATCCTTAAATTTGTTTTAATATTCATGAATCTCTGCTATAAGTCGACCCTTACTAGGCGTAAACGAAAGTTGAGTGGTAACTTTACTGCTCTTACGGCACACTAAAGGGGGCAAGCGACATTAAATGACTAGTGTAAGCGACGTGTTTTCAGTGTTCGGCCCGTTTGAGTCATATAATGCTGTTCTGTTTATTTGAAAAAACGCTGTAACTATCTAAGGGTGGAATTTGGAATTACGCCATTTTTGTACGAGCTGGTAAGTGTTGGTCGACATTTCACTGTCGTTTTTAGGGTTTCGTACCCAAAGGGTACCAACGGGGCTATGTTAGTAAGCTCGCAATATCTGTTTGTATATTTATCTTTTGTATAGGTAATAGATAATGTGCTGATTAATATAACCAAAGAATAAATGGCTGGGAGCTCATGTCAGCCTACAAGGCCATCCCGACTCCTGTGTCCCGTCTGAACATTAAGCACTTATGGCAACTTTTAAACGTGTGTTATGTTATTATTTTTTTTAATGTGTGTCATGTATTCATTATTAAATAAACATAATACATTTAAAAGTCATGCCCGTCTGGCGCCGCCATTTAGATCATAATCTCTTTGTCTTCTCATCACGCCGAAACGGTTGGACAAATTTTAACCAATTTTAGCACAGGGATAGTTGGACATCCAAAGATAGGTAGAAAACCATTTACCCGTCTACATTATAGAAAAAAAATATGCGGACGAAGTTGCGTGCACCTAGTTAGATAATAAAGAAACAAAATAGGAAATTCAAAGAGCTAAAACAGCCTGGGACTTACAAGGTTATAGGTAAAATAATTTTGCAAAAATACATCATCATCCTCCTAGCCTTTGTCCCATATCTTTGTAGAGAATGAATTCTCAATCGGGGTCGGCTACCTAAATCCCAAGATGTAGCGAAGGCACTAGTTTTTACGCAAGCGACTGCCATCTGACCTTCCAACCCAGAGGGGAAACTAGGCCTTTTTGGGCTTAGGTGGTTTCCTCACGATGTTTTCCTTCACCGAAAAGCGAGTGGTAAATATCAAATGACATTCCGTACATAAGTTCCGAAAAACTCATTGGTACGGGCCAGGTTCGAACGCGCGACCTCCGTCCGATTGAAAGTCGCATGCCCTAACCACTAGGCTACCACCGCTTCTTTTTTTGCAATTTTGCAAAAACACGGCAGTTTTAAATAAAAAAATAAAAATAAAATAGATTTAATTCGAGCAACAAACAATCCAGTATCATAGTTATTAACAAGAAAACACAGTTTTGAGTGATAGCAATGATATTCCATCCGATAGATGGTGTTGTAGTGGAAAGTGGATGGTGTTAGGTATTTAACTTAAATATTCGGGAATGTTTGCGAACTGAGTTTTGATATAATTTGAGTTGGCTTGCCTTGTCTGAAAACTTTCAGAGTCGACAAATTAAATTTGTATTAAAGTGGGATGTTCATTACGTTAGAGGGATCATCAATTAAACTGAAATTCTGTTTAACGTTAAAAAATAATGATATAAGTAGCCACACATTATTAATATATACCTACGTAGAGTCAAAAGCTGTTATGATTTGATCATAAAAATTAAGAGCTAAGCATAGATAAAATCAAGCTAAGTACAAGTTTTACGCGTTTAAGTAATGTTTTTAAAGTTAACGAATAACCAAAAAATGTTGTATCTCACCTGACGAAGCCTGCGATGCGGATCAGAACTTATTGTAATTTTTCCTTTCGTGTGACTTTTAATAATTGATTGATAACAAAAAAAGTCGGACAAGTTTGTTTGGTCTTCTCACCGAGGGTTCCGTACACACTACGAAGCATTGAATACTGCTCTAACGAAAAGATACACTCGTGTACCTAAGGGACAAAATTAGCTGTGAGTTGTTTCGCCATAAATTGTGATACAACTTTACCCATAAGGTGTAGCTAGGCATGTGTTTATTTCACTTATATGTAACAATTGGTTACATCAATAATTAAGTCGGTAATTATAATAACAATAGACTATATTGTCGCCATACATTGGCATAGGTCGTTTCCCAATTGTAATAAATTAATAATAATTAATGTTCTTTATTTACAGGTATGGTATACTTACACCCAATATTAAATTACAATTCAGCTTAAAATTCCCTATGTGATAAACGTGTAAAAGGATTGTTCTTTTTATGGGTATAAGTATTGGGTTGTAATAAAAAAAATAGGTATATGTAACTACAGTTAACGGTCCGCGGGCTTTTTATTTACATTATGTCGCGCCTGCGGGACTGGCGCCGCTCGCATATCGTCCCGCGACTTCCCTTGTCGCGTGACTCAGAGTCACCTGTCTTGCTCGCACGGTATTAAAAGAAAAGTGACAGGTAGTATTTGTCGCGCGACAAGGAGTCACGTGTCAAATTTATGCTCGATGTGCTGGTCACAGGAAGGAACAGAACATAGAGTAACCTCTTCTTGCTTGATATTTTAAACACGTTACTAATATACATACCTGTGCTAACTCGGGGCACACTAGGGATTTGATATCGATAAAAAAGATGTCGATATATATTGACACATTTCTCATTGAAAGTTCTCGATTACTATAAAACGGTGCGATATCATATCTAACGAAGTGGATATTTTCACCATGAATACAAAGATCAAAGCTTAAAGAAAAATTGAAAAAGGAGCTACCTGGTGGAAGGGACCGGGAATTGAACCCGGTCCCTCTGGATTGGAGCGCGTTAGCCACTTCGCTACCCTCGCTCCACGTAGACCTGACGAATTTTTCCTTATGCTTTGTGTGTCGATCTTTGCATTGTTTATTTGAAAGGTTTTTACGCCTTGATTTTTCCATCTAGACGGCAATCTTTAATACCGACGAATAGGGAAAAAATATTGATTATATACTTACTATGAAAATTATTTTAAATAAACAAATGAATACACTTTAATTTGTTTATTGTTTTTATTCTGAAATAAAGAGAAAAAATATATATAATTATGTTGATTAACATTTAGATGTTGACAGTAACATCGATATATTTATTTGTCAATAAATTATTTTGTTACATTACTTTAGTATATCTGTGCCCCGAGTTAGCACAGGTATGCTAATATAATTGACTAATTTTCTAATCTATGACCTTGTAGTTCTGTATGCCAAGTTATACCCTAATGCTATATGTAACTCAATCACTTTTTCCGCAACATACCTACTTTTTGTCATGAAGTAGGTAAGTGTAGTTATTAAATACTTACAGAGCAATAAATAAAACAGCGTACGTCATGTGACAACTGTTGATCAGATAACTTTATTTTAATTTTATTATTTATAATTTATGATTAAATTCCATGTTAGAAGGAAAATGCAGGTTAGGAAAGGCAGACATGGTCACTCATGGAGAGTCAGAAGTCCAAGTTGAAGGTTTGCCAACGCGCAATGAAGCGCAGCATCTTAGGGGTTAAAAGGATAGATCGCATCGGGAACACTACGCTGCGCTCCAAAACACGCATAGCTGAAATTGGACCAAAACCGCCATACTCAAGTGGGACTGGGCTGGCCACGTTAAGTTTTTTTTTTTTGACATGACTTGAACTGTATCAGGGTGTGGGAGGGACTTTGTGTGGCAGTATAACCCGCTAATGGGATTATCTCCGCGCCAAGGCCCGCGCGTAGGTTGGGCGTAATACGCACGGGGCGCATGGACTGCGTCGTGAATACACTGAACCGAGTTCGCGGCGACCATCGCTTGGATGGTTTCCGTGATCTCATCGTCCGGGTCAGATAGTAAGCCACGTTAGGCGCATCACCCGGACAGGTGGGCTTACATAGTCACCAAGTGAGCGGCGACGTCAAGGCTGACCGAGACAGAGATGGCGAGACGATTTAGATGCATTACTAAAGTCGAGTTTTTAATTAGGCGAACTAACTTTCTTACTAAAGTGATGTCAGAAATAGAAAAAAAAAATAGTGATTGGTTTATGTCGATACTAATATATCGATATAACCTTAACTATACACCCATACATCTTAACATGTTGCAATAAGGTTTATATTCGTTTACAAATGTACAGTTATCAGTGTATTCAATAGTACCATGGAATTGTCAAGAAAACAAAAAGGCGGACAGCGTTGTCCTAAAATTAAGTTCGTTCGATGTAAGTAAGTATTTTAATTCCAACTGTTTTTTATTATTGATTCATGTAATTAAATTATTAGTTTGATTTCAAACACAATAATGCAAAATTTATGAAGTATGTAATGTCTACTTTTTTTAACGCTGTTTAACTAAACCTCTGGTATGAACAGGGGCCCAATTCGAGAATGCCGTTGGAGATATCTCCAAACGTCAAATCTCCATTAGATAACAGTTATATCGCCATTGAACTGTCATTTAAATGCGATGAGCTTAAAAGTGACATATCTCATCTCAGTTTTGGAAATACGAAGGCGATAATGATTGTCAAAAATGTTATTCATGTATATAAATTTCTGTTTTGAACGAAACGTAACGGACCAATTTCACGTACTATGCGGTCAATTTAAAGTATGCGCCTGTTATTTATGCCGTCACATACAAAGGAAACGAAAATTTTGCGCGTCCGAATTGACGAAGTTGCGATATCGCCACTTGTCAAGTAGGCACACGTCAAACGTGACGGATGGCGATGAAAATGAGAGATCTCCATTATATCTCTAAAATTGGTCGAATACCCCCCCTGGTTTTTCTAAATATAGATATTTACAACACTAGCGAAACTGTGACAACATTTGTGTGCAATGGACTGTCAAGTTGGTTCGCTTTATTAAAAACTCGACTTAAGTCAACCGGCCGGAAGAAGCGGCCAATAGGGAGTTGTGGAAATCTAAATGAGAGGCCTTTGCCCAGCAGTGGGCCAATCGAACAGGCTAACTAAAAAAAAAATGATGAAATTGTTCTTGCATATCTCTGTTCTTCAAATAATTAAATATGTATTTGATATTAATTTCAGCTTGATACCTTCACGAGTTCCAGAGAAGGATTTTGACAGCAGGACAGACGGATAACGAAGGGTTCCCTTTTTCCCTTTTTTGCCGATTTAGTTATATATAGGTTATACGTTATCGCGGGCTAGTTTTCCGCAACTCGACGTCTTACAATGCGCCTATTTTGCGTGAAGGGTTGCTGGCACTACTCTTGCCAACCCAACTCTACCAGAAAGCCTAGCAGTCCCTTGATGTTGCCGACGACTTCTGGGAGTGACCTCGGAGACCCGAGGTATTGTGCCCGGTATTTGGCCACTCCAGGACACTCGAGAATGACGTGGGCGGCTGTCTCTTCGGCCTCCATGCAAGCTCTGCAAAGAGGACTGTCAGTAACACCTAGAGTGAATAAGTGCTTGTTTAGTAGGGCATGTCCAGTTATCGCTCCAGTTATGAGCCGGAGCTGCGGCCTCTTCAGCTGCCTTAGCTTGCGTGACAACCCGGGGTAGATTGTCGGAAGGGCCTCTTTGCTCTGCCTGCAGGTACCTAAGTTAGACCAGTATAGTTGCTGTTCTACCTTCGTGTTTTTACGCACTGTGTTGCGCAGCCAGGCGAATGGCAGAGGTATGATTGGTTCGGTTCCCTCTGCTTCCATCTCCGAACCTCCTCTCGCCAGTTCGTCAGCTGCGTCGTTCCCACGCGAGTTGCTGTGTCCTTTGATCCACTGTAGAGTTATGCTATTATTATTACATACCTCTGACAATGCTCGGTGACATTCATGTATGAGTCCTGAGGTTACTGTGTAGCTCTGCAGGGCTTGTAAAACTGATCTGCTATCGGAGAGTATACAGATGGGGTAGTCCTTTACCTTCCTCGCGATGATTGCATGGGCTGCCATTATGATACCCATACATTCTGCCTGGAAGACTGTGTTATGGGTACCTAGTGGTGTAGAGATGTGTATGTTTAGGTCCTCTGAGAATACCCCAGAGCCAGTGCCTGACCTTGTTTTGGACCCGTCAGTGAAGATTCTTAACTCCCTTGGGTTAAGACCTTCGCCAGGTTCCTCGTGCAGTTGTATCTTATATTTTTTGTCGAAGACGAATTGCTTGGGTATCCTGTCGGTGACCGCTTCTATCAGCGGTTCCTTACCTATTGCCTCGTAGAGGATTTCAGTGTGCGGCACCCTAGCTGATCTCCAGAGGTTCAGTTTCCTAAGACGTATCGCCGTAGCTGCCGCCTCTTGTTTAACGAAGAGATGCAGCGGCGGCAGCCCCAGTATAGCTTCCAGGGCTGCAGTGGGTGTAGTCCTCATGCATCCCGTGGCCGCCATACAAACTAACCTCTGAAGTCGTTGTAGTTTAGCTTCGACGGTGGTTAGCTTGGTTCGTGGCCACCATACTACTGCACCGTAGCTTAATATTGGTCTGATGACTGCCTGGTATAACCATAGTGTGATCTTAGGATTAAGACCTCAAGTTCTACCTACCATTCTACGGCACTGCCAGAACGCGACTGTAGCTTTGTCAACTTTGTTGTTTCTAAACAACAAAATGGTTGCTCCAATTCAACTTGTTATCAAGTATTACCCCTAGATACTTTACCTCAGTCGACAATTGGAGCTCTGTATTGAACAGTCTGGGCAGTCGGTAGGTGCCCAGATTACGTTTGTTGGTGAACATTACCAGTTCAGTCTTTTTTGGATTGACTGTCAATTCGTTGTGGTTGCACCAGCGTTCCACGATAGCCAGTGCAGAGCGGGTGACGTCACATACGGTACCTGTGTGATTGCCGCTCGTCAGTATCACTATGTCGTCAGCATATCCTACTGTGTAATAGTGATTGTCATTTAGTGTGGCGATGAGGTCGTTCACCACCATGTTCCAAAGGAGTGGTGAGAGTACGCCTCCCTGGGGGCACCCCTTTGCCACCAGTGCCTGTTGTGTCTCGCCGGTTCCGAGTCTGATGAGCCTCTTGCTCAGCATGTTGTTTATCCATTGTACCATAACATCATTAACACCGTGCCTTACCAATGCTGCTGTTATGCTGGTGAAATTGGTCTTGTCGAAGGCTCCCTCGATATCTATGAAGGTGCCTAAGCACATAGACTTGTTCATAATGGCTTCTTCTATTTTGAAAACTACGGCATGAAAAGCTGATTCTGTAGATTTGCCCTGGCTGTAGGCATGTTGGTTAGGGTGTAGGGGTACACTAGCTAATACCTTCTCCCTCAGCTCCCTGTCACATAACCTCTCAAGTGTTTTAAGCAGAAAAGAGGTTAAGCTGATTGGTCTGAATGATTTGGGATCCGAGTAGTCACTTTTACCTGGTTTGGGTATGAAGATGACTTTGACTTCTCTCCATCGTTTCGGTACGTACCTGTGAGCCAGACAGGCGGCCAGAACGATGGTCAGTATCTGGGTGAGTCCCTCTCCTCCCCACCTCAGCAGGGCTGGGAAGACGCCATCCAAACCTGGTGATTTGTATAAGTCAAAGCTGTTTATAGCCCACTGTACTTTTTGTGGGCTGATTACCTCACATGCTTGTTGCCACTCCTCCTCCGTCGGAGTAGTCTCCTCATTCGTCCAGTTCACTAGCGACGTTATTTCGCAGCCCGGAAAATGCGTCTGTACTAAAGTACGTTCCGCCTCCTCCGGTGAGCTGGTGAGGGTGTTGTCTGGCTTACGTAGGGATCCTAAGGTTGCAGTTGCCTGGTTGGAGAGTACCTTTCTTACCCTGTTCGCCTGCGTACATGTCTCAATGCTGGTACAAAAGTTCCGCCATGAGCACGACTTTCTGTACCGGAGCCGTTGTTTGTACCTGGACTTGGTGGTCTTGTAGTTGTCCCAGTCTTGGTCTGTACCCGTATTCATTGCTCTGTTTAGTTGTTGCCTCATCTTTTTCCTGAGCCTCTCCAACTCAGGCCCCCACCAGTTAGCTTTGTCCCCGCCGCTGCCTGAGGGGGTGGATAGGGGACATGCATGGTGGTAGCAATCCATGATAGTATCTGTAAGGACTCCTACCTGCTTTTCTATCTGTTCAGCCCCCTCTAGTTTGTTGGGAACCTCCATCATCGACAAGGCTGAGCCTAGTCGGCTCGCATACTCGGTGCGATGCGTTCTGCGTGGGTTCCGCCTAGGGATGGCTTCAAGTGTTTTTACCTGAATATCGAATCGAATCCATCTGTGGTCCGAGCAGGATAGCTCCTTAGAGACCTGCCAGTTTGAGATGTTTTCAGATGCTATGTCAGTTGCTAGTGTCAAGTCAATGATTGTTCTGCTCCGCCTAGTTACGAATGTTGGTTCCGATCCTTTGTTAAGTATGTTAAGATCTGTTGTAAATAGGTACTTGACAAGTTTCTTACCTCTCTCTTTACCTGTCTGCATGCCCCAGAGGGCGTGGTGTGCGTTCGAGTCGGTAGCCACGATGAGTTCGAGCCCCGCGTCTTCGCAGTAGTTGACCAGCCTTGTCATATCATGCGGTGGCGGTTCGTCCACCTCTGGCATGTAAACCGAGGCTATGACTACCTCCTGCAGGCTGGAGTCTTGCGCCCCGTGCGCTTTAATAGCACACAGGTCTCTAGAACAGAAACTTGTTAAAGGTTGCGCATGTATGTTTCTAGTAATGTAAATGCAGGCCCGGGAGTTGTCCGGTCCCGTATGTACGGTTAGCTTACCTCCTAGATTGCGGAGACCGCAGACGGAGCCCTTCCTGACCCACGGCTCCTGGATCAGTACTATAGCCGTTTCATTGACCTCCAACCATTTCCGGATCTGAGCCGTCGCGGTTTCACTGTGGTGGAGGTTGGCCTGTAGGATGCTACAGTTGAGAGAATGGGATACCGCCATTGGAGTTGTCCTCCTCCGCCGACATTCCGCATTCTCCCTCCTCGCCAATGGCTAACTTGCCTAACCCCTCCGTGCATTCCTCCCCGCTTTCCGAGTGGTCACGAAGAAGTTCTTCTTCGTCCTTCTCGGAGACGGGGTCGGTCTGCTCTGGGGTTTGGGACCCGGGCTTCTCCGCGACTACGTCGCCGGATGCCTCGGTCCCCACGGCAGTGTCCATTGGCTCGGATTCTGTGGCCTCCGTGTCGTCTTGAGAGACGATGTCGCCAGTTGGTGGACGTTCCACAAACCTACCTCGTGGTCCCTGAAACTTTACGTACACCGACCCCAGCATGAAACCGAGTCGGCGTCCGCGATCCACGAGGGGCTGCACCACCGTCTCTGGCACGCTGACAACGGCAAACGTCTCCGTCTCCTGCCTGTCAACTTTATGTAGTAGCCAGCGGTCGATCTCTGCCCACCCGTTCTGGTACCGAAGAGTTCGCGCTATAGCGCGAAAATCTTCCCAGATACCGGGGAACATAATCCCACAGCGTACTGTGCGTGGCACCTCGCTCTGGCGCTGCACAACTACGAGTACCTTCTCCCCCGTGGAGAGAGTGATAGTAGCTACACTGCGCTTGAGCCATGCCAACGTGGCCTGGTCCTCGCACCACAGCCTCAGGACGCCGTTAGCTGTAATCGGCTTCCCTCGGAACAGCGGACCCGAGGACTGGCTGTTGCCGGGCTGGCAGGCTTCTTCCATCAGCAGAGCCTGCAGCTGTTGTTGGACCTCCTCGGATAGCTGCGGGCTAAGGTGTCCCGAGGTCGCTGTAGTTACAGCTACCAGCAGGTCAGCCTTTAAGGCCTCCGCATACGCTATCCTTGGGGCTTCGTCCGAAGCCTGGATCCTCTGCCTTTTGGGCTCGCCTCGAGGAGATATGGTCTCATCTAGGCGCGCCCTCTTGGCTGAGGCTCGAGACCCCGGATTTCTGCCCCCGTCTGTTTTATTTTTGGCCCCTTTCCCTTTAGGGTGGGCACCAGCGGATACTGGGGTACCTGGCTGTTGCCAAGGCGCTGGGGCTGTCGGATTCTCCAGCGCAGCCTTCCTCTGCCTGGACCTGCGACGCTGTTTTTTGTTCTTTTTGTGGGCTTTGCCCGTGAGGCCGCCCTCGGGTCCGGGTTCTTCCCGCTGGGCGGGTTTCGCCCTTCCCCTCTTGGCACTCACTTGCAGCGTCCAGCCAGCGTCGAGCTGCGCGGTTGTCGCGTCTGTTGGGAATTCAACCACTGGTGCCTGCTCCGGAGCTACGGATTTCTCCGTTGCCGAAACGACCCCCTTGGCGTCATTCCCTTGAGTAGGTTTTTTGGGCTGGGTACGGCCTTGCGCCTGCGCCGAGCCTGTCGGTTTTGTCAACGCGCCTGGTTTTAAAGCCGTCGGTTTCCCAGCGGCCTTTCCACCCTGCGCGGACTGCTTCTTCCATGACAGCACTGTGGAAACAGCACCGCCACGGTGGGTGGAGTGTGGAGGCACTGCGTAGGCAGCACCGCCACGGTGTGTTGTGTGTGGAGGCACCGCGGAGGCAGCACCGCCAAGATGCGTAGTGTGGGGGGGCACTGTGTGACCAGCACCGCCATGTGATGTTGTGGTGCCTGTCTGGGCCGCTGTTGCGTCCCTGAAGGCACGTGTAGTGCCCACCGGCAGCACTGCAGAAACAGCACCGTCCACCCGGTGTGATTGGGTTGAGGTGCCCGGCACAGCGTCAGCCGCACCGGCACCTGATGTAGGGGCGCCTTCGGGTTTCCCCTCCGGCACCAGTGGGGTTTGGGATCTGGGCGTGTCCATGATCTTGTGTGTTTTGCTTCATCTCTCGAGCTTCCCACCCGCCGTGGAGCCCGCACCTTTGGGGATGTTCCTAGAACACCAGGACTACCCGAGAGATATAGACGCGGTTGGTTGGGTCTCATGCGCGACATCGGCAGCTGCAGACAGTGTGGCTGGGGAAAACGATCCAAGTTCCCCCAGGTGCTCCACACGCCCTCGCTCCGTCAGCATGGCCGAGCCCCAATGTCCTCCCGGAGGACCCCCCCGCGTCTCGCCTGCGGACCGTATCCTCCTCATCCATACGGTACACGTGTCCGTTTCCCTGCAGTGGCTAGCTGCAGGGCCACCGTTTAGCCTGAAATCCGGACCAAAGGGGGCGTGTTGTCTCGCAATAGCATCGAACCCCGGCTACGCTCGACTCAACCCCCCAGGACTCCTTCATCCCTGCGTACGGCGCTCAACTGCGCAGGACAAACGCAGGTAGGCGGATGTAGTCCACCGAGGTCGCCTACAGCCCTCGGCAGAGCCAGAAGATCTTAGCCAACATGGCTAGCAAAATGTAGGCAGAACCGGCATATTACTAGCGATGTCGCCCAGGGTGCTCCGTGGTAGCTGGTTTGAACCCTTTCGGGTTTTTAGGTCCTCGAGGGTTATCCCCAGCTACCCACACTAGGAGGCGATCTCGCTCACACCCCTGCCGACTTAGTTACTGAACTCTAAAAAGAAGCAGTAATGTGTATAAGAGTGTTTACCGACGAAATAATACTTTTCTTGAAAACCAACAGTATGTTGTATCTGCCGGAAAAAAAATAGAATTTACTAAGCATATGCGTCATAGGTATACCTTCCTTCCTAAAATGTCCAATTTTATTTAACTACTTTTGCGTTAAACGATAAGATACTCTAATTTATGAAACATGTAATGTCTCATTCTTTTTAATGTGGAACACCACATTTCATTCTTTTTCTCTCTTCCGCCAGGTTACGCATTTCAATTTTTAGGTAAAAACGGGACCCAATTACTGAGACTTCGCTGTCCGTCCATCCGTCCGTCCGTCCGTCCGTCCGTCTGTCACCAGGCTGTATCTCAAGAACGGTGATAGCTAGATAGTTGAAATTTTCACAGATGATGTATTTCTATTGCCCCTATAACAACATATACTAAAAATAAAATAAATGTTTAAGGGGGGCTCCCATACAACAAACTTGTTATAGATTATGGTACGGAACCCTTCATGCGTGAGTCGGACTCGCACTTGCCCAATTTTTCTTTGTGCCTTGATCTTTATATCAATGGTACGATAAGATACCCACCTACATTAGAGAGTAACGTTGTGCCGATAAAAAACCGTACATATCAATAATTCATGCTTTAAAATCTTGTGGAATGCTACGTTATTTTTCTATGAAACAAATTTTAGTAGTATTTCTCTGTTGATAAAAGAAAAACAATGGAAGTCGAAACTGCAAGGAAATGGAATCGGAAAACGATTTCGCTGACAAACGCCACCAACTTTTCTATTTTAGTATATATCCGGAGCGGGGATTCCAAAATATCAAACACGCTTCTGCAAGTCCATTCTGTGTGTCGCAAAGATCAATCTGAGATCGTGGGATTGAGTTAGTGTGAAAATATTTTCCTTGAGGATCATTCTTCCGGTGGATACTTGTATTGGAGGCCAAGACTCACTTTATGTCGCTGCGGCAGAGGAGTAAGTAAGTAAATCCTTAGGCATTTTGTATAACGGGTTACCTATCTGAAACACTAATTTTTGCTTCCCATTTGTGACGTTTCGCCAAATTTTTTATTCGTCCGAAAGCAATTTTTTTCCAAAACTGTTAATTTTTCAGGAGGATTTATAATTATAAAACAAACTTAACTTAACCTAAAGGCTTCTCTAAAACGATGTTTATAAACCCTGAAAATATAACGGGCTTCAGGATTTTTTTTGGACAAATGAAAATTTCGCGACACCTTACAAATGGGAAACAATGTTCCGGAGTTGTGATAACTGTTATAAAGTACCTAATATTTTATTATAATTTAATCTTAAGTATATAAAAAAGTTTATTTATGAAGAGTATTGCTATTGTGTAAAAGTTTGTCTGCTCAATAAGGCTCTAAAAGTTTAAGGTTTATTTAAAAGTTTAAATTTAAAGTTTAATGAATGTTTATATTTGCTGCAAGTGCATTTCGTTACATCGATGTGCGTTGTTACTTAAGTGTATGTTTCATGTGCAACAACTATTTGTGTTTTCCTGTAATTGGCTCTATAATTTTATTCAAGTTTCTATGTGCAATGTATTAGCTGTTGATTGTACTATATAAATAAAAAGACGGCTTGGAGCCATCATCCGTACGCGCCACGAACAATGCCAGCAGCCTATTATGCACTAACGTGCACCGTGGTGCTCAGTTTCCCTCTCCGCTTTCGTTTAGAGAAATTCGCGTTCATATCCAGTTGGCCCACACCCTGCAAGCTTGCGAACGCCTTCTTGTAAATAAGCCAAAGCTATAAATCGATGTCATTCGGAAGCAAAGTGACGAAAAAACATGGCCGAATAAGTAGATGGCTCCGTTATGCTCAACACGGCACGAAATTCCATTTGAATTCGTCACAAAACTAATCAAGTCCCGCGCCCACTATCCAACCGTAATTCATCGCATGACACGATAAATGTCTCATCCAGCTAACTGAATAAAACGAGTCGGATTGGGCTCACGTCCCGCAAAGGCTATCGGACGAAACATTTTCCCTGAGCCTGGTCCAAGTTTCCTTTCATAAATCAAGGCACGTGACGCCACGTCCAGAAGTCGATGTGTCCGGGCGACGTGATAAAACACTTATGCACGGCTATGTGTTAAGTGAACCTTTAATTAGGAGTAACGATAAAAACTGAGAGACATTTCATTATTTTCTTTTATATACTACGACGGTGGCAAACAGGCATGCGGCCCGCCTGATGTTATAAGCAGTTACTGCTGCCTATGGACGCTTGCGATGCCAGGAGCATCACACGCGCGTTGCCGACCCTTTAAAAACCCATTTACTGCCCTCATGAAGAACCGCATAATGTAGCCCCCGGGGAAAACCTCATCCCATTTCAACAATTTTACCTTTTGGCTTCAGTAATACAGCTTTCATAATATTTTTTAATATTACAGTGATATGAATAAAACATATGTAAAGGATTATGGTTACTTATAGTAAATAAAAGATTAAACTTGGGACTGAAATATTTGATGTTATTTATCCGAGAACATGAGAAGAACGAACAAAAGACGAATGACATCCATAGACAAAGTAGAGCACCATAAACAATTACAAAACTACCAATAAAACTTTATAAAGAAAACATATTGCATTCATATTCCAACACCCCCTCTAGAATGTAAACCCATTTTCTTTATACAATATAAATGTTTCTCTAAAATGGTCCCCTTTGTTAAAATGTCAGCTAGGTGTTGAAACAGTCTTGCCAGTCTTGTCTCTAGGTCGTAAGGTCACGGTACTCGGTGGTAAGCCCTGTGTTGATCGCGCGACATAACAATCATCTTCGTCTGTGTCTGTTTCATACTCATCGGAGCTGCCACTTATGCTCTCTGTTTTACTGAGCTCTGAAGATTCCAATAGTACTTGTACTGTTTCGGGTGCAGGAGCTGACAGAGACGGTGCTGATTGCACTTCTTCAGTGGAGCTTGAGTTGTTAACATCACAAGGTAAGTATATATTATTATTTTCCGTTACATTCTCCAAAAATTCGACATCTCTACTTTTCATGATTCGATTTGTTTTAGGTTCAGCAAGACGGTATCCTTTGGTGTTGTCACAATATCCTACAAAGATCATCCTTTGCGATTTCGGGTCCCATTTCTTACGCTTTTCTTTGGGAACTTGCATCATGACTTCGGAACCAAAAATTCTCATATTGGATAAATCGGGCCGATTACCTGACCATAATTCATACGGAGTTAATTTACTTAAAGCTGTAGTAGGCGAGCGGTTGATGATGTACGCCGCAGTAGCAGTCGCCTCAGCCCAGTATGGTTTAGGTAAATCTGCATCCAATAACATACACTTCGCCCTTTCTATAAGAGTACGGTTCATCCGTTCGGCGAGCCCGTTTTGCTGCGGTGAGTATGGTGTGCTGGTTTGATGTTTAATGCCATGTTGACTTAAGTAATTTTCAAAATCTTTGTTACAGTATTCAAGGCCATTGTCTGTACGAATAATTTTAATTTTCTTATTACACTCATTCTCGGCTTTCTTGTGAAAATCTTTAAATGCATTAAGGACACTGAGCTTGTCTTTAAGAAAGTATACATAGACTGATCTGGAGTAATCATCCACAAAAGTAAGAAAATATCTCATACCTCCTAGAGACGGCGTCTCCATGGGGCCACACAAATCAGAATGTATCACCTGGAGTACTTCTGTAGCTCTGGAGCCCTCATGATTGAAAGGTAGTCTCGACTGTTTTCCCTTTAGGCAGGTAGTGCAGGTCACGGGTAATTTCTTCTTATCCGAAGTCAAGCTCACTCCTTCGGTGCACTCAGGTAACCGGTTCACATCTGGAAAGTTTAAATGTCCCATGCGTCGATGCCATAGGACAACATCTTTTGAAATATCGGAAATGCTCAAGTTTGCATTTATTTCTTTATCAACTGTGAGTGTATATAAGTTATTCTCTAATTTAGCATTACAGACAAAGTCTCCTTTATTATTTAAAATCTCACACTTATTCTGAGTGAAATTTACTGTACATCCACTCTTGACCATGGCACTGACAGAAAGTAAATTACCAGCAAGTTTAGGTATATATAAGACATTGCATACCTGAATTTTCTTCTCAACATCACCATCTAAAACCATATTTACTTTTCCAATCCCTTGAACAGGAAGAGATGAATTATTTGCAACAGTGATACTTGATATCGGTGGATTTGTCACATCATACAACCAGTCGCTGCGGTTTGTCATGTGCATTGAAGCGCCAGAATCCAGGTACCATTTGTTGCTGTCACTGCCTATTGTTGCACAAGAAGCGGAAAAAGCTGCAACAAAGCCTTTATCATCACTTTGTTTACATGAAGTTTTCTTCTGTGCCCGACAATATTTACTGAGATGTCCAAATCGATTGCAGTTGAAACATCTTGGTCCTTTAACATAGTTCTGTTTCGGTTGAGAGTTATTCTTCTTGAATGAATAGAAAGCAGTGGTTTCGGAACTAACTTCTTGAAGAAGTTTAGTTTTAATAATATCGGCACTGATTTTTACTCCGGAACTCTCAATGGCCATAATCATGGGTTTGTATTTGTCCGGCAAACCCGCTAACATCAAAGTTCCTAGCCATTCGTCGTCAACTGAAAATCCTATATTTCTCAACTTATGAGCCGTCGTCATAATTATATTGACATAGTCTTCGACACTTTTCGAGGATTCCAAGCTTGTAGTGATAAGATCTTTCAATAAAGCCACTTTTCGCGTCAAACCGTTGTCATCAAATGCTCTCTCAAGGTTAAGCCAGACCTCCTTGGATGTCTTTGCATCTTGTATGTGGACGTAATTGATCGAATCCACTAGCAAAATAAGTTTAGATTTTGCTTTGATGTCTTTGACAGAATCGACATTTTCGCCTGTGACGCAAGTCCAGAGATCTTCGTGTTCCATATATGCTTTGACGGCAAACTTCCATGTGGCATAATTATCTCGACCAGTGAGTTTTTCTATACTAAACGCACTATTAACAGACATTTCTTCACTTTTTCACTAGCAATTATAACCTCAAACTGAATGACGCCGGGTCCGGTAGAATTTTCGTTTCAAATTTAAGTTTCGGTCTTTTCTGTTTACTAATCCGAGTAACCAACGATTATCCTGCGTTTTTAACGCTCTGCTACCATAAAGGATTATGGTTACTTATAGTAAATAAAAGATTAAACTTGGGACTGAAATATTTGATGTTATTTATCCGAGAACATGAGAAGAACGAACAAAAGACGAATGACATCCATAGACAAAGTAGAGCACCATAAACAATTACAAAACTACCAATAAAACTTTATAAAGAAAACATATTGCATTCATATTCCAACAATATGCAACGGATTCAATACAACGTACGTTTCTGATGTTTTACAACTTTCGAGTTCTCTTCTCTTTGAAATATATGCATTAACACATATTGTAATAAAATAAATAATGTACGTAAATTGTAACAACAATACATAAATTGTTTTTCTCGTTCAACATTGTGAATACGAAAGCTGTAAAGTATCCAAAACGTCGAAACTCATATGATATATTTTATTTGCGAAGAAATACGTTTCAATTGTTTTTTTTTAATAAGTAATACGAGTAATCACAGAATAAAAATAAAATATTAATAGTAATTGGCATACACATATTGACAGACAATAGCAGCAGAGCAGCTTAACCTATTATTGCTATTGGATTTAAAGACGTATAATCTTGCTTGAAATGGCACTATAAAACGCAAGTAAACAGCAAGAAACTACTTTCAAAATTATAAAATCATCAAAAAGTTTATCTATTTAGATCGCATCCAAACTGACGTCACCACCGCCGTCTTCAGCCGAAGCACGAAGATCGCCGATCATCGGGCACTTCGGGTACGACCGCTACCGGCCGCCTTCAACGGTCAATTTTAAACCATCCTCGGAACGACCAACACTCTGTATTTCTATTTTTGACAATATATTATTTTAATTAAAAGTTAAATAAAATATTCTAGATTATTGAATATCCACCTACGCTATTCCCGACTACACTTGAAAGAAACTTGGGCCTCAACAGTTTATCTTAAAATTGAAATTTTGTATCCTCTCGGGCGCACGTCGAGTAAACAAATAAATTCAATTTTCTTGTCAAAGACGGCCACATAGTGCTGAAATATCCTACATTTGACGATAGCATATTTTAAAGCATAACCGATGCGACGACGCAATTGGCGCAGTGGTAGTGCAGCTGCCTACTGCTGAGCTTCCGGTCCTGGGTTCGAATCCCGGCAAGAGCAAATATTTGTTCGATAAACTCGAATATTTGTTCCTGGTTCCATTTACATAGAACATCCATGAGGATGTTCTATGTAATTAAGTATAATATATATCCATAAGTATGTTTATATATACCTATAAGTCGTCTAGTGCTCATACATAACACAAGCCTATTAGAGCTAACTGTGGGGCTATATCACACTATAGTACAAGCTTTGCTTAGTTTGGGACTAGGTCGATTTGCGCGAGGTAGTCCGGTATTTTTTTTATTATAATTTTTTTTTATTAACCTTACTTGCTTTCAGAGAAACTATTAACTCTTCAACACGCAACCACTAAGTGGACTAATGTCTTAATATTTCTCAAGGGCACTGACCACCGTAAAAAATCTTCAAGTGTCATGACCCCTGTAAGCATTTGAAAAGTATGTGTGCGTGTGGATTGAGTGAGCACCCTTCAAAAATGAAAAAAAATGTGCTGACCATTTAGTAAAAGTTCTAAAACAATTGTGAAACTAATTGATGAATTTGTAAAACGATAAATAAAAAGAATACATTCATTAAGGTATGCTCACTCAGTTCTCACAAACAACCAACGAAATCTGTGAATGTGTTTATTTAACATATAATATTTATATCCTAATTTTTAGTAAAACTTATGCTTAAGGTAGGTAATAATTTGTAGATCACCTGGTTACGTATTTAAAGTTTTACAAATTATTTCGTATGCTCACTCAATCCGCATACTTTCGAAAACCCGATTTCTGATGAAAAAACTGCAGATTGAAACTTCTATATAGTTTAGTAAAACTCATGGGAATTTGTAATATACAAAACAAACCGCTAACGTGGCAGATTTTTGGATAATACATGTTTGTAAGTGCTCACTCAGTCCACACATTATTCGTAAGTCAAAAATGTAAATATCTTAATATTTGTAGTATCTAGGAAACTATAAAGTAGTTCAACTTTTAGTAAAAAGAAAACATTTTTAGCAAAAAAAAGAACCGACTTCAGTAAAACTAAAAAGCTAACAATAACCCGTTCAAGTACAGATTACATTTGACTCACCCTTCGAAGTCGATCCCAAACCACTCAGTTCTTATATTTATATATTATAGTTTACGCGAGGTTTGGCACCGACTTCAAAGGGTGAGTCAAATGTAATCTGTACGTGAACGGGTTATTGTTAGCTTTTTAGTTTTACTGAAGTCGGTTCTTTTTTTGCTAATATTTTTTTTTCTGCTTTTTAGTGATTCTATGTGTGTTCATCATCAGTTTCCTTACACCAAATCCTATTTACTGAATGTAAATTCTTGACTTTATCAATAGATTACCGACATGTCCCTATAACATTTGAAGAGTTCCCTCGATTTCTCCAAGATTCCATCATCAGATCCTGACTTAGTGCCAACGGGACCAACTCAATACCCATTCGATTAAAAAAAAATTGAAAATCGGTTGACGGTTCCCGGAGATATCGAGTAACATACATACAAAAAAAAAATTGTTCGAATTGAGAACCTCCTCCTTTTTTGAAGTCGGTTAAAAATTTACTAAATATCCACCATCTAAAATGTCATATTCGTTGTCTGCTTTTAAAGATATTCAAATTTAATTTTAAATAAATTACAATCTAAGATACAGTCCACATTTTAAATCACACTCCATTTCTTAAAATACAATCTAAAATATGAATTAAAATTTTAATTAGCTTAAAAAGAAAAAGGATTAAAAATTTGTCAATTTCTAAACGTTTCTTAACAGCATTTATTAATATTTCGACGTAAAATTTAATATTTATTAGTGCATACGCAGGAAAAGAAGGGCTTTCCGGGTGAGTAGGTATAGACGGCTGATTGTAGGGAGGCCGGATAGTGATACGAAGCCGGCAAGCTCTTTTCACGGCTAGGCATGTACCTATAGTGTTTTTCGTTTCGAGCTTCTTCGAGTTACTTTATGTTTCGAGCAATGATTATTGTATAAGATATTATCATTTGTTTCGAGTGACTCGTTTCACGTCCTCTGAAGGTTATCGTGGCTTTATTCCGCTCGTACATCAGAAAACCAGCGGTCACGTAGTGCGACGGCCTAAAGATTGTGAGTTGTTACCTTTATTTTAACTTTTGGAATCTAAAAATACGCTAAATAGCAGTCACAGTATAAGCAAAAAAATCCGGTCAAGTGCGAGTCGCGCACCGAGGGTTCCATATAGACTATGAAAGCACTATATTACTCAAACGAAAAGATGAACGGTACTGAGCGACGAATTTAACTTTGCCGTTGGACAACTGTTGTCCCCATACATCGACATAGGTCGAGGTTAGTTTATTAACTGTAAATAAATTTTTGATCAGCAAACGATATATTTTTAGGGCAAGTGCTGTACCTGTGGACGGTTTTACCTGTGGACACTACTCATACCAAGAAAACGAATAACCATAGACCAATAGCAATCACTTATTTGAAAAGCATTTTTTTCATATGGCAACACTAGCTAGTCGCCATCTTTAAGGATGGCAGAAACTGAGTGTTTTGTGGCTGCCGAAAGTTTTTGTGACAAAAAGTAAGATTTTTTCCTTCTTTTTAAGTATTTTTATGCAAAATCTGCAAATGTTACGGGTGTCTTTGCAGTGGCATATTAATGTATGTGGTGTAAACGTTATTTCTACAAAATTTTGTTAGTCGTAGGT
This sequence comes from Apotomis capreana, assembly GCA_947623375.1. NCBI lineage: Eukaryota > Metazoa > Arthropoda > Insecta > Lepidoptera > Tortricidae > Apotomis > Apotomis capreana. Next base: position 5,572,460 of record OX392508.1, on the reverse strand, counting down.
AGCATTAATAGTGACCGGTATAAATTCAAAATAAAAACCGCCGAAATTGTACCTGTGGACACCTCTGTAAATGTACCTGTGGACTGTCCATAGGTACAATTATACTGAATGTACCTGTGGACAGTAAAATTAATATTTTTGTTTTATTTAGTGCCTCGTAGTAAAACTGGGAAAAAAGAAACAATATATGCCTGGACATTCTGACTTCAGTAAGGAAAGCCATAGAGACGTTTAAAATCCCAAATTCGATAATCATTTAATACAAAAAAATAAATTACTGTCGAAATATTGGCGAAGAAGGCTTAGAACTCCTCAAAAATGGTATCAGGAGGATCTATAGCAATATTGAGGAGCAACAGCTGTATGATTACTTAAAATTATGTTGTTATTGATTGTTGATTATTTTTCATAAAGAAAATGAGGTTTTCCTTAAGAATTTAAAGTGTCAAACGATAATTATGATACTTCTGCTGACTATGGAGGCTTTTTAAAGTCCCATAATTATACTTGAGATTCTGCTTAGAATATTACATTTCAAGAAGAAAAAAAAGTAATTATGATATGCAGAACAACTTATAATTACATGTTGATTAATTGTATGTTGTTAATTACGTTATTTTAGAAGTTTATTTTGTTTCAAATAATGTTGTCCATAGGTACGTAACCGTCCACAGGTACGTTGTTTGTGTCCATAGGTACAAACAGTAGATGTACCTATGGACAAAATGAGTATTTTATTTTTAAATCTTTTATCCGCTATCTCCGGATAGCTAGCGTAGAAAACATATGTGTACTTTAAAGATTGTTTAACTGTGATTAAAACAAAATAAATAATTTATTGGTAATACGCGTAGTTTTTGTCTAACAACTGATTAAAGGTCGAATTCTGGAAAGTGTCCACAGGTACAGCACTTGCCCCAGTAATATAATATCTATAAGTTTACGGGTTTCGGATGGTTTTTATTTACAGTTCTTACTTGATGTTGCTTCTTGCCAAATTTCACGATTTTAGGTCAACGGGAAGTACCTTTAGGTTTTAATTTCCTTACCAGCGGAAACTAATGCAGCACTCGTATACTATGATAGCGAAGATTTGGAAGTTTGAATTTTTTATGGCTCCGACGGGTAGCAAATATAATACAATACAATTCAATACAACAATACTTTATTGCACACCAATAAGTTTAAAAAAGCTTACAAAACAAATATATACAATTTTTAAATAGCGGTAGCAGATCTGAGTAGTTAATATTCATTTCTGCATCATAATTACACGCGTTTTTCAAAAAAGGTGGTTGACAGACAGACGGACAACAAAGTGATCCTATAATGGTTCCGTTTTTCAGATTGAGGTGAGGTAAAAAAACTTTAGAATTAACTAATCTTAGAAATTAGACAAAGGTGAAATGCTATTCTGAACATGAATTCCCAAGGAACTGAAACGGAACATGAAAATATATTTCAAAAATAAAGTGTAAAGTAACTTGCGAAGAACTCTATTATCAGTATACAACGATAATGAATCTTTAGTATAATTATAACATGTAAAATTGTCTGACACCGCTTGAACATAATTAGATGATCGTTTAATTATGATGGTTTTTTCTCTAAAACATTCCAGTAAAAGTAAACAGCAGAGTAGGTACGACCTCCGAAATTGCCGTATAGTCGTCAAAAGCGCGCCGGTTGAATTATGTAAAGTACGACCAGGGAAAATTGATACAAAAATTGCTCATAAAGCATAAAATTAAAACGCGGATCGCGGCGGACGGTGTTGCAACACGCTAAATACCTGTCGTATTTCAAGCGCCATCTGTCGGCGACGGCGTCGAGACTACCGCTTTTAATTTATTAACCAATTTGCTGAACGCCCGCTCTCGCTATTTTGTTTCTTGACTTAATAAATTTGGACTCATAATCCGTGAAACGTATTTCCATGATGAAGTATAATAGCATATCTATAACTTTGGGCGTTAGAGATGTTATTCACGCTGGTTTATAGCGGTTCGAGACGAAATTTGCGAGGGATTACATTAAATCTGTGAATTGCTTTTCAAATAGGAACACGACATGTGGTAGCAATCTTTCTGATTGAACTTCGTAGATTTATTTTTTCATATAGACTCGCGAGGAACATCGAAAAGGACAGTTTGATATTTTAGACAGATTATTAACTAACTAGTACCTACTGATTTGCGTTGGTATTACTTTGTTTGTCTACCTTTGATCCTGCACCGACTACATATTTTGTTTTACACAGTTGGCGACGCCTTCGTAGTTTTCTTTATTTTGTCCAATAAAATAATTATAAAAACGAAAGTTCGTGTAGGTTTATGTTTGTTACTTCTTCACGCCAAAACGGCATGGCGGATATGCATGAAATTTGAAGCAGAGTTAGTTTATGCTCTAAGTTAACACATTTGGCTACTTTATATCCTGAAAAGGGAACATGCTTACTTACTCCGCTGGTGCAGCGACCCGAAGTGGATCTTGGTATAAACAGGGCTGTTTTGAGCAATATCGTAACAACCAAGAGCTGGAAGACCTAGTGTCAGAGCCGAATATTATCGTAGAGATAAAAGCAGCAAGACTCCGGTAGCTTGCGCATCTAGAGAGAATGCCGGACGATAGGGCAATAAAAAGGGCATATTGGACAGCCTGTAGGTAGTCATGCGGTCGGTCGACCGAGGTACCGATGGAAGAATGAAGTTGTGAAGGACCTACGCGCACTACAAGCAGGAAACTGGGAGAAAAAAAAATGGTTCGCGTAAAATAGTTTATTATATATTTCAACGCGAGCGAGCCAAAGCGAATTTGCAACTCGATCGCGTTGAAATAGCACTTGTACCATATATTCAGAACAGAAAATAATTACGAAATTCGAAGACTTGCTGACTGAAGCAAGTAAGTAACTTATTTTCTACATACTTCAACTCGACACAAAACACGTCATAATTCAGATCAGTGCATTGTATATGTATATTTTTACATATATTTACTTTTTTGCATATTTACTGCTACTTTTCTATTGAATGTCCATTGCTTAATAGATACGTGAGTATAGTGACACAGTTCAACAATTATTGTTATACTGTGATGGTGACATCTGTGCAAAAACTATTATGCGTTACACGCGTTCGCGCTCCAGCAAACAGACACTTTTCCGCTTGTGGTGATTTATATTTAAATTCAAATGATTATATTATTCGTATCTGATAAACTACCAGGTTTTATTGAAATAACGTCGAAAATATTGAAGCACTTGAACGTGATTTCTATCTCAGTGATATTATATCAGATCAAATAAAGATTAGATTTTTAGTAAATTTTACTGCTTTTATTTATTAACTAGAAGGCGTCCGTAATTTCGTACGCCTAATTTTATTTATAGTCAGGTAAAAAGTACCTATCCTATAACCATCTTTCGATGTCCATCTCTGTACCAAATTTGGTTAAAATTTGTCCAGCCGTTTCGGCGTGAGGCGAGGACAAAGGAAATTTTCAAAACAGATGGCGCCAGGTTGACGCGACGCAGCGCGCCCATACAAAACAAATGACGATCCAGCATTGCGCTATTTTGATTTTTCCTGAAATCATGACCCCTCTCCATAGAAACATTATTTGCAAGACAAATGTAGAATTTTATAATAGAACCTATTGACGAAAGCATGAAAAATATCATCTAGATAAATAATTTTATTTGGCTTTAGGGTCATTCTCAAAATATTTGCACCGCCACCTGTCAACAGGTTTGTCTTAGAAGAAGTTTTTTACACCGCATTATTTTAAATATCCAATTATCAACACATATCGATAGACACTTTTTACATAGAGGCCAAATGCTTTTAATTGAAACTAAACTATAATAATAGACAAAAAAACGATTTAAAACTAGGTTTTGTCGGTCACTTGCCGTGTCCCAACGCGAGGTACTAATGTTTCGTTGTAATAAAAACATATATATTACCGACTTAGCTTAAGTTCAGTACTCCATTTTATTTTCATATATGATGAGGATTGAATACTACCATATCGAATAATAATACTATGCTTATGTTGCGAATTATTTGCAATTTAAGTTTGTCCACGCTATTTTTTGTCGTTCACTTGTCATGAGACAAACATTACAATTGTGCGACTGCTATTTCGTTTCCCCTGCCTCACCCCGCATAAATCGAGACCTTCAGTTGCCACCTAACACTGTCCAGAGTGACACGTCGTCAGTGTGCTCCACTAAAAAAATATGATACATACACTTACGCGAGCGGGAGTTTGTAATGGGTATGTAGTCTATATTCTGCCTTCCATATTTTGGTTGACGTGTGTACTATTGCATTTATTTTAACTTATAACGCGTAAAGTATGGTCTACTTTTATGTGTATAAATATGCAGTTCATCAACGAAATACTTTATTTGTTTTGATGACATAACTGTCATTTTGTCCATGTCCTGTATGTCGTTCACTTGTCTATAAAAAAACAGGTGAACGACACATACGGCAGGCGAACGACAATTATTTAAACACTTTTACAAAATTATTTAAAAACCAGGTTTTATCGGTCACTCGCCGTGTCTCAACTCATGTTTCGTTGTTATTAAACCATATATATTACCGAAATAGCTTAGTTTGAGTATTCCATTTTACTTTCAAGCTGTCTTAGGAATCGTTAGCAGGCGGCGCTCGCACCAGATTTCGAAAGCATCAATCCTCTGCCTGTCAGCGGCTTTGAGCGTCCAGGTCTCAGCCCCATAAAGAAATATGGAGAAGGCAAGTGCACAGACGAGGTGCATGTTAGTCCGGTTAGGGATGTTTCTATTATTCTATATTTTGGCCGAGTTGGTTCATCGCTGTTTTGGTCATTCCGATTCGTCTGCGAATCTCTGGTTTACATGTGCCCCTACTTGTGACAATGGAGCCAAGGTACTGGAAGTTATCAACAGTTTCGAACTCTTGAAGCAGGTTAGTCTTTGCCAACTAGTAAATGGTCGACTATCATCAGCTCGGTCTTTTTTTTTATAAATATCGAGACCCATTCTGAGGCTGGTTTTGACTCATTCCAAAAGTTGGGCCACTTCTGCTTCGGGTGATGCAAAATAGGCGATGTCTACCACGTACCTTCAAGGGCTCCATATCTGTTAAATAGTATTGGGGATATGATGCATCCCTGTCGTACGCCTTTCCGGAACTTAAAGTTCTTGTATGTGACATCTCCTACCGTCACCATTCCGTATCCAGACTCGTAAAGGCTTTATAAAGTGTTACCAGATGTGCTGGCAGCTCCAGACAATACCTCCCATAGCTTATCCCACCTAACGCAGCCGAAGGCTTTCTCGTAATCAGATGTGAAGGAATTCCTCGAAGATGACGAAAACAGCAGTAGGTAACTCAGCGGGTAAGAAACAATATCTCAAAAAGGCAGCTCATTAGGATGCAGAAACGTTATTTAAATGATTCGCTGTTGAACCTTCATAAGAAATTTATAAAATCACGTGGTTATGCTTGAGTTTTGCACCTTTTGCCGGTTATGACCTTTCTGGATTGTACAGGCTTCAAAAAACCTCCTGAGAAATGTCCTTTGAGATGAGAATTAAATGCTTGTTTTATTTATGCAAATTACTAACATAAGGCAAAAATACAAATAAAAAACAATCAAAGAAGCACTAGTTGACAGTTCAACGTAGGTTTTATTTAAAATATCATTTACCTGCAACCGTCGTCGTTAACCTGCTAACAAATTCAGTTAAGTTGGAACATATTTGTCGCAAACCTGCACCCATTGTCGATAACCTGGTAACAAATGTCGTTTACCTGACATTGATGTCTTTCACCTGTCGACCTAAAATTTTAAACATCTATATCTTCTAAGATATTCAATTTAACTACTTCCCTCGACGTGATATCAATTGTCTGAATATATTTCTAGCGATCCTATGAAAAATAAAAGAAGAAATCGCAACTTTAAAAAAAATGCAAAATTAACGCAGCGGTGCAAATATTTTGAGAACGACCCTTTAAGTCTTGTTTACTTACAAGTATCTAATTCCATTTTGATGAATTGGTCTGTCGTCTGTCGGCAATACAAAAAAATAAGGATTTCTATATGCTCGTAAAGTGCTGACATATAATACACATTTGATAGAACAAAATACACACTTGATTCGTGTAGACCACGTCATCCTGCTTCGCAAGCTTTACTGGTTGGGTATTCGTGGCGATGTCTTCAGGTGGGTTTCCTCATACGTCTGCAACCGCCGGCAAGCGGTTGTACTAGGAGGTTGCAGATCAGACTTTGTAGACGTTCCCTCAGGTGTCCCCCAGGGATCGCACTTAGGTCCTTTGCTCTATAATGCATATCTATATGATATATATAACGTTTTTAAATTTTCAAAGTTTCTTATGTATGCCGACGACAAAAAAATTTTTGCAAGCATTCGCAGCATTAATGATTGCAATGAGTTGCAAAGTGATTTGGACCGCCTGTCTGATTATTATTATACTAATCGCATTAATGTAAATGTAAAAAAATGTGGCCAGATCTCTTTTACGCGAAGTCCCTACCCTTTGTTGTATCAGTACCAAATCGGAGGTGAGGCTATTGAGCGCGTAAGTTCAATACGGGACCTAGGTGTAACTCTCGATGCGAAACTAACATATGACTTACACATTGATGACATAGTAAACCGTGCGAACAAGAACCTGGGCTTTGTGTATCGTGTTTGTGGAGAGTTTAAGGATGCCGCATGTATTAAAGTAGTTTATTATGCATATGTTAGAAGCATCCTTGAATACGCAAGCTGTGTCTGGTCACCTCAGTATACGATTTACAAGGAGAAAATTGAGAAAATTCAGTATCGCTTTCTGCGTCACCTTAATTTTCGATCCAAGAAATGGGATACTAGCTATTTTTCTATGTGTTGTCGCCACCACCTCCTGAGCCTTGAGAATCGGCGTCTCATGCTTGACACGTGTGTTTTATACGACATTCTCTCTGGCCGCATCGATAGCTCTGCGCTGCTTGCAGAGATTAATTTCTCTGTGCCAAAAATAAGAACCCGTCACGCCAATCGTGCCCTGTTTAGCCTTCCAACAGTCAACACCAATTATGCACAGAATTCCCCATTAATTCGGTTCCTTAGACAATATAATAAACTGTTTAGCAGTATTGACTTATTTGACTGTACCAAATCGACATTGAAGAAGCGTATTCATTCTTTAATGTTAAGCTCAGATAATAGTTAATTCAATATCCCTTTCCATTTCCACACACACACTCACACACACACACTCACACACACAAACACACACACACACACACACACACACACACACACACACACACACACACGCGCGCGCACACACACACACACACACACACACACACACACACACACACACACACACACACACACACACACACACACACACACACACACACACGCGCGCGCACACACACATGCGCACTAACCTGATCGAGCATACCATGTTTGTTTAATTTTTCTTGTAACTAGTTCTGCTTACTGTATTTTTGTGGACATCTTTTATTGGCTTTTGTTGTTGTACTATATTGTTAATTATTACAAATTGTATTGCTGTTGATGCCCCAAATAAATAAAATATAAAATATAAATATAAATATAAAATAGGTTCAAGAGCGCTCATGAAGAATTCCACGAACGCAGGCCCCTGAGATACGCGGGGGAAACTTTACCACTTATTCCCGCATCAGTAGGCTGCTCAGAGAAAGGGACGGCAGTCTTCATCTGAATGGTTAATATTGTATATTATTGTGGCGTAAAGCCGTTAGCGGACTGTAGGTAACGAAGGGAGGATCTTGGTGTGGAGTCAGGAAAAATACTCTATACTGATCCAAGAATAAATATCAAGGACTTACCGTTGCTGATGTGCCCGTTCTGTTTCGGAGGCCTCCGTCAGCTTCCTTTTTGATCACACGGTTTAAATAAATAATGTTTAGCTGTAATTCTTGTTGTTTTCGCAGACACTATTTTGACACTGAAGTCTAGTTACATTTTTATACAGAGAGCAGCAAAGCGGCCAGTGTCCCCGCCATTTATAAATGAATCAGTATAAAGGTTAATACTAAACACCCCCCACCGAAAGCACTATGTGGCTTTCATAAAATATAGGGAAAAAGAATAAAACGAAAAATGCGCTCACTGAGGCGCTAGAAAATAAAATCTTCATAATTGAAGAAAGAGGAAGGGAATTTAGTAAGTGTAAGGAAGAGGACACAGTTTGTTAACTGGTCTTGATAAAGAGTTATTAGCTCTTGTACGCAGGGTAACCTTGCGCACAATGCCGTCCAAACCGGGATGTGTCTGTTCGACAATTGCAAGTGGCCAACTGCATGGAGAAACCCGATCATCCTTCACCAATACTAAGTCTCCTACTTTGATATTGGGAGGCGAGGTGAACCATTTTGACCTTTGCTGTAAGGTGTTTAAATAATCTTGGCTCCATTTCTTCCAAAACAGTTGGGAGCAATTTTGTAAATATTGCCAACGTGTTAAATGGTTTACGGGTACAGACTGTAAATCATACTCTGGTACAGTTGTCAGACTCTTGCCTGCTAAGAAGTGTCCTGGTGTTAACACATTAAACTCATGAGGATTATCACTAGCCGGTAGAGCGCATAATGGCCTTGAATTCATTATGGCTTCTATTTTACAGAAAACTGTTGACAGTTCCTCAAAAGTCAAAGCTTTGTCACCGACAGTACGCACAAGATGATATTTCGCAATTCGAACGCAGCTCTCCCATAAACCGCCCATATGAGGAGCACTAGGAGGGTTGAACTGCCAGTTAATTAAGCGCTGAGCGCAGCCGTTCAAAATATCCTGCCGGGTGCTGTTGTCAAACATGAATTTCTGAACATCAGCAAGATGTTTACTGGCTGCTATGAAATTCGTTCCACAGTCCGAATAAAAACATGCCGAGAGACCACGACGGGATACGAATCTATCAAGGGTAGCCAGAAAGCAATCCGCAGATAGAGAAGAAAGTGTTTCCAAATGCACGGCTTTTGTGGAAAAACACACGAAGACCGCTAAATAAGCCTTCTCTATCTTTGCATTACGCCGTAAACTTTCCTTTATGTAGAAAGGTCCGGCTAGGTCTACACCTACATTCTCGAATACTTTATTAGGCATCAGCCGAGTTGAGGAAAGATCACCCATTTTAGGCTGAAGCAGCGTCGGTTTACATTTGAAGCAGTTCTTACATTTCCCGTGAATTGATCGAATGAGGCTACGAGCCGACAAGATCCAATATCTTTGGTTGATAATATTTTGCAAGGTTTGCGGACCTGTGTGCAAATATTTCTTATGAAAATATTCGACCAAGAGCTTTGTAAACCTACTCTGCTTCGGCAACAATAAGGGATGCTTTGCATTGTATGGCAAATCAGAGTGCGGGATACGACCCCCCACCCTGAGGAAGCCACGAGCATCAAGAAAGGGTGCAAGTTTCCTTAACGAAGGAATGTACGTCTCGCCCCTCTTCAGTGTTTCAATTTGCTCTTTAAAATATGCAGCTTGCACTAGCTTTATAAGACTATCGTGGGCTGCGTTCAAGTCTTCAGTCGTTAAGACTTGGTGGCGAATTGAAACGTCATCGCGGAATCGTCGTAGTAAACGTAAAATCCAGGCGATGCTTCTTTGCATTCTTGAAAAAGAAGAAAACCGGTTACAGACTCGCTCAACAAACTCTAGTTTATCTTCTTCTTCCGTCTTTCGAGATATCAAACTGAACGTATTAGAGTTTGATTTCATCTCAAGAATTTGAGTTTCACTTTTATTTGTGTACGTTGATACAGGCCAAGTTTCACGATCTTCGTACATCCAGGTAGGACCCTCAAACCACTGAGAGCTATCAAGCTTGAATTGCGACGGAGATACACCTCGGGAAGCTACGTCTGCCATATTGTACTCGCTTTTAACATGACGCCATGCATGGGGTGGTATTGACTCTATTATTTGTGTAACACGGTTACACACAAATGTCTTCAATTTATAAGCGTCAGTTTGCAGCCACGCTAAAACTATTGACGAGTCTGTTAGCGCTGTAATTCTAGTCACATCCACTCGAGTTATGCACTCGCATGCGTACTTCATAAGTTTTCCAAGAAGAGCCGCGGCCATAAGTTCCATTCTAGGGATCGTCTGAGCCTTGACAGGTGCGACCTTCGATTTCGCCATTAGCAATCTGCACTTTACATTCGACTGACTCCGAGATATGACGTAAATGCAGGCAGCGTACCCACGAGATGATGCATCACTAAATCCAACCAGCTCGCATTCTGTTACATCTGGAAGCAATATGTGCCGTTGGATTTGCAACTCAGATAGGCGAGGTAGTTCGGTGATGAATGTCAACCACTGCTCACACACTTCTTGAGGCAGAGGATCATCCCAACCGAGACCCACCTTCCAAAGATCCTGAAGGATGCACTTTGCAACAAATGTGCAAGGAGAAATATATCCAACGGGATCATAAATAGATGCTAGAGTCTTTAGTACAGATCTCTTGGTATTGACGGTATCTTGCTTGTTCAGAGAGAAGCTGAACGCTTCAAACACCGGAGACCATTTCAAGCCTAGAGGCTTAATCGAAACGTCATCCCGATCCTTTTGAAAAGTGACAGTAGTTTCACGATGTTCAACTGGAACGCGCTCGAATAATTCTTCACAGTTGCTAGACCACTTCTTTAGCACAAGTCCTCCGCACTGTAGCATATTAATTAACTCGTCCTGCAATGCACAGGCTTGGGAGAAGGTTGCGCATGACCATAGAATGTCATCCATATAGATACCTTGTCGCACGACATTAGCAGCTGAAGGGAAACGTTCACCTTCATCACTGGCTAATTGTAGCAAAGTACGAATGGCCAGAAATGGACTCGAACTTACGCCGTATGTAATCGTTTTTAATTCATAGACTTTAATCGGCTCGTCTACGGACGACCGATATAATATGTGTTGATATTTTCTATCACATTCACGCACAAGGATTGCACGATACATTTTGCAAATATCACTTGCGAAACAGTATTCGAATAATCGAAAATTGGTTATAATGGAACCTATATCACGGTAGAGGTTTGGTCCTGTCAACTGAGTATCGTTGAGAGAGATGTTTGTAGACGTTTTTGCACTAGCATCGAATACGACGCGCAAGGGTGTTGACGTACTGCTCGGCCTTAAAATGCTGTGATGTGGAATCAGATACTTGCTTGACTCGCTACCAGTGTACAATTCCATGTGGTCAAGTTTCTCATACTCGAGCATGAAGTCGTTGTATGCTTGCTGCAGAACTGGTGAACGCGCAAGTTTGCGCTCTGTTGCCAGCAATCGTCGTTCGGCGGCAACTCGAGAGTCTCCAAGTGTCGGCGTATCAGTCACAAAAGGCAGCGGCACGATGTATCTCCCCCCCTCATCACGGGAGTGATCACGCACGAATATATCTTCAGCCAGCTGATCTTGAGGGCTGAGTACAGGTTTGCACGGCAATTCCTCTACTTCCCAGAAGTCACGCAGCGTTTTGTCCAAAGTCTTCTCTTCAGAAATCGACAGATGTAAATTTTATGACAGTTGATTACTTTCGTTGTATAATCTTCCACTTACGACATAACCGAAAACCGTCTCAATCACCTTGGGTATGTTCGGCTTGACATTAGTCGGCTTGTCCAACATCAAATCAGACACGACACCGTTGTCCAACAGAATATCTACCGATGACTTTTCGTAGAACAATGGGTCAGCCAAATCAAAATTCTTGTATTCTTCCACGACTTCCGGTGGAAACGAAACATTTGGCATTTCAGATGACACTTTCTCTACTACGACCAGTTCTAGCCGGAAACTCGGAACGTCCGATTTACACGGCTTTAAGTCGCATGTCACCATGCCAAAGTTTTTGACTAGTTCACCTCCTAGCCCTGATACCGTGTAAGGGCATTTGTTGCGAGGTAAGCCCAAACGTTGAGCACAGTTCAAAGTAATGAATGAGATTTGAGCTCCAGAATCAAGAACGGCACGGCAGTTCTGATATTGACCAGTGATGTCAACGACTAGAGTCCTCGTAGTCCCCAGTACTATACCGTAAGAACTGGAATTTTCAGTCACGGAATGAAGATTCTCAGTAACGGTTGGATCGGGTGTCACAGCCACACTCACGGAGCGCGGTAGTGAAGGCCCCGCTGCATGCACGGCAGCACGGGGCGTCTGCGGCGTCGGCACGGCCGTTGCCTGCAGAACACTTGCATCCCGATGTAGTAAATAGTGGTGAGGCCGAGAGCAAACTCCACAAGTCATGTTACTCTTACAACTTGACGTTTCATGACCACTTTTTAAACAGTTGGTGCATAGTTTCAAGGCATTGACACGGTCAATCCTGTCTTGAACTAACAGTTTACGAAACTGTTCGCAACGATAAATCAGATGATTTGAGTTGCAATGCACGCAAGTCAGTTTGTTTTGGTTCGAATTATTTTGAGTATCAAAACGCGAAACAGCTAATCCAACCTTTTGTGAAGACGAAGTTGCGTTCGAATATTTGAAATTGGCCGGTTTATGACTCGGTTGTGCGAAGTTGACAGATGACTTCACTTTGACTTGTTGATTGTTTATAGTCCGGGAGCCGGCACTAGGAAATGTATGTTCCAAAACTTTAATTTGTTTGTTGACGAAATTTATTAAATCCGCGAAAATCGGTAATTTATTTTGATCGCGGCTTTCTTCAAACAATTTCCGAGTATGACTGTCTAACCCACGTAATGCCAAATGACAAAATAGATAGTCGTCCAAATTCTCAATCTGCAAGGCGTGAATCGCTTTCAACGAATGATCAAAAGTCTCCACGAACGAGGTTAAATTCGCTACGCTGTCTTTTGTCAAAGGCGAAAAGTTCAGCATTTTGTCCAGATATCTGCCGGTCAACGCCCTAACGTCTTGGTATTTATCAAGTAAGCTTTGCCAAACAAGTGGGTAATTGAATGACGTGATCGGAAGACTTCTGACAATGCTCAGTGCTGGACCTTTGACGCAAGATAGGAGATAATGAAATTTATCTATGTTCTCGAACTTGCGATTGTGAACCAAAGACACGAAGGTATCATGGAATGTAGCCCAGTTCTCTACCTGCCCGTCAAATTCAAATAACGTTAGCTTCGGTAAGACCGGCCTAGCTAGACAATCATCCTTGGTTGCAGTTGAATATTTTTCGGTTGGCTCCTGGACTATACGCGTGCAGTTCAAAGCTACCTTTTTGCAAACATAATATAATTCGTCGAAGCTTTCTAACGCGCTTGTTGAAGGTTTAGCCTTAGGATTTGACTGCATTTCAAGCATGATAATTTCCATGACAATTTTTTCGAAATCGTTACGAGCGTCATCAAGTTCTGAAAACTGTACCATGTAATTCTGTACCGAGTCTAGACTATCCAATTTAACAGTTTTGGATACATCATACGCCTTTTGTAATTTATTGAACAAATATTCTTTTTTAATTGTCAAAGTACTAATTTGCAATAAAGATTGCACCTCGCCTTCCGCCATTTTTGTCACGGACAAAAATATGACGAATTGGTTGAATTATATTTTTGATGAAAATCTGTGAGAACAGGGAATAGCTTTATAGCGAATACGATTCGCGACGGAAGCAACGGTTATATTATAGATTATAATTTGGGGAATTAAACAAAAAAAAATAGGTCGGTTCAAAATTTTGAAAATGCGGCTCGAAGACCAGAAAATGTGGCGTAAAGCCGTTAGCGGACTGTAGGTAACGAAGGGAGGATCTTGGTGTGGAGTCAGGAAAAATACTCTATACTGATCCAAGAATAAATATCAAGGACTTACCGTTGCTGATGTGCCCGTTCTGTTTCGGAGGCCTCCGTCAGCTTCCTTTTTGATCACACGGTTTAAATAAATAATGTTTAGCTGTAATTCTTGTTGTTTTCGCAGACACTATTTTGACACTGAAGTCTAGTTACATTTTTATACAGAGAGCAGCAAAGCGGCCAGTGTCCCCGCCATTTATAAATGAATCAGTATAAAGGTTAATACTAAACAATTATTTATAATGTAACACAACTAATCCTTTTTGAACGCTTGGTAGGCATATATACGTACCCTTTCATAACCGCTTTGGCTTGAGTCCAAACCTTACAGAATCCGTCCGCTTTGGCTAAAAATTATACCATGTATAAATCGAAATACACCTATTACAACTTTATCAGAATATTTTATATTCCAACATTATCAGAACATTCTAAAACTATATTAAATTACTTTGCACTAATTTCTTTATATTAAGAAGTCAACAGTCTCTTTCTTTTTTTGTAGACGATAAGATATAATTAATATAAGATATAACTAATGTTACTCAATGTTTTTCGATAAGATAATTAATATAAGATATAAATATAACTGTTTTTTTTATTTAAATGAATATTTTGTATTGTTTAACTTAAAATCAACCTTGTACGAAAGAGCGAATACCTAACTTAGTGTCAAACTTAAAAGGAGGATTCCACATAATTACCTGTAGTAACTTTAGTTACAAATGAATAATTTTGTTGATTTTTTGATTTTTAATTTTTTGTATAATCGAAATAGGTACTTATAAACTTACAATTAAAATAAATTATTACTTTGTCTAAAGCTGCCTCATGAGATGAAAGGAGAACGCATTTGAGTTGTCGTTTGAAGCAAATTGGTACCTCAAAAGGCATTAAGTGAGTCAGAAAACAACATTAGCATTCATGTCGTTACGTTTTAATTTATGTGGGAGCTTTCAGCGAAGCGGTGAAATTTATTAAACGTATCCCTAATATTACAAGTCGTAAAACCGGCAAACGCGTCTCGGCTTTGATGTGCGAAGGTACAGAGAAGGGAAAATTATGATTTTTTTGCCTCGCCTATTTTCGTGAAACCATTTAACGTTATTATTATAATGTAATACTTGCTTTATCAAGTTTGGTTGAAATATTTTTTAATTATTCGTGTTTGTAGATTTCATTAAAGATTATGAAAGAGTTTTTAGCAATTGGAATTATTTCAATCGTAATAATTAAAATTTGTCAGATTGATTTGTCTTTCGTTTTATCGAAATTGCATGCTTTCTTTTTAACGTAGCTTACGTTACGAAGTAAAAGGTTAAACCTACAGATTTTACGTCTCAGGTATCTGAAATATACAGTTAACTCATAAAGCTTACTCGTACCCTACACCAAAATATAAAAGTACCTTTTTTCCATAACAACAAATTGTTTTTGCAAATTGTTAGAATTTAGGCTGGGTAGTGGCAAAAACTATAATATAATTAAATACCCGAAAAACAAAATTCGTTTTTTTTTTTTTAAAAAGGTGTACCCTTGAGTTGGCAGTATATGGCAGGGTGAACAAATTCTTCGACCTTCTTTTTGCATTTTTTTTCGAACCTGATTTGTTTGCTCTATTTTGCCTTGACGAGGCTTGAACTAGCGGCCTTCGTCATTTTTTGACAAATTCTTCTTCTCTGTCGTTTCGCTCTTGGCAGAGCGGTCGTGATCACGTTGAGGCGTCCACATCGGTGGTAGAGGCGGACACAGCTCTCCGCACGATCTCCCGCCATCTCTCCCTGTTGGCAGACTGTCTGGCGCAGTCAGATACGCAGTTTCCTACTGCTGATTTTATTTGGTTAGTCCAACAAATAGGTGACCTGCCACGCGATATGGTTCCATCCACTTTTCCCTGCACAACCAGCCGCTTTATGGAGTTGTTATCCCGCCTAGAGACATGGCCAAACTACTGCAGTATGCGCGACTGTACTACAGCCGATAGACGCTGCGTGATGCCGAGTTCTTGGAGTATGGAAACGTTGATGCGGAACTCCGTCCACGATATTCAGAGCATCTTTCTCCAGCACCACATTTCCAGAGTATCTATCTTCTCCTTTTTCAACTCATGCACTGTCCACGTCTCTGCCGCGTATGGAAAAATATTTGACAAATTAAGGGCTAAGTAATAAGCAAAGACCTCTCTGAAAGCAGAAGAAAAATATGTGTGACACGGTTTTGTGTTGTAACTTAAGGCTCCTTATCCGTTTAAACATGCTAATGTTTCTTATCATAGGTATTATAAATGTTACTTAGAACAGGGCCTTCGCAATTTACTGGTATATTATTTGAAACCTACAATTTGAATTTTTCATTGATAATTCTTTTGTTTGAAAAACTACTCGAATTTGACTAAATTCGTGCAGAAAACTGGCTTTTATTCACTTATTTTGTTTAATAAATTCCAACTTAATTAAGAAAAAACAAAAAATAAGTCACATTTGTTTTATATTCTACGCTGCGACCATACGATTTGAACTTACTTGTCTTTATTACTAAGTCAATCAGGGTATCATTTTATTGCATCGACAGATTTACACGTGTTATAAGATTATGTTTGAGTAATCAGTAATCAGTCAGAGTAGCGATGGCGCGTTGATTTATTAATATCACGCTGAATCACCTCTGCGAACCGAATTAATTACCAGCACGAGTTACGCCAGTCAATATCAATACGCCATTAGGGAACAGTATTCAATAAATGATGTGCCTAAATTATGACGAGTGGCTGATAGCTGTTCATCTCTTGAGTTTGTTTGGGAATGGCTGAAAGTATTTTTTTAAGTTTTCAAAACATATATATCTACGCAATAAAAAAAAATGAAAAATTATTCAAGTAAAAAACGATGTAATACAATGAACTTACACAAGAAATTTCATTAGAATTGTCTGAGAAATGCGACCTCTAGGCGAGAACAGCGGGAAATCCGGACAAACAGACTAAACAGCCAAACACCCGGAAATACGAAAGAGTTTCAGGTCAATATGAAATGGACACTCTACCTTCGCTTCGGTCGCTTTTGAACGGTGCATAATTTTAGCGACGAATTTGATTTGTATACCAGAAAAAAAGGATATTTTCATATTAAAAAGAAAAAACATTTTTATTTATAAACACAGTCATAAAATCATGCATATCAGTTTGTAAATCAGATCTCATTTTTTTTAAATTAGGTATTTTGAGATGAGAATCGATTCAAATGACAAATCATAATTTTCTGTACAACGAAATTGAATCTGGCAGAAAAGTATTATGTCAGGGAATGATGGACACATTTTTCGCAACTTTCTGTATTTGTAGTGTTTTCGGAACATTGCAGTGAATTTTCGGACTTTTAATTCGGAGGTTTGATTACTATACTATCATGTTATTAATAAGTTGGTTAAAATAACACTAATAGCTGTCTGGAATAGTTTTTGGCTAAGCTGAAAAGAAGAGGCTTTGCTCGCTTGGTACACGTCTGAGACCAACCCTACCTAAGTACCTACTAAATTTAGAAATTTCGACAGACGAGTTTACAATTCAATACGAAGGAAAATCACTACAACTTAAGAATCCCAAGAATAAACGCTTTGTCGCGGCTACGATAAATATTTAATGGTCTACCCGGAAAATTTCACTACTTTCAAAGTGTTTTCAAGTAGTTCTAATACGCAAAATTCCTGTGAAAACTAAACGCAATGTAGCTTGGTCTTTATTTCTGTCTAATAAAATTTAAATACTTTATATAATATAGGATATACCTGAACACCCGTAAAGTCCTTTTTCTAAGTTATGTCGGTAAATCCCTTGTTACGCGACGCTTAGACACAAAACTTATACCAATAAGTGAATAATGATGTTTACTTTAATCATGTCTGCTGGTTTTTCACTAGGTTCTATACTTTTGAGTAAAAATTACTCGAATTTGCACAAACGCCGGCTTGAGGTGCTTAAGATTAGGATGTCGCTGGTCACTTCAACGTAGCACAAGCGGCACCGTCTAGATGGCGATGCATACTTGACGCCGTAAAAATCGTAAAACTGTACTAGTGAGGTAAACTAGTGGGTGTGGGAGGGGAAAATGCTCGAATGCCCAAGGTCATTGAGACAGGGTAGGTAAGCCTTTAACAAGGCGTTCCGTTGCTTTAGATAAACCAGGCTCAGAAAGATCGTCGGAAAAGTTAGTCCAATGGTTCGAATTCAACAATTCCATCCAAACGCTATAAGTAGCGCTTCGTCTTTCTCGGTTTCATTTAAATCTGTTGAGGCGAGGTCGCTTAAAGCGTACTTGTTTGCGTAAACAACATTAAGCTAGAGCGTGGAGACGAAATATCACCGGGCTTTCGCAGGGGCAAATGTTTTAATTTAAAGGAAGTATTAATTCATCTGGAGTAAGATTTGTACCAAGGTCTCTAATTGATAGCACGAACAAAGATTATTATAACATTTATAACAAAATGGGACTCTGTGTTCAGAAATGCGTTTATTTAATTAACTCGACGTTTCGACCTTGATGTCACGTTCATGGTTTTCATCCATTAAATAGATGGGTGAAGTCATTTCTAATTCGTATCTTAGACTTCCAGTAACGAGCAAACGGCTACAAAGGCAACTGAATCATAAACTAGACGCATTCTCTTGGCGACAAAATGCACTAGTGTAAGAGTTTATGAAGGCGCCTTAAGCTCCCTCGGGACGGCTAAAGGAATGCTTCGGGACGTGCCAGCCGCCGCATGATAAGACTAAGCTGAACTATTTCATAGCTCAGTATTTCATTGTTAGCTGAGACAGTTGCAGGCAGTTCATTGTGACACTTATAATTATTCTTTTTGAAAAGAAAAATCAAGAAATGTAAGTTTAATTATTATTTATCGACTATTTTACCACTTCGCATTTGAATATTGTAAATATGTATTTTATTGTTTATTTATAAATAAAACGGTTAAACAGGTACATATTAATTCTATATTAAAATGTAGTTTAATTTGTATTTAATATTAACTTAAAATAATAATACTTAAATATTATTTTTTTATCGTTTCTGTTTTTTATGTGGAACTGAAAGTCAGTACTTAAATATTGACACAGAGTTTTTTTTATGTAATAACATAGTTTTTATTACATAAATAAATTCTGCGTCAATATTTATAACAAAAAAAGAAAAATACCTATTTCCAAATTAATACAGAATCAATAAAAACAATCTATTAAAGCATTGAGAATAGCGCCGTCTATCTCGCGGTCCTTAAATTTGCTGTAATGCGCTTATACTTTTAAAAAATAATTAAAAAATCAGATTAAATCATTGTAATGTTATTAAAACTATCGTGAGACATCTTTACTAATTATAAAAAAAAATCATTGTTATCGATTAAATCATTAATATTTGAGTCAACAATTTACTTATCATTATTCATCATCATCAGGTTTAAAAAAAATACTTAAGTACTTGTTTTTGAGCTGAGCTCCGATGTTCAAATTCTTATTTATGTATAGTGTCGTCAGCAAAAAACAGACACCACAATTAGTATAGGTACAACTAAAAAATAAAAACCACATATTTTATTTAAATCGTGAAATATAGGCCAATTTAAGATAATTCCATTCGTTTGCCCATTATGGCCATTAAATATGAATAACATTTCACAGGTGTTGTATTGCCAGAATATAATTATTTATTTCGGTATTCGAGCCCTATTCCCAGAAATAGTTTCTGAATTTAACATACGTTGTAAAAAATGGTAAATCACAATTGATAAAGACAATGAATTTTTTTAACTATGTTCAGCTAGGAGAAAATGGAAGTACTTTAGTATTAAAAAAGGATTTAAGCCTAATTAATGCCTTCTAGATTGACGCTTAACGACGCCGGTAATGAATGGTAAGTAATGTTTAGTTAAGATATATTGCAATTGGAAACGCTGAATTAAAATTATAGTGGAATCATTTGAGGCCGAATTCATTTCACTATGTTCTATTAAACAATAGGACCCAAACCCAATGAGTATTGTGTGCATCCATGGCGAAAACTTTGAAAGTAAAGGTGTCATAAATGCAGCTTGTGGTGTCAGTTCATAATGCACACAATACCCATTGCACCCCATTGTTTGTTCGATCAAAGCGAAAATAATGCGGCCTTAAAAAAAGGACTCCTACTAAGTATATAAGGTACATAATTATAATTTAGTTCTCCCATCAACTCATTATTTAAAGACAGCAGAACCACGGATTGCAACGTCGAAATTCAACCTTTGTCGGTTCTGCGAGTCAGCAAAATACTTGGAGATATGGATAAAATAACTAAGGCTTGGAGCGTCAAACTCGAATTTTTAAACTGTCACCGTATTATTATTTGAAGTTTTAACCACTCTTGTCCTTATAGATTTCAGTCTTAGTTGTTTCTCCTATTTTCTTTTAATTCTCAAGTTTATGCAGCTAAGTTAGGTGACGAAGCCTACGTTGCGGATTAGACCAATCATTTAGTGTGTAAATACCTAGTGTTAGCCGTATTTCGGAATGTGTTTTATGGTGCTGTCAACCCAGCACTATGAGATAGATTACCGCCTTAGAATAAGTACGTCTAGAACGAGTCTTCATTCAACAAATTTGCGGAAGATGAAACCGCTTTTGGCTTTATGTGTGCACTCACACATAATCATAGGGTTCATTATGCGCGTCTCGTCACAATTTTCCAACTTGAATATTCCAATCCTTTTGTACAATGCTTACGTTCGTAGCAGATTAGAATATGGTGCCTGTATTTGGGATCCCCATGAGGCAAAGTACGTTCTTTAGTCTAATTAATAATAATATGACTGTATTTGTGTAGCATGTAAGCGTTTTGGTGTGTAACTGTGAGCTTGTGTGTGTAATTTAATAAAGAATAAACAACAATAAACAATAGAGACGAATTAATCATAGAGACGTTTTGCTTGTGACATTGACGTTGTGACAGATGCGAATACGGACGAAACTTAGCCCGTGGCTAATGCGGCAATTACACTTTCCTAAATTAGTCACTGACGAGAGGGATGCAGCAATATGTGAGGCACGTATGTAGATAACTTCCTCTCGCTCCTTCATATTGCTGCATCCCTCTCGTCAGTGACCAACACTGACTTCACTTTTAAGCGCTAACTTGGTTTTTATTCTATGATTACCGCGAATCGCGGGCGTAGCGTCATTGATCCACTCTATACGACCAATGTGTTTCATTTCAATACTAAAATAGATTGGTATTCAATTAAGTCACTCTATCTATAAAAAAAAAACCGCATCAAATTCATACATAGGGACAGAAAGACAGCAGGAAGCGACTTTGTTTTATACTATGTAGTGATGATACTATTTAGGATTCAAACACAACAATTGCATCAGTGTGTTCCTTCGAATATGAGTCTGAAGATCATAGTGGTAGTATAAGTATTTTTAATAAAGTTAATATAATACAATACAATTTAATCCTCCCCTGAGCGCATTATTTATAAAGGCAACAGAACCACGGCTTGCTACGTAATTCGAAATTCAATCTTTGTCGGCTCCGCGAGTCGGCAAACACGCGGAGATACGGGTAAATAACTGAGGCCACGAGAGTGGAGCGTCGAACTTGACGTTGAAATCTGTTGTCTTTTAATGCCATGTTACAGTCCGACCAAAAAGAGTAGAAATTAAAAAGTGGCAATACTGTAGTGTCGTCCCCGTTTTCTTATATTGATTAGAAAGGGAGGACACTACAGTATTGCCACTTTTTAATTTCTACTTTTTTTGGTCGGATCGTAATTTGGGTGGTTTTTGTCGCCATTATCATCAACCAGGTACTTACCTATATTGAGATAAGTTCGCCTTCGTACATATTTCATTTGTTATTAATTTATTTATAACCAGTT
Source organism: Apotomis capreana (assembly GCA_947623375.1). Lineage (NCBI taxonomy): Eukaryota > Metazoa > Arthropoda > Insecta > Lepidoptera > Tortricidae > Apotomis > Apotomis capreana. The sequence goes on along the minus strand of OX392508.1, from coordinate 5,550,695 downwards.
GTTGTGTACAATAAAGTGTTTACATACAATTACGCGTTGGTGTTGTGAAACTTGTAATGAAACATTTATGGATCGCGAATAGATTCGAAAAATGTGACCTTAATTCGACTTTAACGACGTAAACCCGTTTCATATTTATGTATTTTATGTCTGAGACACGCCGGAGCTTTCTGTTTTCTGTAAAAAATATGATAAAAAACATTATTCATGTTTTTCTTTCATGTTTAGATTTCTGGACGAATTTACTTTAAGCCGCCAAGTGTTCCTCCCAACCACATTCTAAGATAGCCACAAGTCACATCGCGGATATTAACTATAACAGCTAAAACGTTTAACATTGTACTCTAATTTTTTTATCCGATTATAACAAACAAGTTTCCAACTTTAAATATCAGTCTTTGAATATATATTGAACAATGTGTTAACGATAAAACAACGGAAAAATCCTAAGTACAAAGTCGTTTGGGCTTTACTGTTTGAACTTTAAACACTTTAAATAATCTAGACCAAAACAAATCATTGCTTGTGACCTCATTTGCGCAAAGTGATGGACAGTCTTCCAATTGTTCCACTGAGAAAGAAATGCATTATCGGTTGTTTTAAATTTAAATACAATTTACTTGATTATGTGATTTGGAGAAACTGAAAGTAAGTCTAAAACAACATAAACACCTACTAAAATACGATATCTTCTAGGTAGGTATGTTTTTTCCCTCAAATCTTATAAGAGTTTTATCAACCTAATATCGTTTATAAATGCTGAGCTTTGTTTAAAACCACATTGAGTTGGAGTCGATGTTGAATTTTATTTGAATAAATCCAAGCTGTCACAACACTAGGGTGGGCGAAGCCAGGGGCACAGCGGAGGAATTTGGAACAGTATTTTGACTATAACAGGCTACTGCCCTGTCATAGTCAAAATCTTCGTTATACTATACAAGTGTACTGTCATTACATCACAAAAACTTGTTGAGATGATGTCAATGTGTACCCATGTTTTTTGTACACATTGCATTTTGCATTGAATATGTAACAGTTAATAGTTGTCCACCTAAACAGACGGCACGGTAATTTGTTGCATGGTTCTATTTAAAAGCAGTGATATGGCAGGTAAATATTATGCATTAAAGCCCAGAAGTTTACTCAATATACCTGGTTAATCCACTGGCTATTATACAAATGTTTAGTTTAACGACCTATGAGTTATCATATTAAATATCATTTCTTTTTGGCATGATTATTAAAGTCATTTAAAAACTACATTATATATGCATATCTAAATTATTATGAAACAATAAAAATAAAGTATCTACACATTGATAATTTACCGATTAAAGAATATTTTGTTCATGCAGGTAGGTATGTACTTAGATAAGTACATAAGCACAAATGTTTTCATATAATTATATTTGTTACACTAGTAACTGGGAATCTAAGGCTGGTTTCAGCACACCTACTTTGTACCCGATTACTGAAATGCATAAACCCCAAAGAAAAGGCACAAGGGCAAAATAATGATGAAATTTTGCCCTTAGCTTTCCTTTCTTAAGTCATTGTTGACAGTTGGCGTGGCGGGTCGTTGAATCATGAATCCTCTGATCACACACGTTATTTCACACGGGGACTGAATGCAAATTTTCAGAAAGACTGACAAGTCCACTTGATGGCTACCACGTTATAGGTTTGATGCTGATTTATTTGTTATGCTTTTCGTAGCGTAGCACAAAGTAGTTCCAAAAAGGAGTACTGCTTATAATATACTTACTGTGGTAGATTCGAGTCCGGATCTCCCTGCATGCCGTCTTTATTTATTCTTCCCCGCCGTTTTCACTAACTTGAGCTTTTGACGCGAATGTTTGGGTAAAGAGTGTGAAGACTGTTGGTTCTCCTTCTAAAATATTTACTGCTTTCCGTACCATGGTAAATATGTCAAATGCGAATTGCGTTTACACATATATCACAAAGAACGAAGTGAGGGATATGTTGGCTGATTTCTGCAGAATATTAAGTGACTTTCAATATTTCAATCCAAGCTTGGGTAATAGTATGTCTTCCCATCAAGGAATATCATTTCTGTCGTAAGTTACTAAATTGTATGTAACGATTTGCGAAGGTCTTCATAGTTTCTTTAAAATCGAGTTCTTTGTTCAATAGCTGTAACACCCAAAGCGGTGTATTCGTGAATGTCCCAGATCGCAGGCGTTTGTGTTGATATATGCAATCTGGGGCTTTACGAATTACCGCCCGTGGTATGTCTAATGTTTTCCGTCTTTCCTTGGCCAGGAAGTGAGATTTTCTCCCCGAAAATCCCACTTACGACCCAGGGTAACTAAAATCTTTTATGGTATCTAACTACAGAATTAAAAGCAACAATGGACATTGACAGCAGGTATTTAGGACTGATTAATTCATTTCATTTAATCTACCACAAATCTAGTTGATTTCCGAACCATCTTTCGTAAAGCTAGCAGAAACTAGTCTCAAAATGTAAAATAAAACTTATTCAGCGACGAATTTGTCAAAGGGTATAGCCGTGTTTGTATGGGGCATCGGCCCCAGAAGCCAAATCGATTGCCGTTTTGCTAATATATTAGTCCAGATGTAAGATGCTATTTTACAAAAAAAGGACCCTGAAATACTTCAGGTTTTTGAGAAAATTAAAAAAAACGAAAATTGGTTTTTATTTTCTTTTATCTGAACTACTCAATAGATTTTTTTGTAACTTATACACATTATGTAGATAATAAAGATGTATTATTAAAAAAAAAATGAATTTCCAAATATCCTTATAAGTAGTGAAATTTTCACTTTAAATTTTTCAATATTTTTTTTTTTATATTTTCGAGATAGGGACACCCACCAATTTTAGCTATATTACGTATAAACTAATATTCTATAATATATATTATTTTCAAAAACATTCACTTGGATCAACATATCCAAAATCAAACAAACTTATCGCCTGGTGACAATTTTTCAGACAGTTATTTTTAAAACCTCGTATCTAGTTTGTTGATTGATACTGAGATACGAGCTTTATTTTAAATAGGTATTCGTTACTTAGTTTTGGTTGTCAACTGACGTTATGGTATACCATACATTTGTTGGACTTAATATGCCTAACAACTCGTACAAGAATCGAATAAAAATAAAATAACATATGAGCATCGTCAAAATAAAATGTCTTTACATAGAAAGCTTATTTTACATAGAAAGCTCCAGTGAGTCCCACGGCTTGTAGCTCAAAAAATATTTGATATACACAAAACACATGCAGATTCGAAAAAAAAAATCGTCGATAAAATCGATTCGATCAATCGTTAGATCACTACAAAAATTAACAGAGAAGTGTTAAATGGATGATTAAAAATAAATCAGACTGTAACTGGCCATCAGTAGGCCTTATGTCAATGTTCATAAGGTCTACCGATATGGTCAGTTAGATGCGTTTCTGTTTGTACTACATATAGACATTTTATTTCGATGATGCTCTTATGTTATTTTTATTCGAGTCTTGTACGAGTAGTTAGGCATATTAAGTCCAACAAATGTATGGTATACCATAACGTCAGTTGACAACCAAAACTAAGTAACAAATACCTACTTAAAATAAAGCTCGTATCTCAGTATCAATCAACAAACTAGATACGAGGTTTTGGAAATAACTATCTGAAAAATTGACACCAGGCGATAAGTTTGTTTGATTTTGGATATGTTGATCCAAGTGAATGTTTTTGAAAATAATATATATTATAGAATATTAGTTTATACATAATATATCTAAGATTGGTGGGTGTCCCTATCTCGAAAATATAAAAAAAAAAAATATTGAAAAATTTAAAGTGAAAATTTCACTACTTATAAGGATATTTAGAAACCCATTTTTTTTTTAATAATACATCTTTATTACGTACATAATGTGTATAAGTTACAAAAAAATCTATTGAGTAGTTCAGATAAAAGAAAATAAAAACCAATTTTCGTTTTTTTTAATTTTCTCAAAAACCTGAAGTATTTCAGGGTCCTTTTTTTGTAAAATAGCATCTTACATCTGGACTAATATATTAGCAAAACGGCAATCGATTTGGCTTCTGGGGCCGATGCCCCATACAAACACGGCTATACCCTTTAAGTATTCATTGATCTTCATAAAAAAAATGTTTGTCGAGTCACGTTATTAATAAATAAATAAATATCGGACAACCTCACACAAATCGATCTAGTCCCAAATTAAGCTCAAGAAGGCTTGTGTTATGGGTACTATACGCCGAAATACGTACTTATAAAAATACAAAAGGATAATAACTATAATAAGCAGACACTTGTTTCTCATTATGACTGTTAACGGCTAAATGATATCAATATTGACCGACAATAGACCCTAATAAAATAACTAGCCATGACTTGGAGGCCCGAATCCCAGCGTGGTTAATGGACAAGTTAACCTAATAGCCGAAAGCACTCTATGCTTACAAAGTCGCACTGGCCTCTTTACGGGGCCACTAACAGTTAATTTCCTGTGCTGAGGGAAATTCGTCTGTAAGGAAAATATTACCCTATTCGGTACTATTGTTTTGTTTACTCTCATTCGCGCTACGTTTTCATTGTTCAATAATAGTTCCTTTGTAATGCTTTGGCTTTTAATAAATAGGCTTTTAACAGCGTGAGTCGGCGATTGCGATTTCAAAAGCGTTTCATTATTGCGGTGTGTATAATTTGATGTATATTTCTAGGTTTTTCGCAATTGAAGATGTGAGTGGATGAAGTTATGTGACTTTTTATATTTTTTTGTTGTTATTCAATAAATGGACATTTAAAGTTTTTGGTGAAACCCCTCTTAGTAGCAAAAGTCTATAGTCTAAGCCAAAAACGCCTTAAACTCAATTGGTTAAGGTGTAAGATAAACAAAGTCATTCCTCCGTAAAAAAGGTGTTAAAAGTTACCAATGAAAAGAAAATAAATGATAATGGAAGAAAGTGATAGGCAAACGTTTTGACATGAAGGAAGGTGTTATTTTGCAATAAAAACACCTTCATTCGTTTTATAACCTTTGTTTGTAAAGTATCTTTGTTAACTGGATGTTAAATATTTTTTGGTGAAAAATTGACTAAATCTTTGGAAGTTTGAGTTAAAATGCCGCGTGCATAGCCGTGAATTTTATACACCTTTTCTTATCCAAGATTTTTTCTTTACAATATTTAAAATAATTTTCAACATTCTATTACATTGTCATTTTATATTTCCTATCGATTCATTTACTACCTTTAACTGCGAATTACTTAACACTTGATTTATGACATAAAACGGCACGGACTCTGTGTGGAATGTCTAAAGTTACCGACTGCTTAACATAACTATAATATTACGATACTGGATTACAATAATGTAAGTAAAGTGTATTCTAGTGGAAGTGATAGGTTCTGGCGATATCAATCAATTCTCGTGAGATTTAACTTATTAATTTAGACACGACAGTGTGTCCGTCAAGTTCGCGAAGCAAAACGGCGACATACCGGCCGTGGGTAATATTACCCGAACCATTTCGGACCACTTTTCGCCCCCCAATAACATGAACTCTTATTAACCTACAGACTTGCAATTCCGTGAGTATTGTAAGACCATCTGTTTGTTAACGAACCTATAATTTTTTCGATACAAATAGTAAAAATTCACTCCTGTACTATTAATTATCAGCTAACGCCATCGTTTGCACTTGTCGAAAGCTGTGAGTTTAATTTATACTAAATTTAGCCTCTTTAATATTTATTTAAAAAGTGAGACTAATACCTTACTTCACATTTAATTTATCTTAACGTTTATTGTATTAATATTACGAATATCATTTTTGTTTTAACGATCACATTCCGAAGAGTAATATAAACTGACATGTACTTGTATTTATAAGAAACTAGCTTTTGCCCGCGACTACGTCCGCGTGGAACTAGGCAGTACGGAAGCAACCTCGTACAACACGATAGATATCCACCTTATCACCTTAATTAATAAAAGGGATTATTAAAAGCGCCTAAGCAAATGTAAGAGCAATTGTGCTTTTGGTCTAATCATTACATTTCGTACAGGTTCAATATTTTTAGGGAGAATTTCCAGCATGAAAGCTATCCTATGTCCTTCCTCGAATCTTAAACTATCTCCATGCCAAATTTCATCAAAATCGATTCAGCGGTTTAAGCGTGAAGAGGTAACAGACAGACAGACACACTTTTGCATTTATAATATTAGTATGGATGGATATAAATAGTAAGTATAGTATGGATTTGCCCGCGACTACGTCCACGTGGAACTTAGAAGTAGGTATGGACGGATGTGTAAGACCAGAATTTAAGTGATAAGGTCAATAAATTATTGGTAAGTGCGAGATAGGTAGGTTTAAAGAAACATAAGTAAAACCCCTAGTAGTAACCTGTTTGAATAAATATTACATAGTATTTTCTTCGGTTTCCGCGACTGTCACACATTTAAATAAAACAATTCAAACGGATTATATCGCGTATATTATTTGAGCCTCCCTGACGGTTCAGTACCTTTACAGATACCGTTGTCAAAGGTTGACTGACTACTTTTAACATTAATTTGTTTTACACCGTTCGAGGCCCAAGGTTTCCAGTCTTGTGTCTTGCTTGATCCTTGATAAGATGTACAACAGGATCCCAAGCCGGTGGTAATGCCAAACCATCTTCTCTATTGAAATTGGGATATTTTTTGATTTCAATAGCCTCGCGCAACATTCTGGGAAAATATCGTTTCTCTCTGCCAAGGATTGAAGTATTATCAAAATTAATTGAATGGTTTGGTTTGTCCATGACATGCTCGCAGACTGCAGACCTGTTGCAACGACGGTGCTTGACATCAGCTACATGCTCCTTAACCCGTGTAGCTATACTACGTTTCGTTTGGCCAATGTATGATAGACCACACTCGAAGTCCAGCTTGTAAACACCAGCACTCTGCAGAGGGATGCTGCACTTCACGGGCCTCAGGTATTGAGACATCAGGTATTGAAACGTCAGGGAGGCTCTAATAATTAATATACGCGATATAATCCGTTTAAATTGTTTTATTTAAATATTACATAGGTTTTTAAAATGTGTAACAGAAAGAAAACAAAGGCCTATTCGAACCGCCTCCATTTACATGTAAGTTTTTCACCTTAAAACTGCAGTAACATTATTTGTCCTTCTCGGGGTCTATAACACCACATCAAATTTTATCTTTACCGGGTCAGAAGTTTAGGCGTGAAAATGTAACAGAGAGACAGGCAGACAGAGAGTATTTCGTATTTGTTCCGTATTTATCAACAACCTCGTACAACACGATAGATATCCACCTAATCACCTTAATTAATAAAAGGGATTATTAAAAGTGCCTAAGCAAATTTAAGAGCAATTGTGCTCTTGGTCTAATAATGACATTACAAATTCTACAGGGTCATCAATGTCACTACTATACTGTTCACTCACTTTTCAATCTTTTTAGGGATAATTTCCAGGATGAAAACTACCCTATGTCCTTCCTCGGATCTTAATCTATCTCCATGCCAAATTTCATCAAAACCGATTCAGCGGTTTAAGCGTGAAGAGGTAACAGACAGACAGACAGACAGACAGACAGACAGACACACTTTCGCATTTATAATATTAGTATGGATTTGTAATGGTGTGATAAATAAACTAAACTAAACTAAACTTCCAAAAAATAATGATATCCCATCAAAAACATAAATGTGAAAAAATGCCAAGTTCGCAAAAGGTATCGCTAATAAAAGAATTGAAATCTAACTGAAAACAAAGTTCGTGAAATAAGTTCTTATCATATAAAAGAAATGTAAGATTACAGATCCTATCATAATGATTTGTTATGTTATTTATCGCCGCAAGGCTCGCGTTGATTGATAATAGACAATGTTGACTATTTTTTTTGAGGATGTCAATTGATTTTATTTTTTATTGTGATCAAATGTCTATATGGGACTGACTACACTTAAACTGCTCTAAAAGTCAGAAATGACCGTCAAAGTTCAACATTCCTACGTAGCGCTAAAAACGCTCCATACAAAAGGCGTCCAGGCTAGTGACGTCACAGGCCGGTATCAATACCGGTACCAATAATTGTATGGAGAAATTAAGAAACTTGCCAGTTTCACATTTAAAAAGTGCGTTTAAGTACATGGTTGTTGTACAATTATTGTTTTGTAAGATTATGAGGATACAGAAAACATTTTCAAAATTTCTTTTGAATTAAAAAAAATAACATAAAATTTGCCTACCTTTGAAGTCACATATTTCCAAAAAATATTGATTTTTCTGGATTTTTTTTATTTGTTTACATATATAAGGTGCTAACAAATTAGTCACGGATATTTTTACCTCAGATAGTACTCGGTTCTCGGAGTACATTTAAGTATGAAACATCATAGGTATTGTTATGTTTTTTTGGAGAAAATTAGGAAACAAATTTGCTACGTTAAAACACCCTGTTAATAAGATAGTTAAATGAGACCTCTTTAGGCAGATTCTAGAACCTCTTTAAACTATCATACACATGGCCTCTAAAAGTTGAAAAATAAATTACTTGAATGTCAATGTCATGCTATTTGCTCTCTGATTGTGTCGGTTGCAAAGAAATTTAATTAATTAGAATTACGCTATGTATCTATTTCACGCGTGTTCAAGAACTGCAACAACAGGATTACGAACCACGTGTATTATTCAGTCAGTGGCTTATTAGAAACGCCAGACGTAACATACTGCGGACCGACGAGTGTACATTGCGAGGGTGGGATTATTTAACATTCACACAATGCACACTTTTGTTCGGAAGATTCCCCATTTAGCACGTCCTGACCACTTTCAGACTAGCTTCAGTGTTAACGTGTGGGCAGGATTCCTTGGCGATTATTTGTTGGGCCCTGTCTTTCTCTACCGCCTTAATGGAAGAAAGTATCTTGCTAGATGAAGTAACAGTCGATCTCCGTAGAAGGATGTACTTTCAACATGATGGTGCCGCAGCCCATTACGATCGTAACGTACGAAGGAACTTAACGGAACGATTCCAATTACGATGGATTGGCCGGGGTGGGGTTCAAGCAGGTGCAGAGAACTGGCCAGCCCGCTCACCAGATTTAACCCCGCTTGATTTCCACGTATGGGGACGAGCCAAAGACTTGGTTTATGGAACCGACGGGCACACAATCAGAACGTCAGAAGAATTACAAACACGGATTACCGACGCCTTTCAGGTTATCCGAAAACGAGCACTTTTGTGCATTAAAAACCAGGGTCACCATTTTCAAGAATTTTTGTAAAGAGTTTATGCTAATAAAAGTTTTCTTATGTCCGTGCTTGCTTTTTAAATTACTTAAACTTGTTAATTAGGTACGTTAGCATTCGTTTAATATCTAACTTAACCTTATTAAATGCGAAAGCTTGTATGGGTGGATGGGTCACGCCCAAACAGTTTAACTGATCTGAATGAAATTAGGCACAGAGATAGGTTATTAGTATGAAATAGCACACAACTTTTTTACACTACTTCTTCGCATGGGACAGTTTTTTTTTGTTCCACGCGGGCAGAGCCGTGGGCATACGCTAGTAATAACCTACAGTTTTCCCGCCAAATCATAATGACATTTAAGAAAAACAACTTTTGACGTGACATGACAGACAGTGTTAAACATCTTGACAGGCACATAAAAGGGGTGATTATTTTATAAATTAATAATAATATTTTTTTTTGTTTGGTAAATTAAAATAAAAAAATGATATACAAAGGGTCCTTAATTACAGTTAAAAGTTAATTGTTTTAATGTTATTTATTATCTCTTAAAATATCCTTGACTAATTTGTTAGCACCTTATATAACTACAGTACGCTGTACAATTCAACATCAGTCAACATGTCTATTATGCATTTATGGGTTTTCATATCAATTATTAATACATTTTCGTTCCATTAGTGGCAAAGCTAATCGCCGTATATAACTTTCCTACATAATTAATTGAGTTTCCTGACCTGAAAGTACATAAGTTGAACTACAGAACTAGTAATAATGTCACTCTGGCAAACCTAGCGGGTTAACTTTGTATTTGAGTTCAAACTTGCTGCAGTCATATTGTTAAACGGTGCTCAACTTCAACAGGACTAAAAAATCTGCCAACATTCACCTCTCTCCATGACTCTCTACATAGTATATAACAAAGTCACTTCCAGCTATCTGTCTCTGTTCCTATGTATGCTTAGATCTTTAAATATACGCATCAGATTTTGATGCGATTTTTTTAAATAGATATAGTGATTTAAGAGGAAGGTTTTTATGTATAAAACATGCATAATTTATCAGCATTGCACCCGTGCGAAGCCGGAACGGGTCGCTAGTTGACGAATAAGGAAGGAGTCAGGACTTCAAAAAGTGATTCAAATGTAATCTGTACATGAACGGGTTATTTTTGGCTTTTAAATCTTCTTTGAAGTCGGTTCTTTTTTTATAAATATTATAATATTTTTTATATAATTTTTTTTTTTGCTTTTTAGTGATTTAAATAAAATACTTATGGCGGGGTAATCGAGGAGGTCCTGTTTGCATGCATCTCGTTTGAATTATGCCCTAACTCCTAACCGTTAAGGAGTTATACCTTCCATCATCAGCTCAGTATAGGAAATATATGGAAAACATTATAAGTGCCTATTAAATTTGAGGGTTGCCCTCGATTTCCCTGGGATCCTATCATCAGATCTCAAATCTGTTATAATGGGACCACCTCAGAAGTATACTCTTTTAAATAAAAAAAAGAATTTTCAAAATCAGTCTATATACAATTCGTGGAATAATCGGTGGCATTACATAAAAAAATACATACACTACACAGTCGAACATAGAAATTCCTCCTTTTTGGAAGTCGGTTAAAAATTACATTAAAGTATTTGGCAATTTAGTTAATAAGCATTAAGTAAAATGAATGGTTATGACGAAAAGTAAAAACACAAAAGTAGGTTTTTATTTGGATTGAAAATTAAATAAATCACAACAGTGAAGCGCCACAGCGCCAGGCTACCAGTAAACTGCGGCCACTATCAAACTGTTACCAGTAAAGTAAGTTAGAACTGCGACCACAACAGCGTGCGATGCGAGCCGAGTGAGCGAAGCGACCGAGCCGCGGCAGTGAGCGGCCGACGAAACGCCAGAACCGAACTGCTACTAGTAAACTACATAGTTACCCGAACCCTACATTGTAATATTCATAATATTATGTAAGCCATCCTGCAATGCGCAAAATAAAAAAGTTCAAATACTTCGACCTAAATAAAATAAGACTGCTTATATAAATCATTTGCCTTAGTTTATTTTGCGTAAAATATGTTATGCCAACGGAAAGACTTGACTACATGTTTGGTAAAAGTACCAGTTGGTATGTTAAGCGATTATTTATTTTAACTCAAACATAGTGTTTTCGTTACAATTATTCTTGAACAATTAATTTGCGAAATAATAATTTTGCTAATGAAATTTTACGAAAAGTTGTTGATAATCTGGCTAAAGATTTTTGATTAATCAAATCAGCATGAAACAGAGACTGATGATCACATTGTTATTCTCAAGGACTATAAGAAAGACTGCTTATAAAACAAAACAGTGCAGGCTGCCTAAGATACTGGTGCTTAGAGGCATATCTATACACATAAAACGTAACACTAAAATTTCGCGAAACTCGAGAATGGGCGGAATCATTTTAATATTATTTTTTCAAATTTCTTGAAAATCGAGGAAGGTTTTTTACGAATAGAAAAAATTGAAAAAATGTTCTGGAGAACCTTAAAAAAGCCCCACATTTTTGTTGCTCATACTTCTTTGCGCGTAGACTAACCGCTACAGTCTTTGACTTTGACTTTGAATATAATATACCTTTTGACTAAAGGATGTCTGTCGGGTCAACTAGTTTAACTAATAAAACAATGATCCGCCATATTTAATATTATTATTCAGATGCGTTGTCACAAGTCTGCGATCTCGTAAACGAATTACCGTCATCCTAAGCCGTAAGTGGGATTTACTGCCCGCTACGCGGGGAGAAAGTCTCACTTCCTGGCCAAAGCAAGACGTGCAGCTTTAGACAAACCAGGGGCTCTAATTAGTAAAGCACTGGATCGCATATTTATGTCCCTCACCTTCGGTTCGGGCCACAAACAGCTGCGACCTGAGACTAATTCACTATCCTAAAGAGAAATACAAACCAAATTTTTGATTTAGCGAACCATTTTTAACTCAACGCACGCTCTTTTCATTTTCTATGAGCAACACATCGCTCATCAATTTTCTTCGATCAAAATTCTTTGAGGATCTCTTGTGGAAACTCGACTAGACAGGTTTTAATATTTTTTTCATCACACTTGCTCGTAAACAAGGGTTTACATGCTAGAAAAGCGGGCGGTAAGTCGTAAATTACGCCCTATGCCGGTCAGTAATTTTTATCACAGTTTAAGGGTTTACATGCTAGAAAACCGGGCGGTAAATCGTATATTACGGCCTAGGGCGGTAAGTCGTATATTACACCCTAGGGCGGAAAGTGATTTTGGTATTGACTACTACTACTTTTGTTTTATTTCCTCCAGAGTGTGATGAACAGCGTCGTACGTGCCTCTGGTGGTAAAGGAATTCCAAACTCGTGTCATTAAAGCCATCGCCTTCGGCTTCGGGCTTCTAATAGTCACTCGTTTGTAATGCCTCGTTTACCAACCTTGTTACGTTATCGAATACTTTTTATCCGACCTCGGGAAAAAAGGGTTACGCGGACGATGCTATGGGCACCTTCTTTATCTATCTATCTAGTATGGTAATATATCCACCACCTGAATCATTTTCTGCGCTTAACCTTGGACCAGGCGGAAAATGGAGGAAGCCGCTGTGTCGGAAAATCCCTCAATCCGGTTCAAGCGTGACAGTGCAAGCGCCTCTGTCGCGCTAAGCCCTGAATTTAAGGCAAACTAGAGAAATTTCACATCTCTAAAACAATTGGGAATTCGTTTACAAACTTCAGATTTTACTTTAGTTTTTTTATTTCAAAGGAGAGTATCATCAAATCAATGTTAGGTCAGAAACTCTATTTTAATTGTTAGTCTTATTAGATGAAGATTCGGTTTGATTTATCTCCTTGTCACGTTGCCTTTTCATGAATATTTACTTTACATTATGTGAATTTTCTAAGGTCATGAACCGAAGCTGCACAACTTCACAATGAAAAATAACGCTGAAACTTTATGAGCCTACACTTGTGCTGACAAATACACTTGTTTTTGTTCCATTTAAATCACGGTAAAGCGAGTCGTTTTAAAGTTACGATGTTCATTGCTCACTTCGTTCGCTCGTCCAAATAACCACTTCGTGTCACAATGGCATATTTTAGCCCCTACTCAAACAATTTACTAAATATTTTGTTTAACCGTAGCCGGGTAATATGTTGCCTTTTAATCGTAGCCGGGTAATATGTTGCCTTTTAACCGTAGCCGGGTAATACTCGTATTATGTTAAATAAATAAATAAATAAATATCGGACAACCTTACACAAATCGATCTAGTTAGTCCCAAATTAAGCTCAAGAAGGCTTGTGTTATGTTATGGGTATGGGTACTAGACGACGATATACGTACTTATATAGATAAATATATACTTAAATACAAAGAACAACCATGACCCAAGCACAAATATTCGAGTTCATCACAACAATGTTGCCTTTTAAGACGGCGCCGAGCGTTAGCCGTTAACGCGCCTATAACCGTAGAGCGCGGGGAATGCGTATTGAGATCGGCGCGCGGTCGCCATAGTAAAAATGTATGGAGAATTAACCCTTAACCACCTACCTCCCGTCTCACAGACTCATTCAAACCTAAAATTGTTAACATACTACTTATGTGCGAGCATCCTACAAACGTTTGTGTCCTTGTACCTTCTCCCCTCCTGCCTCAGTGCCGTGTCGTCGGTCGACAAGGTCGGTCGTGCACGCATTTAATTTTGGTGAGCATATTACTGTCTCCGACCGTCTCTAAGACGGGTGGTAAGTGGATACGTATTTTTTCTTAAGGATCTCGGATACGGGTGGTAGGTGGTAACGTGATTATGGATACTTTTTTTCTTTACTTAGCCGACCGCTTAGTCAGGTCGGTAGTGATTGGAAGTACGGAAAACCTGTTCTACTTGTGATCCGAATAAAAAACGGGACCCAGTACGTATGTTTCTAATGCAAAAAATCTATTTGCCCAGAATGTACAAACAAACTTACATTCACTGCCGCGCATAAATCGAATAAATTAGTGGTCTGCAATTTTATAAAAATATTACCTTTATTTTAACGAAAATTATTGATTTGCATTGTAAATTATTGAATTATTAGAAAATAATTACTTAGATCTCTATATAAAGTCAATTTTTTTATTGGTCTTACCTTCCAAAGGAAGTATAGTTTCTAAAGTAGAAATAAAGACTGTTGCCATATGTTTACAGTAAAAAATTGTTTTGTTAATGTATCCAGAATTATTATTAGTTTTTTAAATATTTTAATATGTCTTTATAACCATTATTATTTTAAATTTCCCATTCGATCTATACAATTTAACATATAAGGCCGACATTATGTATCCGTCCAGGGGACGGGAGGTAGATGTTTGTGTGACTAAAGAAGCAGGTAGGTAGTTAAGGGTTAAAAGCACTTTTTGATAAATCTGGACCTTTAATACCAAACAATAATTGATGATTAAACGAACTTACCTTACGTGAAGTTCTATCACAATTATCTGAGCTGCTTCGTCGAATAGATTAGAAATAAACACATGTAGTAACACGTACCGTGTCACCAATACACACTGAAATTTGAGAGAATTAAAAAAAAACAAAAACTAAAAATAATAATAAAGAGGGTGGTATGATATCTTATACCACCGCCCTGGTAACATCATTTAGTTCAGAGATATAATATATATTGTACATATGTTCATATCTATGCACATTATGTACTAATACACCAATATTTTATTTGATGAAGATATTTCACACAAGGGACAAGTGTAACAGGGAGGGCAGGGTTCTAATCTATTCGACGAAGCAGCTCAGATAATTGTGATAGAACTTCACGTAAGGTAAGTTCGTTTAATCATCAATTATCTTCGCTGCTTCGTCTTCTAGATTAGAAATAAACACATGTAGATCTTGAGAGGTCTCGTGAAATATCCAATAAAATTCAATAATAAACGCCCACACTTTTAATATAGTAATGGTACAAAAATAATCAATATTTAAATTGTGTAAATAGGTAACACATAACACTCGTGAGATTGAATTACTAATTATATTGCTTATTTAATTAGTGTTTAAGTTATTTAACATAACGCTTTTTCCGAAAACTGAATCATCCATATTCGTGATACATCTGTTATAAAATTTGCCGAATGTGCTAGACGACCCGCTCCACCCAGCGGTCTTTCTAATTAGGTCTAGGTTTACTCCTAGGCTATGTGCCTTAGAAGTTGCTGCATGCCGTGTGCTATGAGCGGTAAACATTTTGATGTCTATACCGCATTCGCCTAAAGTCAATCGAATCCAGCGGCTTATCGTCTGAGAAGTCACTGATTTATGAGGTTTCTTTAGGCCTATGAAAAGAGACTGATGATTGTTACGTAACAATTTTGTTTTATCTATGTATTCGCACAAAATTTTAGCGGGACAGATTTCTGGTCGTTCTTGAAAGTATGGCAAGGTAAGTATAGGTTGCAGTGTACCCGCCCTCGAGGTCTTTATAAGGTCAGGGATTTTAATCACTATCCTGTCAGTTTGGAATTCGATATTGTTTACTAGAATTTTTGCCAATGTCTGGGCCCTATGTGCAGTTACAAGAGCAAGAAGGGTAACTAATTTCCTAGTAATTTTTTCTAGATTAAGTTCATGATTAGGAAACCAAGATGATAATCGATCTAGCACTATTGAGGTATTCCAGGTTTGATTATATTTGGGTAATGGTGGACGCATTCTAAAGACCCCTTTGAAAAAACGTCTGATGCGATCATCGTTGCCCAAATGCGAGCCTATAACAAGTGATAGGGCTGACCTACAGCTATTTAAAGTACCATATTGTGCACCAGCTTCAACAAGCTGTGTAAGGAAAGTAATCACCTGAGAAATTGTAGCTTCATATAAATGAATAATTATTATTTACAACACAAAAATGGTGCCATTTCTTTAAGCATGAATCGTATTGTTTTAAAGAATTATCTGAGAGAGATGCTATCATTATGTTAATAGATCCAGCAGGGGTATCCTTTCTCAGTAGCGACTCGCGGACAAGACTCCGGCAACCAGGGTAAGTCGGTGGTGAACGCGGCGATCGCTGGAATTAGATAAAATCAAGTCGCTACTGGGTTCGAGAAAAAGGGGCTTAGAGGAAAGTAGCTTCTTAAACAATGGATACCAAGGCTGAGTTGGCCAGAAAGGAACAACTATTATTCCTACAGCATTGTCTCTTATGATTTTTCTCAAGGTTTTTAAAATCATTGTAAAAGGAGGAAATGCATAGAAGTAATAACTGCACCATGATATAGTAAAGGCATTTATGGCAAAAGCATCGGCGTCCTTATACCAAGACACATAGTTTTTACATTTTTTATTAAATCGACTGGCAAAGAGGTCTAAATCGGGTGTGCCGAATCTTTCGACAATTTCATGAAAAGCAGTATCATTCAACTCCCACTCCACATCCGGGTGTGAACGTCGCGATTCCGCATCTGCCACATTATTGTCAGCCGATTTAATATACGACGCATAAACAATAACATTTCGGGATTCGCACCATTGCCATAAATCCTTTGCAGCACGGGTAAGGTGAGGAAACTGCACACCACCCATTCGGTTTATATAAGAAATTGCTGTCGTGTTATCGACCCGAAGAAGAATTTGACAATTTGTCATTGATTTTGCGAAGGTCTTTAGGCCAAAAAATGCTGCCAAAATTTCGAGGTAATTAATATGTCTACGACTTTCTTCTACAGACCAAGGACCATTTTCAGTCTCCCCACCACACGCTGCCCCCCACCCCGTAGTAGAAGCATCACTAAAGATTTCCAAACAGTATTCATCGTACTTAATTTTGTTAGCAGGACGATTGATAGCTTTGCACCACCAATCGAACTCTGATGTAAGAGATTGGGGTAAGTTCATGTACCTATCGTAATTCTCTGGATCATCAACTAAATTAAGGAACTTCTGTCTTTCAAACTCCTTGGTATACAGCCAGCCATATTCTATGGCAGGGCAAGCAGAGTTAAGTAGCCCTAATAGGCGTGCGAAGTCTCTTATTTTACAACGGCTTTTAACCTTGAAATGGTCAAGTTCTTTCTTAATCTTATCTATTTTGTCAGCTGGCAAGGTGACTTGAAATTTTTTAGTGTCGATTATATAACCTAAAAACTTACATTTATTGTTAGGTACAAAGTTACTTTTTTCTTCGTTTATTATGAAACCTAAGGCAGTTAATAATTGTTTCGTCGCTATAATATTATCCAAGCACAATTTGAATGTATCTCCTATTAAGAAAATGTCATCTAAATATACAGTCGATAGATAACCACATGATCGGAGCAATTTCATGACAGGTTTCATTACTTTCGTGAAAACAAATGGACTAGTGCTAAGACCAAACGGTAATACATTAAATTCGTACAATTTATCATTGAATTCGAACCGTAGGTATTTTCGCGAATTTTCATGGATGCTTATTAGAAAATAAGCATCTGTAGGGACACAATTTGCTGACTAGTCATACGCTGCCGTGTGGATACGTATGTCTAGATCGCAGAGCGTTGCGCCCGACAGTCCGCCTTGACCACTTGTAATGAATACACGGAATAATATATAAAGGACATTTTATTTAACATAAGGACGACCTTGCACGCCAAGTATCCTCGAGTTAAGATAGAACATATATAGTAAATTCATTGTTCTACATTGCACACTCTTAACTCGTGTACTTGAGTCGGTCTAACTTGGCTGCCAAATCGGTATCCTTGTTGTGTTGATGTCGACCGCTTGCTACTTCTGATACCTCCTCAGACGTATGCGTGACCTTGCCTTATTATGTGGAGTGGTCATCTTCCACAGACAGTTCAGGCAGTATTGGCTGCGTCGGAGGTCAAGGATATGGAGAAATTGGCCGGTATAGCAGACAAGGTCATGGAGGCAACGCGTCCGATGGAGGTATCAGAAGTAGCAAGCGGTCGACATCAACACAACAAGGATACCGATTTGGCAGCCAAGTTGGACCGACTCATGGTCGAAGTGGCCGAAATGCGGCGTTCGCGAAACCCCAGCCGAGGTAACGATAATTATAAGAGAGGTCAAGGGCGTTCGAAGTCAAGGTCGAGAAATCCCAGCGTAAAAGGCCGGAAGCCAGGGTGGCTTTGCTTTTATCGTTATAGATACAAGGAGAAGGCAGCTAAATGCATCAGTCCATGCGACTGGAAGAAGGACATGCCAAGGTCAGCGGAAAACTAAGCGCGATACATTCGGGGGCGGAGATGTGTATCGGCTTAAGTAATAACCGCCTATGTGTTACGGACTTAAATTCTGGATTAAAGTTTTTGATAGACACAGGTGCCAATGTGTCAGTTTTGCCAGTGTCAAAAAAGTGTGCGTTATCATGTGTAAGTGGAGATAAATATAAGTTATATGCCGCAAACGGCAGCGAAATACGTACTTACGGGATACGCAGTTTAGAGTTAAATTTTAAGTTAAAGAGAGCATTCCGATGGATTTTTATCGTTGCAGACGTTAAACAGCCCATAATTGGAGCCGACTTTTTAAGCCATTATAAGCTATTAGTAGATCTGAACGCGAGAAAGTTGAGAGATCAAGTCACAAATATAAATGTTCTCACTGCGATAGTTAGTCACGACACGGCCGAATTGTCAATTAAGTCTGTAGACATTAAGAATCCATGGCATGAGTTATTATTAAGTTACCCGGATTTGACCAAACCAGTATCTTACAAAGATACTCCGAAGCACGCTGTTATGCATTATATAGAGACTACTGGACCTCCAGTATATGCAAAAGCAAGACCTTTACCGCCAGACCGTTATAATAAGGTAAAGGAGGAATTCAGGTTAATGGTAGAACTTGGCATATGTAGACCCTCAAAAGGAGCTTGGGCTAGCCCGTTACATGTTGTGCCCAAGAGTAATGGGGAATTACGGCCTTGTGGGGATTTTAGAAGATTAAATGCGATTACTAAACCTGACCGTTACCCAATTCCTCGTTTACAAGACTTTACTTATCTGGTGGCAGGTAATAAAAAGGTATTCTCACGGTTAGATTTAAATAGAGCGTATCATTTTATACCGGTAGCTCCAGAGGACATTGAAAAAACGGCAATTATAACACCATTTGGTTTGTTTGAATGGCCCAGATTATGTTTCGGATTGCGAAATAGTGCCCAGAGTTTTCAACGTTTTATGGATACTGTGGTGTTGAGAGACCTGAATTTTTTGTTTTGTTATATAGATGATGTCATAATAGCGAGCGAAACAGAACAGCAACACAGAGAGCATTTAAAGTTAGTGTTTGAAAGGTTTAATCAATATGGGATAACAATTAACGTGGCTAAATGTGATTTCGGCAAAAATAAGCTAAAATTTTTAGGATATGAAGTGTCAACGACAGGTATTCGACCTTTGGACGATAAAGTGCAAGCTATTGTAAATTTTCCGAAACCAGAAACAGTTGAGCAATTGCGACGTTTTCTAGGTATGTTAAATTTTTATCGGTTGCATATTCCTAGGGCTGTCGACTACCAAGCCGAGTTAAATAAATATTTACATAATACGAAAAAGCGTGATAAGACTGTTATCCAGTGGACTGATAAGTCAAACGAAGCATTTGAAAAGTGTAAGGTGAGCTTACAAAGCGCCGCTACGCTTTCTCATCCTTTGCCAGATGCGAAAATGGCATTAATGACAGATGCTTCTGACACTTCTGTAGGTGCCGTGTTGCAACAACAAGTAAACAACGTTTGGCAACCCTTAGGATATTTTTCGAAGAAGTTGTCAGACGCGCAAGTTAAGTATTCGACATTTGATAGAGAATTACTTGCAATATATTTGGCCGTCAAATACTTTAGAAATATATTGGAAGGGCGTGATCTCAGTATTTATACCGATCACAAAGCTCTTACTTTTGCTTTTAGTAAGGTAAATAGTGATAAGGAAAGTCCTAGAAGGGTTCGTTATTTGTCATACATTAGCGAGTTCACTACTAATATATATCACGTCAGTGGTACGCAGAATGTAGTAGCAGATACTTTGTCACGTGTAGAGGCAATATACTGTCCCACGGGAATAGATTACGCAGACTTAGCAGAGAAGCAAAGCGATGACGAATACTTACAACGAAGCTTGGCATCGTCACATGATACTTTGCAATATAAGCGTGTTAGCTTGCCCGACTGTGAGAAAATGATTTACTGCGAAGTATCTACGAATAATATTAGACCTTATTTACCTGAAAGTTTTAGGAAGCAAGTGTGGCATTATATACACAATCTTAGTCATTCTGGCATTAGAACTACTAAACGTTTAATTACCGAGAAATTCTTTTGGCCAAAAATGAATAGAGATATTACTATTTGGACACGATCGTGTATGAAATGCCAAAAAGCTAAAATTACTAGACATACAGTGTCAGGATTAGAACAATTCTCGAAGTCTGATCGTTTTAGTCATTTACATATTGACATAACTGGTCCGTTAGAAACTACGAGTGATGGTTATCGTTATTGCGTAACGATGATAGATCGATTTTCAGGATGGCCCGAGGCATACCCAGTTCAAGACATTACAGCACAAACAGTGGCCAGAGTTGTATATGAGGGTTGGATTTCGCGATTTGGGTGTCCAACACGTCTCACGAGTGACTGTGGTAGGCAATTTGAGAGTGATCTATTTCAGCAGTTAATGAAGTATTTAGGGATTCATAAAATACGTACAACAACGTACCATCCCCAGAGCAATGGAATAGTAGAACGTATGCATAGAGTTATGAAAACAGCCCTTAAGGCCCGTTTACGCGATAATTCATCATGGGTCGAGGAACTTCCGACGATCATGTTAGGTATGCGTGCAGCTCCTAGAAGTGACACCGGAGTGAGCGCAGCTGAGCTAACTTACGGAAAATCACTTAGATTACCAGGTGAGTTTTACGATCAGGGTAAGGTTAGTGTTTCGGACTCGGAATATTTGCAAAAGCTTAGAGACTCCATACGTAGTTTAAAGCCGAAACCGCAAAGTCATGGGAATTCACGTTCTATTTTTGTTCATAAGGATTTAAAAACATGTAAATATGTATTTTTAAGGAATGACCTGGTACGAAAAGCTCTTCAACCTCCTTATGAAGGCCCTTACAGCGTCATAAGCAGGAGAGATAAAACGTTTGTCATTCAAATGGAGAATAAGCATGTAACTGTCTCCATAGATAGACTGAAACCAGCTTATGTGTTGAATACGGGTGACGATGGTACAAGTACAAGCGTAACGCCGGCGGATAACACGAGACAGCAGACAGACTATACAGGTAACGCAGACCCGGTACCTATAGTACCACAACAACAACCACAACAACGTGTTACTAGAAGTGGTCGCGTTGTTAAGAAACCCGTAACTTTTAGGGATACATTTAATTACTAAGATAGGTAAATAATTAGCGTAGGTCGATTTCTTAGATATAAAGGTAATTGGTTCTCATAGAATTAAAAGGGAATGTTAATTATTACCGTTGATTAGAATTACTATTGCTTAAAGTTCAGTTGTTTAATGTTTATGAGCGATAGCGTATTTGCAACAGCGTTTAACTTGTACCACGCGTAAAACTTACCTTGCGATATGAACAGGTGCTGATAACGCTTACTTCAACAATATGTACGAGCGATGTTTTATATTGTTGAATTAAATAATATTAAGTTGACATAGTTAAATAGCATAACGTCGTTACTTGAGTCGACTCAACAAGTTATTATGTATATAATACAATATTGTTGTTAGCTGGTTAAAACAACCCTAACATTATGGAAATTAAATCAACTTTCCCTAAATATTATATAATGCAATATTGTTGTTAGTTGGTTAAAGCAACCCTAACAATATGGAAATTAAATCAACTTTCCCTAAATATTATATAATGCAATCTAGTCGCTATTTGGTCATGGTACACTTATACATTACTTCAACAGAGTGTTTTCCTATCCAAATCATTTGACAATTACACTACTTTTCATTTTCATCATTTCTTTCGGATTCTAATTAATTATAAACACAGATTAATTACGAATCTATCCAGTTATACAACTTCGCCTCACACTCGACTTCCGCGACATGCGTATATATGTGTATAGGTATAAATAACTGTGTGAAATGAAAAATGATTGCAAAGATTAATTTCAGATCTTTCACAAACAATTAAAAATATAGGTTAGGTAAACATAGTTCGTAACTTACTGCGCACTACATATGTTGACTTCACTATTCACTTTCCAACGCAAAATCAGTTCATTGCGGAATCCTTTCCGAAACCATGTTCTGCTCCGGTATGGACGCCAACGTTCCATCGCTCCAAAGCCATGCCTTGCCCTGGGCTGGATAAAAATGTCCCAGTGTGTCGCTCCATCTTCCCAAGGCCATGTCCTGCCCGGGTAAAAACGTATAACCGTGTAGTTAACTATTGTTCCGTCCAACTACACGGTCTTACACACTTCGCCGCACTCCTGCCGTACCGGTGGTGGTAAAAGCACAGCCACCCCGGCTTACGGCCAACTGCCGCGCTGGTACCAGGTGGATACATCCTGTTTCTTCGAGCTATCCTTGCCACTTGCTACGTCGGGGTCACCAATGTAGAACAATGAATTTACTATATATGTTCTATCTTAACTCGAGGATACTTGGCGTGCAAGGTCGTCCTTATGTTAAATAAAATGTCCTTTATATATTATTCCGTGTATTCATTACAAGTGGTCAAGGCGGACTGTCGGGCGCAACGCTCTGCGATCTAGACATACGTATCCACACGGCAGCGTATGACTAGTCAGCAAATTGTGTCCCTACAGCATCCTTTAAATCTATTGTACTCATAAAAGACCCTTCTGAAACTAGTTTCAGGGCTGTGCGTAAATCCTCAAGTTTAAAATGTTCGGTGTCAAGAAATTTATTGAAATTTTTAAGGTTAAGGATAAATCTATGTTTACCGTTTGGCTTTGGCACTAAAAATATAGGTGACAAAAATTGTCCTTCACAAGGCTCACACTCCGATATGGCACCAGATCTTAATAAATCATGTATAGATTTCAAAATCTGTAACTTTTCCTTATTAGAGTAATTTTTATTTCTAGGGGGTTGATTCTGTAGAACAGGACGAGACGGCATAATTTCGTATCCAATTATCCATGATAATACAGTCGGATCTGTAGTTAACAATGACCATTGATGACAAAACTGGGAAAGCCTGCCAGCATAACTCACCAATCGGTCGTCTAGCGGCGGTTGCTGTATCTCTGGTGGTGCCCTCAATACGATGTCCTCGAACTGCTGGCGTGCCGACTTTTCGAAGCAGGCTCCTTGGTCCTCTGATTCCCCTGGGGCCTGCGCTTCAGAGGGGGAGCCTTCCAGTTTAAATTATTTCTTTTTTGCGGCGCCGGTAATTGCTGTGCGGCAGCAGGATTTTTATTAGCAGTGACTTTATTAGACGACGCTGGTTGTTTTAAATCCGCTCCTGATTTAGAAATTGACTTAGCAGTTTTTAATGTTTCCGCAAGATCAGCACCAAATAATAGCTTATCTATCTTGGTCTTTGACATTTGGTCTTTCATCTCCTTTTTTAGATTAAACAGGACAAAGTTTCGCCGCGTAACGGAGTCTAGATTTTGGTTGTCACATAATAAACGGCTGGCATCCATTAGTAGTTTTATAATTGAAGTGTCCTTATCCTCCTTGGTCATTAGGATACTAAGAGCTTCGCTGATACAGGATATGGCTCGACCTAGTTGCATTTGTTTCAACTCAATACCCTTATCTCGCTTTATTACCGCCTCTGAAACTGCGGCTTTTATTTCCGGATTGAGTTCCGGAGCGTCAATCAGGGTACAGTTTTTGGGAGGTAAATACTTTTCGCATAGTTCTTTGCGAATTTCTTTGTTTAATCCAGAAGTAGCAATGTGCTGTAATCTTACTGCAAGATCAGTCTGTATTTCTTTTCCGTATTGTTTGACTACTGAAGGATCATCCCCCAGTATTTCTAGAATAACGCTATCCAGAGCGGCGGCTGGAGTTGAAGGTTCGTCATCTTCAGGCTTTGATGATGTTTGTGGCTGCGCCATCGGAGGCGACGAGGGCCTTGGGACCGTCGGAGGCGATGGAGACGTTGGCGGTGGCCGAGGCTGTGGGGGTGTTGAAGCCAGTGCAGGTGTCGGACACGGTTGAGGAACCGTGACCTGCGTGGGGGCGATTGGTGGATTGGGTACATTAACGGTAGACCGAATTGTCATTGATTCGCTTTCTGCCATCAAACAATCATCTTCTGCTTCCGAATAATAAACATCATCTTCTAATAGCGCGTCGTCTGCAATCGACGAAAAAAATATAGCTAATTTATGTACGTATAAAATTTAGATATACAATTAGTTGCATAGATTGTGTGTTAATAATAATAACGTAACTCGTTGGGTATTACACAAAACAATAACGTTTTATTACGCATAACACAAAGAAAAAAAGAAGTAAACAACAAGCGGTCGTGTCACTAAACTACGATAACAACGTATATTGTGGAGAGAAGATGATTGTAAAATAATAAATGTATGGCCCAATAATAGCATGGTAATCCAATAAGTTCGTCATTAATCATTATAATTATTCAGTTGTATCGAAAAAAACAGCCTCATAATATGGTATTTAGTAAGTACCGAACTATATATATTACGTTCATCGACGTTCTAGTTGGGTACAACTGACTACGTCACAATAACAGCGAAGTGACAACCCCACAAGTTGCCCGCATCACCGTATGGATTCACGTCAATAAGTAAAGTGACAGTCCCAAAAACTGCCCGCAGTACAAATCATACACGTGATAACAAGTTAATTGATACTCGCCAACAAGTATAGTTGGTATTAAAATCCATGTAAGAAAACTAACCTTCCGTGTTTGTCGGGAATTGGTTCGATGACGTACTAGATTCTCCATCTGTAGAATCATAACGGTCATAACGGCGTCGGCTATGTCCAGACTTAACTTCTTTTTCCAGCTTTTTTATTTTACGCAATAGGTGTCCGTAATCTTCGCGGTCGCGATCACGCTTTATTTTACCCATAGTACCTAAAACAAAAAAAAACTAACTCCGAAACGATACTATTCAATTTAAAGTGATTTAAATATGCGAGTACGTGTGAACTGGCGGAGCACTGTAACTGTGAATGATGTTACCAGGGCGGTGGTATAAGATATCATACCACCCTCTTTATTATTATTTTTAGTTTTTGTTTTTTTTTAATTCTCTCAAATTTCAGTGTGTATTGGCGACACGGTACGTGTTACTACATGTGTTTATTTCTAATCTAGAAGACGAAGCAGCGAAGATAATTGAAATATTTGATGCGGAAAAATTGTAATGTGTCATTCATCTTTTTTTTTTACTGAAAATCAGAATAGATTTCCTTGTTAAAGTATAAAAAAACACTTAACGCCTGCTTACGATTTTACAATTTTCGTCCAACTTTACTTAGTTTTCTAGGGTAAAATATAAATAATCTTATAATTGTTCCACGAAGAAGTTGTTAACACATTCTTCGAAGTGCTAAATATATAGTTTAGAAATGGATTAAACAACTAGTGTTGACGTTGTTCACTTAACGGCAACTGCCTATTTTTCACATTTTGCTCGGTGTAGTCTTAACGAACCTTGGATGGACTAACGATCGGTTGACAAGTTGATATTCCGTAACAAAAATAACTTGGAACTATAAAACAATCTAAAAGAAATTTGCATGAAGTGTCGACTGCATGTTAAGTTCGCAGTGCGTTCCTTTCACGTAATTTAAAACGCCAGCCTATTTTCTTCCCAGAAAACAAAAAACCGTATTAGCCGCAAGTTCTTCCGTTATTATTAGCCGAGTAAATTGTTTTCCTGCAGTCTTCCTTGGATCTAGATTAAGCGGGAGACTAAGGTAATTCTCCGCTACGACCACTCCACAGCCTATTAAGGGCTTATAAAGTCAGAAGTAGTGCCTATTAACCTTTGAGTATTTATAAATACTCAAAGCTATTAACAGTCTGGTTAATTTTCCAACAATACTTTTACATCGTTTTTATACTCGCGTACTTACTGTCAATTACAATTTCACAGACAAAATCACAACAACGCACTTTTTAAACCAGTAACAAAATTCTACTCTATGGTAAAGTGAACTTTAACATTCATAAGACATCTCTTTACTCAACTCAAATTAATTTGAAAAAGAGAACATTGATAAAACAAAAACACGCTACTGTTTCCTGATTAGTTGAAATTACATGTCAAAAAAAATATCAATCCCGAGGCACTCGCCATGACCATCCCGATCTTTTTTTAGGGTTCCGTACCCAAAGGGCAAAAACGGGACCCTATTACTGAGACTTCGCTGTCCGTCCGTCCGTCCGTCCGTCTGTCACCAGGCTGTATCTCAAGAACGGTGATAGCTAGACACTTGAAATTTTCACAGATGATGTATTTCTATTGCCGCTATAACAACAAATACTAAAAATGAAATAAAATAAATATTTAAGGGGGGCTCCCATACAACAAACTTGTTATACCTATATATACATATATATAGGTACGGAACCCTTCATGCGCGAGTCGGACTCGCACTTGCCCAATTTTTTTTAATAGGTCTGTTTGAGTTAATGAAAAAGGTTAAATCAAAAATAGAAATCAATTGTTGGGAATTTCGATTAAAGTAAAAAATGATTTTCTGCGTTTTGCTCGTATAAAAAGACAAGTATTGTATGCAATAGTTACACAATTAGGTCTTACAATCTCGTACCTTACATTAGGCCACTCGGCAAGCTTCGTGGCCTAATCGTGTTACTCGATTTTAAGGATCTTTATTTTGCAACGATTTTGTAAAATACTATTAAATAGTTAAGTGCAAATTTTCTGAATCCTACTTCAGTTTCATTCAGCCTTGGTTCTAGGACAAACAAATCTGGAATCCACAGGGTGGGGTTGACAGTGACAGTCGTAACAAGATAAGCGCACACGCGACCCGTCGGTCCGAATGTCCGGCCATATCCGTCCTGATCCCCTCGCGCCTCGCTAGACAATGCCGCCCAGTACCGTCACTGTCATATTGTAATATAATTGTAATTTGAGGGCTTAATGTGTCCAGTTGGCGCTTCATTCCTACGACGACCATTTGAATGTGAAAATTATCCATTGTTAATCTGTCTGTTGGATTATGTTTATTTAGTTAAGACATAAAAGTGCAATATAAACTACGGTTTCGGTTACCTTGGGCAAAAAGTGAACCATTCGAACTAATCATTATAATGATAGCCTTTTTGGTTTTCCATAACCAAGGAGTGCTAACGGGTCTCTATTACGCCTACGTTATCTGTCCATCCGTCGTCACATGTCTGTATCTTTCCAACCGTAATAGGCAGAGACTTTTTCGCATAGTCAAATCTAGACACCCGGCAGTGAATTCGCCAAGTCCAAGAATGGTAACTAGCACTAATTAATAGTGCTACTTACCATTCTTGGATGTCCAGCTTTTCTTGTACTAAAATTGGTTAAAATTTGTCCAGCTGTTTCGGCGGTCGAGACGGTTCTGCATCACGCTATTCAGATTTTTCTTTCCATAGAAAACTGATTTTCATTACAAATCTAGAATTTTATAATGGGTAGAATAGATTTCCAGCAACATCATTAACGAAAATTATATTATAAGGGACATCCAATCTTTTTTTTACGTAGACAAAACCTGTAAGTAATTTGCTTTCAGCATACTTATCTTATCTGTGACTGTTGATTTCGTTTGCCACGATAAATATTATCAATAACTTTCGATCTAGTGTGAAAAATACGGGTGGTGCAGTGTTCAAGTCTCGGTCAGTAAGAGTGCATTTGCACTGTCGCGGAGTTGGGCGGAGCGGCGTGAAAAAGAACAGTAAAATGTAACAAATGTTTCTATTGACACGGAGTTGGGACTGAGCGGATTGGAAAAGAGCCGTGAAATATGACGAGTGTCGTTCTGTTGAGAGTTCCGTGAGTGTTCTGTTGATGCGGAGCTGGGCGGAACGAAGTGGAATAGAGCCCCAAAATGTGACGAATTCTGTTGACGCGGAGCTCGGCGGAGCGGAGTGGTTTAGAGCCCTAAAAATTGACGAGTTCTGTTGACGCAGAAACTGGACACTGGTCGTGCGACGCGATTACTTGCTTCCGACGGGGTTTCATTTTGTAAATCATAGCAAGCAGTTAGTCGCGATAGCTGCTCGTGGTCGCTATGTTACAACCTTATCGGCCACACTACACGTTTATTTATTCCTAAAAAACCTACATTTACGTAAAACTCGATCCTTTTATAAACTCGTACAAGTAAACTATTTAAAAGCTTATGCGCTAAAGGCAGAAATGAGATTCTTTCCTCATTGTGATTGTTCTATTCACACTAGTCCACGATTAACATTCAGCGCGCCGCACAGCTTTTAATGGTTTCAATTGTGCAGAAAATTTTATTGCATTCTATAGATCTGCCGGGAAATTTAGCCTCGAGCGGAACCCTTTTAAACCGCGCCTTTGAATTGATTTCGCTCGCCTTTTTCTGCTAAACTTAGAGCAATTAATTGCCTTGCGGTGTTAATCGAATTCGTGCGGTTTGTATGTGCCAAAGATAAGCGATGTGGTATTGACTGAACTGCAGTATAATTGTTGTGTACATTATTTGTGTTTGCCTTACTCTGAACACGTAAACTATTTAATTTTGGGATTATTATAAAACAAATCTAACCTAACCTCACCTAGAAATATGCAATTTTCATGAATTAATCGATGAAGTGAGTTGAAAGTAAACATTCAACGAAAAATAACCTTCAGTTTCTAAATTTGTAGTAGTTACCCCCAAATAGTTTATTAATTTGTTTTTAAATTTATATTATTTATTTATTTAAACTTTATTGCACAAAACAAAAGTCAGTACAAATGGTGGACTTAATGCCAAATGGCATTCTTATTATCTAAGTATCAGTTCATTTTTACATTTTTATAGTAGTATAGTTATAGATGGGTTATGCGATCGTCTACACAAACGTGATTCTTCCTTTTGTATTCATTGGTATTATAGAACAAAAGGTATATTGAGTAGCTCGAGCTTGATACAAAAATTATCAATGATAAAATTAAACTATACCTAGGTTTTAAATATATGCCAATAAATTGTAATAGCCCTAGCCCTAGCATTGATAATATGTTAAAAAACATGTTTGACTATTGAGAAACATGTCTAAAACAATAAACATTTTTGAAGGAGTCTTTAAAACATGTTGACAAATTCTTTCCCGTTTGCCAGTTAGGTAGGTACATCTAGAAACATTAGCACAGCACAGCTAATTTAAATGCGTTTTTTCTCAGCAACCGGTTTAAAATTCTTACGTAGCCACTTTCCGGAAGCATCCGCTAGTGTTAAAGGCCGTTAATGAGGCCGGGAGCCGCTCTTGAATTTTTTCTCTTTTCCTTGAACATCAAAAGTTTCCCTTTTGCGAACGCTAACGAGAATTTCCATGTTAATTGCCCCGCATTGCCGGAATATATAATTGCATATATTGTTTCCCCTGTCTCGACGGAAGTGGGTAGAGATTATTTGTGCTTGCTAATTAGAGTTCAGATAAGAAAACTCTGGGAGCAAATTGGATAGAGTTAATTTTATAATGCAATTGTGGTGTCGTGAGTGTGGCGTGAGTAGCTTAATGTTTTCGTAGCGTGAGTTTGAATAGAATAAAGGAAACAGTGTGAACTTTAAAATGGATATCTGTATTAATGTAAGGAATTGATGAAGGATACGGTGTAACATTTTTTATATAAAGTTTTCTCATCTCATCTCTTAGAGATGAGTGATTATGATTAGAGCTTTGCCTAATCTTACTAATTTAAAACAGACATTTTTGTTTTCTTTTAAACTAAGTGCGTGCAGTTTTTGTCGATTGTGTCAAAATTGTACTACATGAAAAAAAAAACTTGCACGTATTAAGTAGGAGGTAAAGCGTGGGGGGACTCGTTTTATTTAAATAACTAATATTATAAACGTAAAAATTTTTCTGTATGTTTGTTATTTCTTGATTGATTATGAATGAGCATGATGAATTTCGATAAAAATTCATCATCATCGATTAACACATAGGGTAATTTTTATTCCGAACACGGGTAACACCGCGGGGCGCAACTAGTTGTAAAATAAGTGATATAAATGACCGTTGCTAGCAAAATGCAATTATACAGAAAAATAAAACAAAGTATACTATTTTTAGACCCCAGAATAAATAAAGACCAATATCTTCAACTGCTTCTAAGTTTAAATTAGATATAACCACTTCTACTGAATTCATCCTCGAGATTCGTCCTTAATCTCATTCAATAAAATAACAATGGCAGATTAGTATCATTACTAAAATTTATAAAAGATTCACAAAGATATTTTATTCAAGAAAGTACAGACTTTAGCAATAAACGTCCTGAAATAAGCTACAAATAGATTGTGGTAAATTTAAAATTGTAAGAAAAGTACATAAGCAATCAGCTATTTAAAAATAAAGCCGCGACCTAGATATCTGTTTCCTTCGTTCGGTTTCAAACTTGTCGTTGAAACTTTTACGACGATTGTCCAACTACAAAGACTGTAATGCAATAAACGACCTGCGAAACTTATTTATGTTTTGGATTTACATTCAACAAAAATGTTATTAGGTTTTTTTGAAAGTTTTTGTCAATGTTTAATTTTTAAAAGCGAGTAGGTACCTACTTCATTTACGTTGCATTGCATCTTTTTATGATCATTCAATTAGGTATCTATATTTATTATTTCTATGCACACTAAAAATGACTCATGGCTTAAACTGTCAAGGAGTAAATATAATTATAAATAAAATAATAAATATTATGGGACAATCATACAAAAATCGACCCAGTCCCAAAGTAAGCAAAACTTGTACTATAGGTACTAGACGACGATATACATAATTATATAAATTATATAGATAACATCCATGACCCAAGAACAATCGAGTTCATCACACGAATATTTGCCCCGGCCAGGATTCAAACCCGGGACTGTCGGCTCAGTAGGCAGGTGTCTGCAAACTGCGCCAACCGCGTCGTCTGTATTCTACATTATGTTCATATTGTTTGGTCTTCGTCAAACTCTTCTGATTTTTTCGAGTAAAATATGACCTCCCAGGAGACGTCTGTTGAGGATATCTAGGAGTGCTCTCCGAACTAAATGTCTTTTAAAAGAGCTTAAAAGTAATAATAATACAGAGTTTATTGGACAGCTTACAGAACATATTCCCGTGCATTTTTAATGACACTTTGATACTGCAATAAAATTGTCAGAAGGGATCTCTGCCTTCAAAACGCAATTAAAAAAAAATCGAACATCAGTGTCAACCCATTCAAATTCTGACAGATGTCAGTGTCAAACCGGTAAAATATTGACATTGACACTGTCAACTATCGATTAGTTTTTTTTAATTGGATTTCAAAGGTTCAGCCAATTTTATTGCGAACTACCTACCAAATAATGTATAAAAAAAACATGTTGTAAAAACCGTGGTAAAGAAAATTTAATGACCTGCAATTTGTAGATCAAGGACTATTGAAAGAAAATATAATTTAACGGTCTTAAAAATTGTGCCTAGCCTATTACCTTGAAAGGTATAGTCCTCCTCATCGATTTCGAAGACGGCGACCCAATGCAAGAACTATGGACTTCATCTATTGAAATTATTACCTTGAAAGGTACGTTGTACAAGTAGGTACATAGTATTAAAAACATAAAACTCAGCCATAGCACTAGTTCAGTCCCTGTTTTTAATACGGAAGGTACTAATGAATTCCTGGGTAAACATTTCAATCTGAATTCCCACTAAAAGTTTAAAAGTTTATTAATTTATTATTGCTTTCGCTTACCTCTGCCGTTAAAACTTTGAATCTGATGAATGATTTAAGTATAAATTAAACCAATTAAGAAATCTTCAAACCCACTCGAACTCGCACGGGTAGAACAATAAATTCTAAATCCTATTTTGGTAATGGAAATGTTTACGGGCAATTAATTATACTCACTCAGAAATATTCCCTTATTAACTTTCTGACGAGTTTTTGATAAATATGAGTTTCTTTAAACCATCTGTTTGTCACTGATACTAAACTAGAATTAAGTTAATTTGAACTGTCAAATTTTTATATTTCTAGAGGCAATGACAAGTTTTTTAAGACATTTGTTTAAATTATGATAATTATCCAAGTTCTGCTGGCCTATGGTGGTTGCGTTTATCACGTGATAAATAAGAGACAATCTGACACTCACTCGCATTTTGTCAAAGCGTGACGGGTGCTTTGTCACTTATTTATCGCGTGATAAAAGCAACCATAAATTGGATATATGGGCATGATACGGCCAATCGCTCAAATTACTATGTAAATTTGGTGTCCTGCATGGTATAAAAAAATAAGGTATATGTATGTATCCGGCTAGTGGGACTTTCTACGTCACTGATTAGTTACCATTTTATGGTAACAAAATAATTATAAAGAAATAAATCTTTGCAGCCAGTAGTAAAAAAAAAAATACGCATTATTTTTGTCATGTTCTTTGAACTACGTTTTATTTTTAGTCGTAATAATTGATTTAATATACTCACAATTTTATGAGATTCATTTAAGTAACAAAGGAATAGGGGGTTATTATAATTCACCACTGGCAACACAGAAACGGATTGCCAGAACCCCTGAATTATTGAATTTCATAAAAAAAAAAGAGGCAATGTTTTTACTGTCTACTTGATACAATTAAGTTTATGTTACTTATATTTTTTCTTCTCACAGTGTTGAAGTATTTAACGATAATAAATCATTACGGAAACAGTTACGTTCTACGCACTTTTATTTTTGAAAGCTGTCTTGTGACCAAATCTTTCGTTTCGATTTGAAATAGATAACTTACTAAGTTAGATTATATAGATATAAAATGCATAAAATTAATTGTACCAAATAGAAAGTAAAAACGTTTATAGATACAAAAACAAGCAATGAAAAAAAAAGTGTGTGTGTCAGCTCCGACGCACGACTGGAGTTTACTCTTCAGGCCAGGCGCGCACCACGATTTTTTTTTAGTCGCGCGATAATTTTGTCGCAGAAATAAGCGTACTTCTGGGTTTATGAAAATCGTGGTGCGCGCACTCTCATATAAACCCATATCTTGCATTTATGCGACAAAATTATCGCGCGATTAAAATCGTGGTGCGCGCCTGGCCTTAAGAACGATTATAAAATATATATACTCAATACTCAATACGTTTATTGCACATAATGATTAGTAAATAGTTTAAGTATCACATTATGTACCCTGTTGGGTGCTGCAAACAAGAACGAGAAGGTAGGCATTTACATAATATTAATATACGAGTATAATATACAGCAAAATTACAATATTTTACAAGGAAAATTTACTTCCGATTGATTTTTAAGAAATTGGAGAGATCATGAGTAGTAACTAAATAAAGAAGCGTGATGTAAAGCGCCCTCGAGCGGCTAGTTTAGTTACTACAGTCTGCAGTGCTACGGAAAAAAACCGTATCTTACTATGAAATCCATACAAAGATACGACCTTTCTACCGTAGTATCGCAATACTTTTTTTTTTATCTATTAATTAAAGAGCTTTGATCATTTTTATGAACATGCCAGCTCCAGCAGGCCTAATACACAACATCATTCATCTAAAAGACAGATAAATAAAAACATAAACCGTATAAACTTAAAAATAACATGTACACGAAAACAACTAAATTTGTATACACTATTTACATAAAAAAAACTGTATACAAATTTAGCCGATTCCGATAAGGGTTCCGCCAATATTGAATTGAACATTACATTCAAGAAAGATCTGGTATTAGACCTAGCCATTTACATTAGACAAAAACAAACGTACAAAATCACCTTCCTTAAAAAATTCCTTAAATAAATCCAAAATCTCCTTAACAACAACTCCAAACAGCGTTTTGAACTTCTCCTCCCAACTTTCGGTAGAAAACAAAATATCCTTCGTCTTCGCAACCAGCCTTTCAAAAGTAATACGTCTCTTCTTCTTGTCCTTATTTTGTCTTTTATCTTCCATATCAGCCCCCCGCTCAATAGTAGGCTGATTGACCAATAGACACTCGGACCTCTTCACATCTGTTACTCTTTTTGAATTCCGCGGCTTACGAACCTCTTGTTGTGGCTCGCTCTCTAATCTGTACTGACTTACTGATCGCTGGCCCTCAGCCTGACAGACAGAATCTTCAGACTCTTTAGATTGTAACGGCTTCGACAAAACAGCATCTCTATATGACTTTCCAAAACTTAAGTCATTCTCAAAAACAGATGGCGCATCCTGACTACAAACATCCGTATCCTTTTTTTCCTTATTTTGCATATACAACCAAAAACCCCGTTTATATATACATCCCTCAGCAGACATAATCCTGCGAATTTCTTACTCCTTCACAAAAACCGGGCACGACTTATCTAAGGCCATATGGCTGCCTTTACAATTAATGCATCTAAAAATAGTCGTTTCGCAATTGGCATACTCCCCGCCGCATTTCGGACAAGTAACTTTAGTAGTAGGACAAAACCTGCTCAGATGACCGAACTTCCAACATATTGAACATTGGGTAACCGGGAAAGTGTACTGATTTACCTTAAATCGGCAACCGTAGGCATAAACATATGGCGGTAAAGAATTTCCCTTAAAACACAGACGAATAGCTGCAGCCTTAACCCAACGCCCATCATGATCCAAACGGTTTAGTCTACATATTGACAAAATGTCTTCAGACCCTTCAATATTCTTTAAAAATTCGTCTTCCTCAACCTCCAACTCAACCTGCCTTATAATTCCATAAGTGCAGCATGCCATATTAGACCAATAAGAACGTCTCGTCTCATTGTTAAACTCCTGAGAAGCCAGAAGCTTCTCCGCATCATCCTTAGAGTTAAACTGTATGCGAACTTTACGTGGACCCATAAACTTGACGGATAAAATTCCTTTTATACCCTTAAATTGCAGCAACTTTGCCAAACCAATCTGTTTCGGTAAATCTTCTTTTGACACTATATAAACTTCAAATAGCTTGTCAGGCACAGGCACACCGTCCGGCTCCAGCTGCGTTTTGGCGGTTGCTAAAACCCGCAAGCGTTTAGGTTTCCTGCCTATTGTGATAAAACTATCACTACAACCACAGCTTTCGTCGCTCAGACCACAAGCACGCTTCACCGCTATATGCCGCACATCCGACATGGACTCAGCGTCCGATACAATATCCGATTGACTCGGCCCTGCCTTACTATCAAACTCCACTTCAGATAGCCACGACGGAGCTGCCCGCTGCCCACATTCTAAAAGTGACGTATCACTCACGACACCTCGACTTGACTCACTCATCGCAAAAACAGCGAAAAGGACTCTAAAACTGAATTAACTTATAAATAAAATAAAATTTGATAAAATTTTCAACCGTCGCCATTGACAACCAAACGTCAATCCTCGCAATACTTATATTTTTGGAACGTATTTGCCGTGCTAATTTAAAAAGTCGTATCTCAGTATACGATCGGGGTAAAAATACGACTTCTTAATTTAGCAGGTCATGCGTTAAGCGTTATAGACTAAGCTCCCGATATAAAATGACCTTTACAGAGATGTTTATTTGATGAAATGTATTTTATATTTAGTTTAAAATGACAATAAATATATTGCATATGGGTTGCATAACAAATTTTAGTCCGGGGTATGTTTAGTTTAAAATTAAAAATTTTTTTTTTTTACATTTCACCGATTTGATTATTAGATAAATTCATAATTAAATAATCTTTAATTTTATTTAATTTCAATTCAACAATCAGACCTTTGCAAAATGCTAGTAGGTATAGATTTACCTGTTTATACCTGGCTACCCAATAGTTGTGACGGGAAAAGAATTGGCAACCTAACGTTTGCATATTCTATGGGCTTCATACTTTCGATTGGTATAGAATTTATCTAATATTAATCAAACCGGTGAAATGTTTAAAACAATTTTTTTTTATTATTAATTAAACATACCCTGGACTAAAATTTGTTAGGCAACCCATATGCAATATAATTATTGACATATTAAATTAAATATAAAATACACTTCATCAAATAAACATCTCGGTGAAGGTTATTTTATATCGGGATCTTAGTCTATAACGCGTAACGCATAACCTGCTAAATTACGAAGTCGTATTTTTACCCCGATCGTATACTGAGGTCCGACTTTTTAAATTAGCATGGCAGATACGTTCGATTTTACACCCCATATTTTTCATACCCCGGGCTTATATATGAAAATCGATTCTTAAGGAGTAAACTCCAATAATGGTTTTTCAAGTATCTATACTTGAAAAACCATTATTTCATTGCTTGTTTTTGTATTCTATACCTAGCTTTTGCATAATTATTTGCGTTATATGGGTGCGGTCATGTGTCACATATATCGACGACAACAACGTATATAATTCTAATTGAAAAATTACAATTTTACAGGAGAGCCAAAAAACCGAATCGTAGAAGTAGAATCGTTATATTTTTTTTTCGTATTAAAGATAATGAACTGAAATTTGGAACACATGATTAGATCTAGGTCTTCCGCCGTGACTAGTATTGACAACGATACCATCAGATGAGAGGAGGTTGGTCAGGTCTTCGCCATTGATGGTAATTATTTATGTCCGTACTTAAACTAAATGCTTGGATATATTTATAATAAGCAGCTGCGAGCACTTTAGGTATATATTGCGTCTCCGTGTCTCAGGCTACGCTCTAATTGGATAGGTTTCGATTTCTGGTCTTAGAAACGAACCTTTGTCGTCGCGCTTTAGTATAAACATTAAAGACCTCAGCACTTCAATATACTGATTTATAGACGTTTGCACACCAATGGAGAGGCTACAGCACCGTCCATGTTGTACTTGAATCGAGAGCCTTCTTATAATACAAAGATGCTAAGTATTACGGCTGCTAGCTGATATACTGCCTAGTCGTCTGTATTATAAACTGTAGCATATACATATATGGACGTTGTCTACGGTACTGAAGTTTTGCGGTAACGTAACCGGCTTGTTCAGGAGGCTGAAAGTCGTGTACGACACGGTCCATGATGAGAGTCTCGACAGCATGTTATACACATGACTCACAAATGAAATGGGGATGTTATTTCTAAGAAGGGTCTTTTAAACTTCGTTAAAGAAGAGCAGTACCACACTTCTGGGACATGTTTGAGTTTTGCCTCGAGTAAGTTGATTAAATTGCTTCGGAAGGGGTTTTCATTGCCAGTTTATCACCTGATTTCAGAATCTCAGATGTAGCTCCATCATTATCCACTGCTCGGCTATTTGATAGCAATACTAATTTCGTATAGGCTACCAATCCGGGATTTATTCAGAGTATTGTGGGGTTAACCTGGCGCATGGAACTGTATGAAGAACATCTCAACCTCACCAAAAAACAAATACTATTGGATTAAGGAACAAAATCTGTTGCACGAGCCTTTGATAGTAAATAACATCATCAGGGGAATGCACAATATATCGGGTCTTTCTTTCATGAGTTGAAAAGCTCAATGAAGAGTATTTTTGTTTCTTTTTAAGGCATAAGTCCCAATCTCATCGTGGGTCGTCCCAATCACACGTAAAGAACTTAGATTCCATGGTTGGGATAGTTTCGACGGTTTAATAAACTGACTAAGAGCTAGACAACAAGCTATCGTTGAGGATGATGACCAATTAAGACCGATAAAGACAACTTAAATAATTATAGCGTTAGATAATGACGACTATAACGAACTTTCTCGATCGTGATCGATTCTCAGGAATAAGAGATCGACTAGATTTCATCCCAGTCTTTTTACGTGGCTTACTAATACAGCATTCAATTTGGCTCTCCAACTCGTTCATACTTTTAAGATGGACCTTAAAAGTATGATCATACGGTTCCCTATTTTCAGCTGCATTATAATCAGAGTCATTAACAAAACATGGGACTTGATTTTTTGATTGACTAAGCATGTTTGTATTTGTGGAATGCGTGTCTTTGTCTCCTCAAACGCAGTTCCTCGCACGATCCTTAGAGGTGGGTCTGAAAATCAAATACCATGCATATTAAAGCAGCATAGATTAAGCTTTCTTTACCACTATGAGCATATTTTCAAACGTGAAAGCTATATTAGTGGTGCAAAGTAAATAGTGATCGAAATAAGGATTACGTGCTTACCACGAAACCGCCCACATAAGAAAAAATAAACCTTATTTTGCGATAGTTATGATTACCTAACTATTGCAGATTATGATTACATAACACAATATAACTTTTAAAAGTTAAATTAGCACTTGCAATAACAGATAATACACTATTTGAGTGTGTCCAAAAACAATTTGAAAATGTAAATAGTGCTAAGTAACTGATTAAATGACGTAAACGATTCTAAGTGGTACATAGAATAACGTACTTTGTTTCACTACAGCACTGATAATGACGAATACAGTTCTACGTGGCAGATAGACCTGTAAACGTAGTTCTCTTAAATGATACTTTACATGTATGTAGGACTATGTGTCACATCGAACACTTTACATGTTTTTTTTAAATAATAACTAAGAAAAATAAAGTAAACGCAAAAATAAATATTACATACCTCCATTTATTGTGGCTGATTTATTTAGATCTGTTTCGACGCAACCCAGACCCGATCTGCGCTCCTGATTTAGATTCCAACCATCTCGCTCGTTTCCCCATCATAATTTAACTAACATATTTTTTTAGTAAATTGGTCGATTGAATGAATTCAACAAACGTCTTAACTAAAACTGTGAATTAAGACAAAAGCAAGGTAGTAACATGTTAATATTCTCTAGGAAACGATTGAAGCATTCACGACCGTTGACTTGCCGATCAGCCGCGTACTGAGTGCTATGTGGTAAATAGCGCTCTGTGTGCGCGAGTGAGTGAGATAATTATCATTCATTGTGTACGGTTCGATGTGGCACTTAGAATGGTGTTCGTGTTAGTATACACATTTTTGATACAGATGGAACTGTTTGCGTCATTCATAAAATCTATACTAAGCGACATTTTAAGAATTTTTTTATACTAGGCGATAGGTTTCGACTTCTAGATCATTATGCTGCAGCTGGTGTAGTTCGAACCTTTTAGCACTTAGCACCTTGTACGTTGCTGCCGTCGATATGTTATAATAAAAATCCCACTGTAATGTGGCTGGCTAGACCAAATTTAATTTGAAATATTCTCTTATACGAGACAGTAGAATTGGCCACCCGAGTTGTACGTGTATGTGTAAGGGGGTTTGGTCTCTGAATAATTACCTTGTAGAGGTAATACTTTTAAGTACTAGGACCATAACGTTCTACGTAATAAATACAAAACAAGTTCTTGTCTTCATAACCGCGAAGGTAAAGTTGGAAAAGTTATGATGGGCAAAGTATTAATGTTGTTCAAGACTAGCTAACAAATTAAGAACACATGTTGCGATTCCCTTGTTGTCATAGTTTACGGATGTGAATTACAATAGTTCTTTGGTGCGTAAGAAAACGACAGACAATGTCTGCGGTGCTGAACCTGTCTTATGATAATATTTAAGTGACCTCAACAGTGTAGGTCTTTTGTTTGTCGAGATTTTTGTTTTTATTTTTTTATATTTACATATTCCCCGATTAGTCGGTGATAGGTGAATTATATTACCTTACCCAACCCGGCATTACAAAATTACAATTTTTACTGATGCTGCAAGGCATTGCTTTTTTTAATTTTCATAAGTTTAGGTCAGTTTACTTGCAAACGCATATTTGCAAAAAATTCTTAGTGACATAATTTCACGAATTGTGATAAATTTGCAAGAACCTAGGTTTTTTGACAACTTTTGAGCGTCGTTGTGTACCTACAATATTTTGATCTTATCTTATCTATCTATATCGTAGTGTTAGTACCTATATGCAATCTACGTTTTGTTAAATAACCTTCTTTCATGACATAATTTTCCTCTAAAAAAATACTATTCGCACATGATTGAAAAAAAAAAACAGAACGCTAACATAACAGGTGAACAGTGATATGTAAATGGTTATAATTGCTACTGTATAATTGACCCCACATAAAGTACAGGTACTTAAAAACGTATGAACATAGCACGAAACACCTACACTAGCCAAGTTGAAATTTATGGGGTAATCGTGTGGTTTAATATTGGGTTGCTCCGTATCACATGAGAGGCGCTAACTCCTAGCAGTATGGAGCCTGTAATTTGCATTTTGAGTAAACGGCATCAGTTAAAACTTTCGCTGGTAAAAGCCGCAACGTCTGGTGCTGTTATATAAAGTTGGTCGTACGATTTTAGCCGTATAACATATGTTGTGATTAATTCGATTATTTGGAATGTGAGAACTGTTGTTAGGCAAAGTAAGTATTAGTATAACCCTAGAGACTAAAAGGATTATAATAATTAAAGATTAGGGCTCGAAGCGAAAAATTCACATGGGAAGAGCCGTACTAGGGGCAAGTGCTGTACCTGTGGACGGTTTTACCTGTGGACACTACTCATACCAAGAAAACGAATAACCATAGACCAATAGCAATCACTTATTTGAAAAGCATTTTTTTCATATGGCAACACTAGCTAGTCGCCATCTTTAAGGATGGCAGAAACTGAGTGTTTTGTGGCTGCCGAAAGTTTTTGTGACAAAAAGTAAGATTTTTTCCTTCTTTTTAAGTATTTTTATGCAAAATCTGCAAATGTTACGGGTGTCTTTGCAGTGGCATATTAATTTATGTGGTGTAAACGTTATTTCTACAAGATTTTGTTAGTCGTAGGTAGCATTAATAGTGACCGGTATAAATTCAAAATAAAAACCGCCGAAATTGTACCTGTGGACACCTCCGTCAATGTACCTGTGGACTGTCCATAGGTACAATTATACTGAATGTACCTGTGGACAGTAAAATTAATATTTTTGTTTTATTTAGTGCCTAATAGTAAAACTGGGAAAAAAGAAACAAGATATGCCTGGACATTCTGACTTCAGTAAGGAAAGCCATAGAGACGTTTAAAATCCCAAATTCCATAATCATTTAATACAAAAAAATTAAAACATAATGGTGAAGTATTGGTGAAGAAGGCTTAGAACTCCTCAAAAATGGTATCAGGAGGATCTTTAGCAATATTGAGGAGCAACAGCTGTATGATTACTTAAAATTATGTTGTTATTGATTGTTGATTATTTTTCATAAAGAAAATGAGGTTTTCCTTAAGAATTTAAAGTGTCAAACGATAATTATGATACTTCTGCTGACTATGGAGGCTTTTTAAAGTCCCATAATTATACTTGAGATTCTGCTTAGAATATTACATTTCAAGAAGAAAGAAAAGTAATTATGATATGCAGAACAACTTATAATTACATGTTGATTAATTGTATGTTATTAATTACGTTATTTTAAAAGTTTATTTTGTTTCAAATAATGTTGTCCATAGGTACGTAACCGTCCACAGGTACGTTGTTTGTGTCCATAGGTACAAACAGTAGATGTACCTATGGACAAAATGAGTATTTTTTTTTTAAATCTTTTATCCGCCATCTCCGGATAGCTAGCGTAGAAAACATATGTGGACTTTAAAGATTGTTTAACTGTGATTAAAACAAAATAAATAATTTATTGGTAATACGCGTAGTTTTTGTCTAACAACTGATTAAAGGTCAAATTCTGGAAAGTGTCCACAGGTACAGCACTTGCCCCTATACTTTAGACCCGTTTTTTGAACCTAAAATGACATAATTTTGGAGTAGCAGAAGTGAAAAAAGTATAAATATCATATATTCATGTAATTTTATACATGCGTTAATATTTAGAAAAATGTATTATAATGCTGACTCACTTCCAATTGGCGTAGTACTATGAAGGCTCGAATAGCGTAATAGTTTACGCAGATCAGCCTACAGAAAGCTGACGGGAAGTAGCGGCGCATATATTTGTGTGCTGCTGAGGGAATAACGAACGGTGGGTGTTGAGCCAGGGTGTCAGCCTTTGGCTTGCCTTGCCCACCCGGTCAGAGTGGAGACGCTAGACGAAGAAAAGCGGCTACGGTTTATATTCCACTGCCACCTCTCCGCCCTTAACCCACCGCACCGTTATTTTAAAATAAGTGTCTAGAAGTGGAGCTATCATCGTCTACCATTGCCAATTTAGCTAAAAGACACTTTTCTAACAGAGTCAATAATTCAGTAGTTCATCGCATTTCACCCCCCAAAAGCCTGGTAAAGATATTATTTCAAGCCCGTTATTGCATCCCACCGCTGCGCACAGGCCTTCCCCTCTTCTTATTTTTTTCTGCCAGTTCTGTAAAAAGGAGTTGGGTTCATCCCATCACCGCTATCGGGGTCTGCCGCGTTTCCGTTTCCAGTCCTTTGTGCATCCATATACAGTCGTATACAGACTCAGAAAACATCCGTACTTGTATGCCTTCTATACTATCATAAAATTATCCGTGTACGGCTGTAGCGCCATCTGTAAGTAAAATTTCCTATCCTCTCATAACGCTGAAACGTTTAACAAATTATAGTACAGGGAGAGCTGGACATCCAAAAAATGATTACTTTTTACCTGATGGTAAAGAAAAACAAACACG
This sequence comes from Apotomis capreana, assembly GCA_947623375.1. Taxonomy (NCBI): domain Eukaryota; kingdom Metazoa; phylum Arthropoda; class Insecta; order Lepidoptera; family Tortricidae; genus Apotomis; species Apotomis capreana. Next base: position 5,507,656 of record OX392508.1, on the reverse strand, counting down.
CAGGACGAAGTTGCACCTCCTGGTAACTAAGTGTATAAAAATCAACCCACACAACATAAACTACCCGAGTATGTAACAGTAAGTAAATTAGAGCATGTTCGCTCCGTAAACGAAGTTTCGCGGCCGGCACGTGGCTTCATTTCAGTACGGTTTTATGACACGTAGCTTATAGCTGCACCATATCGGCCCGTATTGCGCGGTCGTGCGTACTAAAACATATTTCCGTGACCCTATTGTTGTTTCGCCTCGTGTGAACTCGCCAAGTTATCTGTTCAGTCCGTGGAGCCGGCATTGGCATATCACACGTATGGCGTGTCGTTTCCATTCGACAACATTTAAAACTTCATGGGTTACCAGTTCGTGCTAAATGCCCAGCATATATGCTTTTTAGATGATAGGGATGTCTTTAAGTCAGTGGTTTAGTCATGTGAATGTAAAGTAAGCATTATTTTAGTCGGTAATATTAGTTTGTTTGTAATGTAACATGAGAGCACATTTATGTTGTTTCTCACCGGGCAAATAGCATTAGTGATGAATGCCCGGCAGTGTGAGCAAGTCATGCTCGCTTAAAGGTCTTTGCTTACGGTGGCGTCGTTGATCGGGTCGCAACCTTCCCTATAATATGGTTGAGGGAGGCGATGGCTGAGATATGCGTCATGCTCGTGAACAGGTGCCGTTTGTGGGGTCCGGTCTGTTCATACTAGCAAGGGCCTAATTAGTTGTGTAGTAACTGCTTTCCAGTGTTCAATGAACTGACGTGAGAGACTTCATCCTGTACTCGACTGAAGTAATTTTTACTTAGAGACTTAGAGACTGTATACATCTCTAATAAACTTAGTGTACTGTACAATGACGCTCAGAGACCTTATACATCTCTGAGGAATGAAATGTAACTATTATCATATATTTGTTATTTATATTTTTTATTTTGTAAATTGTGACGCCTAGAGACCATATACATCTCTAAGAAATTTAGTTAAATTATTTATTTATTTATTTTTTCTTTTGTATAGTTAGTTTCTTATTCAGTCCTTAACTTTTCTAAGGATTTAAATTAATTTATTTTGTTTTGCATGTTGTGACGCCTAGAGACCATGTACATCTCTAAGAAATCTAAATTAAGTACTTAATTATTTTGTTGCATTAGTTATTGATTTTGACTCCTTGAGACCTTATACATCTCAACGGAATTGAATTATTTCATTAATTAATTATACCGATCTATATTGCGTGTCGTGACGCCTAGAGACCTTCTACATCTCTGAAAAAATCACTTTATTTTATATAATTTTTAGTGTAAACATTGATTTGGAGACTTGTACATCTCCTCTAACATATATGTATCAATTACCTAGCTATAATATAATTGTATTAGTTTTTAAGTATAATTCACGAAAAAATGACTTACTGTTGAGTTTCTTTCGGCTTTCTTCTCAACAGCGGTCTCCTCTTGCGAAATGCCGGTAGACTCACAATCTGACTTGTAAAAGTGCCCTTGTGGCCTACTTACTGAATAAATTATTTCATTTAATTTCATTTCATACGTTTATGATCCCAACGTTGTATAATGTTTAGTTTAGGGGAAATGATAAAGCTATTTCTCCATCCAGATTAATCTGGAAAAGGTTACCCCAGGGTTCAGTCCTTAGCCCACTATTATTTAATATTTTAATTTTTGCCGCCATTAAACTAACATGACTCAGGAAAATGCGCTAAACATCGATACATAGCAAAACCTCGCTCGCAAAAAGTCCATTACTGCCTATATTGACATCAACGTAACAAGTTATCTTCGTATTTCAAAGCACTATTAGGCTACCGACATAACCACTAGTTATGTTTGCAAATACGGGTTACACATTAGAACATGTCTTACCCACGTCACAGTCCGAAGTTCTGCTAACACAATCATTGGGAGGTAAGGATGCTCAATTTACTTACACAGTTGTAGCTGTCATAGCGAAGTGGTTTGGGTAACATTCAGTATTTGCGTGTTTAAAAACATACAATACATGATGCTCAGTAGTTATCAGTATCTATTTATACTGTTATATAATCTAGTTGTCTCACTTAAACAATTATTTTATTCTGTTTTAAGTTTTTGTTGTTAAAGCGGCAACAGAAATACATCATCTGTGAAAATTGCAAATGTCTAACTATCACGTTTCACGAGATACAGCCTGGTGACAGAAGGACAGACGGACAGCGGAGTCTTAGTGATAGGGTCCCGTTTATTACCCTTTGTGTACGGAACTTTAACCAGCAACTTTGTCCGCGTAAACTTTCTTTCTCTACCTTAGTTAGGTAAACAGTATCCTATATTATAACCGTCTTTGAATGTGCCCAGTTATCCGTGGATGAAATGGTTATAATCCGTCCAAAAGACATTTTATCAACAAATGTCGCTGTATGTCTGGCGTCACGCGCCCATACAAATCTTGCATCGTGCTGTTAAGATTTCTTCTAAAATAATGACTCTTTATTTATGTTTTATTAATAAAAGACACCAATCAAAGTTTAAATGAGTACACGATCAAATTTCCACAATTAACGACAAACCAAAAGTTACAGTCAAAGTTACGTAACTTAATCCGCGATTAGCAGTGTTCACAAACTTTCATATTTTAGTATAGAGGTGAATACCTAGTTTCTAATATGGCGCAAAATATATGGAGTCCCGGTTTTCATAGCGCGAGTTTTAGAAACTTGCAATGAGACCCTCGGGTGCTATCAACAACGCTTAATCCTGGGTTATCTGTGGTGTCAAGGCTTCGGGACGTTTCACTTATATTACCTAGCTGAAACTTTAAATTTTTAATTTATGCGCCGCCGTGGCATTTAAATACCTTAAATTGTTGAAATTTAAGTGTATTTTGAATTGTGGGTGCTTTACAGTAATATATATTTTAAATAATACTTATCTGGAACCGGATTTGAACAAAATTGGTTATGATTGTTTTATGCAACAATGCTTTCAAAACACAGTGCGCACACAGTTTAAAATAATACTTTAATAAGCAACATTAATTTTTCTATTGCTAATTTCGGTTGAGTTCGAATTGAAATAGTGGTTAGTACGTATATTTGTAAAGACTAAATTATGTATTAACACGTAATTATGGGTGCCTATTTTAAACTCCCTTAATACAGCATTACCTTGATAAGGATAAAATATTAATTTCGGATTTGAATTTTCGCACATTACTGTTAAAAAAACTGAACGGTAACATAAAAGGTGAACAGTGATAATAAATGAAAATGGTTAAAATGTCTGCTGTACAATTCACCCACATGAAGTACAGGTAGGTACTTAAAAATGTCACAACGACAGGTCAGATTTTAAAAGTATTTATTAGATAAAGAATAGAAAGATACCTAATTTATTTGATTATAAGGCAAAAACAAACTTATGTCACGACTTTTTCCTTATTGTCTAACAAAATCAAAGGCACCTTCTGGTATGATATTTTATTATAAAAATTACACAGCATTACAAAAAAAACCAAGGCACTGTGAACTACAAAAATATATATAAATCAGACTTAAAACTGGTTTGATTTAGGCGATATGTATTCGGTGTCGGCTACACAGGCTTCCACGCCGCACACGCGTGCTGTGAACGCAATAACACACATTTTTCCTAATAAACATCGCCCTGGCTCACGAGCGATGTTTTGTAAATCCAGCGCTGCTAAATGGGCCATTGTGGCGCGCGGGAATCCCGACGAATTAGCGTAATAGCGCCCACTTCTTTAATTCACATTTTATTCACATTTTCTGTTTCATTTTTATTGACGATCAATTTTCTTTAATACTCTCGCTAACGACGCTTTAGTATCGAACGTTGATGTATTACTGGCAGATAATAACGAGCTATAGTGATACTCGATAAATAGGTCATGTACACCACTCCGCTCGCCGCTTGCCTCTGTACCGACAGCTAAACTCTGATCTCCTATGTTTTGTGACTACATATCGTTTCAGTTTGTGTTCCAACAGCGTTTATTACTGTTTGTATACCTACTCCTATTGACTATCAATATAAAGAGTTAAAGTGCAAGCATTAGCGTTATTCACAAGGCCAGCCGCTAGCACATCCAGCTTCAAAACAAGCTGACAATTTAAATATGCAATTTGACATAAACATAAGTCAATTTGTCAACTACTTTTGATTCTGAGCTTGGCTAAGAGTCGACATTCATAATTTGATCGCGAGTCGCGCGCAGGTCACCGCGCTAAAAACAGTGTATAATTCTCTTCTGTCTATTTTAGTCCTAAATAACGTTAATTATTGGTTGTTTTATAAAGTGATGCATATCATTGTGTAGCTTAGAACACGAGCTTCTAAATGACATATAGTGTTTAACAATACGATTAGTGATTAGTGAATCATTAGAAAAATAGTTTTAATCTTAGCAAGTGCATATCGGACGGTCAACGGCGAGACGAAACGGTTAGTGTTTAAACTGGTCAGCACACCTGCAGCGCTTGTGGGAACCGCGGTCGACTGGACGGCGCGGGCCCATAAACAGCGCTTAAAGCGCTCGCGAAGTTACGGGCAACTTGCCGTTATCGTTCTTTAACGAAACACATAAGTGCCGCAATTTGCACGGCGCTTACGACCTTTGTGACAAGATGGACAAAAGTAACAAATTTGTGCACATACCTGGAAACCGGCCGTCTACAGTCAACTGTTGTAAATGTAAACAATCCGTAAACACAAAAATAAGTGCGTTATGTTCGGTATGTGCGTTGAACTTTCATCTTGATTGTGACGGCTACCCAGAAAAATTATATATATTGATGGAACCTAAAAAAAGGAAACTTTGGAAATGCAAAACTTGTATAAGAAGAGGCCCTAGCTCATCGAATAATTTTATTTCACCCTCTTCATCTAATGTGACATTGCGAAAAACCAATAAAAAACATTTAAACCCATTACACAAGCAGAAGAGCATTAAATCGCCGGCTTCAGAACCTCCTAAAATTATTGAGGACAGCTCGAAAGGAATTTGCCAGCAGTTTTATGATACACAAAAGATCGAAATGCTCGAGCCGGCCATATCCTCCTTCATACCTACGACAATAGAGTGTGAAGTTTCTCCTAAATCTGAGAACGAGGCCATGGGACCTGAATTACTCCAGCCAAAAACTGGATCGGCAGTACAGGAGAAAACTATTGTAAACATCCCCGTACACAATTCATTCGACTCGTTATCGGACCCTGACCCTGACGACGACCAGGCCGCGGAAAGTAGTTTAGAAAAGGAGCAAAAATCTGGAGCGACAATGCAGAAGAAAACTGCTAAAGACATCCAACACTATTCTTTTCACTCTTTATCGGACCTGGAGGACTTGGAAACCCACTTGCCGTCGTCATCTTTAGTTAATGTTAGCTCTCACAGCTTACCAAATCTTGACTCTCAAGTTCAAACCTATTTAGTAGAGGAATTAAAGAAACAGGTCAGTACGCTTAAAGAACAGTTATTAGGTGCGGACACTGAGGTTCAAAGGCTCCTAAACGAGAACTATGGGCTTCAGGACACGTTATGTGAGACTCGTAAAAAGTGCGACTTTTATAAGAACTTGTTGCAATCTTATAAAGCAGTAGGATCACCTCTTCGAACACCTGCATGTAAGGATAGTAAAACGAGACGAAGACGCATAAAACCATTATTAGTAAACATGCCGGTTTCTACCAGCGAAACTAAAATGAGGTCGCTGTCGTGTGGAACTTCGCCCGAGAATACCTTCGCTACTTCAACGGCTTGCAGCAAACCGGACGACACTTCTACTAAAGATAACTAGAGGCATCCCGCAGGGTTCCATTTTGGGACCAATTTTCTTCATTATCTATATCAATGATCTGATTATTTGCTTGAAAAATGAAGTCCCTGATGCAGAGTCAGTATTATTTGCGGATGACACCACTGTAGTTATCTCCGGAAATAGCGTAATTGATTTAAATACCAAAGCAGAATCCGTCTTATATGCATGTAATTACTGGTTTTCAGCAAACAGTCTAGCACTAAATGGTGATAAAACTTATGCCATGTTGTTCAAAACAACCGCTAGGAACAAAGATTCCCTGGACATAAGAATTCAAGACAACTCTATTAAAACTGTATGCGAAATTAAGACGTTAGGAATACATATCGACAGTAGACTGAACTGGAAAGATGAGCTAAACACAATTGAAAATTCTGTCAGCTCATCTTGTTATGCACTACGCAGTCTTAGAGATGAGTTAGATATTGAACAGCTGAAATCAGTTTATTATGCCCTCATAGAGTCAAAACTTCGATATAGCATAAAGCACTGGGGAAATGGCTATAAATATAATTTGAAGCGCGCTTTTACTGCACAGAAAAGGGCAATTCGTACCATTGTGCGAATACCTCCATGGGAGAGCTGTAGAGACCATTTCAGAAAGCTGAAAATTCTTACAGTACCGTCCCTTTATATTTTAGTCCTTTTAACGGATGTTGTTAAACACAGAGATCGATTTGAATCCGAGAACGAAATGGTTTTAAGATTAAATTCCAGAACAAAAAACTTACGTAGTAATCTAGTGCCATGTTTAACAGTTGTTGCGCACACGGCTAGAGTTCAGGCGGTAAGGTTGTTTAACAAGATGCCTACTGAATTGAAAACGATAACATGTCACAAAAGGTTTAATAATAAGTTGAAATCGTATTTATTGGAAAAATGTTGTTACGCTGTTGAAGATTTTTAAAATTTAGTTTGACGTAATTAATGTTTATAATTTTATTTTTGTTGATTTAATGTAATCAGTTTATTCATGTTAGTTCATAAGTAAGTCACTCATATTTGTTAGTTAGTCACACTATTTCAAACACAATGTATCATTGTTATTGAATAAATATTGAATATTGAATATTGAATATATTGATTAACTATAACTAATATTAATATGATCAACTTAATAATTTTAAAATGGATTAACAGAGTTCAATTGGATTAACATTCTACAACTACATCTCTGAATATTTCATGTCGACTTGTATGATTAGACCGCAGTCTGTTTGCGAAACGAAGTGAAGTGAAATAAACGCCAGTAACAGCAATTGCAGTAATGAAAATTATAATTTCATTTTCATTAACCCAATTTGCGGATGGAACGTACGGCGCCTGGCGAGATTGGTGCCAAAGTCTAGAACTCACCAAAATGACTACTCACCATCATTTACTGGCACTTCCTTAGCCGAATGTGTAAGTTATCTTTACAAGAGTGTGTCTCTTTCTGGTTCTTTGACACACTTCAGTTGGCATTTTAAATTTGTTGGAGTGGCGCAGGCTGTAATTTTAAACTTAACCAAAAAAGATATATATTTATAACTAAAAAAATGACAATAAAACCGCAATTAAAAAATTGGGCAAGTGCGAGTCCGACTCGCGCATGAAGGGTTCAGATTCAGATTCAGATTCAGATTTATTTATTGATAACTATACAAATTAATTACATGTCGGAATATAATACAATTAAACATAAAGATTCTATACAATAAATTAAGAATGTCACATTTTAATAGGTCTAACATAATAGGTACATAACATTTTAATAGGTTTAACATCTGGATTGTACATTTGCAAACGAATATAAACCCTATTGCAACGTGCTAAGGTGTATGGTTGAATAGTTATAAACTGTCTTTGTTTGTAGGTACTACAATCAGATGATTGGGTCAACGATCTCTCTGTAGGAATTCGTTCAAGTTATAGCATGCGAGATTTATAAGCAATTCTTTAAGTTTCTTAGAGAATATGGTGTTACTGGATGCGTTTTTGATGTCCGTAGGGACACAATTATAAATGTTAGGGCCGACAACACTGAGTTCCGCACTTGCCTTTGCCAGTCGCCGTCGCGGAGGTACCAGAAGGTGCGGTCTTCGTGACGTTCTTGGGTTCCGTTGGCCGTAAGTTTGGTATTTATGAATGTTGGCTCTGACGTATTCACACGCAGTTAGTATAAATATGGACGGCAGAGTTAGTATTTTGTGTTTTCTAAATATGTCACGGTCTGGATGATCGACCGGTTTACGATCTATGATGCGTAGGGCTCGCTTTTGCATACAGAGCACTCTGTCTCGACTGGCAGATGTTGCCCACATATCTACCCCTTGAATAAGGATTGTATGAAAATATCCAAAGTATGCTTTTCTTAAATTGGTGGGTGATAAGGTGGGGGCAAGCCTGGATAGCGCGTAACACGCCGAAGACAGTTTGTCGCATACATAGTCAATGTGTGGGGACCAAGTCAGTTTGGCGTCAATTATGAAGCCGAGGTACTTTGTTGCATCTACTTGTGGGACAAGGATTTCATTAGATTTTATGTTTAATGGATCATGTTTTTTTTTTCAATTTGAAATGAACTATGTTTGTCTTATCCACGTTTAGCAACATCCCATTTGCCGAAAACCATTTAGACATATGACTCATTATTTGGCATAACTTTAATTTTAAGTTATCTACGTTATCAGCACTGACTATGATGCACGTGTCATCGGCGAACATCACGTACTCGGGGTCACTACAGGCGGTCGTAATGTCGTTTACTAGCATAAGAAACAGGTTGTTTCCCATAACTGATCCTTGAGGTACCGCGCAGCTACCTATCGGTACCAGTTCAGATTTCGTATCTAGACACGCGGCAGCGTGTCCAGCCAAGTTCACCGCAGGAACTGGCGAGCAGCAGCCGTGTGTTATATTACACGAACCGTTTGGAGCCACTTTTGACCCCTCAATAACTCCAAATCTATTCAACAGAAAAAAATGAAATTTGGCTTATGTATTTAGGTCCCTGAGAACAACTAGAACCACAAATTTCATAAATGTAGATGAAATAGTTATTGAGATATTGACGTCCAAAAAACGGCATTTTTATCACTGACTGACTGACTCACTAGTAATCAAAAACCTAACCCACTTCCAGGTGACCTAGAAAGATGAAATTTGGCATTCAGCTTGGTAATTGTGTGTGTACACATATAAAAATCAAAAACAGTGATATTTTTTAGTTTTATTATTATTATTATTTATGCTTGTTGCCTCAGAACTCCGTCATTTACTAACCGATTTGGAAAATTCTTTCTTTGTTTGTAAGATGGCACTCTCTCTCTCTCACACACACACCACACACACACACACACACACACACACACACACACACACACACACACACACACACACAGAGAAGGTTAATAAATTGCCGTGGCGAGGATAGCGAAGCGCGGGAGCGCGGCGTGGCGAGGAGCGGTCCGGCCCCTCCCTCTACCCCGCGTCACTCTAGTCAAGACAGGTGGGGCGTCAATTCAAATTTCTGTACAAAAAGTAATGATATCCCATCAAAAACATAAATGTTAAATTAGAGCCAAGTTCTCGCATGCAACGTTGTCGACTTCGCCGACAAAAGAATTGAGATCTATATGGGCGCCAAGTTCTTTGCCCTAAATTTTTTAGATACAAGGACATGCGACATACTCAATGCATTTATTTTACTTGGGGTGTAATTCAATATCAAGATTTGACTTGGCTAGTTTTCACAAACTGACTTAATTTTATCAAAGTAACATAGTATTATTATCAAGCTAACAGTATAAGTAACAGGACGTACACTAACTTGCGTACATACCTTTACGAAAATAGGTTAATGATTAGACAAATGTAATATACATTTATATGTAAAAACTAGCCAAGTCCAGTCTTGATATTGAATTACACCCCAAGTAAAATAAATGCATTGAGTATGTCGCATGTCCTTGTATCTAAAAAATTTAGGGCAAAGAACTTGGCGCCCATATAGATCTCAATTCTTTTGTCGGCGAAGTCGACAACGTTGCATGCGAGAACTTGGCTCTAATTTAACATTTATGTTTTTGATTTAGGACATACGTGCTCTGTTTGCGATTACTCAGAAACGAGGCAACGGTTTGATGAAAAGCACCTGTGAACCCGTAGCGGGACAGTTTGGCAAGAAGGAGATTATGGTCGATCATCTCGAAGGCGCGCGACAGGTCGCAAAATACCGCGGCGACCTGTCGCCCGCCCTGCAGGTGTGACGTCACCCGTCTTACCACGTCGCGTACCGCGTCTGTAGTCGATCGGCCGGGTTGGTAGGCATATTGTTGATAATTTAGTAAGTTATTCGCGGTTACGTGCTTCATTATCCTATAACCAATTAAACGTTCGAAAATTTTTGATATTACCGGGATTAGTGATATCGGACGGTAACTCTTGGGTAGGTGCATTTCACCTTTCCCTTTATAAACGGGTTGGACTTTAACTAATTTTAGAATGTCTGGGTAGACTCCTGCATGCACGCATTTATTAATTAATAAAAGGAAGACTGAAATAACAACGGGAGGCAAGCAGTCTAGAATGTGCGTTGACATATCGTTTATATCTTTTGACTGCTTTCGCTTGATCTTGGTGCATGCCGTTATCATCTCGCCTAGCGTAAATGGTTCAAAAATGTGTGGCAGGGGGGTTGCTGGTAGGTATTGAGCAAGGTACGCGAGCGCAGCGGGCGCGCAGGGTGTCACGTGGTTGGCGCCGGTCTCGATGTAATACCTGATCAGCTGCGCGGCGGCGGCGGCGGCACGGTCGGCGACGCTGTCGCCCGCGGCCTTGCTCACAAGTACATCTAATGCACTGCTCTTGCTTTTTTTGGTTCTGCAAGTTTCTGCTGAAATTACCCGCCATACACTCCTACACATATCCTCACTACTTTTGTTCGATATAAGGTTGTTAATGAACCCACTAGGTACCTCTTTTAACATGACCCAGTATTCCGCCTCCAGGTGCTCCAGGTCTGCGCGAGACTCAGCGTTGTCAAGCTGTGATGTTACCAACTTATTTTTAATGTTAATTATGTTTTTACGTAGCCTCTTAAGGTGTTCGTTGACCCATTCATTTACATAATTTTTAATTGGATGTTTTCTTATAGGAAAATATATCTCAAAATAATGTTTAATGACGTTTATAACGAGTTCCATTTGTTTACTAGGACAGGTTTATTTTCTAAATATTTCATCCCATTTATATTCGGCTAAGCATTTGGTGAAATCACACTTTCGGAGTACAGTAAATGTTCGTTTTAATATGTGGTTAATTTGTAAGGCCGGTTTATTTTCAATAGCAACAGATATTTTAACACATAAATGATCAGACAGATGTATGTTAGGACAGGATACAGATTTAATGTTATCTTTAGTTATGTTTGAATAGGCGTGATCAATATATGTCCTAGATACATCGGTCACTCTCGTCGGTACGTTTACCCATTGTTTGAATCCAAACCGTTTCAATACATTTAATAATTTTTTCGAATTATTACATTTAACTAGTAGATCAATATTAATGTCACCCAAAATCATTACATTGTAATTTTGAATAGAATTTAAATTTAGTACATTTGTCAAAATAGATAAAAATAAGGATACATCACCACTCGGCGGTCTATACACACACACAACAATGAGGTCCAGCCCTACACACTCCACAGCGCAGGCCTCGAACTGGGATTCCACCGCCAGGTCCGCTACTTCCTTTCTCTCGATTCAGGGTACATCCGATCTGACATAGATGCAGCTTCCACCTCCTGGACGTGCTGGTCGGCAATAGTGGGCACGTAGCTGGTAGTTTAGTATATTCACGGACGTTATCTGATTTGTTTTTATCATACATGTAAAGAAATTGTGACTAAGTGGTTACTACAATTAAATTATTATGAAACAGAAGACCTACTCACTGGAAGTACATAGGAAAAATTGTAAAATTAAAACTTGTAAAAAAAAAAAAAAAAAGAAATATGTATATATACTGTACCTAAGTAGAAATAACAATAATAATTATAACTGTTTTTACTGTGCAAGTTTAAGTTCTAATACTTGCACCAAATTCTAGCATAATATATTGTAATTGAAATAGTGTAGATATAAAGTTACATACTGTAGATATAAAGTACCATAGTTAAGCTACTTTAAATAAATGTACAAAATAAGTTTGTCCTAACACTAGTCTACGAATTATGTTTACAACTTCTGGAAGAGCGAGCCCTCCTGACACAGGTGTTTTACACCTACTAGGAGGCCTCACCACTCGTTATATTTTTGTATGTCCTATTGAACCAATAAAACTTATTTTATTTTATTTTTATTTTATTTTGCTTGTTGCCAATGTTCCGTTAGGCACAGCACGTCAACACGGTCAAGTACCTGTAGTTCAGCTTCGATTCTGTAGGTTTTCTTTGAGAGTCGGTTTATGTTTTGGTGGAGAATGTTAGTTAAGACAGTATTATGTTGTGAGATATCACTGAGCGGCTCGCTCGGCTGTCCTGTTGGGTACGCTGTTCCGTACCTATATATATAGGTATAACAAGTTTGTTGTATGGGAGCCCCCTTAAATATTTATTTTATTTTATTTGTAGTATTTGTTGTTATAGCGGCAATAGAAATACATCATCTGTGAAAATTTCAACTGTCTAGCTATCACCGTTCTTGAGATACAGCCTGGTGACAGACGGACGGACGGACGGACGGACGGACAGCAAAGTCTCAGTAATAGGGTCCCGTTTTTACCCTTTGGGTACGGAACCCTAATAAAAAACGACTAACCTGAAAACAAAAACTGGCTATCAAAGAGATGACTGAAAATTAGGGCTTTTACCTTTGTCCACAACGAAACAGAGGGGGTTCGAAAATGTTCCGAATGGCTTTGAGAAAAGGATGGTACGACGTGCCGGCGTGCGCGTTTGCTCGACTTGGCGGTGGTACTGCCGTGCCCCCAGAAAAAACGACATCGTGACTCAAGAATTGGTTCACCTAATACTGATATCAATCGTCTTTTACATACTCAATAATTTTATTTTCTATGTATCCAATAAAATTGGGCAAGTGCGAGCCCGACTCGCGCATTAAGGGTTCCGTACCTATACATATATATAATCTATAACAAGTTTGTTGTATGGGAGCCCCCCTTAAATATTTATTTTATTTTATTTTTAGTATTTGTTATTATAGCGGCAATAGAAATACATCATCTGTGAAAATTTCAACTGTCTAGCTATCACCGTTGTTGAGATACAGCCTGGTGACAGACGGACGGACGGACAGCGAAGTCTTAGTAATAGGGTCCCGTTTTTACCCTTTGGGTACGGAACCCTAATAAAACGGCTTATTATTTTCGCGGCGACAGAAAAATTAAAGAGCAGCAAACTATTTGCAACTAAAATAATATAATAACTTGTCAGCGATTTAATATTTTTGCAATCATTTATATAAAATGAGCTTTAAACTAAGGATATTTTAAAATTCAAATAATGGCAGCTACTTTAAGGTAGCAGAAATAATAAACAAGATTACTGAAATCATAGGTACTATAAATAATGACTTGGCGACTAATATTAGCAGAAGGATAACAAACTTTATATTAGTGGCAACTACAGGTCTCCGTCTAAAAAAGCATTTTGAGCTTTGATTTGCTGGCAGCTTAAATATTAAAATGGGTACTATATAAAAGTAATGGGGAGTTATTTTTTTAGTTTTCGAAACCATAATTTAATGAAAACGGCGATAAGCGTTTTTTAGGTAAAAATGTTTTGCCCATACAAAACACGCTTATTTTAGTCCGAATCTAGCTAAAACACGCTACGCTAAAATAAGCATTGCATTATCATAAGACTTGCCTCAGAACCGAAGCTGTCAACCCCGATTCCACGTGGTCTTGTCTGCCCTACCCCTAGAGTGTATATAAATAATAAATAAATATTAATAATCGTAGATTGTTCAACAAGGGACTAAAACAAGCCATAATGACACGAGATGTTTTAGCCACCCGAGCTAAGCGAGCGTGGCTAATAGTTCGAGTGTCATTATGGTTGTTTAGTCTCGCGTTAAACACTCTACTTTTCACTTTGAATGCGAGGAAAATAAACGAATTTCAATATAAAATTACGATATTTGTTATAACAAAGTTTCTTACAATTACGTAGTAGGTACAGCCGTTAATCTAACCTCAGAAAAATTTAAAGGGCAATTTGTACAATTCTTTACATTTAAATGTATGGTTTTCCCCTGTAAACTAAGCTGGGTCAGCGTGGTTTGTAATTGAGAAGTATGTTCAATATTTTCACTCGAAGTCGAAGTAAAATTTGGAGAGAATGGAGAGTAGGTAAAGTAGAGACGTAGACCTTTTCTCAAAAAGGTTGCCGATGGTCATTTCATTAGGCTCATTCTCAACCCGCGATGTTGATGGGCGTGGGTCAAATGTTGGTTGTGATTTTTGCTTTGAGGATATTTTAATTCCTTCAATATAGTATAGCCTTCGATAGATACTGTGTTTATTTTGGATTGACTCCTCTATATAGCCTTCAGCTTTATTCTTCTTCATTGGAAGATGATGATTACATATTTTATCCGTAATTTATAAAGTGACACAGTTAATTGGTCTAATTGGTGATTACAATTCAAGCTTAATAGAAGTAATGGACATCTACTCATTTCATTCAAATTTCGAATAGAAAATGAAATGTTCCGTGGTTTTTTTTTTCTTTTTTTTGTAAAGTGACGCTTTTATTTAGCCAACAGATTCAAACTTGAAAACTATTTTATTTAAGACTAATATGGACTTATGGACCATGCATGATAAAATTACATTCGTATTCGTAATAATTAATCGTGTTTCATTAAATAAAATCTTGAATTTTTGAGCGGTTGTAATTTTGAGGTTATTTTCACGCACCAAAAAGTTTGTATACCAATCACTGAAAATGGCTATAAACCTCCATTCACAAACGTCGTGATTGGCTGTTTAGGGGTTTTTCAAAGTAAATTAAAACAATTTTACTTTTTTTGAGCAGTTGAAATTTTGAGGTTATTTTCACGCACCAGAGAGTTTGTATACCTATCACTGAAAATGGCTATAAACCTCCATTCACAAACGTCGTGATTGGCTGTTTAGGGGTTTTCCAAGTAAATTAAAACAATTTTACTTTAGTCCCTAGAGATTAATAAGGAGTTTTAGTCCCGATATGCAGAGACTAAAGTAACATTTTAAGAGCATGAGAAGTGAAAATAATAATAAATAAAAAGCCGGAGGCGCGGAGGGAGAGCAGCCCTCGCCCGCCGTGACAAAGCTCGGGAGCCGTGCGGAACGGAGTACGGGCGACCGTGCTTCGCCACGCAAGGGCGGAAGGGCTGCACTTCCCGCAGCGCCGGAGCTAAGGCAGAGTCTGACACAATATCCAAAAAAATATTGTCGGTTTTAGGAGTCCATATCTCGGTAATTCTTAAGTTTAGAAAAAAGTTGTCCATACAAAACACGTTTATTTTAACGTATTCTATACGATAGAATCATAAAAAATAGGTGTCAAGATGACATCACACCTGACGAAAAATTGAACAAAATCAGAGCCACTAAATAAAACTATAGACCAAAATTATTATTTATACATGCAATTTTCAACTTTGATTAAAGCTCTTAAATTGTCGCACAAAGTATTTTTTTGGAGTTTACTCCTTAAGAATCGATTTTCATATATAAGCCCGGGGTATGAAAAATATGGGGTATAAAATCGAACGTAATAGAAAAAGTGTGGTAAGGTAATCGTATGAAAGTGTAATATAATTAATTTAGAAACACCATTAAGTATCGGTTGGAAATTATTTATTGGAATAAAGTAAAATAACAAATATTATCATCAGCTATTATTATTCGGACCTTACAACATGGCAATACTAAATAGCTTTAATATTAAATTACGATTATTTATTATATCACTAGGTAAATTACATTTAAAAAGAATATTAAACAATCGATCATAGAAATACATCATACCTTTGACTTCTTCTGTTGGCTTGCTCTGACCGAACTGAACTGGAACTGGGCTGCCGCCCCTTTTTATGTCATGATCAAAACAAGTCTCGGAAGAGTCGGAAGTCAATATAGATTTACCTACCATTATTTAAATATAATCTCGACAAAATAGTTAATGGCTGTTAGAAAGACATATTATAATTGATAGCCACTTTTAAGGTTGTATCGGATAATATAACATTTATTAATTATTTATTTCAAATCTAAAGGGACTAGTCAAAAACAATATTGTAACAACTCAGTTCATTAATTAATAATGGCAACAATAATAAACTCTTTCATAAAAACAATTTAGCATTTTAAACATATATTATAAAGCTGCAATGTACTTTTAACATATTAAAGTAAATCAACTCATAATAGTACAATATAATAAAAAAATAGAACTACCTTCAATTGACATTCATTTATCTATTACGGCCATACTGACAAGTACTTCGCTCTCGAAGTATCTTAGTTAATTCGAAAAATAAAAATAAAAAAAAAAACACTGTTAATATGAGATTGTTCTATTCACAATGACGCGTAGGTAGTTCAACTGTAATTTGATATAAACGACGTAAAAAAGAATTGACAGTTGCATCGTTGTGAATTGAAAAATCCCTAAGTGATATGCCACGACCTTGTTACATATTTACATAAATAAACAAAATTACACATTACATTTACCAATCATCAGTGGAATCATACGACACCATTATGATCAAGTGCCTAGACATACTACCTCCGTACGCCCGCTGCCAGTGTGATAAGGTAGTACCAAGCAGTTAATCGACCAGCGGTACACACATACAAAATAAATACGTTTTCATTATGTTCAACAATCATTCTTACTAATAATAATCAATTCATGTTAGGGCATCCTCAACAGCTGCGTTTTCCTCGACTAGTTCGCCGGGCCAGTATCGCAACTTTTCTTTTGAAATAACAATATTTCGTAAATTACCCAGACCTCTAAGGGCATATCTATCATTCGGGAGTAAAGATGAAATTTCGTATGGTCCTTTGAACTTTGGTTTCAATTTGTCATTGCGTCTGTGTTCCTGATTAACGTAAACTAGGTCGCCTACTACAAATGTCATGTTATTGCGTCTGGTAGAGTCAAAGCGTTTTTTGAATTTTTCAGCGGTTTCAATTAAACGTTGTTTAGCTAATTCTCGATCAGCTTCAATATTAATTGGGGGTCCCAAAGAGTCACGGTCAAGTACATCATCCAGCCGGGCTTGTATAGATGGTATATTGGCATCAACTCCGATAAGTAAACGAAGTGGAGAGAAACCAGTAGATTTTTGAATAGTCGTATTTAATGACTGCTGAATTCTCCACAATTCGTTCGGCCAATCTGACGAATCTCTATTACACACCGTACTGAGCATATTGATTACTGTAAAAACGTAACGTTCTACTTGACCGTTGCTCCTTGGAGTGCCAGTAGCAATCAAATGGTGCTGTATATGTAATTCGCGAAACAGTGACTGAATTTGGTTGGAACTAAAATTGGTTCCTCGATCGGTAATTACTAAAGAGGGCGCTCCAAATAAAGTCACTGCTTCACGTATTATTGGCACTAGTTCGTCAGCACTCAATGTTTTTAAGGGTTTCAGCAAACAGAACTTTGTAAAAGCGTCAATTGTTAGCAATATATATCGGTATCCTTCATTTGATCTGGAAAAGGGGCCTGTACAATCTAGATGTATTGTATGAAAGGGAATGGCAGTTTTTTTTATAGGATGTAATAATCCTTGTTTTGGACCATGGTGTCCTTTTCTTTCTATGCAAACTAAACAGCGCAATATATACTTTTTTACAAAAGCTGCCATTCCCGGAAACCAGAAATGTTCACGAATTTTGTTTATTGTCTTCTCATAACCTACGTGGCAGTTTTCGTCGTGGAATAGCCGTAAAATGCTTAAACGATAGCCTTTTGGAATGTATAACTTAGGTGTGCCATTGGGCTGTACTTTATAGTGTAATAAATTATTACTTATTGTGTATTGGTTTTGATCTAATTCTCCTGTCCGTATCTTATCTATTAAAATTTGTGTTTCTCTGTCATTTTGCTGTGCTATCTCTAACCAAGATTCGGGATCATTAGTCACATTGACGGTACATTGTAGGGTGGGGGTATCTGCAGGATTTCGGCTTAAAAAATCAACATGGCTAATGTATTTTCCTTTTCGATAGACGATTTCAAATTGAAAATCCTGCAGGTACGTCCACCAACGGGCTACTCGGGGAGAAAGATCCTTTTTATTCATCGTAGCTTTAATAGCGTTACAATCGGTTATAAGTTTAAAGTTAATTCCGAGAAGGTAAACACGAAAATGTTTCATAGCATTAAAAATGGCCAGTGTTTCTAAATCGTATGAACTATACTTTGATTCAGCCGGTGAAGTTCTTTTGCTAAAGTAACCTATAACTTTGGATTGTCCGTCAATTTTTTGTATCAAAATGGCGCCATACCCTAAAGAACTAGCGTCAGTATGTAATTCTGTGTCGAGATCAGGATCAAATATGGAAAGAGGAGGGGTAGAAGTGAGTTGATCAATGACGTATTTTCTTGCAGTATCCTGCTCTTCTCCCCATTCCCATTTTTGATTCTGTTTTGTTAGCATGGTAATACAAGCAGTACGGGTGGCAAAATTTGGAATGAATTTTCGAAAATAGCTTGCAAGGCCCATGAATTGGCGTACTTGCTTAACGGTTCGTGGTATTGGTGAATTTACCAATGCTGATACCTTATTTTCGCTTGGCCGCACCCCTTCGTGTGATATTTGGCGGCCCAAATATTCAATGGTGTTAACAAAGAATTTACATTTTTTAAGATTGACTGTAAAACCAGCAGAGTTTAAAGCCGACACAGTTTGTTCTAGGTACTGTAACCCTTGTTCAATCGTTGTAAATGGTATCAAAATGTCATCCATGTATACTAGTAGGAAATCTAAGTGTTTTACTGCTTTTGATATTGCTCTCTGAAACACGGATGGACCATTACAAATTCCAAAAGGCATTTTCAAAAATTCGTAGTGTCCATCCGGTGTTACAAACGCAGTGTATTTAATTGAATCTGGTGAAAGCCATTCTTCATATCAAGTGAAATATAATATTTAGCTTTTCCCAATCGGTCTATTTGATCCTCGATGAGAGGGAGAGGGTATCTATCCTTTTCGACAATTTTATTTAAAGATCTGTAGTCAACGCATAACCTATCATTTCCATCTTTTTTTTTGACAAGGAGGACTGGACTTGCAAAAGGAGAGTCGCTTTCTTGTATGATCTTATTATTCAAAAGAGTTTGTACGATTTCTTTTACCTTCTCTCTCTCATGCGGGGATAGACGATATGGCCGATAATGAACACAACTGTTATTTTTTAATTGTAATTTCAAATCACCTGTTTTAACAGAACCAACTTTTGACAAAACATCTGGGTACTTTTGAAAAATACTCTTAATTTGATCTTGTAAATTACTGTCCAAATTGTCCAGATTTGACATTAATTCATTCATTAATTCATCATCATTTTTGACTGTACAATTAACATTAACATTCATGGCTGAGTACTGCTTACGTACTAGCCTACTACCGTCGATATCCGTTACGATTTCAATATCAGAGTGTTGAATAGCATTTCTTCCAATTAAAAGATCATAATCAAAATATTGGTTTTTTACAACAAACACATCGATTTCAAGACATATGTCATCAAACCTGACGGGTAAGGTGGTAATGCCTAGCGTTTCCAAAACACCGCTACCTATGCCATTCACATATGTTAAGCAAGGTACAATATTACACTGAAGACGTTTAGCAATGGATTCTTTCATCATGCTGCAATTAGCTCCAGTATCAATTAGACAATCAATAATTATATCGTGAATTGAAACTCGGGTGAGCTTCAATTCAGTTTTTCTAAAAAATTTACTTCGTTACTGGTAGATGGCTTATCTGAACTAGCAGCGGTAGCACGTGCTTTATGGAAACATACGGCCTCGGTGTGACCGTTTTTTTTACAGTATGTACAAAATCTGTCGAGTACCTTGTTGACAGGAATCGTTGGCTTACTCGTGAGGTCAACCTGCCGGAGGTTTGTATTCCTAAGACACTGCCTACTGACGTGCCCTAATTTACCACACGAAAAACATCTTTTTTCAGTAATATCAGAATAATTATCTAATTTTACACGTTTGGGTCTAATGGGGCCTGTGGGGCTCTCAGAAACGTGTTGCTCGAGAGGTCGTTTTTTGGGTTTCATGTAGGACGTAAAAAGCGATATTAATTCAGACGACGTTTTTACATTGCTATTGAGTGATGCCATTCTAACATTTACATCGCTAATACTGCCACAAACAAGCTCGATCAGTTGATTTTCAGTAAATGCTATCTTAGTATTGCGTAACAGTCTAATCTTTTCCCTCGCGTATTCACAATAAGACTCTGCCGAGTCTGATGTAAAAGAAACTGCCTTTGAAAGCTTCTCAGAGAGATTTCTTTTTTCTGGGTATAAGTCGGTCAAGTCATTACGGAAATTTTCCCAGGATCACCCATTAGTCGGGTTCCAAGACTCGAACCATAATAAAGCGGAGCCCTTCAGGGCCTTACCGGCTTTAGCAACGGATCCAATACTGCTCCATCCGAATTCCTTGGAAAGCGCCTCAATGTTGTCGCACCAGCTTCCGGCACCGTTGTCGCTCGTCGCGGGGTTGAAAACAGGCAGGGCCACGTCGTCATCTGGTCGGCGCTGTCCTGACACAGCATCACGTATCGCCTTAAGGAGGCCCTCCAGACTAGCAGTTTCCATGCTGAAACTTGTACAATGATATATTAGGAAAGGCCTGGTTTATCCCTACTTCTGATAATAGAAAAAGTGTGGTAAGGTAATCGTATGAAAGTGTAATATAATTAATTTAGAAACACCATTAAGTATCGGTTGGAAATTATTTATTGGAATAAAGTAAAATAACAAATATTATCATCAGCTATTATTATTCGGACCTTACAACATGGCAATACTAAATAGCTTTAATATTAAATTACGATTATTTATTATATCACTAGGTAAATTACATTTAAAAAGAATATTAAACAATCGATCATAGAAATACATCATACCTTTGACTTCTTCTGTTGGCTTGCTCTGACCGAACTGAACTGGAACTGGGCTGCCGCCCCTTTTTATGTCACGATCAAAACAAGTCTCGGAAGAGTCGGAAGTCAATATAGATTTACCTACCATTATTTAAATATAATCTCGACAAAATAGTTAATGGCTGTTAGAAAGACATATTATAATTGATAGCCACTTTTAAGGTTGTATCGGATAATATAACATTTATTAATTCTTTATTTCAAATCTAAAGGGACTAGTCAAAAACAATATTGTAACAACTCAGTTCATTAATTAATAATGGCAACAATAATAAACTCTTTCATAAAAACAATTTAGCATTTTAAACATATATTATAAAGCTGCAATGTACTTTTAACATATTAAAGTAAATCAACTCATAATAGTACAATATAATAAAAAAATAGAACTACCTTCAATTGACATTCATTTATCTATTAAACGTATCTGCCGTGCTAATTTAAAAAGTCGTATCTCAGTATACGATCGGAGTAAAAATACGACTTCTTAATTTAGCAGGTTATGCGTTACGCGTTATAGGCTAAGATCCCGATATAAAATGACCTTCACCGAGATGTTTATTTTATGAAATGTATTTTATAATCAATTTAATATGTCAATAAATATATTGCATATGGGTTGCCTAACAAATTTTAGTCCAGGGTATGTTTAATTAATAATAAAAAAATGTTTTAAACATTTCACCGGTTTGATTAATATTAGATAAATTCTATACCAATCGAAAGTATGAAGCCCATAGAATATGCAAACGTTAGGTTACCTATTCTTTTCCCGTCACAACTATCGGGTAGCCAGGTATAAACAGGTAAATCTATACCTACTAGCATTTTGCAACGGTCTGATTATTGAATTGAAACTGAATAAAATTAAAGATTATTTAATTATGAATTTATCTAATAATCAAATCGGTGAAATGTTAAAAAAATATATATTTTTATTTTTTACTAAACATACCCTGGACTAAAAATTGTTAGGCAACCCATATGCAATATATTTATTGACATATTAAACTAAATATAAAATACATTCATCAAATAAACATCTCGGTGAAGGTCGTTTTATATCGGGATCTTAGTCTATAACGCTTAACGCATAACCTGCTAAATTAAGAAGTCGTATTTTTACCCCGATCGTATACTGAGATACGACTTTTTAAACTACCATTATGTTCACATAAACAAACTATAAAATTGTCAATGTCAACTTCATGTCGAGTGTCAACAAAATTTTATAAATAAAATAAAATTTAATAAAATCTACGCTTAACGGGTAAAATGTGCTGCTTTTGAAACAATAGCGCCCGTCACACAATCGGCTAAAAGATACGTGTTCGTTTCAGCTCCCAAACAAACCTAACGAATTTTTGTGATATCCAAGATTACAACTTTTATAACGTGCAATGCAATGACCGTGTTTTCTTGGTGTTTAAGCCGTGCTTGTATGGTGCTAAGATCGAAGAAGACGTCTTGCTGTAGAGAGAGAGACCGCTTTAATTGTGACTCAGCTTTAAGCTTAGAAATAGAGAAGGCGTGAATACTTTTCCATCACCACTGCTTTTTCCTGCATTCAGCCGCAGAATGGTTTTGATTTCGTGAAACTTTCCAGGATAAATACATACATAAATCAAGGATCCAACACAACCGAGCCATTCATTTTCTAGACGGGAGTCTTGCCGACCGACAAGAAGCTATGAAGTTTAAATCGAAATTGTTATGTTTTTGATGTTGGCTTTTAAATTGTATCTTTTTTTTATTATAATTGCTTGTATTTTTACTTTTATTTGTAAGTGTTAGTTATAAATATGAGTGATCCTTCTTCATCCTTGCGCTGTCCCCATTGTCCCAACTCAACTCGAACTTTTACCCCTCATGGACTTAAAGTGCATATAGGGCACATGCATAAACATTTTCCCCAAGTCATCCCCTCCAACCCTAGACTGTCGGTTTCACAGCAAGCTCATGGTAACAACCCCATTCATCTAGATTTTGGTGATCTAGCTACGTTAAAGCAGTCAGTACGTGTGTTACGGCATATCCCCAAAGGGGCGCGAAACTTGGCAGCGGCCAAATTGAGCGACCTCATTGATAAGTGTAAGTATCGACTCCAATGGCACTCTCGAATGGTTTAGTTTACTGTCTTTTGCCTATTCCGCACTCAAATCGCCTGAAGCGTCGGCCACGGGCAATTTAACCACGAAAGTTAAGAGAAATATTAACTCTGCTTCTTTTGATATCAGTGGGAACATCGGTGCAGAGACCATGCCTTTGAGATCACACTCCATACTGAAGACAATTGAGCGTAAAGTACATGAAGGGGATCTCAGGTGCAGTGCGAGTGCTTATGTCGGATGAGGGCGTGGCGCCGTCGAGCCCTGAGACTTTAGCTACGCTGCAGTCGAAGCATCCAGCCCCGTCCCGGCCGCTGGTACTTCCACCGGAACCTGACATATCTATTTCTGCCTTAACTGTTAAGCCGGAGGAAGTGGTGCAGGCACTCAGCTCTTTCAACAATAGTTCGGCCGCCGGTTTGGATGGTATCCGCCCTGTTCATCTTAACGAGCTTACGTCTGCATCTGCGGGAGACGCCGATTTTCGGCTCCTGGAACATCTGGCCAAGCTTTGTAATTTTTTGCTCAGTGGTCAATTAAACCCTGAAGTTTGCTCCTATATTTATGGTGCTTCCTTATGTGCGCTGTCAAAAAAAGACGGTGGTATAAGACCCATTGCCATAGGCAGCGCTTTCCGCCGCTTAACGGCAAAGCTAGGATGCCGTGCAGTGAGAGAAGAAATGGCAGCTTATCTGCAACCTTGCCAATTAGGGTTTGGCACAAGATTGGGCTGCGAGGCTGCAATTCACGCTACGCGGGCTTTTTCGGTAGATAGCAAAAACTTAGAATCCGTTTTAATACGTCGTATAGTTAAGTTCATATCATTGTAATAGTTAAGTACTTATGCTTTCTGAAAAAATGACTGACTGTTGAGTTTCTTTCGGCGTTTCTTCTCAACAGTGGTCTCCTCTTGTGAAATGCCGGTAGACTCAGACATGTAAAAGTGCCCTTGTGGCCTACTTGCAGAATAAAGTTCATTATTTCATTATTATTATTATTAATTAAAATTGATTTAAAAAACGCGTTTAACTCAGTGGAGCGTGATGTTTTACTGTCCGAAGTGAAGGATAAAGTGCCATCACTCTACCCCTTCATTTTCCAAGTATATTCTTCCGCTTCTAATCTTTTCTACAATGGTCCTCTTGTTCTTTCCCAAGTTGGTGCACAGCAGGGGGATCCGCTAGGCCCTTTAGTTTTCTGTCTGGCCATACAAAAGGTAATTTCAGAGGTTAAATCCCCATTGAATATCTGGTACCTAGATGACGGTACCCTAGGTGGTAAACCTGAAGAAGTGGAACAAGACTTGCTCATGCTCCTGCCTCGTTTAAAAGCTCTGGGTTTAGATATTAATTTCAGCAAATGCGAATTTTTCCCCTGCAGTACCAACTCACACGATTCTTTCCCCTTATTCAGTGCTCTGCTCCCCGGACTGAAAGTGTTGTCGGCGAGATCTTTCAACCTCTTGGGGTCCCCAATATTCCCAGAAGCCATTCCTGAAGCCTTCGAGGAGAGAAAGCTGCTTCTGCTGATGGCTGCGCAGAGGTTGAATGAACTTTCGGCTCACGTAGCCCTCGTTATGTTGCGAGTTTGCTTTGCCGTGCCTAAGCTGACATATTTCTTGTGCACCGTGCCAGCCTGGCTGCACCCTGTCCAGACAGACTCCTTTGACTTCGTGTTGAAGGAGAGTTTGGAAAAGGTGCTGAACGTCTCCCTTAACCAAGGTCAATGGGACCAGGTTTCTCTGCCGATTCGAACTCGTGGTTTGGGCGTGCGTCGCGCGCGAGATGTGAGCCTCCCGGCATTCCTGGCTTCGGCGTGTGGGGTGGTGGACCTTGTCACTCAAATTTTATCTTTTGATGGTGACAAGGCTATCATTCCTTACGCCTCCGATGCTTTGACGGCCTGGACGGCTCTTAATCCCGGCGTAGCCATACCCGTAGAATTGTTCCGTCAGCGTCTATGGGTTTATTTATATGAGAGTGCGCGCACCACGATTTTCATAAACCCATAAGTAAGCTTATTTCTGCGACAAAATTATCGCGCGACTAAAAAAAATCGTGGTGCGCGCCTGGCCTGAAGAGTAAACTCCAGTCGTGCGTCGGAGCTGACACACACACTTTTTTTTATGACCTTGATTTATTTTATATGTAATCTCCATTGAACAATTAGAGTAGGCCATTTTCAACTTTTTATCCGCTGTCATGTTTCCGCTTAATTATTAATTCAGTCGCCAAAACAATAACTCGATGCTAGTTTATATTGAAACAAAGCCGAAAATTGATTACTTAGCTGCTACTTTTTCTTTAATAGTCTCCGCAATTAGTAGCCAACTTATTATTTTTGCTATCCCCTTTAATTTTTTATAAATCCCTAAATCTGATTAATTTGTCGCCGCGTTAAATACATGCCATATAAAACTGCTACATTTCTGCAGTGCAAAGGGCTTTTTCACAAGGGTGCGAACTTATAGACAAATGGAGGTACATTCATATTGCCTACATGGCACCCATATTCTTTGCATCTATTGAAATATATTTTCGACTTGGCGATAGATAACAAGCATTTATAATTATTTCATACACTCCGTTTCCATGATTAAGGGCATTATTTCGCGTAATTACAGAAAACATTGAAAAGAATATGAAACAAACGATCGTCTTGATAATAATATCCCACCAAAAACATTTCATGTAAAAATGACGGCCAAGACTCACATTCTCATAACGCTTTCGCTGTAAAAAAGTTATCAGATCCCAGGAAAAGCCAAGCCCCTAAGCCCCGACTTTACTAACCCCACCTTTGTTTCAAAAGTATGGCTTGGCCGTTTCATAGAGTACCGTAAATAAGTCCAACGGACCGTCTGGCCCATATGGTATCAAGAAACTAAGTTTATGTCTTTGATAATATTATACTTATAAACTTAATTCCTTACGATATAGGCCGGACAGTCCGCTAGACTTATTTACGGTAGTCTATGAAACGGCCAAGCCATACTTTTGAAACAAAGGTGGGGTTAGTAAAGTCGGGGCTTAGGGGCTTGGCTTTTCCTGGGATCTGATAACTTTTTTACAGCGAAAGCGTTATGAGAATGTGAGTCTTGGCCGTCATTTTTACATGAAATGTTTTTGGTGGGATCTCATTTCTTTTTGTAAGGTGCTTTAGTTTTTTTAATTTTTTTGGGCTGTAGGGTTTCTTGAGCGTCAACTGAAGTAGACAATTGTTTATTTAAGAAATACTTAAGTTTAGCCCCATATATATATACACTTTTATCCCCTATTATGGGAAACCCATACAAACTTCCATCCCCTTATTTAAAGGGTGGGGGGTGATTTTTTTAAAAGTCCTACAATATGTATTTGATTTATAACAATGAGTCCCTATAGGTTTCAATTTTCAGACCTCTAGTATCAAAATTTGCGGAAGTTTCATACAAACTTCCATCCCCTAGTTTAAGGGGTTGGGGGATAAAAGTTCCAAGTTTTAGAATTATTTTGTTGTTTGTGTACTAATACTAGCTTACATACCAAATTTCAGCTTTCTAGGTCATCGGGAAGTACCCCAGAGGTTTTGATACGTCAGTGAGTGAGTGGCAAAATCGGCGTATTTTAGGTACCTATAAAACCTAAAGTATAAAAGCTAGATCAATTAAATTTTGTACATTTTATATGTTTGCTAACTGCATCTTAACCTGAGAATTTGGGCGCTCTAGTGTTAACTGGGACGAAACTATGAGGGTTTGAATATGAGACGAAACGGTTCGAGAAAAGGTAGGTAGTGCCCCCTTCTTTTTTGTTCGTCTTGGCGGGGGCACTACCGTGCCCCCAGATTATAATCGCTAAGGCAGGAGTGGTATTCACTGACGTATATACAAATATATAAAAATAGGACTTTCAAATAGTTTCCGTTAGAAGTTTAGAATGACATAAATTTCAGTAAAGTGGTCCTGAAATATATTATGATGTCTGCTCCAAAGTTTCTCGGCGAAGTTTCGCCTCGTCTGTTCGGGACACCGCTGTCACAACTCGGAAAGATGCTTCAATAGGCTCTTTTCAAGTTTTACTGCTCCCGCCATGTTGAATTTTGTGGATATGACGTGCCAACCCTAATGAGGTTTCAGGGTTGTGCCCATGTAAAAGTATGATTACTTGATAGGTGAATGTTTGGAAACAAATACGCCACAATGAATCATTATATACCTAGTAAGAATTTACAGAAACTGCCTTGAAACAAATAATATGAATATATTCTAAAAATATTAGATAACTCACCAGAAGACGGTTCTTGGCATAACAGAAAAATGAATAAAAGCACTTTAAATCAATTTAATACTAAGATGCATTTCTATTCAAAAGTGCACATCAACAAGAGCAGCCTTCAATAGACTCTTTATCTTCGAAAGATTGGATATTGTGAATATTAGGTGTCAACCCTAATGTGTCTGGGCATGATTAATAGGCGATGTTCGAAAACTACATCATAAGCTTTTAAGCATACATTGTTTTGGGTTGACGGAAATGGTGTTAAGGTGAGTTTCGTTGTTACAATCGGTGGGCATCTGTGGGCTATCGGTAAGGGACTAACCTTTCATTGCTTTGAGTTAAGAAAAAGGATTAATTTATTAAAGCACTAACGACTGCTAGCAAAGACTTAGATAGAAAAGAAATTGAATTTACCCCGCCTGAACCATTAAATGTTTAAATTTTTCTCTTAAGCCGTTCGGAGAGACTGTTAGCGCGGAGTGTTCGATTGGCCGCCGCCATGACGGATCGTAGCTCCTGATGATGAATCGCACTCCGATTTGAAACATGTCGAGCGATATTCGACTTCTAAGACGTGAGTAAGCCCGTTTTGTATGTATTTTAATATGTCTGTGACTCACGGGAGTTGTCTGTAATATAAAAACGGTGAAAGGGTTGACATGGATAAACGTTTCACAGTACCGTGCCGTGGTGATGTGGCCAATGGCCAGGCCCTAATGGGTGAATCAACTTTTTCTTGTTATTATTTTGTCCCATCACCCAGCAGACAATAGTGATTAAACTTCATCAAAAAGTGTTGACAATTTATATAACTGATAATGCCAGGCGATATAGTCTGCATAAGAATGGGCTTAGATTTGTTGGAATTTCGAACATTTTGGTAAATATAACCGCCAATAATCGTAATTTTAAAGAGTGAGCCAGGGGACATCACCATGACAACGAGCAACAGAAGAAAGTTGATTGACCCTAAAGGACTACTGCACCACAATAATCTCCGGCAACCGATAGAAATGCATCAGCGACACATTGCGGCGACACCGATCAGGGCCGGGCTGCTTGCAAATTTGGCAGCTGCTATCCAAACCGGATTACGTCGCACTACAAGCGCGCGGTAATCTAATTCATGTGCCAGATGCATAGGTACCTATATAATATATGGAGTGGTACTGGCAAATAAACGAACTATATAATATCCGACACGAGCCAAATAAATCCAAATTTAAAAAGAACGTAAAAATGCATCTATTGAGTGATAAAGTTGTCTATTCAAAGTGTCACTCAAGTGTTCAGCAATAACCTTTGTTGAAATTATTATATAGAGAAAAAAACATTCGAATAAAGTGGTAAAACCACTTAAAAACCTAAAACCTACACTAACCTAACTCTAGCCAAGGTCGGTCATTGGCGGAAATGATCCCAAGATGCTGGCGGCGTTTAATAAATAATAATAAAATAATTATAATGAAATAATGAACTTTATTCTGCAAGTTTTGGAGTAGTAGGGCCTCGTGCAGGGTCCGTCCGGATTGTTACTACCGTCTTGCCTGCTAACCCACCGCCAAACAGCAATGTTCGCATTGTTGTGTTCCGGTGTGGTGGTAAGATAGCCGGTGAAATTACTAGCATAGAGGCATTCTATCTTCGTCCTCCAGGTAGGCAAGCACTTGTGACTCCTCTGGTGTTGCAGGTGTTTATGGGCGACGGAAATCGCTTTCCATCAGGCGATACGTTTGCTCGTTTGCCCCCTAAGACATAAAAAAAAAACAAAAAAAAAAAAGTAGGCCACAAGGGCACTTTTTACATGTCTGAGTCTACCGGCATTTCACAAGAGGAGACCACTGTTGAGAAGAAACGCCGAAAGAAACTCAACAGTCAGTCATTTTTTCAGAAAGCATAAGTACTTAACTATTACAATGATATGAACTATACGAAGTTCTACAAGAAAACATATTAAAAGTGTATTTTAAGATATAAGTGAGGAAAAGTGTAAGAATAAAATAGAAACTACAAGAAAGCCTGTTTCTCCGCTGCACAGCAATACTGAGCCTTTGTCCGAGAAACGCGCCAGCTCTAGGATCACAGGTAGTTCGTATTAGTTTTTTTTTATGGAATCAAACAAACTGTGAGCGGCTGGGCTTTATATAGAGACTCACACCTGCAGACAAACAGTACAAACAGTTTTGCAGGGAATTGTATATATTTAAGTTTTATACTTTAATAAATAAAAAATAAATAAAATATTGTAATTGATCAAGCGAGCACAGCTTCTTTGCTTCAGCTTCACCGAAACAATTCAATTCTTATAAAATTTTGTTACTAGGTTCGATGAGCACATAGATCTATTTGTCTATATTTTTCGAAACGGCGGAGTTATGGGGTTTGAAAAAAAAAATACAAATTTCAGCGCCTGACTATGCGAGCAGAGCTGTTATCTGGGAGTACTGCGTTCTATATCCAAACCTTGACCCAGCCGCCTATTAAAGGACTCCTTGACAATCATATCGCCGTTTACCCGTGCGAGTTCTGTGGAAATAAAATCATGGGTAAATCAAAAGAGAAGGAGCGCCTTTGCGTATAGCTTATAGTTTCTCAAATTGTTTCAAGCCCTAGAAAAAAATATTATTCAGGCTAATCACTCATTGCTCATTTTAATGTCACAGTGATCCAATATTTGTTACATACTCTTAAGATTGTCAGATTATGATTATGATTAAAATTCGTTGTAAATAATTTTAGTTTATGACTGATAGTCGTTAATAATTTTCAGATAAAACGTTTCAGAAGCTTGCCATAAACACATAGAAATGTATGTTAAAAAAATATCTCCATTCTGTGCAAAGAAAAACATACTATACATAAAGACGCAGAAAATGACCGGGCAGCAAAGTCGAGAGGGTCAGATCCCTCATTAACGCCCTGTCTAATGATGCACGCTGTTAACATTGCACTCATGTCTCGGGGCGACGCCAAGCAGACTCGCGCTGCAACACTGCTATCTAAATGACAAATAGTAAATGTAAACTTAAAATCTCTGTAACAATCACGAGGTAATTTCTAGCCCTTATGATGATTTTTGCTTGGGCTTTTGGTGTCAGTTCGCCAAATATAGATTTACTAGCATTAACCCGCGGCTTCGCCCGCGTTCCTATATAATATACATTATCCTACGGGAACGATGCTCTTTTTTTCAGGTTAAAAATTAAGCAATTTGTTAAAGTTAGGGTATTATCTGCTTATCCCTCATGCATATCCGTCTAGCCATTTTATTGTTGAAAAGCTTGAATGCATTTATTACGGCTGCAGGAAGTTTCCCGATGACTACTCCTGCAGACGCGCCGCGCCGCCCGCACTGGCCTTGACGACAATCGAGATGGCACCAAATACAAATTTAAACATCTATTAGGTTTAAGTTTAGGTCGTAACTCTCATATTCTTGCTCTTCTTTATAGTATACTTTCTTCTTCTTCTTCCGTCTCAAAATTTTATAATAGTTCGTTTACTTTTAAAGCTGTCTGTTTATAGAACTCCTTGCCTGTTAGCTTAAGGCGCGCTAAATCTCTTGTTTCTTTCAAAGCTCAACTGAAAGAACACTATCTATCCCTTTCATAATTCGTATTTTATTCAAATGGTCCTATTATATGTTGGCTGAATGTATTTATGTATTTATTTTTTATTATATTTATGTATTTATTTGTTTTTTATGCACCGCTTAATAACAAAATCTTATTTTTTCAAGTTCTCCACTACCCAAATATTGTCTGGAAGAGATCGCTCTTTAGCGATAAGACCGCCTGTTGTTTACGTCTAATTGTAATGTCTTGCATTGTATTTCTCCTGTATATTTTATGAGGTGTGCAATAAAGAGTACTTGTAGGTTTACTCATTTATTGTTAGAAATACTCCTGTGAAGTTTCGAATATAAATAGTCTAATCTTGTTTCCCCATACAAACTTTGGGTCTCTCTATTTCACTCCCTTTAAAAAAATTGTTTATTAGTGCGCCCCTAGACCTTATAAGGAACCTACGTTCCAAATTTAGACTCTTCAGAATCAGCGGTTTTGGGCTGTGCGTTTAAAAACGACACCCATATTTTTAGACATTATTGAGACATTTCTACCCCATCGCGCCCTAACATGAGAGATGGTATTACACGTCCACCACGTTGAATTTTAAAACCATTCTTTTTTTAGTAATCAGCGGTCTGATAATCCATAGAAACCAACTCTTCCCTCTTCCCTCTTCCCTCTTCCCTCTTCCCTCTTCCCTCTTCCCTCTTCCCTCTTCCCTCTTCCCTCTTCCCTCTTCCCTCTTCCCTCTTCCCTCTTCCCTCTTCCCTCTTCCCTCTTCCCTCTTCCCTCTTCCCTCTTCCCTCTTCCCTCTTCCCTCTTCCCTCTTCCCTCTTCCCTCTTCCCTCTTCCCTCTTCCCTCTTCCCTCTTCCCTCTTCCCTCTTCCCTCTTCCCTCTTCCCTCTTCCCTCTTCCCTCTTCCCTCTTCCCTCTTCCCTCTTCCCTCTTCCCTCTTCCCTCTTCCCTCTTCCCTCTTCCCTCTTCCCTCTTCCCTCTTCCCTCTTCCCTCTTCCCTCTTCCCTCTTCCCTCTTCCCTCTTCCCTCTTCCCTCTTCCCTCTTCCCTCTTCCCTCTTCCCTCTTCCCTCTTCCCTCTTCCCTCTTCCCTCTTCCCTCTTCCCTCTTCCCTCTTCCCTCTTCCCTCTTCCCTCTTCCCTCTTCCCTCTTCCCTCTTCCCTCTTCCCTCTTCCCTCTTCCCTCTTCCCTCTTCCCTCTTCCCTCTTCCCTCTTCCCTCTTCCCTCTTCCCTCTTCCCTCTTCCCTCTTCCCTCTTCCCTCTTCCCTCTTCCCTCTTCCCTCTTCCCTCTTCCCTCTTCCCTCTTCCCTCTTCCCTCTTCCCTCTTCCCTCTTCCCTCTTCCCTCTTCCCTCTTCCCTCTTCCCTCTTCCCTCTTCCCTCTTCCCTCTTCCCTCTTCCCTCTTCCCTCTTCCCTCTTCCCTCTTCCCTCTTCCCTCTTCCCTCTTCCCTCTTCCCTCTTCCCTCTTCCCTCTTCCCTCTTCCCTCTTCCCTCTTCCCTCTTCCCTCTTCCCTCTTCCCTCTTCCCTCTTCCCTCTTCCCTCTTCCCTCTTCCCTCTTCCCTCTTCCCTCTTCCCTCTTCCCTCTTCCCTCTTCCCTCTTCCCTCTTCCCTCTTCCCTCTTCCCTCTTCCCTCTTCCCTCTTCCCTCTTCCCTCTTCCCTCTTCCCTCTTCCCTCTTCCCTCTTCCCTCTTCCCTCTTCCCTCTTCCCTCTTCCCTCTTCCCTCTTCCCTCTTCCCTCTTCCCTCTTCCCTCTTCCCTCTTCCCTCTTCCCTCTTCCCTCTTCCCTCTTCCCTCTTCCCTCTTCCCTCTTCCCTCTTCCCTCTTCCCTCTTCCCTCTTCCCTCTTCCCTCTTCCCTCTTCCCTCTTCCCTCTTCCCTCTTCCCTCTTCCCTCTTCCCTCTTCCCTCTTCCCTCTTCCCTCTTCCCTCTTCCCTCTTCCCTCTTGCCTCTTCCCTCTTCCCTCTTCCCTCTTCCCTCTTCCCTCTTCCCTCTTCCCTCTTCCCTCTTCCCTCTTCCCTCTTCCCTCTTCCCTCTTCCCTCTTCCCTCTTCCCTCTTCCCTCTTCCCTCTTCCCTCTTCCCTCTTCCCTCTTCCCTCTTCCCTCTTCCCTCTTCCCTCTTCCCCCTTCCCTCTTCCCTCTTCCCCCTTCCCCACTACTCATGTGAAGTTTCGAATAAAATAGTCTAACTAATCTTGTTTCCCCATACAAACTTTGTACCCACATTTCTCCCCTATAAGGGGTGGATTTTGAAAAATTATCTCTTAGTGCACCCCGACACCTTATAAGGAACCTAGGTGCCAAATTTGGACTCTCTAGAACCAGCGGTTTACTATTTAGACATTTCAACCCCATTTCACCTCAACAGGGGAGATGGTAATTCACGTCCGCCACGTAGAATTTTAAAATCGTTGCGGTTTTCGT
This sequence comes from Apotomis capreana, assembly GCA_947623375.1. Lineage (NCBI taxonomy): Eukaryota > Metazoa > Arthropoda > Insecta > Lepidoptera > Tortricidae > Apotomis > Apotomis capreana. The sequence goes on along the minus strand of OX392508.1, from coordinate 5,474,246 downwards.
AATCAGCGACCCGATAAACCATAAAACAATACCAATGTTGATTTTCAGACTTTGTCACCACATTTCTCCCTTTTAGGAGTTGAATTCTCAAAAAACCGAAAACACTTGTTTTCTCATTAATTGTAAGAAATACTCCTGTGAAGTTTCGAATAAAATAGTCTAACTAATCTTGTTTCCCCATACAAACTTTGTACCCACATTTCTCCCCTTTAAGGGGTGAATTTTGAAAAATTCTCTCTTAGTGCACCCCTACACCTTATAAGGAACCTACGTGCCAAATTTGGACTCTCTAGAACCATTGGTTTAGTATTTAAACATTTCAACCCCATTTCACCCCAACAGGATAGATGATAATTCACGTCCGCCACGTTGGATTTTAAAATCGTTGCGGTTTTCATAATCAGCGACCCGATAAACCATAAAAACAATACCCATGTTGATTTTCAGACTTTGTCACCACATTTCTCCCTTTTAGGGGTAGAATTTCCAAAAAACCTGAAACACGTGTTTACTCCTTTATTGTTAGAAATACTCCTGTGAAGTTTCGAATAAAATAGTCTAATATTGTTTCACCATACAAACTTTGGACCCCCATTTTACCCCTTTAGGGGGTTAATTTTGAAAACTCCTTTCTTAGTGCACCCTTACACCTTATAAGGAACCTACGTGCCAAATTTGGACTCTCTAGAACCATTGGTTTAGTATTTAAACATTTCAACCCCATTTCACCCCAACAGGATAGATGATAATTCACGTCCGCCACGTTGGATTTTAAAATCGTTGCGGTTTTCGTAATCAGCGACCCGATAAACCATAAAAACAATACCCATGTTGATTTTCAGACTTTGTCACCACATTTCTCCCTTTTAGGGGTTGAATTTTCAAAAAACCTGAAACACGTGTTTACTCATTTATTGTTAGAAATACTCCTGTGAAGTTTCAAGTAAAATAGTCTAACTAATCTTGTTTCCCCAAACAAACTTTGGACCCCCATTTCACCCCTTTAGGGGGTGAATTTTAAAAAATCCTTTCTTAGTGCACCCCTACACCTTATAAGGAGCCTACGTGCCAAATTTGGACTCTCTAGAACCAGCGGTTTGGGCTGTGCGTTGATATGTCAGTCAGTCAGTCAGTTTCTTCTTTTATATATTTAGATATACTTTTAAAGCTATATTTTGGGGCAAATAAAATTCTAACGACAAAAATATAATATATATATATTTCAAAAGTCCAAGGAATGGGAGAAGATCGTGCGGCCAAGAAAGTACTTTGAACGTCCTAATCCTAATGGACGACGACCAATCGGGCGACCGAGGTATCGGCGACTGGATCGACAAAGTCCGGAGAGACGTATACCAGCTTCAGCCCTTCAGGGAGCCGACTTTATAATCGGCAACAAGCTGCGCAAGATAGAGTAGGATAACTTGGTGTCGGAGGCAAAGATCCACTTCGGGTCGCTGAGTCAGCGTAGTAAGTATAGCTATGCGAAAAAAGAGCTTGTGTTATCTTACTTCGGTCGCGGTCCATTGTAACGAATTATGTTAATTTAAGCGACGCAGCTTTATTTCTCTATTACAACTTATCGGTATTAGTTCGCATAGGCCGATTTTACGACGTCTTTAAATGTTTATCAAGCGGACAATGCGACCATCATACGGATCGGTATATGATTTTCTTTAATCCCTGGTAAACAATGGAGCTGCCACCAATATCCTACAGGGTTGTTACTAGTTAAAGGAAATAAGAAATAAATAAGCAAAGAACAAACCGAGTAAAGAATATCAAGAGAACTGAAAAACAGCGGCTGTTAGCGGAGTTGAGGAGGCCAAGCTCCTCATTAGTGTTTTCTAATGATGCAACTGAGCGCTTATTTTTGTTGCACTAAAAAGCTTAGTGTGTCGCCAAGAACCCTGTTTGTGTTGCCGGACTTTTGTGTTCAATGGGCCTACATTGATACAGTGGATCGTCTGAATCAAGTCTTGGTTGGGATAGTCAGAACTCAACGAAAACTGTTTTTAAGGTATGTGAAACGTACCCTATTATGTAACAACTAGCTGTTGCCCGCGACTTCGTCCGCGTGGAACCTTTATCTTGAAAATTTTACATCTTTATTATTTTCAGATCTAAGTAATGTTGAAATTGCTAAACGTGCTTTTTTGCAATTGTTAACGAAATAGTAACGAACCCTTCGTACGCGCTTCCGACTCGCTCTTGGCCTTTTTTTACTTTTTTTTCGGCTAATTTGCTCTAATTACGTGGTATCATTATAAAATCAGGTACATCTACGAACAAATAGCTTTACTAAATTCGATGAGTTAAAGAACGACGTTTATAAATTCTTTGATTCGAATAATAATGCCTTTACACACCTTCAGGGCTGAATTTTCAAAAACGCGGCAATGAGTTTTCTTATCTTTTAATAAAATACCTTTTTACAAAGTTTCTAATTCCTAACTTAATACAACTTATACCCAATACAACCTTTCATCCTCTTTTTAACCTCCTTAGGGGTAGAATTTTTGCCTTGTATTCTAATTATATGCGTTTGTACAAAGTTTCAAAATCACGCAATCAAAAAAATTTTTGATCTTCATACAAATTTTCAACCCCTTTTTCACCACCTTCGGGGCTGAATTTTCAAAAACGCTGAAATGGTTTTTCTTGTATTTTAATAATATGCTTTTATATAAAGTTTCGAGTCCCGCACTCAAAAAAATTTTTGATCTTCATACAAACTTTCAACCCCTTTTTAACCCCCTTAGAGGTAGAATTTTCAAAAACGCTGAAATAAGTTTTCTTGTATGCTAATAAAATGCCTTTATACAAAGTTTAAAATCCCATAATAAAAAAAAATATTTTGATCTCCATACAAATTTTCAACCCCTTTTTCACCACCTTCGGGGCTGAATTTTCAAAAACGCTGAGATTTTTTCCTTGTTGTTTTATAAAATGCTTTATATAAAGTTTCAAGTCTCACACTAATAAAAATTTTTGATCGTCATACATACTTTCAACCCCTTTTTAACCCTTTTAGGGGATGAATTTTCAAAAACGCTGAAATATGTTTTCTTTTATTTTATTTTAATACTTTTTAACGAAGTTTCTAGTTCCTAGCTTAAAATTAAATTTGAACCCCAAGACAAACTTTCATCCCCCTATTAACCCCTTAGAGGTTGAATTTTTAATAACGATAAATAATGTTATTTTTTTATTCTTTTATATGCCTTTATAAGAAGTTTCAAAGAATATGTAATGGATTTAAACTTTCAACCCCCTTTTAACCCTTTTAGGGGATGAATTTTTGAAAACGCTGAAATGACTTTTCTCAAATTCTAATGGTATTAGTTAGGACTTTATAGGACATCAATGTATGGGGACCAATATTTTTGTCATTAAAGCATGAGCCTTGGCACACTTGTTACTTAGGTGGACTAGAGTTGAAAACGCCCGGGAGACGAGCGCGGACGCCCCGCTGGTGGGGAGGGGGAGGGGGGGAAGTAACGTTCCGCCGCGCGTTATTTCGGTCCTCCTATCATCGTATTTATAGAGGCTATGACATGTTTGGTATCGTTTTCAGATAAATTGAGGATGACCAATCATTTTCTGGGACATTAATAACATGCTTTCATAGAAAAAAATGGAAATAAAGGCAAAAGTCAGAAAATCTTAGTTAAAAAAAATCCTTTCTGCACCGATTACGTGAAAATGAGCAACGATATGGGCATGAAAAAAATATTATTATAAAGCCACATCTCTGTAGATTAAAAAAACATATAATTTATTAGAACTATTATAAATAACAAGTACTAAAAAAATTTTTATTGAACAACAGACTTCTCAAAATTTTACTTTATAAAAATAAGGACCCAACAACAAATTTTATAAATGTTGGAATATGTAACGTAAGTAGCTTAATTGTATATTACGTAGTTTATAGCTGTATTTACGTTTGTAAGCATGTGTATTATATTTTAAATTGCGAATAATATAATCGTTTTATGACTTCAATTGACTGGTTCAAAATAAAACTAACAAGTCACAGATCCGATTATATATTATTGTTAATCTGTATATAAATACTTAAATTCATGCATATATTTATGTGTAACATGCTCCATCACATGCACACAACTCGGTGCACTTGAATTTTTGTTGGATACACCTGCATCTATAGTCTGGCTAATGAAATATTACTCAAAGTTATGGCGGGAAATTTAAAAAATCTGCGGCTGGTCACACTTTGTGTAGTAGGAAATATAGTTTTGATACTTATTAGAAAATATTCTACTTTTCTATGCACACGTAAGGTACCTAAGGAAATAAGTTAAATATATGTTGATGTGCACTCATAGTCAGCTCACATAATTTCTACCACTATGTACAGTACAGTCAACGACAAACACATATGTTTACACTTTCTAACTATACACAAGACGAAATATTAAATTTAGTGTGAATAAGACCTAGCTCGATAATACCATAATCCATAATATTAATCCATCACCAAAAAATTACATAAGTACTGTGCCAAATTTCAACTCAATCGGAATGTTGGAACTTATACGTACATAAAGGTTCAAAATTATTTATAGAGGACCCACCTACTAAATTGTTTAAATCATAGACAATTGGTGATACCACAAGGAAATATCTGTCAACATTATTTGGCTAGCCAGACTCTAGCAGCGCATTTCTTTTTGCTGCACCTGATCATTTCCATGCAGGCTTTGGGCTCGACACCTACTGGCAAGCTAGTCCATGTAGGTTCCCATATCTCATCAACTGTTGTACATCCCCAATCAGATGGACTAGGAATATTTTGGATCGGTAACATTTTTGACCCCATACATGAACTGCTTGAAAAAGTGCCCGCAGGAAATGCTGGTGCAATGCAGCATTCGTTGGTGGAATATTTCCAACTGGCGGTCTTTTTTCGTAAACAACTGCTTTCTGCAATCATTTACAGCAGAAACTGAGCTGGATCTAAAACAAAAATGTTAAATATGCACTATTACCCTTTAAGTGACTCATTGTTTTATGAATAAAGTAAATACATGTCTACTATAAACTTTTCCACGATCGCCATTGCATACTAATTATAAAAACGGTATAAACTCACGTAAAAATTGTCAGGAACGGCCCGACATGTTTCGAACTCATTTGGAGCTCTTCATCAGGGGTAACTATCCGTGCTGCTACGCGACTCGCGACCCACTGCACTTTTAATCGCTCTTCTTGCCGCCCTCTGCGCACGCGCAGATAGCGCGGTGCGGGGAGGGCAGGGCTCTTGCGCCGTCACCACTGGACTGTCTGTCACTGCATTTTCACTATTACCCACTGATACCACGCACACTTGACTTATTGTATCAACGAAATTGTCTGAACGCGAGATGTTTTTTAACGCCGGAATCACAGGTTTCCATGCTGGAGGTAGAGCCCAACCACCGTCTCGGTTGAAATTCGGGCGCCGTCCAATTTCGATAGCTTCACGTATCTTCCGTTGTACACAGCGTTTCTCACGAACCAACAACCGTGCCTTATCGAAACGTACGAAATGGGACGCACCGGCCTCGACAACATGCTCCGCAACAGCGGAGTCTCTCGTATCCATTTTTCTGACACTGCGTATATGTTCAGACAATCTTGTCGAAACATTACGTCCCGTCTCACCTATGTATGCCTTGCCACACTCACACGGTATTTCATACACCCCAGGGGTTCCAAATGGATCTCTATCTTTAGGAGACCGTAGCAACTGCCTCATCTTAGTCAAAGGACTGAACCAGGTTGTAATGCTATATCTACGGCGTAAAATGTGTCCGATGGTATCCGTCACACCTTTGATATAAGGTAAACCGTTTTTATAATTAGTAAAGATGTCTCACGATAGTTTTAATAACATTATCGCCATTGCATCTTCAATTCTGCCGTCGTTTGCTATCAGGAAACTTTCTGTGGCATTAGGGACTGCATTTGAGGCTTCGAAGGCACTCTTTTTTTCCATTTCCGTTAAAGATAGAAACTGTCACGACATGTGAAGGGGTACACAAAACCCACCTTGATTAGGAACCGGATATAATCCGATCGGAAGCTCCGCTCTAAGATCACTTAAGGTCAAAATAGCCCCCGGACCCGATCAAATAACGGCAGAAGTGTTTAAGTCATTGTGTGACAATGGCATAGACGCATTACACATGATATGCAATAACATCTGGCGTACTGGAGAGTGGCTCAAAGATTGGACGCATTCTGTAGTTCTGCCTATTTATAAAAAGGGATCGACGGTCAAATGTGATAACTACCGCACACTCGCGCTACTCTCACATGCTAGCAAGATACTGCCTCACATATTCAACCGTCGCATCCGGTATTTCCTGGATTGGAAAATTCCACAGAAACAGGCAGGTTTTGTTAAAGGTAGAGGCACTCGTGAGCAAATCCTTAATGTTAGACAACTGATTGAGAAGGCTTACAAAGACACGCCTATGTGCTTCATAGATTACAACAAGGCCTTTGACAGTGTTGACTGTTGACTAGACATGCTTGTCGTGGCGTGTCCGCCCTCTTGACAGTGCTTGTGCAGAGTTTATACTATGGCAGTCAGGAAGTTGTTCGAGTTGAGGATACGCTATCTGCGCCTTTCATTTATCAAAAAGGGGTGAGGCAGGGCTGCATTCTATCCCCTATCTCTTTAATGCCTACGGAGAATGCATCATACGGCAAACATGTGACCAATGGGAGGGAGGCGTCAGTAGGAGGAGTGAAGCTCACTAATCTGCGGTATGCCGGCAACACCACCATTATAGCGGCAATCGCAGCTGAAATGATAAACTTCTTGGCAAGAATGGAGCGGATTAGCAACAGGCTTGGTCTCTTCATACACAGGTCGAAGACCAAAATAATGGTGGTGAACCGAAGTCAGAAACTGAAACTCATTGGGAGATTAAATGTTGACACGGTCCAGATTTACAACTACCTGGGTTCCCTTATAGGGAAAGTAGTACTGTAAGCTGACAACGGCTCTTGCTAAATGGAGATTCGGCGACGTATCGGGATATCCAAAGATGGCATAACTCAGTTGCACAAGATATGGAGAGATCGGAGAATCACGCTGCGAACGAAGACAAGGTTTGTGCGCACACTGATATCCTCCATCTTCCTACATGGACGATGAAATGTGAGAGCCTCAGAGCAGCGGACCGTTAGCGTGTTGACACTTTCGAGATGTGGTGCTGGAAGAAGATGTTTCGCATCCCCTGGACTACGCACAAGACCAATGCTTCCATTCTTAAGAAACAAAAATTGACTACCAGATTATCGACCAACGTCTCACAAAGAGTTCTGGATTTCTTTGGGCACATTTCCAGAAGAGAAAATGATAATCTAGAAAAACTATTGGTCACCGAAAAGACCAGGGGAAGAGGCCCCAAGGCCGCAGCCGATGCGTTGGTCCGACCAAATCCGCACTGCACTTGACTCCAACTTTCACGACGCGGTCAAGGCGGCCAAGGACCGGCAGAATTCAAGATAAAACTATGAATAATTTAGGGTAGTTGTGCATATTTAACATTTTAGTTTTAGATACAGCTCCGTTTCAGCGGCTGTAAACGATTGCCGAAAGCAGTTATTTACGAAAAAAGACCGCCAATTGAAAAATATTCCACCAACGAATGCTTCATTGTACCAGCATTTCCTGCGGGCACTTTTTCAAGCAGTTCATGTATCCCATACATGTCAAAAATGTTACCGATCCAAAATATTCCTAGTCCATCTGATTGGGGATGTACAAAAGTTGATGAGATATGGGAACCTACATGGACTAAGCTTGCCAGTAGGTGTCGAGCCCAAAGCCTGCATGGAAATGATCAGGTGCAGCAAAAAGAAATGCGCTGCTAGATGCAGGTGTATCCAACAAAAATTCAAGTGCACCGAGTTGTGTGCATGTGATGGAGCATGTTACATATAAATATATGCATGAATTTAAGTATTTATATACAGATTAACAATAATATATAATCGGATCTGTGACTTGTTAGTTTTATTTTGAACCAGTCAATTGAAGTCATAAAACGGTTATATTATTCGCAATTTAAAATATAATACACATGCTAACAAACGTAAATACAGCTATAAACTACGTAATATACAATTAAGCTACTTACGTTACATATTCCAACATTTATAAAATTTGTTGTTGGGTCCTTATTTTTATAAAGTAAAATTTTGAGAAGTCTGTTGTTCAATAAAAAATTTTTTTAGTACTTGTTATTTATAATATATCTAATAAATTATACGTTTTTTTATTCTACATAAATGTGGCTTTATAATAATATTTTTTTCATGCCCATATCGTTGCTCATTTTCACGTAATCGGTGCAGAAAGGAATTTTTTTAACTAAGATTTTCTGACTTTTGCCTTTATTTCCATTTTTTTCTATGAAAGCATGTTATTAATGATTGGCCATCCTCAATTTATCCGAAAACGATACCAAACATGCCATAGTCTCTATAAATACGATGATAGGAGGACCGAAAGCACGCGCGGCGGAACGTTACTTCCCCCCCTCCCCCTCCCCACCAGCGGGGCGTCCGCGCTCGTCTCCCGGGCGTTTTCAACTCTAGTCCACCTAAGTAACAAGTGTGCCAAGGGCTTTAATGACAAAAATATTGGTGTTGTCCTATAAAGTCCTAACTATATGGCTTTAGACAAAGATTCAAGTTCCGCACTCAAAAAATTTTTTGATCTTAATACAATTTTCAACCCCTATTTTACCACCTCAGGGGTTGAATTTTCAAAAACGCTAAAACTACTTTTCTTTTATTTTATTTTAATACACTTTTACGAAGTTTCAAGTTCCTAACATAAAAAAAAACTTGTACCCCATACAACCTTTCATCCCCTTTTTAACCCCTTTAGAGGTTGAGTTTTTCAAAATCGCTTCTTATCTCTTGTAGACTTTCTAAGTTTAACCTACTGTGCAAATTTCAACTCTCTAGCATTTGTAGTTTCGGCTCTGTGTTGATGAGTCAGTCAGTCAGTCAGTCGGGACACTTGCATTTATATTTATATATAGATAGACTAGCTGTTGCCCGCGACTTCGTCCGCGTGGAATCTTATCTTGAACAGTTTACATCTTTATTATATTATTTTCAGATGTAAACAATGTTGAAATTACTTTTCTTTTTTTGCAAGTTGATGATTTTGATGTTGATTACTGTAATTCAACAAAAAATAAATAATAATAAATATTGAAGTGCTGCTCCCATACAATAAACGTGTTGTTTTTTGCCATTTTATACGTAATGGTACCGAACTTCGTACGCGAGTTCGACTCGCTCTTGGCCTCTTTTTAGTTTTTTTTCGGCTAAATTGCTCTAATTACGCGGAATCATTATGAACTCAGGTTTCAAGTCCCGCACTCAAAATAAATATTTGATCTTCAAACAAATTTTCAACCCCTTTTTCACCACCTTTTGGGCTGAATTTTCAAAAACTGAAATATATTTTCTTGTATTCTAATTATATGCACTAATACAAAGTTTAAAGTCCCGCGCTCAGAAAAAGGTTTGATCTCCATTCAAAGTTTCAACCCTTTATTTACCAGTTTCAGGGATGAATTTTCAAAAACACTTAAATCAGTTTTCTTTTATTTTATTTTAATACCTATTTACAAAGTTTCAAGTTCCTAGCTTAAAATTAAAATTGAACCCCGAGACAAACTTTCATCCCCCTTTTAACCCTCTTAGAGGTTGAATTTATAATGACGTTAAATTAATGTTATTTTGTTATTATTATATATGCCTTAGTCAAAGAATTTGTAATGGAATCAAACTTTCAACCCTTTTTAACCATTTTAGGGGACGAATTATTGAAAACGCTGAAATCATTTTCCTTGTATTTTAATTATATGCCTTTATACAAAGTTTAAAGTCCCACGCTCAAGAAAAGGTTTGATCTCCATACAAACTTTCAACCCCCTTTTTACCACCTAAGAGGATGAATTTTCAAAAACGCTGAAATCACTTTTGTTCCATTTTATTTGCATAACTTTTTACGAAGTTTAAAGTTCCTAGCTTAAAATTAAATTTGAACCTCAAGACGAACTTTCATCCCCCTTTTAACCCCCTTAGAGGTTGAATCTTTGATGACGTTAAATTAATGTTATTTTGTTATTATTATATATGCCTTAATAAGAAGTTTCAAGGAATTTGTAATGGATTCACAGTTTCAACCCCTGTTTAACCCTTTTAGCGGACGAATTTTTGAAAACGCTGAAATAACTTTTCTTGTATTCTAATAGTATGCCTTTACACAAAGATTCAAGTCCCGCGCTCAAAAAAATACTTGATCTCCATACAAACTTTAAACCCCTTTTTTACCCTTTTAGGGGTCGAATTTTTGAAAACGCTGAAATGACTTTTCTTGTATTCTAATAGTAGGTATGCTTTTACACAAAGATTAAAGTCCCGCGCTCAAAAAAATACTTGATCTCCATACAAACTTTCAACCCCTTTTTTACCACCTTAGGGGATGAATTTTCAAAAACGCTGAAATTAATTTTCTTTTATTTTATATTAATATCTTCTAACAAAGTTTCAAGTTCCTAGCTTTAAAAAAAATTTGTATCCCATACAAACTTTGCACCCCTTTTTAACACCCTTAGGGATTGAATTTTTCAAAATCGCTTCTTATCTCTAGCCCACGTTATAAAAGTAACCAACTGTGCAAAAATCAACTCTCTAACATTAGTAGTTTCGGCTGTGCGTTGATGAGTCAGTCAGGACTTCTTCTTTTATATATATAGATAAATTGATGGAGTGATTATATTTGCAGGGTACCGGAGGCGGGAAGAAAGCGATTGAGGATCGTGCTCAGTGGCGCCGCCTTTGAGAGGCCTATGCCCAGGCGACGGACTACAATAGGTCGGACACAGGCATGTGTATTCATTGTCTTTTCTTGCTACACTTGAGACAACAGAAACATAAGTAATAAATACACATTTAATCACGAAAAAGTATTTTTTTTTAACGAATGGAACGTTCGTGGACGTGTTTTTTTTTATCTTACCCCTTTCCGAATGACCCGAATGATTTTTCTACCAATATCTGTCACCCTCGCTGCTTTGAGTTGGGGTGCGGTGTGGAAAGCTTGCGTTAAAAACACGACGGTATGCAACACACACAACAATACAACAACAATAGTTCAAATATAACTCATGAATTATTGCTTAACCTTCTGAACGCCAAAGACGGTTGTGGCCGTCAGCGGAAAACTACTCCACCGACGCCATCGTCGGCCACAGCCGAAGAATCTGCTACAAGTATTTTTCAATTCCTCTTGATTTTGGAGCACTTTTCTTTGTTATGGCGTTAGGTGAATGCTTTACAGCTTGGCGTTGAAAAGGTTAAGGAAGCATTTGAAGATTATATTTGTTAGCAAATTTTGTTCCGTGTCCCCTGCGGTTAATAATTATGTTACTTTGGCACTGCATCGAGCATTACAAGCGAGTAACAATCCGTTTGCCATTTGAGACACAGAGGAGATCTCGCAAGCTGTCACGTGAAAGTGACAGCACCTATCGTACCTCCACGGCCAGGATCTCATTTCCTTTGTGAAGAGACTGGGCTTCGATGGGCGGGGATTAAATGGATAGCTGTTTGTGTGTTTGTCAGCTTCAAAATATGCAACGTAAGCAAAATGCTCTCAATAAAGTAAGGCTTATTAAAACGGGCTTATTCACGTATTCAATCATTCGCGATTTTTGATCATGTGGTGCGTTTGTTCGCAATGATGGCTGGGTGTAGATAATGAAACTGTTATATTTATATATGTGGCGTTATCTGGGTAAAGGGACCTTACTGTCGGTATTGAGTTATGTGTATCCCCATAATCTACATACATTGAGCTATCGAACCATGTAAAAAACATGCATGTAGGTTCAATAGATATTTTTTAAAAAATAATTGAAACTCAAAAGTCAGAAAAGGTGATTATGAGAAAATTGAATTCAAACTTCTACACCCTATTAAAGTATGTTATTGTTGGAAGTTACATAGATAACATGCTATTTGAGGAGTAGATTGTATGGGCTTTCAGGTTTCAAGTGCAATTTTGTAATTGTATATCTGTTTTCGTAAGGTTTACCTTGCCAAAGTGCATAAAGTAAAAAAATATATATTGATGGTTTTTTTACTTAAATTCCTATTTATAGTGTATTTCCGTTAGATATTATAGAAGGAATAAATATTATATGCAATTAGACACTCAATAAGAGCTACTTCGATTTGAATCAACGTTGTTTATTATAAAAAAAAAAGTGTGTGTGTCAGCTCCGACGCACGACTGGAGTTTACTCTTCAGGCCAGGCGCGTACCACGATTTTTTTTTAGTCGCGCGATAATTTTGTCGCAGAAATAAGCGTACTTCTGGGTTTATGAAAATCCTGGTGCGCGCATTCTCATATAAACCCATATCTTGAATTTCTGCGACAAAATTATCGCGTGACTAAAATCGTGGTGCTCGCCTGGCCTGAAGAACGATTATCTATATATATAAAACTCAAAGGTGACTGACTGACTGACATAGTGATCTATCAACGCACAGCCCAAACCACTGGACGGATCGGGCTGAAATTTGGCATGCAGGTAGATGTTATGACGTAGGCATCCGCTATGAAAGGATTTTTCAAAACTCACCCCCTAAAGGGGTGAAATGGGGTTCCAAAATTTGTATGGCGAAACAAGATTAGTTAGACTATTTTATTCGAAACTTCACAGGAGTATTTCTAACAATAAATGAGTAAACACGTGTTTCAGGTTTTTTGAAAATTCAACCCCTAAAAGGGAGAAATGTGGTGGCAAAGTATGAAAATCAGCATGGGTATTGATTTTATGATTTATCGGGTCGCTGATTACGAAAACAGCAACGATTTTAAAATCCAACGTGGCGGACGTGAGTTACCATCTCCCCTGTTGGGGTGAAATGGGGTTGAAATGTCTAAATACTAAACCGCTGGTTCTAGAGAGTTCAAATTTGGCACGTAGGTTCCTTATAAGGTGTAGGGGTGCACTAAGGAAGGATTTTTAAAAATTTACCCCCTAAAGGGGTGAAATGAGGTTCCAAAGTTTGTATGGGGAAACAAGATTAGTTAGACTATTTTATTCGAAACTTCACAGGAGTATTTCTAACGATAAATAAGTAAGCACGTGTTTCATGTTTTTTGAGAATTCAACCCCTAAAGGAGGAGAATATGGTGACAAAGTCTGAAAATCAACAAGGGTAATGTTTTTATGGTTTATCGGGTCGCTGATTACCAAAACAACAACGATTTAAAAAAAACAAACGTGGTGGACGTGAAATACCGTCTCGCCTGTTGGAGTGCGATGGGGTTGAAATGACTAAATATGAGTATGGGTGTAATTTTTATGGTTTGTTGGGACGTTAATTACGAAAATGCCACCGATTTTGAAATTTTATTTGTGGTCATTAAAATTCTTGAAAGCATTTGCACCAAATTGCAATTTAATCGGTCCAGTAGTTTTGCAGCAAATCGGTTGTAACAGACGGACTGACAGACAGCTACACGTGATCCTATAAGGGGGTTCTGTTTTTGCTTTTGAGGTATGGATAGAGACCCGCGTTATCCTAATAGATTACTAGGTCGATGCAGAGTCAGCCACCGGCTAAGCTTGCACCATAGATTGGAGCGGAGTATTTTTTTTTTTTTCGAAAATTTCTCTTCGTCACGACCTAGCGAAATTTAATTTTTGCATTTTAAAACAAAAATTTCTAAAATCGGTTGAGAACTCGCTGAGATCTGCGCATTGTCACAAAGTCCATTCGAGTCGATCCATGGGAGCTTCGCTCGCTCCGCTCCAAAAAAAAAAAAGTGTGTGTGTCAGCTCCGACGCACGACTGGAGTTTACTCTTCAGGCCAGGCGCGCACCACGATTTTTTTTTAGTCGCGCGATAATTTTGTCGCAGAAATAAGCGTACTTCTGGGTTTATGAAAATCGTGGTGCGCGCACTCTCATATAAACCCATATCTTGCATTTATGCGACAAAATTATCGCGCGATTAAAATCGTGGTGCGCGCCTGGCCTTAAGAACGATTATAAAATATATACTCAATACTCAATACGTTTATTGCACATAATGATTAGTAAATAGTTTAAGTATCACATTATGTACCCTGTTGGGTGCTGCAAACAAGAACGAGAAAGTAGGCATTTACATAATATTAATATACGAGTATAATATACAGCAAAATTACAATATTTTACAAGGGAAATTTACTTCCGATTGATTTTTAAGAAATTGGAGAGATCATGAGTAGTAACTAAATAAGGAAGCGTGATGTAAAGCGCCCTCGAGCGGCTAGTTTAGTTACTACAGTCTGCAGTGCTACGGAAAAAAACCGTATCTTACTATGAAATCCATACAAAGATACGACCTTTCTACCGTAGTATCGCAATACTTTTTTTTTATCTATTAATTAAAGAGCTTTGATCATTTTTATGAACATGCCAGCTCCAGCAGGCCTAATACACAACATCATTCATCTAAAAGACATAGATAAATAAAAACATAAACCGTATAAACTTAAAAATAACATGTACACGAAAACAACTAAATTTGTATACACTATTTACATAAAAAAAACTGTATACAAATTTAGCCGATTCCGATAAGGGTTCCGCCAATATTGAATTGAACATTACATTCAAGAAAGATCTGGTATTAGACCTAGCCATTTACATTAGACAAAAACAAACGTACAAAATCACCTTCCTTAAAAAAATCCTTAAATAAATCCAAAATATCCTTAACAACAACTCCAAACAGCGTTTTGAACTTCTCCTCCCAACTTTCGGTAGAAAACAAAATATCCTTCGTCTTCGCAACCAGCCTTTCAAAAGTAATACGTCTCTTCTTCTTGTCCTTATTTTGTCTTTTATCTTCCATATCAGCCCCCCGCTCAATAGTAGGCTGATTGACCAATAGACACTCGGACCTCTTCACATCTGTTACTCTTTTTGAATTCCGCGGCTTACGAACCTCTTGTTGTGGCTCGCTCTCTAATCTGTACTGACTTACTGATCGCTGGCCCTCAGCCTGACAGACAGAATCTTCAGACTCTTTAGATTGTAACGGCTTCGACAAAACAGCATCTCTATATGACTTTCCAAAACTTAAGTCATTCTCAAAAACAGATGGCGCATCCTGACTACAAACATCCGTATCCTTTTTTTCCTTATTTTGCATATACAACCAAAAAGCCCGTTTATATATACATCCCTCAGCAGACATAATCCTGCGAATTTCTTACTCCTTCACAAAAACCGGGCACGACTTATCTAAGGCCATATGGCTGCCTTTACAATTAATGCATCTAAAAATAGTCGTTTCGCAATTGGCATGCTCCCCGCCGCATTTCGGACAAGTAACTTTAGTAGTAGGACAAAACCTGCTCAGATGACCGAACTTCCAACATATTGAACATTGGGTAACCGGGAAAGTGTACTGATTTACCTTAAATCGGCAACCGTAGGCATAAACATATGGCGGTAAAGAAGTTCCCTTAAAACACAGACGAATAGCTGCAGCCTTAACCCAACGCCCATCATGATCCAAACGGTTTAGTCTACATATTGACAAAATGTCTTCAGACCCTTCAATATTCTTTAAAAATTCGTCTTCCTCAACCTCCAACTCAACCTGCCTTATAATTCCATAAGTGCAGCATGCCATATTAGACCAATAAGAACGTCTCGTCTCATTGTTAAACTCCTGAGAAGCCAGAAGCTTCTCCGCATCATCCTTAGAGTTAAACTGTATGCGAACTTTACGTGGACCCATAAACTTGACGGATAAAATTCCTTTTATACCCTTAAATTGCAGCAACTTTGCCAAACCAATCTGTTTCGGTAAATCTTCTTTTGACACTATATAAACTTCAAATAGCTTGTCAGGCACAGGCACACCGTCCGGCTCCAGCTGCGTTTTGGCGGTTGCTAAAACCCGCAAGCGTTTAGGTTTCCTGCCTATTGTGATAAAACTATCACTACAACCACAGCTTTCGTCGCTCAGACCACAAGCACGCTTCACCGCTATATAATATGCCGCACATCCGACATGGACTCAGCGTCCGATACAATATCCGATTGACTCGGCCCTGCCTTACTATCAAACTCCACTTCAGATAGCCACGACGGAGCTGCCCGCTGCCCACATTCTAAAAGTGACGTATCACTCACGACACCTCGACTTGACTCACTCATCGCAAAAACAGCGAAAAGGACTCTAAAACTGAATTAACTTATAAATAAAATAAAATTTGATAAAATTTTCAACCGTCGCCTTTGACAACCAAACGTCAATCCTCGCAATACTTATATTTTTGGAACGTATTTGCCGTGCTAATTTAAAAAGTCGTATCTCAGTATACGATCGGGGTAAAAATACGACTTCTTAATTTAGCAGGTCATGCGTTAAGCGTTATAGACTAAGCTCCCGATATAAAATGACCTTTACAGAGATGTTTATTTGATGAAATGTATTTTATATTTAGTTTAAAATGACAATAAATATATTGCATATGGGTTGCATAACAAATTTTAGTCCGGGGTATGTTTAGTTTAAAATTAAAAAAATATTTTTTTTACATTTCACCGATTTGATTATTAGATAAATTCATAATTAAATAATCTTTAATTTTATTTAATTTCAATTCAACAATCAGACCTTTGCAAAATGCTAGTAGGTATAGATTTACCTGTTTATACCTGGCTACCCAATAGTTGTGACGGGAAAAGAATAGGCAACCTAACGTTTGCATATTCTATGGGCTTCATACTTTCGATTGGTATAGAATTTATCTAATATTAATCAAACCGGTGAAATGTTTAAAACAATTTTTTTTTATTATTAATTAAACATACCCTGGACTAAAATTTGTTAGGCAACCGATATGCAATATAATTATTGACATATTTAATTAAATATAAAATACACTTCATCAAATAAACATCTCGGTGAAGGTTATTTTATATCGGGATCTTAGTCTATAACGCGTAACGCATAACCTGCTAAATTACGAAGTCGTATTTTTACCCCGATCGAATACTGAGATACGACTTTTTAAATTAGCACGGCAGATACGTTCGATTTTACACCCCATATTTTTCATACCCCGGGCTTATATATGAAAATCGATTCTTAAGGAGTAAACTCCAAAAGTATTTGGTGGCATCTCGATCGTCGTCAATCGGACCTAGGCGGGCGGCGCGTTGGGATGGGAGGAGTAATGATCGGGAAACTTCCTGCATCCGTAATAAATACATTAAAGCTTTTCAATAATTATGTTGTCATTTCAGAATTCTGAATTACGTTTATCTCAGCTCAGAATAATACATTTTTCATTCATCAACGAAGAGAATCTCAATATCTTACAATAGAACATGACGTAACTTAGAACATGGCTTAGAATCATTAAACCAATCTCGAATATCCAAAGGCTCGGGACATTATAAAAGCTTTATACAAATAAAATGCACACATATCCCGGTGTCTTAGCTTCACTTCGAGTTATGAATTTTGAAGTGAACTTTATTTGGTACAGTAAAAGCTGAGATCGCTTGATTTGAGTGCTTGAGTTTTCGGTTTGATTTGATAAAGTGGAGTTATGATAAAATAAAAAGTATTTCCCAGTAATATTAGAAAAGCGAAAGTCTGTGTATGTTTTGTTACTTCTTCACGCTAAAACGGCTGGACGGATATGCATGAGGGAAATGCAAATTGTAGATTATACCCTAACTTAACAAATAGCCTACTTTTAATCCTGAAAAAAAGAGCATTGTTCCCGTAGGATGATGTATATTATATAGGCACGCGAGCGAAGCCGCGGGTTAATGCTAGTAAAATATATACTCAATACGTTTAGTGCACATAATGATTAGTAAATAGTTTAAGTATCACATTATGTACCCTGTTGGGTGCTGCAAACAAGAACTAGAAGGTAGGCACTTACATAATATTAATATACGAGTATAATATACAGCAAAATTACAATATTTTACAAGGAAAATTGACTTCCGATTAATTTTTAACAAATTGGAGAGATCATGAGTTAGTAACTAAATAAGGAAGCGTGATGTAAAGCGCCCTCGAGTGGCTAGTTTAGTTACTACAGTCTGCAGTGCTACGGAAAAAAAAACCGTATCTTACTATGAAATCCATACAAAGCTTCGACCTTTCTACCGTAGTATCGCAATACTTTTTTTTTGGCGGTTGCTAAAACCCGCAAGCGTTTAGGTTTCCTGCCTATTGTGATAAAACTATCACGACAACCACAGCTTCCGTCGCTCAGACCACAAGCACGCTTCACCGCTATATGCCGCACATCCGACATGAACTCAGCGTTGGATACAATATCCGATTGACTCGGCCCTGCCTTATTATCAAACTCCACTTCAGATAGCCACGACGGAGCCGCCCGCTGCCCACATTCTAAAAGTGACGTATCACTCACGACACCTCGACTTGACTCACTCATCGCAAAAACAGCGAAAAGAACTCTAAAACTGAATTAACTTATAAATAAAATAAAATTTGATAAAATTTTCAACCGTCGCCTTTGACAACCAAACGTCAATCCTCGCAATACTTATATTTTTGGAACGTATCTGCCGTGCTAATTTAAAAAGTCGTATCTCAGTATACGATCGGGGTAAAAATACGACTTCTTAATTTAGCAGGTTATGCGTTAAGCGTTATAGACTAAGCTCCCGATATAAAATGACCTTCACAGAGATGTTTATTTGATGAAATGTATTTTATATTTAGTTTAAAATGTCAATAAATATATTGCATATGGGTTGCCTAACAAATTTTTTTTTTACATTTCAGCGATTTGATTATTAGGTAAATTCATAATTAAATAATCTTTAATTTTATTTAATTTCAATTCAACAATCAGACCTTTGCAAAATGCTAGTAGGTATAGATTTACCTGTTTATACCTGGCTTCCCAATAGTTGTGACGGGAAAAGAATAGGCAACCTAACGTTTGCATATTCTATGGGCTTCATACTATTAATCAAACCGGTGAAATTATTAAAACAATTTTTTTTTATTATTAATTAAACATACCCTGGACTAAAATTTGTTAGGCAACCCATATGCAATATAATTATTGACATATTAAATTAAATATAAAATACATTTCATCAAATAAACATTTCGGTGAAGGTTATTTCATATCGGGACCTTAGTCTATAACGCTTAACGCATAACCTGCTAAATTACGAAGTCGTATTTTTACCCCGATCGTATACTGAGATACGACTTTTTAAATTAGCACGGCAGATACGTTCGATTTTACACCCCATATTTTTCATACCCCGGGCTTATATATGAAAATCGATTCTTAAGGAGTAAACTCCAAAAATATTTATTTTAACAAAAATAGCTTTGTGTTTATAAATCTAATTAAACAGTCAAAATCAACAAACATATACATCTACTACGCTAAAACATAGCCAAATGAGATCAAATTAACAGAACAAATATTAAAAAAGTTGTTTTTTAAGTCTCAAAATTCAAGATAAAGTTTAGTAAAAAGTTGGTACAACCACTTTATATTTTCTAAAAAGGACCTTATCGTCGGTGGTAAAATATTTAATGATATCATCTGATATCGACTATAAATTTATGTTTAATTTTGATTGTCTTAATTTTTAGAGCACTTTAGTATTAAACTCTTACCAAAAACCTATAATTTTGGTTCGGCAAACACTAAATGATTAACGTATTTGAAAAGGGACCTTAGTGTCGGACGTAAAATGTTTAGTGACATAGTTAAGAATAAGTCTTGAAAAATACTTTCAATTTCTATTTTGCTGCGTCGCCAGCCAAATTGACGCCAGATTTACACATGAGGCATTACCGGACCTACCATCCGATCACCGGAAAATCCTCATGTGTATCGAAATGGACCCATTAATGGGAATTAGGAGACCCAAACACCGAGTCAGCTGGGAGACATTCACCCAACAACTAGAAGAGACCACCACGTGCCACACTACTCCGGTCTCCACAGCTGACGAAGTGGAAAAAGCGGCAGACCTGGTCACAGCTGGACTACAGGCGGCGCTGTCAACAGCCTCCCACACCATCCCCGCCACAGAGAGGCACACGCCCCTCCCGGCGAGGATTAGGAGCATGATCGAGGAGCAGCGCCGCCTGCGCAGAAAATGGCAGGCTACAAGATGCCCGACGATCAAGGCAGAGCTCAACGCCATGATCATAAAAACCAAGAAGGCGCTCACAGAACACAGACAATTTAGGCCCAACCCGATGCGCAATGCAGAACACCAGCAGAGCATCACAGAACACCTGGAGAGGTACTTCGGAGGCACCAGCAAGAGCAGAGAAAGACGCGGTCTTCTTCTCCCCCAGCCAGATACAGCGAGCCCTCCAACGTTGCGACCCCAAGAAAGCCCCGGGCGCCAATTCGATCCCCATTGTGGCAGTGACGCGCCTGTTCAACGGGATCATGCGCTCGGGTCACTTTCCCCAAACTTGGAAAACTGGGAGGGTAGTTATGCTGCCCAAACCTGGCAAAGACTGCCGAAGACCGGAGAGCTGTAGGCCAATAACTGCTCAGCACCCTCTCCAAGGTGTTCGAGAGGCTCCTGTTTGGGAAACTTCTCCCCCACGTCGAGCCCCGTTCGGAACAGTTTGGATTCAGGCAAAGCTACAGCTCACTCGCGTGCTTCACTTTATGGCCAATGCAAGCAACAAGAAGGAGCATGTTGTGGCCGTCATGCTCGACATGGAAAAAGCGTTGGACTGGGTATGGCACGAGGGGCTGCTGTACAAACTGTTGAACACCACGGCCCCACGCAGCATCATAACGGTGATAAAGTCCTTCCTGAGCGGATGCAAGTTCCAAGTAGCAGTGGAACAGGCACTGGCCTCGGAGCGCCCAATCCTAGCAAGAGTCCCTCAGGGAAGCTGCCTTTCACCAGCATGCTACGCAATCTTCACCGATGACATCCCAGTGGTAGGAGGCGACGTCAAGCTGGGGCTGTTCGTGGATGACGCGGCTTTTTACACCGCATCCGTCAGCCTCACCCATGCCGTCAGGAAGAAGCAGACCCAGTTAGACGCCCTACCAAGATGGCTTGAGGACTGGAGGCTTACTGTCAACGTCATCAAGACTCCGGCCTTCATGACCGGAAGAAAACAGTCTTCACAACCACATGTTTGGTCAAGACGTGAAATGGAAGCACAGGGTGAGGTACCTGGGTGTCACCATAGACCGGGGCCTCACCATGAAGCAGCACGTGGCGGAAGTGGTTTCAAGAACCAGACCAGCGTGAACTACGCTGAGACCAGTCCTAAGGAGCAACCTGCCGATCCGCACGAAGCTGGCTACAAAACGTATGTGAGGTCCAGGCTCACATACGCGGCGCCGGCGTGGTACGCCCTAGTGGCTACCACAAACCGAAACAAAATGAGAGCCCAAGAAAACCTGGCACTGAGACACATTACAGATTGCCAATCTTTATCTTTATCTTTATCTTTATCTTTATCTTTATCTTTATCTTTATCTTTATCTTTATCTTTATCTTTATCTTTATCTTTATCTTTATCTTTATCTTTATCTTTATCTTTATCTTTATCTTTATCTTTATCTTTATCTTTATCTTTATCTTTATCTTTATCTTTATCTTTATCTTTATCTTTATCTTTATCTTTATCTTTATCTTTATCTTTATCTTTATCTTTATCTTTATCTTTATCTTTATCTTTATCTTTATCTTTATCTTTATCTTTATCTTTATCTTTATCTTTATCTTTATCTTTATCTTTATCTTTATCTTTATCTTTATCTTTATCTTTATCTTTATCTTTATCTTTATCTTTATCTTTATCTTTATCTTTATCTTTATCTTTATCTTTATCTTTATCTTTATCTTTATCTTTATCTTTATCTTTATCTTTATCTTTATCTTTATCTTTATCTTTATCTTTATCTTTATCTTTATCTTTATCTTTATCTTTATCTTTATCTTTATCTTTATCTTTATCTTTATCTTTATGAAGGCCCAACCAACTAAGAAACCGCCGTCGCAACCACGCGTCACCAGAAAGACCGGCCCATAGTAACGGGCCGCGACAGAAGTAGCCTAAGTGTACATAGTACAGATAAGGCCCTCCCCCCACACTCCCAAGAAGTGGGAGTGTGCGAGATGAGCAAGGATACTCCTAATGATCAATAATTATCCTTTGACGCGCCGACAAGTACCGACACGTCTCTCAAACCGATACCGAGCTCACAGAAAGCATACAAGAGGGGCACCGACAATAAGGTCCCTTTTTCACTAAACTTTAAGGGCTGTTCTAAGTCTTAAAAAATCGATTTAAAAACTTGTGTCTGTCAGATTAAATTTTAGACCCTGCTTATTAATATAGAGTAAAAAAATAAAAATTGATTTTTGTCGACATTTTACTTTAAACGCGATTATCTCGGCAACTAGAACCGACAATAAGGTCCCTTTCCCCAGATAACACCACATAATATTTCGTACATTATTATACAAAACGGAATTTAATCGCCGGGGAAAGAGGCAGGGGGGGGGGGATTAGTCCATTCGAGAACATAAAAAAGTGAACGTCCGAAACGACGAGGTCATTAAAGAAACACCTTTATGAACGCAATCAAGTCCCGTTTGGTTATAATAATGAACGAAACTGTTGACGTAATCATAATATAATTATTTATATTAATACGTACAAATAACTCTAACAAATATTTATGCTTTACAAGATAATATGAATGTAAGTACACCAAAAATATAAATCCTCTTTATTGTACATCTCAAATACATAGAGAAACAACTCATAAGGGATACAATAAATATAGGCAGAGATCTCTAAGCAATCTATTCCAGACAACCAGGTAGCGAGTAGGTAGTTAAAACAAACGTTTGATTATTGTACCTAATAGGCAAGTTTATACAAATGCGATAATCTGAACTACGTATTATTACATTTGAAATATTTAATATATTATGTGCATTGAAGGAATGTTCCAGATAAAATAGGCTATTTGAAGGCACAATTTTTTGTAAAATCTGTATGTACACATGACTGTGTCCTAGTGTTTTTGTCTAAATATGCGAGGAAATAATAATTAATTATTAAAATATCCTGTGAGCTATGTCGGATACCTTGGTTCTTCTGTGAAAGAGTTTTTGATACTTGTCTTGTCAACATAATGAACACAAATTATAACGGGTCTATCGCGATATTTCTTAGACCCGTTCTTTCGCGTTAGACCCGTTATAATTTGTGTTAATTATGTCGTCGTTCCAATGCTAAACTAACATAACTGCAAAAAACAAATTTTACAGGGGAGCAATTTTAAGTTGGTAAAAAAATTATATATTTTTTTTCGCGGTTGTTTTTGTAGTTATAATAGAACTGTTTTCACACAGTGTTTTTAAATTGCATGTTTTATATTTTCAATGTGTCAGATATGTATTAATTCATTGGGTTTAGAAATTAAGGCACATTCGCAATTTGGCTACTCCATAGAAAGAAACAAAAAGGTAAGATTATCCACCATAGTTAATTTACGAAAGTGCCACTTTCGCAAATTCACAATGCATTTTTTATTTTTAAGCCAAAGTAAAGTTACGAAAATGCCATATTCGTCGTTTTCGTTTGGGGAATGTAAATGCTTTCCCATTCATTTGCTATCATAATAGAGTGCGAATCTGCACTTATTTTTGTTACCAATAACATAATACTATTGTACATATATAGTCTAAAACTTATCGCATTCGACCAATAAATAATGTTCAAATGCTAAAATGTGACGGTTCAAGCAAAAGATACCACTTGGTCACTTACATAAGGGCGCGTTGACAAGTTATTTGTTTAAACATGCAAACAAATTTCGCGCTCATGGTAAGCGGCACAATGGACTCTTTTAACTGAAAACGTCTCATAAGTATATTGGTTTTTATACCTGTCAGTCAATAAATGCAGTTAAATTGTATCTGACTGACAATATTAATATATGATTTACTTTCAACTTATGTTTAGTAAACTTAATAATGACATATGGCTTTTCATGTTTTTATGAACTACTTACGAGCGTTAACTTATACTTAATGGTAATTGATACCGATATTCAGTAAACAAACGAAAATAATAGTTTTTATTTACTTATTAGGCAGCTTTACAATATAAACTCTGGTATGCTATATATTACGTATAGTCTGGCTAAAATATCTTTCCCCCAGCAATTTAAGTTTTTTATCTGTAAATCGGTATATGACAACACTGAAGATAGGCCACTAATTAGTCTTGATACTTGTGTATTACTCTTAATCTTTAAGTTTTAGACTTTAGTATTAGAACGTTAGTATTAGATTCTATCAAATTTAATATAAATAAAAAAAGATCTTGGTAAGTTATGCTTTGATCAATATTGTAATTATAAAAATATTTATAAATGATGTTTCGGAGGACTTTTACGTTGTATTAAGTAAGTTTACATACTTTATTTCTATTTCCCTTTTACTGCAGTTTATTGATATTCTTACTCTAAGGGCTCAAAGGAGATTAAAACAAGATAAACATTTGTATGGGTGAATACGAAATAAACATATGCCAGTACTAAGATTGTTGGTTACTCTTTGCTTAATAAATATTGCCATACTTAGATTTTTTGTGTTTGACAGTTCATTTGCTTGGTAGAGTTAATGTGGTCCAACTAAACTTCCGAGTTGGGGATACTTTCGTAAGAGTGATAATATTCGGAAACAATATTTTCTACTACCAAAGTTTAGATAATATGTCACTAATATGCAATACCATAATAAATTATAGTGGTAACTGTTATTGCTATCATTTGTCTTAATGTGTAGTTATTTTTTGGATTTAATTTGATAATAATGATTTTACTTTAAATATGGTATTAAAATTTATTTATTTTGCATGTTGACTTGCATATCGACTGAATACTGATTCTATAAGTATCGTAAGATCTAATTTGTTGTAACGTATTCTGGCAAATACACATTTCGATTTCTACTTACCAGTGTAATGGGTGAGAGATACGAAAATATGCATCTATTTTTGTTCGAAATACCGGGTATACATGCTCAGTATAGTTCTTAAAAATTGTTTAACAAACTTTTAACTCGAATTTCACCCCATTTTACGATAGGGGGTTTCAAAAAATTTTAAAATCTTATTAAAGTATAAGGTATCTTTATTTGACGAAGTCTACACGACACTACACAAAGAAGGCCACGTTTCTTATACAAGCCCACCTTCTATTTAATCCATTTCACGGATGTATTAAAAAAAATGCTGAAACTTGTTTTCTTAGTTTTTAATGAAGAACTCGAAATGTTACTCGAAGAATTTCAAGTTCTTCATACAAACTTTCAACTCCCATTTTACCCTTTTAATGGATGAGTTTTGTCACACCTTTAGGTTCTTTCATCGGTCTTGCTTCAACGTCTTTACCATTTAGGCTTTTATATGCTTCCCCTCTGATATCTTTATCCCTTTGTTCAAACGCAAATCGCATGAATTTTATTTTTTATACTAAATTGACAATACTTAATTTGCGAAAATACCTGATTCGCACATTTACTTCTAGTTTCACCTATTTCAAATGCATTAGTCACAATGACAAACTCGCGAAAATGCTTAATTCGTAAATGTCTATAGGCTACCGCTGTAGGTATATCATAATCGCCACCATAGTACATTAACGAATCTGGCAGATTCGCAAGTTCGCTATAGCTACTTATGTGAGCAGGTCATAATAACCACCATAGTAAACCAACGAATTTGGCAGATTTGCACATTTGCTATAGGATTGTTATATGAGCAGCTCATAATAGCCACCGTAGAGATCTAACGAATCTGGCAGATTCGCAAATTTGCTATTGGTTATCTGACCGGTAAGTGATAATTATCACCATAAAAAGTTAACGAAAATGTCAGATTCGTTAGTTGACCTACATTTTGTAAGTTTACCATGGGGGAAAAAAATAAAAGTGCAGATTCACAATATTGTAACTCTGGAACCTTAAAAGCTAGAGCTCTATAAATTTGTGACATTGTGCGGGGTTATATTTGGTACAGATTTACATCAAAAACTCAATTTTGACAAAATGGCAGTTATGTTAGTTTAGCATTGGAACGACGATGTGTACAAACCGCGAGAGTATAAAGTGTCATATTGTCTTGTCAATTTGACAATTATTATTATTATTATTATTTATTTATTTTATGACATGTCACTTACAGTTAATACCAAGCATGACACATATTGTTTATATTAAAATTAAATTATATTCCATATTATACAATCATAAGTTTACAGGATCAAGATATATTTATCTATTAGTTGCCTATAGAGCTCGCGAGTACAGTAGTCTCGAGGTGTCGCCCGGCTGTGGCTAGGAATCTCGATTCGGGAGTCGAGAAGAGGTCTAGTGTTTCGTCGTGGTCCAGTATATCGTTAATAAGCCGCACTGCGGAGTGGAGTGGTGAGTGAGAGAGTGCCCTAGTGCGGGTGCGTGGTAGGGCAAGCAGAGACCGTTTCCGAGGACGTAGACCGTGCAAAGGCTTAGGAGGAACATTTAGGGAAATCTGTGATAATAGGTAGCAGTTGTAGATGTTACCTCGCAGTAGCCGAAGGAAGTAACGTACTAACGTAAGATTTCGTCGTGCCTCCAGAGTTTGGTATCCCACCATGCCCAGTACATATAGTGATGGGTACAGAGATGGATAAAAATAATACATTTTTTTGAACATAAATCTGGCGAAACTCTTTTGTACCTTTTCAAGTGTCAGTGTGTACTTGGCTTCATGCGGATTCCAAACGATAGCATTACTGTCTATTTTACTCCGTACATACGAATAATAGAGCACGTCTAGGGTTCGTTGACTATTGAACTGTTTGGTCTGACGCACAATGAAGCCCAATCGCCTGCGAGCTGCTTTACAGATTTCGTTAACCTGGTGGTGAAATGTCAATTCTGAGTCGAACCATGTGCCAAGGTCTTTCACCATGGTTTCTCGCTTAATTTTTTCGCCCTTTATGAAATAATCGTCATACATAGGATGCTTAGATCGCGTGTAGGTAACTATTGCACATTTTGATATATTAAGCGCTAGACTGTTTGAATTACCCCACTCATATACTCTGTCTAAATCAGCCTGAAGCAGATGAGTGTTCTGAGGGCAGTTCACGGGCAAAGCTAGTTTCACGTCATCAGCGAATATTAGACAGAAGGAATGATTAATACATGCTGGTAGATCATTAATCAGAATTAAGAAAAATAAAGGTCCGAGGTTACTACCCTGCCCTATGCCTGAAGTGACCTGGTAAGGTTGTGACGTATATCCCATATAATTCACAAACTGGGCCCTCCGTGTCAGGTAATCCGCTATGAATTCCAAGAGGTTTGACGAAAAGCCGCGTAACGCCAGCTTGTACAGTAATGTTTCATTGTTCACTCGGTCGAATGCTTTTTGGAAATCCAGATATGCTACGTCTACCTGTCTTGTGTTATCTAGATTGTTCGCAATGAATGTAGTGATATTTAATAAATTTGTCGTGGTTGATTTTTGCGGTAGGAAACCGTGCTGCTCGTCACAGAAGCCAGTTTTAAGTTGATTAAACAGTCTCGCGTGTATCACTGCCTCAAAGACCTTCCCAAAAACACACAGAACTGCTACTGGTCTATAATTGGGTATGTCCGATTTAGACCCGGTTTTATGTATTGGGATCACTTTTGAGGTTTTCCAGAGAGAAGGGTATTTACGCTTCCTGATTGACAAGTTAAATATATAATGAAGAGGCGCTATAAACGCTTCCCGGCAATCTTTCACGATGACTTGGGGAATGCCATCAGGTCCCTGCGTAAATTTGGGAGACAGCTTTTTAAGAGCCACCCGTACATCATTCATAAAAAACTGATCAATATTCACAGAAACCGAGTTACCCGCTGACTGGTTAGCGGCCGTCATCGTTGCCTTTGCGTCAAGGGCAGGAACTTTATCTAAAAACACGCTCTTAAAATACTGAGCAAATGAGTCTGCCACCTGCTGGGTTGTGAGGCTGCCGAATGCGGCCGGTTCCTTGGACTCGCGAGTTGACTTTATGTATGACCAGAATGAAGTTGGGTCGAGAGCGAAATTTGATTGAATTGTGTCCAGGTAACTTTTGAACGCTTTCTCGGAGGAGGTCTTTACTAATTTTCTATAGTAATAAAATAAATAATTGGCTGTATGGTGAATTTTCAAAGTATTTGAAGAAATTAAAAGTAAAATGCCTGTAAAACAATGTACCTACAGCTGGCCTCCAGCCAGCTAAATTATTAATTATAGAATCTCATTTAGTATGAGACGTATGTAACGGAAGGTGTATTATTTACTCAATCGTGTAATCTATACATATAAAACTCAAAGGTGACTGACTGACTGACATAGTGATCTATCAACGCATAGCCCAAACCACTGGACGGATCGGGCTGAAATTTGGCATGCAGGTAGATGTTATGACGTAGGCATCCGCTAAGAAAGGATTTTTCAAAACTCACTCCCTAAAGGGGTGAAATGGGGTTTCAAAGTTTGTATGGGGAAACAAGATTAGTTACACTATTTTATTCGAAACTTCACAGGAACATTTCTAACAATAAATGAGTAAACACGTGTCTCAGGTTTTTTGAAAATTCAACCCCTAAAAGGGAGAAATGTGGCGACAAAGTCTGAAAATCAGCATGGGTATTGTTTTTATGGTTTATCGGATCGCTGATTACGAAAATCGCAACGATTTTAAAATCCAACGTGGTAGACGTGAGTTACCATCTCCCCTGTTGGGTTGAAATGGGGTTGAAATGTCTAAATACTAAACCGCTGGTTCTAGAGAGTTCGAATTTGGCACGTAGGTTCCTTATAAGGTGTAGGGGTGCAATAAGAAAGGATTTTTCAAAATTTACCCCCTAAAGGGGTAAAATGGGAGTCCAAAGTTTGTATGGGGAAACAAGATTAGTTAGACTATTTTATTCAAAACTTTACAGGAGTATTTCTAACGATAAATGAAAACAAGTGTTTCAGTTTTTTTTTTTAATTCAACCCCTAAAAGGGAGAAATGTGGTGAGAAAGTCTGAAAATCAGCATGGGTATTGTTTTTATGGTTTATCGGGTCGCAGATTACGAAAACCACAACGATTTTAAAATCCAACGTGGCGGACGTGAGTTACCATCTCCCCTGTTGGGGTGAAATGGGGTTGAAATGTCTAAATACTAAACCGCTGGTTCTAGAGAGTCCAAATTTGGCACGTAGGTTGCTTATAAGGTGTAGGGGTGCACTAAGAAAGGTTTTTTTTTTAATTCACCCCCTATGGGGGTGAAATGGGGATTCAAAGTTTTTATGGGGAAACAAGATTAGATAACTTTGGTACCCTGTATCCCGGAAGGGGAAGAGGGAAGAGTTGGTTTCTATGGATTATCGGGTCGCTGATTACTAAAAAAAGAACGATTTTAAAATTCAACATGGCGGACGTGTAATACCATCTCTCATGTTAGGGTGCGATGGGGTGGAAATGTCTAAATATGTCTAAACATATGGATGTCGTTTTTAAACGCACAGCCCAAACCGCTGATTCTAAAGAGTCTAAATTTAGAACGTAGGTTCCTTATAGGGTATAGTGGCGCACTAATAAACGATTTTTCTAAAGGGGGTGAAATAGAGATTCAAAGTTTGTATGGGGAAACCAGATTACACTATTTTATTCGAAACTTCACAGAAGTATTTCTAAGAATATGAGTAAACACGCTTTTCAGGCCTTTCAAGAATTGAAGCCCTAAAAGGGGGAAATGTGTTGAGAAAGTCTGAAAATCAACATGGGTATTTAATTATTTTTATTATTTATCAGGTCGCTGATTACGGGTACAACAATTATTTTAAAACTCAACGTAGCGGACGTGAAATACCATTCCCCTGTGGCGGTGCGATGACGTTATGATTGTGGGTGATATGAATATGGGTGTCATTTTCATGTTTTTTTGGGACATTTGTGGACATGAAAATTCTTGAAAGCATTTGTGCCTAATTGCAATTCAATCGGTGCAGTAGTTTTGCAGCAAATCGGTTGTAACAGACGGACTCACAGACTACTACAAGTGATCCTATAAGGGATTTATTTTTGCTTTTGAGGTATGGAATTAGTCCCGTTATCCTAATAGATGTTTAAATTTGTATTTGGTGCCATTTCGATTGTCGTCAAGGCCAGTGCGGGTGGCACGGCGACACTGGAGTAGTCATCGGGAAACCTCCTGCA
Organism: Apotomis capreana; assembly: GCA_947623375.1. Taxonomy (NCBI): domain Eukaryota; kingdom Metazoa; phylum Arthropoda; class Insecta; order Lepidoptera; family Tortricidae; genus Apotomis; species Apotomis capreana. The sequence goes on along the minus strand of OX392508.1, from coordinate 5,443,859 downwards.
GCCGTAATAAATGCATTCAAACTTTTCAACAATAAAACGGCTAGACGGATATGCATGAGGGATAAGCAGATTATACCCTAACTTTAACAAATAGCCCACTTTTTATCCTGAAAAAAAGAGCATCGTTCCCGTAGGATAATGTTTATTGTATAGGAACGCGAGCGAAGCCGCGGGTTAATGCTAGTATTATTTATAAGCCTTAAATAATAATATTTTTTTTTTGAATATTAATGCCGGTGGGCCTCCGCTGGCTTGGCCACGTGGAAAGGATGGACGAAGATCGCGGCGCGGATTATAATGTGCGAACCTTATATTTGGGACGACCTATTGGCCGAAGGCCGGTCGGCCGTCCCAGGTATCGCTGGATCGGTGTCGTAGAAGCCGATCTGCGTGAACTCCAAGCCGGTAACTGGCGGGAAACGGTGCTAGATCGGGACAAGTGGTGTAAACTCGTGTCGGAGGCCAAAATTCGCTTTGGGTCGCTGAGCCATTAAGTAGTAATATTAATGCCAATATTATTTTTACTAAAAAAATCTTTATTAAAAAAAACCATTCGAATTAAGTGGTAAAACTATTTAAAAACCTAAAATCTACACTAACCTAACTCTAGCCAAGGTCGGTCATTGGCGGAAATGATCCCAAGATGCTGGCGGCGTTTCCCCGCTGCACAGCAATACTGAGCCTTTGTCCGAGAAACGCGCCAGCTCTGGGATCACAGGTAGTTCGTATTAGTTTTTTTTTAAGGGAATCAAACAAATTATGAGCGGCTGGGCCCCATGGGCCTAGAGTCTCTACCGCAAACGGCACGAAAATATAGTTGTCACCCAAACACGTATATTTTCGGCGTTTAGCCGCCTCCGCGTTTGTGGCCGCCCCACCTGGATTTTGGCACGTTGTTGCAATGTGTGACGGTGCCAAAGTGTCCACACAGGTGGAGTCCCACACTAAGGGCCGCCCCAATTTTTACTTACTTTTAATACGTGTAATATTATTTTTAATATTAATGCCAATAACGAAGGATTTCGCCGTCTATTTTTACTACATTACTGGGAACAGTTCCGAGCTAGTTGGAGAAAATATTATTAATAGTTCAAACATTCAGGTATTCAAGGCGTATTTACGAATTACACGCTGAAAACACCCACATCGGTTGTGGTTACCAACGCAATTTGAAATATGTATATTTATAATATGAGCAGAGCCATCAAAGAGTCTAGACATCTGAAATGAAAATACCAACAACCAATAATCTTGGTTACCGCATCAATAAAAGATGCCCATTTTATCATTGCCCGGGAGTTAACTGAGACATTAAAATATTCACGTACGTTCCAGTCTCTGTTCAAGCGTAAATCTTGGAGCAGATCGTAAAAACTGTTCCCAAGAGCGGAAAGTAACTCTGTTTCATTGGAATCGATCCGTACCATTGTCCTCATACGCACTCCGAGAAAAAGACCAATTTCTGAGATTTCCGAAGGGCTTAGCTTCATTTCCTTTTATATCTCCCCAGATACTAAATTCGTTCAGCCAATAATAAAAAATCGTCGGGGACAGTTGGAATGGACTCGACGTTGAATTTACTCCATCCCGGGAGCAAATTGGACATTACAACGCACTTAAATCTCGTATTTCGTTCAGGTAGACGATTACTTAACCATTACTGAACGCTTAAGCCCGCCGTAACCATAATTTAGATGCACGTCAAAATAATAAGTGTCGTTCCAGCAACAAGTTCACGAAACATGCTTTATTGAATCTATTTAGAGGCATGCTAATGCAGAGAATCAGGAATAACCTATATATTTATATCATATAGAATCTTTTTATCGATTTTATTTTTTTATGTGGAGTGGAAATACCACATTTTTATTTTTATAAATATTGACACAAAGGTAACTTACGAAAGAAAAATTTAATGTGATCTACTACAATCCGAGCAGGACTCGAACCTGCGACCTCTACGTTTCCGGCGTAAGCATTTCAAACACATATGACACAGAGGGCGCTCCAGTGGCGTAAGAATTATGGAATGAAAGATTTGGTGTGATTGATGTAACGATTTAATAGCTCAGTTGGGAGAGCAATACTGGTCAGGGTTGCGGGGACTCGCTGGATGCGGGTCGCTTCTATCCGGCCCATGTGGAAGTCAATTGAGGAGGCCTGTGTCCAGCAGTGGACGTCCTATGGCTGAAATGATGAGAGCAATACGCCGGAAACGTACAGGTCACAGGTTCGAGTCCTGCTTAGATTGTAGTACGAATTTTAATAAACTTTGGTACAGGGATAGATAGCTTTTGACGACGCGGTTGGCGCTGTTTGTAGAGACCTGCCTACTGAGCCGGCGTTCCCGGGTTCGAATCCCCGCCAAGGCAAATATTTGTTTGATGAACTTGAAAATTTGTGGTTGGGTCATGGTTGTTCTATGTATATATTTAAGTATGTATATCGCCGTCTAGGACCCATAACACAAGCCTTCGTGAGCTTAATTTCGGACAAGATCGATTTGTGTGAGGTTGTCTGATATTAATTTATTTATTATTTATAGCTGGGCATCCAAAGATATAGGTTATATGACTCCTCTCGGTGTATACTGCCTTCTTTAGATAGAGTAGGAAAGACGCACTCTCCTCCATAAATGTAATTGTCCCGACAGGCCTTATGTAAAATTCAGTTGACTTGAACATTAGGTATTCTACACACCCATAGTGCAGGACACATCGCAGTCATGGCGCAGAGCTAGCTGGACATCCAAAGATAGGTATAGGATATCTTTTTGACCCGAGGACGGTAAAGAATCCTCCTAGTTCGCAGTAAAATAGCACCCGTGTGATTACACCCTTATTATTTACACACATTTTACTTTTCACTGACAAGATAAAGGTTAAGCTCTAAGAGAATCACATCTCTGTGCTCACGTATATTAATTAAAACGCCTTCTGATGCTCTATTTCATATAATGACTTATTTTCATACAAAAACCATCGCACTTAAGCTGTTTTGCGTCAGAGTCAACTTTGGGCTTAATATGGTGAAAAATGTCGTGTGATTCGTTGCCCGAAATGTAATGAAATGCTTACAGAGTAATCGGTGTTGTTCAGAATAAATTAATCTCAGCTATATTATTTGAACAAACCAAATTACAAACTTACTTTTTAAACATTTATATTAAATGAGATTTAAAAAGCCCTTATTTTTAGGTACCGTTACAAAACGGCAAATTCATGTACATACATAGGTACATTTTATTGCCGACCCAAGAGTTTGGATGACGTCTCCATATTTTGGAGCGTTTGAACGCTCCGTAGGAATGTCAAACTTTAACGATAATATTTGACATTTAGAAGTCTAAGTAGTTAGACCCATTACACCCAATTATTTAGGCGTACGATTACTATAACAGATAGGAGGAATTATCAACTTCAAAAAAAGTATGACAATGGAAGCAGCTACCCTTTCTAAAGTATGACTCCAATAACAAAGAGAGCAGGCGCAAAATATTTTACCTCACTCTAGGTCCTAAGCGGGATTTTCGGGGGAGAAAATCTCACTTCCATTTAAACTGGAAATGTCATATTGACTTTGTGTGCTCTAAACTATCGAGATTTGTTTTCGCCTTGAGAAGTCTTAAGCATACTGTTTCAACTCAGGCCGCGTTGACTGCTTTCCATGGTTATGTTTCGTCTACTCTTCATTACGGACTATTGTTGTGGGGTAATTCTGTTGACACTCAGAGGGCATTTTTAATGCAGAAGAAATGTTTACGCGCAGTGTGTGGCATTCGATATGATGATAGCTGCAGACCACTCTTCCAAAAGTTGTATGTCCTACTCTTAGCTTCAATGTACATTTTAAAGGCATGTTTGTTTAACAAAAGTCAGCCAGGTTAATTTTAAAAATATGTATAACGAAATGTTCTCAAGGCAAGTGTGAGAACAGTACAAAAACTTGTTATACCATCCACCATGCAAATTCGATATATTTCCGCATATAAGAAAAATGCGTACTACATATGTATTATTTTATTTAATAATCTCCCTAATGAAATACGAATGTTGGACGGTAAACTGTTTAAGGTAAGGCTGACTGAATGGTTACAGAATCATTGTTTTTATAGTGTTAATGACTTTTTAAATTTTAGCGGATAAGTAAACAGTTTTCATTTTATTTATTTTATTACTATTGTAATGTATTGAATTAAACTCGCAATTGAATTAATGCTGTTTATTATTATATTCACAATTACAACGCAACAAGCGTTCCTACGCCATCTTGGTCTAGGTCGCAAGAGGGAGAAAGATAGGGTGCGAAAGGGAGAGAGAGAGAGGGATACCACACTCTCCGCCGCCAGTTCAGAACCGCTCCCCGCAGCCTGTCTTTCCCTTATTCCTAAAATATCACATGTAGAATTATAATACTAAATAATACTCTTGGCATCACACTTATGTGCACATCCTAGGTTGTCCTACGAGTACAATATTCAACTCTTGGCATCACACTTATGTGCACATCCTAGGATGTCCTACGAGAAGAAATGTTCTTATTCTAACAAGGTATTACTACAATTTAATAGTTGATTCACATGTCTTTTCCACTGACATCCATCAACATCAATATGTGGTGTCCGGAACAGACTCCTCCACCACTATTCCCTGTACCCAGGGCTGGTGACCCTTCCTATTCTCTTTAACCATAACCTTTTCTCCGACTTTAAATTTCACATGTCTACTTCCTGATGCATATTTGCTCTGTTTATCTAACATTTCCTGTGTTTTCTCTACAATTGGTGGTGGTCTTAACAAGGAAACCTAGACCTCAACTCTCTGTTGTACATGAGTTTGGCCGGTGTCAATCCTGTTGTACAGTGAGGCATGCTTCGATAATCAAAAAGAAATAGATTAATTGCCGACTGAATTGTATTACCTCTGCTTTCTTTAATTTTCAATACATGATTTTTTTAAATTTCGACAAATCGTTCAGCTGCGCCATTTGTGGCGGGATGATACGGTGGAGAAAAGGTATGTTTGATGCCATTCAATTGACAAAAATTGTTAAACTCTAAACTGGCGAAGGATGGGCCATTGTCTGTCACCAAATGGACTGGGTACCCGTGACGTGCAAATACTGATTTCAGAACATCAATAGTGCGGGCGGCGGTGATTGAACTCATTTCTATAACTTCTGGCCATTTACTGTAACTGTCCACAATTACCATATACATCTTATTATAGAAAGGCCCACAGTAATCAGCAACGTATACGATACCATGCGGATGGAGCTGCTGGCCATGCTTTTTGTTGCCCTTTGGTGGGATTATTTCGCATTGATAAACAAGTAATGCAGTTATTAGTAATTTCCTCTATTTCCGAATCTATACCCGGCCACCAGAAATAAGAGCGTGCCACCTGCTTCATTCGCACAATACCGAAATGACTCTTATGAAGTTCTAATAATATTTGTTGCCTCAGCGATTTAGGAATAATAATTCTGTAACCCCAGAAAAGACAACCCCTATCACAGCTTATTTCCATTCTTTTATTAAAATAAGGAGATAACTCTTTTTCTGGTATTAAATCAGGCCACCCATCCATACTATATCTTATGACATTAGCTAAAATTATATCTTTCTTTGTATCTTCTTGTATAGTTTTCCAATTCAAATTATCTATTTCACAGTTTTGTATGTGATACACACTACTTGTATCAGCATCTGAACAGATTGGGTGCAGCGATCTCTCAATCTCAACATTATTTGTAAGATATGGTGTTCGCGACAAGAAATCAGATGGATTAAATTTCGTTTTGATGTGCCTAATCTTGTAATTAAATGCTGACAAAAAAATTGCATAATGTTGCAACCTTTTTGCTGCCATCTTAGGGATTGCTTTTATTGGAAAAAATACGAACCAAAGCGGCGCTATCAGTCTCCAACTCAAAAAACTTCGACCATATGTATAATTATAGAACTTAGTCACACCAAATACAATTGCCATAGCCTCCTTATCAATATAATATTTTCTTCGGTTTCCGCGACTGTCACACATTTAAATAAAACAATTTAAACGGATTATATCGCGTATATTAATTATTTGAGCCTCCCTGACGTTTCAGTACCTTTACAGATACCGTTGTCAAAGGTTGACTGAGAAAAACACAATTTCTCTCTGTCAAAGTTACATTTGTGCAAACTACCCATTTTGAAAATATTAATTTAAAATAAAGGTGTTCATACATGCCAGATGGGCCTAATGTGTAAAGACAGTTACACATGTGCCAGAAGGGCATTTATTATTTTATTTAAAATATCTACCAGCGGTTCACTAAAGGCTTACTGAGGAGAAAGAACCGCCAAAGAAAACTCCCAGATTGCCTTATTTATTACTATGAATTACTTTTAAACAAAAAACTCTACATATACTACTTTTAACACTAATTTGTTTTACACCGTTCGAGGCCCCAGGTTTCTAGTCTTGTGTCTTGCTTGATCCTTGATAAGATGTACAACAGGATCCCAAGCCGGTGGTAATGACAAACCATCTTCTCTATTGAAATTGGGATATTTTTTGATTTCAATAGCCTCGCGCAACATTCTGGGAAAACGTCGTTTCTCTCTGGCAAGGATCGAAGTGTTGTCAAACTTAATTGAATGGTTTGGTTTGTCCATGACATGCTCGCAGACCGCAGACCTGTTGCAACGACGGTGCTTGACATCGGCTACATGCTCCTTAACCCGTGTAGCTATACTACGTTTCGTTTGGCCAATGTATGACACACCACACTCGCAGTCCAGCTTGTAAACACCAGCACTCTGCAGAGGGATGCTGCACTTCACGGGCCTCAGGTATTGAGACCTCTTCTTCATCGGCTTGAAATATGTTTTAATGGAAGCCCGTCTCAAGATGTTTCCAATCCTATCCGTGACCCCTTTCACAAATGGCAGGACCGCAGGTTTACGCTCGACTGTAGGAGTCTTCACACGGGGTTTCTGGTTGAGGCGTGGTATCTTGAGCCCATTAGCCCAAAATGGGTAGTTTGCACAAATGTAACTTTGACAGAGAGAAATTGTGTTTTTCTCAGTCAACCTTTGACAACGGTATCTGTAAAGGTACTGAAACGTCAGGGAGGCTCAAATAATTAATATACGCGATATAATCCGTTTAAATTGTTTTATTTAAATCTCCTTATCAATAGTTGAATATTTAGTCTCTACATCTGTAAGTTTTTTACTTGCAAATGCTATTGGTTTCACAACCCCATTTAAGTCTCTATTTGATATCACCGCAGCCAATCCAGTTTCTAATGCATCACAAGTCAAAATTAATGGTAATTTTGGGTCATAATGGTACAGGTTATCAGTGTTGGCTAGTTTTGCTTTTATTGTTCTAAAAGCATTGTCACATTCAATGGTCCATTTAAATTTATTGTTTTTTGTACACTCATACAAAGGTGTGATAATGGTTGACATATCTTTTAGAAAACGGGAGTAATAATTTAATTTTCCCAAAAATTAACGCAACATTGTGATGTTGGTAGGCGGTTGGGCGTTTAGCAATGGTTCAATATTTTCCCTATTTACCCTAATGCCCTCTTTATCGATTCTAAATCCAAAAACATCTATGTTTCTCTCAAAGAGTCTGCATTTTTCTAATTTTAATTTAAATTCGCTCTCCTGTAATTTTGAGAGAACCTTAGATAAGGTAGCCATCGTATTATTAAGGTCTTTACCACTAATATATATATTGTCTATAAATACCGCAGTATTTGGAATGTCTGACAATTTTTTGCTCATTAGCCGTTGGAATGAACCTGGTCCTGTACTTACTACATAAGGTAAATAATTATACGAGTATCTAAATGTTCCCATTTCTGTAACAATTACTGTACACTCTTTTGAAGCTTCATCTAAGGGTGCTTGGTGATAGGCCTCTTTCAGGTCAACTTCGCAGAAGTATTCTCCATTGTTAAGGGATTGGAAAATTTCCTCTATGTGAGGCAGGGGAAAATGATCAACCGCCAGGTGTGGATTAACTGTTAATTTATAATCTCCACATAATCTAACAGAACCGTCTGCCTTTAAGATTGGAACCACTGGTGTGGCCCACTGGCTGGTCTCCACGGGTTCGATTCTACCATTTTCTAAAAGTCGAGTAATTTCAGCTTTTACCTTCTCACGTAATGCAAACGGAACACGGCGTACTGGTAAACTCTTGGGTTTTGCATCAGTTTTCAACTTGAGGTTGATCGTCTCACCCTTAAAATTTCCCCATCCAGGACTGAAGACCTCTGCGAACTTCTCCTTTATTGCGGCTCTGGCTTCTGAAACATTATTAATTGATTTATCTAATGGATACATGTTATTTGTTGTTATGAAGTTAGGTGGCCACAACATTAATTATTTCAACCAATCTCTTCCAATTATACATGGAGAGGTCTTTGTTACAAAAGCACTTAACAGTTTAGTTACATCATTAAAACTTACTGTCAGGTTTTCTAAAAGACCTAAGGGCTCTGATATTGTTTGGTCAAAATTTCTGAATAAAATACTGCAATTTTTAATTTTTGTATCTGGGATTAGTACATCCTTTAGTTGTAATGGAATAACCGTGACATCTGAGCCAGTGTCTAATTCAAACTCTATAATTTTATCTTCAACACTTATTTTTAAAATGTGTGGTGGCACTTTACTTACATTAACGGAGTACATTTGGAACTCATTTATGTTTTGTTGCCATTGGGCATGTTCATTCTCCTGAGTTTCAATAGAATTATCCCATCCTCGTCGCCAATTGTAATGTATTGAATTAAACTTGCAATTGAATTAATGCTGTTTATTATTATATTCACAATTACAACGCACCAAGCGTTCCTACGCCATCTTGGTCTAGGTCGCAAGAGGGAGAAAGATAGGGTGCGAAAGGGAGAGAGAGAGAGAGGGATACCACAACTATTATTGTTTTTCGGATATTTAAATTTTATTTGCTTGTTATATTAATGTTATTTCTTTCAACTAGACACGGCTAAATTATTAAAATTCTTGGTATGAGGTAATTTATAATTTTATGAAACATGTAATGTCTCATTTTCTTTTTTATGTGGGTACACCACAATTTTTATTTAAACCATGAATACAAAGATCAAAGCTTAAAGAAAAATTTAAAAAGGAGCTACCTGGTGGAAGGGACCGGGAATCGAACCCGGTACCTCTGGATTACCGGTCCAGCGCGTTAGCCACTTCGCTACCCTCGCTCCACATGAGGTAATTTGATAATATTGAGATGTTATTTTTAATTCTCTATATACATAGTTGTAAATTATTTTGTTTCGCAATTTTATTCAAATTGACATTTTGTATTATTAGAGTATTTAATTTGTTTATTTTAGAAATAATATTTGCATGTTGACTTTTATGTCGACTGAATACTGGTTCTGTAACAATAATAATCTTAAGACCCAATTGTTCAGTATTTCAGCAAATAAACATTTCTATTTCTATTTCCTGGCCAAAGCAAGACATAAAACTTTGGTTCCATATTGGGTCGCATACATTTTAAAGCCATAATGTCGGTGTGTATAACCATTTTTGTCATAATAGTTCTTGCGCATAAGTTGTGTAGTGTGTAGCATCGATTGATCCGCATACATTTTATGACCATAATGTTTTTACGCATAAGTAAGGAATTTCATAATAATTTTGAGGCATATCAACTTGAATCAAAATCATTAATCGCCATAAGGTTTTTATGCATGTCGTGCATTGGCGACATTTTGAATGAAGCTTGATATTGAACAACATAAATATCAAGCTGCATATTTTTTTGATTCAACGTCATCCTGATTTTCTGGCAGCAGTTCGTGTCTGAAGGGATTGCATTTCTTTCAAACCTAACCTAACCTACTTTTCTGGCCGATGTTCGTATTTGTAGGTTCACAGTTCTAACCTAACCTAACCTACAACCAAGAGGTCAGTGTGGGGCAGGATTTCTTAATGCGGGGGGCTTCGCCCCCCGTCCCCCCTTTTGTGATTCTGCTCATGTAAGTTTTGTATCATTATTTCAAATGTTATAAGATATTATGATTGATACATGTGATATAACTTATACTATGCAATGTCTATTGCCATTAATGATGAACACCATAATTTATGCGTTCTTCGTACTATCAATTTATTATGACATTCAATAATATGACTTGAAATTTTGTGCCATACTAAATTATGCGTATGAAAAGCCTGCCAAACAACAATTATGACATATAAAATGTTATGCAAAGAATTATTTATGACGAATAACATGTATGAGGAAAGCCATTATGTGAAATAAGTTATGACAGTCAAATTTATGACAAGAATTTGTATTCCACTAGAGGTAATCCCTAAAACTTTAGATAAACCACGGGCAGTAATTTGTAAAGTTTCAGATCGCATAATTATGACCCGAATCGAAGGTCAGGAAACACCTGCGATCTGGTACATTCTTGAATTCACCGCCCCACGTAGGTAATGTACTATTTCATAGATTTTCTCCATGCACTGGTGCGGAATCCTTTCTGGACGAGTCGAACTCTCACTTAGCTTGTTTTTTATCATCTTCCGAACGAACTAATATCAAACAGGAAAACGGGAAAATAACCGAATCAGAAACTAGGCTGGAAACAATATCCTTCTTCATAAATATTTAATTATCCAATATCTCGTTGTCTCCGTCGTATGTCTTGTCTTCAAGTAATAACTCCAGGTAGCTGGTTACATAACTTGATATCCCGTAAACAGATTAATGCCCCCTTTCCCTTCCTCTGAGTTAATGCTCTAATGAAAATAGCAACCCACCCACTGCCGTTTATATTGCTATAAGGGGTTTCATTGCTCTCGTACAGGGCGTGATAAATGTGTCTTAGAACTTATTATGCGATGATTTGAAAAGGCCAAGATACGGAGATGTCGCACTTGTGAGAAATATTTCAATGTGTAATTAGTTTTTAATAAAGCAGTAACGTCTGCTGTCGTAAACCAAATGTTTTATTTTATTTTATACTACGACGGTGGCGAACAAGCATGCGGCCCACCTGATGTTAAACAGGTTCCGCCGCCTATGGACGCTTGCGATGCCAGGAGCATCACACGCGCGTTGCCGACCCTTTAAGAACCTATTTGCTCCCCTCTTGAAGACCGGATGCTGTGGCCCCCGGAGAAAACCTCGGCAGGGAGCTCATGTTTACATTGAAGTGATTTTTTTTTATTAAATGGTTCAGGCGGTGTTTAAGCCCGCGTTTCTAACGGCATTTTCGGGCTTACACAGGCATCCTATCTATTGGAGCACTGAACCGCTGCGAGAGTCATTTATTTTTTCAACCAGTTGCTTCTTGTATGCCTTAGGGTGGGTAACCTATCTCAAACACTAAAAACCATTGACCGAATTTCATTTGACCGAAAACTATTCGAATTATTATCGTTTATCCGATGACAGAATTCGTACATTTTTCTTTTCACCATTTTACATTTAGTAGAAATATCGTTTGTCCGAAAAACTTTTCCCTTCACATTCACTTGCCCTATGAGTTGTTACGTATTTTTTTTCGTAGCCCATTTTTCATTTACCCTATGATACTTTTGGCACTGCATACATTTGAACAAATTTTCAGTTTACCTTTTAACTTTTCCCGCCCCATTCACTTGCCATCTGAATTGCGACGTCGTTTGTTTAATACCCATTTTTTCATTTAGCCAAATTTTCAGTTCACCTTTTAACTTTTCCTGCCCCATTCACTTGCCATCTGAATTGAGACATCTTTTGTTTAATACCCATTTTTTCATTTACCCAATGATATTTTCGGCATTACATAAGAACTGCGACCACAACAACAGCCCGCGAGCCGAACGAGCGAAGTTACCGTGCTGCGTCAGCAGCCGACAAACCGCCAAAACCGACCTGGTTGGGTTAAGTTAGGTTAGAACTGTGACCACAACAGCGCGCGAGCCGAGCGAGCGAAGCTACCGTGCTGCGGCAGCAGCCGACAAACCGCCAAAACCGACCTGGTTGGGTTAGGTTAGAACTCTGACCACAACAGCGCGCAAGCCGAGCGAGCGAAGCTACCGTGCTGCGGCAGCAGCCGACAAACCGCCAAAACCGACCTGGTTGGGTTAGGTTAGGTTAGAACTGCGACCACAACAGCCCGCGAGCCGAGCGAGCGAAGCAACTGTGCTGCGGCAGCAGCTGACAAACCGCCAAAACCGACCTGGTTGGGTTAGGTTGGTTTAGAACTTTTGGATTAGAATTTGACAAATCGTTGAAAAAGGATACAATAATATGACTAAAATTAAAAAGTCCACTTGAGAACAGTCGAGTAGTTAATAAACCGAATCGTTACATGGGACAAATGAAATCAAAGTCATACAAAAAAGTCGAGTAGTTAATAAATCGAATTGTTACATCGGTCAAATGAAATCAAAGTCATACAAAAAAGTCGAGAAGTTATTAAACCGAAACGTTACATCGGAAAACTGATATTACGGACAAATGAGATTTAGGGAAACGTGTCATTAGTCGAGTGAATAAAAATCCTAAACAATTAATTCCCAATCGTAAATTATCGAATTGAATTTTCGGACAAATGAAAAAAGTTAAAATGATATTTGTCGAATAGTTTTTGTCGAAATGAAATTCGGACTAACGTTTTTAGTGTTTCAGATAGGTAACCCTTAGGGTGGCATCGTAGCGCCTTCTACCGTATAGATTCAGAATCGGCACCATCGTTTTAAAATTTGATGAGAATCGTTGGGTAAGCATTTGCTACACCCAAACTATATTAATTTGTATTACAGCAGTTATATATATATTAGCGTAAACCAAATATGTACCTACACTTGTACAGTACAAGAAACAATAGGTACCTAAGTTGCTATTGTTTCTGGGCACAAATTACAGATGTTCATCGGAGTACGAATGACAGGCCTTTTGTACGACATGTTACCTCTCATCGATGCTTATTGATGCTGTTTCATGCCAGCATTCCGAAAATACATCGACTTTGACTTTTGAATCAGTATGTTTACTGTCTCAAAATCTTCGCTTAATTGTTGTCAGAACAAAAAACAACACTACGGAACATTCTTCTTTTGATCTTCGCAAAAACCGCCTGAAAATCTATTTTGGTGTTTTTTTATGTAAAATATGACGAAATTGATATTACAAGCATTGCTTAGTTTGGAACAAGGTCGATAGATTGTCCCTAAATGTTTATTTATTTAAGTAATTAACAATTATTTTAGACCAAATATGCTTTAGGGCAAAATTAAAGTACCTGTGTATGCGAAAAATCTTTATGCTAAAATAGAAGTATGCAATTCAATATCATACCAAGCATTTTCGATCAAAAAATTATAAGTGATTTTAGAACATGCGAAGGACACCCTCGATTACTATGTTTGTTTACTGAATAACGTTTATATTTAGCGTATTCTAAATGATAAACTAAAAAAATATGTGCGAATATAACGACGGACTTTTTACCACAAAAATGAGCTACGCAATAAAATAAGTAACTGCTCATATAGTTTTTCGGACGAACGATACATTTACTAAACATGAAATGGTAAAAATATATTACGAAGCTTGTCATCAGACAAACGATAATAATTCTAGTAGAGTTGTTAGTCCGCTGTTTTCTAACATAATTTTGCGCATCGGGTTACAAGCATGAAATTTCTACCACAGACAGAGTGTTCCACGGTGATTATTTTGAGATGTGGAGGGAAGTCAGATTCGTCCTCTGTGAGGCGGGAGAGCGGAGTGAATAGGACGAAGTATACCTCTTTTCTTTCTTTATTGCTGGTCGGTTAAGTCTACTAGGACTTGTCTGGTATCGTTTCCGTTTAAAACGGATATCGGAAATTAATTTCTTAGGTATGTTATTTTCGTATAGTTCCATATAAAAATATGGGTGTATGGCCGGAAAGGTAAAAATCATAACAAGTTTTTTTATTCAGTGAGGTAACTTAGTTAAATTTCGTTAACATTTTCAAATTCTTACTATTATTTTAAAAAGATTATTTAATCTAGTTCCTAAAAATATATGCATGCTGGGCACTTCTCATACAAACGGTAGTTTAAAATATATGTTTAAGTCGGCTTAACCAACGTAAATCTCCGAACGCATCCTATTTCGCTTCATTAAATACATTAAATAATGATTATTAACATGCTTTTACATATAATATTTACCATTTACGTCCTAGAAAAACAAATTGATGTAATTAAAACAAAATATTTTTTTGCTAATGTATCACGAGCAGACGGGCTAATCTCAACATTAACAATTTATTTAAGTGACTGTTTGTATGAAGAGTGCCAACATGTATATAGTTTTAGAAACTAGATTAAATTTTCTGTTCTGCAATATTTTTATACGGAAATATAACTTCGTTATCTCACTGAATAAAAAAAACTTGTTGTGATTTTTACCATTTCGGAAATACACCCATATTTTTATATAGTACTACGAATAAATAACATAAAAAATGAATTGCTGATATCTGATTTACACGAAAACGATACCACACAAGCCCTAGGGCTTAACTGATCAGTAATAATAACATTTTTGAAAACAAGATTAAATTTGCTATTTAGTCATATTTATTAAATTGTAAATATTTAGGATATATAACTAATTTATCGTTCTGAATAAAAAAAAGTTTAAGTGATTTTTAACTTTTCGGCAATACCTATACCCATTTTTTTTTAAGAAGCTATTCTTAAATAATATAAAAAATGAATTGCTGATATCTGTTTTACACAAAAACGATGCCACACAAGCCCTAAATAGCCTTAACTGATGAGTAATCAAAAAAAAAGGAGCAGTACTTGATCTTATTCACCCCGCTCTCCCGCCACGCAGGGGACGAATCTGACTTCCCTCCACATCTGAAAATAATCACCGCGGAACGCTCTAGGTGTGGTAGAAATTTCATGCTTGTAACCCGATGCGCACAATTTCGCGGCTTAGCAACTCTACTATTCGGATAATTCTCGGATAAATGAAATTCGGTCAAAGAGTTTTATTATTTCAAATAGTTTTTTACCACTGCAAAAATAATTCCAGTTCGAAAACATTATTTTGTTATAAAATGAAACCCTATATAAGTTAAATTGAGTGAGAATCCCAGGAAAGTCTAACCCAATCAAAACAATCAATTGTAATTAACCTAGTACTGCCTTACGTTACCTTTAGACTAATATCTGGGTCATTGTTAGTTCAAAAAACAAAATTTGTCCCTTCGGTGGTCAAAAGTTAAGAGCTTGTATGAATCTAGGTTATGTTGCTATTACATCAGATTATAGAAGAGGGAACGTTCTTTATTCTCACTGGCGCCTGGAATCCTTAATTTCGCAAATGTCCACCGGAAAGACGCGCACCTAAATCCGACAATTACCCATCTAGTTGCCTTCAAAATTAATGTAATGTTGTATTGATAAAAAAATAGAAACAACATGATTTTATAGGTAGGAATAATCTCCCTCATCACATTAATATTATAAAAGCGAAAGTTTGTGAGTATGTTTACGTGTATGTTTGTTATTTCTTCACGCTCAAACGGCTGGATCAATTTTGATTAATTTTGGTTCGAAGGTAGCTGACACCCTGGCTTAACACATAGGCTACTTTTTATCCCGAAAAAAGCGTTCCCGTGGGATATGCAGGTGACACCACTGGGCGCATCTAGTAATAATATATTTATTTATTTATAAATATATTTACACAGCATTACTGACTTAAATGTAATACACTATGAAACTAGATGTACACTTATCACAGAGGAACACTAGTAGTCAAGTCATCCATCAACTCACAGTACCTCAAGCACGCAGTACACACAGCCGTCCATCGCCACGCAAACAGATCACATTCCGGTGATGACACCAGATGTGCATTGAGCAGCGTCAAGGCCCGGAGGTGCGGCGAGTTCCTGTGCGACAAAGTATGAGCTGCTGGCACAGCCAACAACGGTCGCGTGCGGGGTCTAAGCGTGATTCGAGGTACATCCGGAACATACAACCTAACTAACTTATTTATCAGCTCTAGGCAATCTGACTCTCCTCGCAGCATACGGCAGACTAAGGTAAGCAGACTGAAATTGCGCCTCACTTTAAGGGAATGGAAACCTAGACTTTAGTAAGTTTCTTCTATCAACATTTTTATACAAATAAATCTACGGATATTATCCCTACTTATACCCTACTGGATATAGGGATAATATCCGTACCCCTAGGGATAATATCCGTACATTTTTTTGTATAAAAATTTCAAAAAATATATATATCTATATACTCAATAATATTTCTAGAAATCGTTATGTTTTAAAAGTACCTATCTACATAAGGTTTACTATTGGAAGGCATAAAATCATTAATACTAATATGGTTACGCATAATTGCTTTTCGCCGAAAATGAGATGTGCATAAGCCTCATTAAGCATAATTTTTTACGCATAACATTAAAAAGCATAAATACAGAAAGCATAACCGTCATGAAGACTAATAACAAAAAGCATAAGCATAAATAGGGATAATAATCAATTGGCATCATATCAAAATGCATAACGCTATTATCCTATTAAAAGTTGCACTACGAGAGAAGGTTAGTATAGTGTGTATATATATTTAGGAACTAAAGCGAGGTCGACGGAGGTCCGCTTCGCAGACCCCCTATTCCGCGTTGCTTAGGCGCTTCGCGCCTGGTTATCATGCTAACCTAACCTAACCTCGGCAGGGTGTTCATCCTCACTTGCTAGAGACTAAATGGTCGAGAACTGTCCGGTTCCAGAGGAACTTCCTACCGCGAATGCTCCGCATGTGGAATGAGCTCCCTGCCGAGGTTTTCCCCGGGGGCTACAGTATGCGGTTCTTCAAGAGGGGAGTAAATAGGTTCTTGAAGGGTCGGCAGCGCTCGTGTGATGCTCCTGGCGTTGCAAGCGTTCACAGGCGGCGGTAACTGCTTAACATCAGTCGGAACGCATGCTTGTTTGCCACCGTCGTAGTATAAAAGAAACCTAATGTGACCTAATGTTACATAACGTAATACCTATTTTGTTTTGAAATATAAACATACAATAATAATAAATGCATGTTAACCACGTAACTGAGTTTCATTCATTTAGACAACTGAAATTATGGATAATGACAGATATATCAAATAATTATTAGTCCAAACAATAGTATGTGTAAAGTATATTCGGCCAATACAAATTAGTCCAACTAAAATTATGCTAATAGCGTAGTATGCCAAAAAAACATTAGGCCAAAATATTACTATGCGAAAGTACTATTATGCCAAAACAAATTATGCTAAATCAATTATGCGAAACAGCATTAGTCTAAAAGACATTATGCGATCCAAGGGGATCCCTCTACATAACAGTAAGAGAAATATTTGCATAGAATTGAATTACGAATATAAATCGTTTGGAGTTCCACACATCGCCTGAATTTTATTTTTTTACGATTATTTTTTGTACCTATTTGTATTGTATCCACTTTATTGAATATTTTTTTTTTATAACTATGACTAGTGATCATTGTAATGTGAAATTTTATGAGATACATTTTCGGACTTCCAAAAGGCAATAATCAAATTTGCAATTTTATGTGAATTAGCGCAGCCAAATGGAACACGTGACACGTAGTATAAAAGTGAAGGCTTTCAAACAAGAAAATCGACTTGCAAGTGCAAGACTTTACGAGGGACAGGCTGTAGGAGTTAAATTAAAACTTGTAAAAATATGAGCGCTTTGAGTCATGAAACTTAGCTCTTAAACTGGTTTTATTAACTACTAGCGATCCGCCCCGGCTTCGCACGGGTGCAATGCTAATGAATTATGCATGTTTTATACATATAAACCTTTCTCTTGAATCACTATTTATTTTTAAAAAACGCATCAAAATCCGTTGCGTAGATTTAAAGATCTTAGCATACATAGGGACAGACAGACAGGAAGCGACTTTGTTTTATACTATGTAGTGATGTAAATCTTCCTCTTGAATCACTCTATCTATTAAAAAGAACCGTATCAACATCCGTCGCGCAGTTTTAAAGATCTAAGCATACATAGGGACAGAGAGACAGGAAGCGACTTTGTTTTATACTATGTAGTGATTTTGTCTGACTAGTTAGAAAAAGCGTATGTCTGTTTAAAAACCTTTACTTTTTTGCCGTTTTAACCAAATACAATTTTATTACGAGCCGTGCTCGCTAGCAAATAATTCTGTAGTAACGGCGAGCAATTTATGATTTAATTATTCTTTTGTCGAATTGTTGGTAGTAAAATCTTTTTGTAATCATAAAGTTCTACAATGGAGGTAGTCGGATTTTGTAAAAGTACCTAAATTACACACTATTAGGGCGGTGAATTTGTAAATGTCTCAGATCGCAGGCATTTCGAAGGTTAGGGCCGTAAATATGCGATCTGGGGCTTTACGAATTACCGCCCGTGGTTTGTATAAATTTTTACATCTTGCTTTGGCCAGGAAATGAGACTTTCTCCCCGCGTAACCGGCAGAAAATCCCACTTACGGCCTAGGGTGGTGTTAATATACATACAAAATTATTTACAAACTCTCTGTTAGCGGTTATTTTTTTTTTACTTGTGTAAGTAATTGTTTTGCACAAAAACATTTAAAAATACATCAATAATCACAAATAACACGGGTACAAAGGCAAATTTATCCCTATAATGGATCTCTTCCAGGTAACCTTTAAGCAATAGAGTGAGCGAGTACAAAAAGGTATCACACTAATATTATAAATGCGAAATTTTGTGAGTTTGTTTATGTGTATGTTTGTTACTTCTTCAAGCTCAAACAGCTGCACCAATTTCGATAAATTTTGTTATAAAGGTAGCTGATGACCTGGATTAACACATAGGCTACTTTTTTTTTTTTTAATCGGCACAATCGTCTCAAATTATGTTGAAAATTTTATAATGATAGTAAAATAATAATTAACTTAAAACCTTAAATAAAAAATATTATATTATTATATAATTATTATCTCCTTTATTCATCTTTTGTCTTAGGCTAGGTTTTTAACAATAAATTTATATAAAAAGTAAAATACAATAAAGTAATTACAAGATATAAATACATTATAAAAAACCTAACCTAGGGTGCCGCCGGCAGGGGGGCAGGGCCCAGGCTACCGGTGGTAAGGGCTGCAGAGAGAGGAACCTCCTGACAATGCGCGCCGTGTCCAGGAGTACCGCCTTCTGTATTTGACCCTTGATCCAGCCATCTAGCGAGAGTCTCTTAAGATGTTTGTCGAGACTCTTCGCTATAAGACCGTTCGCCGAAACGACTATCGGGACAATGATCGTTGAGTCAACATCCCACATGGCGGTTACCTCGTGAGCCAAGTCAAGGTACTTGCTGAGTTTGTCCTTCTCGGCCTTCTCGAGGTTCTCGTCATGCGGGATGGTGATGTCGATGAGCACTGCCTGGCGCTTGGATCGATATACCAACACGATATCAGGCTTATTGGCTACAATAGTCCTGTCCATGATGATGGATCGATCCCAATAGAGCGTGGCATGACCATTCTCAAGAACTGGCAACGGTGCGTACTTATAGTACGGCACCTCAGACCCCACAAGACCGTATCGAAGAGCAAGTTGCTGGTGAATAATCCTGGCTACTTGGTTATGTCTGTGCAAGTACTCGCCGTTAGCAAGATGAGAACAACCGGAGATTATATGCCTGAGTGACTCACCGGGACGGCGACATGCCCGACAAATGTCGACCGTACCGTCCTTCAGGATATATCTCCGGTAATTGTTCGTCATCATTACTTCGTCCGCAATTGCACAGACAAAACCTTCGGTTTCCCCGAAGAGATCCCCGAAGCGTAGCCAGTTCACCGACGCGAGCAGATCTACATCGGGGCCCCTTAAGGGCCTTGTAGAACCGCCTGTGTAGCTCCTTGCTCTTCCATACAGCCCTGCGGTCGTCGGTGCTAAGCACCTTTGGTCTGCGCCAGTTCCCGTTTGCTTTTCTTTTATTATTATTATTCCTGTATGTCGCACCCGCTCACGGGACAATAGTGTCCCGGACCTTTGGGAGGCGTGCACGGAGTCGAAGCCAACGCGTAGAGGCCCTTTCGACAATTTAATGAAATGCAAGGTGTACATCGAGCGGATGCTGTCCCTATCCGTGTCATGGGACACACACAGAGACAGCGCCCGCTAGGTGCAAGAACTATTGATGGAGACATGGAATCTAAATACAAATTGGGCCATGGGGATGAAATGGAAGACTGGCTAATTGGGCTATGGGTTGAGACTATCGGGCGAATACCAGCAAAAGTGTCTCATAGCAAAAATGGGACTGGTAGACGATGACTCGCCTCCCGCTAGATGGGCCCCCACAAAATAGCGACACATAAAGTGGCTTAAGGGCAACACCGGTGCGGAAGGCTAAGGGCGGAGAGGTGTAATACTGGGCTTTAAACCGAAGCCAACTAACCCCTTACGTTTCCACATCCACCCCCGAGCCGAAACTCTCACGACTCCACTCTGCCCGGCCGGTTAAGGCAAGACAGAGACGGAGGCCCCGACCCATCACCCCCCGTCAGGATCCCCCAGGAGCGCTCAGGTACGTGGGGTCGCTTCCCCCCAACAGCTCGCCATAAGCTGCCCTGCGTGGTTATTATTATTATTATTAATAGGTTACTTATTATCCCGAAATCTATTGTTTCCGTAGGATGAGCAGGTAACACCGCGCGACGCAGCTAGCTAAAAATAATAACAATCTAATATAGTAATAAAACTATATTACAGTTTTATTATTTTTAAAACCAAGGAACCTTCTTGCTGAGCTTGTCCAATGAGCGTTATTATTATTATCCTGGTATAATTACCACATCGACGTGAGACATGATAAAACTAAAACTGACAGGATTTCCCAAACTTTTCAGTTCGCTCTCGAACTCACTCTGGACTGTACTAAGTGATCGATCTCTTTTGAACTTGGCTATTTTTAAACGGCAGACTACTTTAAATATATATTTTCTAGCCAATAAAATATGGACTACATTTAAAAGGGCCTGTCAAAGGCTTTTAGATAGCTTGTTAAAAAGGGACTGTTTTGTGAGTAGATGTGAAATGTGTTTCATTGAATTGAAATTTAAAGCACCTGAGAAGGCTATTTGTGACAAAACCTTAAAAGGTTTAAAAGAGTCTATTTTAAAATCCATATGAAAAGGGTTTACTTTATCTGTATAGGTATTTATCTCTTGTTGCATTTTTTAGAGTTTCGTAGCCAGAATGACAAAACACTTTAAGTGTTTTATTATTACGTGTCACTGAAAGGTTTTTTTTTTCGTAAATCTCAAACCTAGGTACAAAAGATACCGAAATATTTTTTTAAATAACTTCGAGTTTGTTACCAAAGTTTTTTGGTTTAGTTAATATTTGCGAAAATAATTCCCCGGAATTATATTATATGTATAATATATATATAGTATATTGCATAAAACGACTTTTCTTTCTTTAGAAACGTGATTTTGTCACGCAAAATAAAACGCATTTCATTAGGTTCGGAAAATGCATTTTTCTCAAACATGTCGTCATAACGCGCGTTATAACCGCCTTCGAAATATCATGCTTCAGACGAAACAACTCAAGAAAGGAATTTCATTCAAAATTGAAGGCCTTAGCCAGGAAGTATTTTTTTTTAATCATGGCGTCTGTGTTTATGAACAGGCTAATCAGCCGAATTAGGTATATATTTTTTTGAATGGTGTATTTTTTTATTTCATTGCATATCTGTATTTGAAAAAAAGCACTGCATGCCTAGCCGTGAAAAGGGCTTGCCGGCTTCGTATCACTTCCATACGGTCGGCCGTCTATATCTACTCACCAGGAAAGCCCTTATTTCCCGGCGTCTGCAGTAATGTACCTACTATTATTAAAAATTGTTAACCAAGTTTCTTGATTAAGCTTAAATTTGCGGAAACAGCCTCCGAGTTAATTTTAAAACAATGGTTTATGTTTTTTTGGACTCGTGGTTTAAAGTTAGGGGGGAGTCTTTAACTTTCAAATTATAATAGTAATAAAAGTGGCAGTTAGGCGAGTATCACAATGGTCGTAAGAGATTGTTAGCAAGGCGCATGCACGCTCGGCCGCGGCCCGCTCCACGGCAGTTGTGCCGCGGAGCGCGACCCTCGCGCCGCGTGTCTCGCCCCACTGTGTAACATAACCTATAAGTGCGAAGTGACTGTGGAGTGAAGTTCAAAAACGAGCTCGCGGTGCGTAAGGTTCGTGTTAATGTGAGAAACCGGTTCGGCTTTCATTAGGGATTCATTTAGGAAAAATAGTTGTGAGAAAAAACTCTTTTGGATTCAGGCAGCGGATGAAAAATTAACTTACAGGTGAATATTTCATCATTAAAATAAAATAAGCATGTACAATTAAATTATAAATAAGTATTTGACAAAAACATGCAATAAATAATGTACCTTTCTAAGTTTAAGTCACTCAGTGGTAATATTATTTTGTAGTCATTTTGGATATTTGCAAATTTTGTGCGAATTCAACCCCATAGTGAAACAAATCGGTTTAATTTGAATTGTAAATAATTTACTTTTATTAGGTAGTCAAAATATTACAAGATAGCTTCCTTTATTATTTATACTTCGTAAAGGATTTACTACAGTAATGGATTTAATATTCGATAGTTTACAAGGATCAAGTCTAATCTTTCAGGTTTATTATATCGGTCCGTGCAGCACAATAAATACTACCATTATTTCCTTTCATATCAGAATGGACGAGGACCAGAGAAAAAACCAAAAAATAATTAGAATAATAATGGAAAACCTACATTAATCAGCGGTTATCACGCGAGCTTGTTCTTCATAGCCGTGATGGGTCGTTTGTTAATTTTATCGCATTTGTCACTCTCTGTAACATTAATAGGAGTAGCGTATTTTTATCGCGCTGGGCTATAAATCCCAGTTTATTACACGTTAAGATAACGCAAAGGCACGATACTTATGCGACTATTGTGTAGGGGCAACATGATAAGTTTGTTTTTACATTCGATATCGCGGGGGCCTAATTCAATTGACATTAACATACAGACATTTAAAAGGTGTATTGGTCATATTCCGAATAAATTTACACACGGCCTTATGATGAATACGTACATAATTATATGTAAGTACTTAAATAAAAAAAATAAAAAAAAAAACATTCCAGAACATTACAATCATACACGAGTGCCAAGGATACAATAATATTAAACATATTATTAAATACTTAGATAGCATGCATCCACGACATGGGATAAGATATTTAAGCTTTTCACACTTTTATTTGGCCTTGTAGTAATTTAAAACCAGATAAGTTTGGATGGTAGCAAATTTCCAATTGCTAAAGAGATTCTTTGTCCAGCAAATTAATCTGAGACACTAAAGTTTACATGCAAGAAAGCCCCAAAATAGGTACAGCCTGTATCTTGTGAATCGAGTATACTCGTAATTATCAAATCGTAACCGCAAGCTCAATGAGAAGTATAATGGCGTTTGTCATTTTATGGACATGACATGGCATTTGTCTCTCATATCGTATCGGATGCTTTATCATTAATTTATCGCGTAATAGGCGCAACAAATTATAGGCCGCCAAATTTCGGTAAATGCAGGATTTTTTTGACAGAAGTATTAATAATTATCATGAACTCGCCCAATTATTGTCTGTTTTCAGTAAATATAGCAACAGGTGCATATCATGCCTTGGGGAAAAAATGTCTGGTGACTCGAGATCGCTACACCAAAAATTATTTTATTTTTGTATGAAAGAAGAAGACGATTTTTTGGTTGTCACGACCCACTTAGTTCACCTCAGTAACAGATGACAACATGTCTCTGTCACATTTCGCCTGGCGTTTGTGAAATAAACGATTCTATTTTCAAACGTCAATGAAAGATGGAGCTCCTGCACCTAAAGCACAACTGTCACAAGTGACTATTTCTCGCGCGAGATTGCCTGTCTCTTTCTGTACTATAATGTGAGAGGGTGACGGGTAGCGCTATGTCGCACGACAAGAGCCGCGATGCATAGTTGTGCTATACGGGCAGCTCTAGAGTCCTCCAGAATACAAATGTGTCGGTCTGCTCTTATCATGTAAAAAAAATCCATGCTAAGAAACGGTTAACCCGCAACAATAGACCTGGTACCGTAAAAC
Source organism: Apotomis capreana (assembly GCA_947623375.1). Lineage (NCBI taxonomy): Eukaryota > Metazoa > Arthropoda > Insecta > Lepidoptera > Tortricidae > Apotomis > Apotomis capreana. The sequence goes on along the minus strand of OX392508.1, from coordinate 5,419,635 downwards.
GGAGTTACTTTAAAAAGCAGGGGCTACTTTGGAAAAGTGTTTAATTTTTTTTTGTACAAGTACAAAGCAACCAACCAGCGACGTGGCCAATCAATACCTTATTAATATTTGACTAGTTTAGTATACAATTTTCCAAATCAAACTATAAGTCGATAATCTCGTCCAATTCAACACAATTGTTCCCAAGCTTAAAACACCAACGTTTGCAGCATTGGCAAAATGATTTATCAACCACGTGCTAGAGCCAACTACTGCCTTAGAAAGCCAAGCCCCTAAACGTGAGATGAAAAAGGCAAACAGGAAAATATTGAAAGGTATTTTCAAGGCATTTCTGGAAGGTCCGTAGCGTGGTATAATTTTGCTTAAGATGCCAAGAATATTTACTCAAATATTCTTTTATCTTTTACGTAAAGTCTGTCTGTGGAATTTATTTTGGTTCATTTATTAAGTGTCGATGTGCTTTACTCGGAAATTATAAATGCTATTGAATTGTTTGTATGCAACCAACGTCGATGTTATCTAGTTCATATTTTTGATACAAAAGATCCATGAAACGTTCTTATCAATAAGTACCTATACGAATTTATGTATGTCACCTACATTGTGTTCAATTGACAGCAAGGAAAAAAATACCATAAATATGGAGCCTTTTATTTTAAGTCTTCCGTCTTACTGGATTTTCCTTGAAGATAATTTACTTGTAACTTGACAAGAGATGAAAAGTAGATTGTCTTTTTGTACCGCATCTTGGATGTTATTGTCAAGGTGTATAATTCTACACGAGAAGCTAAACGGAAGATATTAAGTGAACCTTTCACAATATAATTTAAAGCCTGTTCGACTGCGCCGCCTCACAGATACTTGTCTATAAAATATTCACCATTTCACGATTCTCGTAATAGACTGTTTATCCTTTTTTATTGAACTGCCGTGTCTACGGTATTATTGACTGAAAGACAGAATCAATCATTCATGGACTGAAATGGTTCTGATTTTAAATATAGTGTCTTTCTTTGTTTTACGTTTTGATTGTTGTCATGTGTTTGTGTATAGGCAATGTTTGTAATATTCACGTCAATTTATTTAATTAAAGACCCATACGAAACTATCTATTCTGAATGATTATTCTTTATCATAGATTTCGTTTTTAACCGAGTTCAAAAAAAGGAGGTTGATTTTAGGGTTCCGTAGTCAACTAGGAACCCTTATAGTTTCGCCATGTCCGTCTGTCCGTCCGTCCGTCCGTCCGCGGCTTAGCTCCGTGATCATTAGTACTAGAAAGCTAAAATTTGGTATGAGTATGTGTATGTATAACGCCGACAGAACGGTAAAAAAAAAATTAGTAAAAAAATTTTTTTTTCGGGTACCTCTTGAACACCTAAAGTGGGGGTGAATTTTTTTTTTTCTTTTCAACACTGGTGTGTGGGGTGTCGTTGAATAGGTCTTGTAAAAATAACAGGGCCCTTCTAACATTATTTTTTGATAAAGTCAGCAGTTTTGTAAATATTCACTCCAAAAACAAAAAAAATAGTGTCCCCCCCCCCCCTCTAACTTTTCAACCACGGGTCAAAAAAATTCGGAAAAATTCATGTTAATGAGGCCTTTTAAGTACTTTCAATGAAAACTATATTGAACAAAATCGGTTGAGCCGTTTTTGAGTTATCGCCAAATTTCATATTTTTTCTTTAAAAGGTCGTAAGTTGACTTCCAGAAGGTAATAAGTTATTACAGTTTCTAGGGCGTTTATGACCTTTTTATAGAGATTAAAATCTTTCTTAACGTAAACCTCGGGCTTAAAACAGCAGTTTATTGTGAAGGATGAGCAACTACGGAACCCTACACTGAGCGTGGCCCGACATGCTCTTGGCCGGTTTTTTTTTTATATAGTGGCTCGTGATCTAAAAAGTGTCCATAATACTAACTCTTCACATACCTACATAATGATAGCCTCACAGGGAGTTTTACTGGCAACGGCATTTTTTTTGTAATTGACTTTGAAAGTCGGTGAATGTCACTGATGTACACAAAGAGGAAACAGGACTAAATAATCCGCAGATTTCAAGTATATATTGCATAATGAAACCAAACCTATCCACAGTAATGAAAGGCAAGTTTTTTTAATAGGATTCAGTAATTATTTCGCAAGAAGAAGGAAGGATTGTACAGCATTTCGGTAAACAATGTTTAGAATTTGGCTAGTGACAAATCCTTGACAAATAGCTTTTGACGTTTAATAAAGCAAATATATGACGTAAATTCATTATTGCCATATGAAAGCTGTTTGTAGCCCCACTAGCTCTGGGTCGGACCGACGACGCTTACTAGGCTATAATTAGGTACGAGTATATGGTATATCCGAGACACGATACTTTTTATAATGACACTCCAGAATTGAACAAATTGGCAGAGCGGTCGCAGAATAAACAAGTTTAAAAAGATATATATTTATCTACGGCCCATTGCTTTTATTTTTGGTAATACTGCGCAAGCCTTATTCTAGTATGGTCCTCTACGATTTATTTTTGTACCCCTGTCTTGTTGGGACGTGAATTTGTCTTACTTTTAGGCAACTTTATGTCGGTTGCTACTCGTTTGACCTTGTTTTGGCTGTTAACTGTAAAAAGTAACTTGGATGAATACATGTTTACTTTTTTGGGAGTTTTACGTGACACAAATAAATCGGAGGAGAATAATTAGGTGTTAGCAACCAAAAATATTTGGTATTTGCTCGTACATCTATACTATTCTAGAATTCTGGATTTGTATTGAAAAACAGTTTTCTATGGCGAGGGAAAAAAATTCAGGAAAAATCTTAATAGCGTGATTCAGGATCCATAATATGGTCTGTTCGCGCGGTCCTTTAGAGCCAGCGCACACTACGGTTTCTTGTGGCCGCGACAGTACATCTCTCTTTTTCTCACTTCGAGCGTGCAAAAGAGACATATGTAATGTCGCGGCTACAAGAAGCCGTAGTGTGCGGAGCCAGTTAGTGCGGGTGGTGTGGTAGGCGAGATGGGCGAGATACTCTATTTAGGTCCCGGCCACGACCTAGGTCTAAGGGCCAAAACACAATTACAAGATACGACATCGTATCGTGGCACGACGCGACATCATGCCACGATGCGACGTCGTGAGATTGTAAAATGAATTTTAATTTTGCATTTTTCTACATGAAGATGAAGTTCATTTTGGATTTATGCATTTCCACGACACGACGTCGCATCGTGGCACGATGTCGCGTCGTACGACGATGCGATGTCGTGTCTTGTAATTGTGTTTTGGCCCTAAGGCGGTAATGGCGAGCGGTAGCAAAGTGAGAGCGAAACACCGCGCTTGGACCTTCCGCTCCCACACATGCCCGCCGCTCACCGTCGCCGTATCGTAGTTCGTGGCCGGCTCGGCTCGTGAGTCGTGACCGTATTATGTATATTATATGAAATAGAAAAAGGTCAACGTAAAATGAAATTTCAATCTTGAAAAAGGTAAAATTATCATATTTAAATACCCACACGTGGAAAGGTAGGTAAAATTATCATATTTATATACACCACAAGCAATTTAATAAACATTCAAGCAATTCAGATCACACTACTTTTTTTAACTAAAACTAAATTCCTCCATGAATTAAGAAATAATATTCGTATCACCCGTGGTGCTTACATTTTCAAGTTGAAAACTCAATTTATCTAAAAGTCAATTAAGTGTCACTTATCTGTTATATTATTCCCCTAGAGAATGTAAATGCAAATAATTTGTTTATAAATAGGTACTTCAATCAGTAATAAATTTAAATTGAAACCGACCGCTTAAGTTATTTAATTACTTCTGCCCAGGGGATATCGTACAGAAATAGGAAACAAACATCTGCTTTTAAATTGTTATTCAGTTTAATTTAATTCATTGCCCTTTTCACTGTGTATATTCGAACTCAAGAATTCATTTAATTAAATAGGTAATGGAATATTAATTTCCGTAGTAATTGTTTATACCTTTTTGATGAATAAAATAACGAAGGCATCGGGGTGACATTTTGTATGGCTTGAAAATCGCTTAGATAGGTACTTAAATACTAAAAGTTCCCGGAGAAATGATAAAAAAAAGATCAAGGCTCGAGTCTCTAACTATTTTCACTTGTTAAAGTGGATGAAATTAACTTGACGGAAAAAAATAAGTAACAAAATCAATCAACCAATCAGTCATTTATTTGCTTAAACATGGTATATCTACATATACAGGTTTTTATAGACTAAATTTATTTCTATAACTACATATTTTGTAACAGAGACAATATAGTTCGTTGAATATAGACTGAAATACTAGGGGTGACCTTACAAACGGTCCGGTAGTTTTGAATTTTTGATATGTTATCTAAGATGGTTAGTGAGTGTTTGAGATGCAAAATGCACAATTCCCCTCCCTCCGTGCCTGCCGCCATATCGACAAAACCGGCACTTTCTTCAGATATTTGCTTATACCTTCATTTAGGAACATTTTAACTAGAAAAGAGGTTAGATAATTGAATTTACTATAGCTTACATTTTGAATTTTGTTTTAAGGACAGATAGTTACGTTACGGAGATATGTACATTTAAAAAAATGTAAAAATTCGCAATTTCCAGTAATGCACACTGGTTCCTCGTCCATACTAAAGGTGCGTCAAAAATACTAATGCTCATTGTACCTAAGATTTCAAAGTAAAACCTGCTTAATTTAGTTAAAAAAACACATTAGTTAGTTAGTTAGTTGCGCTGGGCATTTTCCGCAAGTCGTCATCCAAACGTGCCTATTTTGCGTGAAAAAAAAAACACATTATTAAATTAGATGATTTAATTTTTTTATATTAATAATAAATCAGATAAAAAATATTTTAAAATCTAAGTAGCTCCAACGTAGCTTTTGATAGCAGTCATTTCTTCTTTTTAGGCAACTTCCTGAGCCCCCTTATTAATGGATCAGAGCTCAGAAGAAGCCTGTTCAAGAAGTTACATTCCTGGACATCTTCCGTACACGCGTCGTACACGTGTCCTGATTACTTAAAATAATGGAAGGTTCTGGATTAAATTAGACTTGATTTACTAAAAGAGGCCTTATATCTAACTAATCAAGTTAGATTTAAGATTAGACAACCGTCGACAAAGTACTAAAAGTCAATAAGCATTCCAAATAAACTTAATATAAGGAAATATCTTACTGGTGATGTAGCAGCCAATTTATCACACTAAATATTTAAAATTAATAAATACGTTAAATAATCATACATAACTTGTTTCTGAATATCCATTACAAAAACAAATTACAACAATGAAGTTTTCAGTAGGTAATATGGGTAAAACAACGAGCGGTAAATGCGTGAGTTAGTGAGAGCACGAATCGCGGGAAGAAATAGCCCACTTTTCGATAACAATATCGGAATGAGGGTCATTAGCAAAATAAATCTTTTTATATTTCCCGATTGTTTGGACATAGTAGAAGTCAAAATAATTATTAAAGTATAAAAAAAATACATTTTGTTTTTTTAATTTTTGTCATATGAAAGAAAACAGTAATGTATCAAACTTCTGGCTTATATATTTGTTTAGGAGCATTTTAGCTAGAAAAGAGCTTGGTAAATTATGTTGTAGCGAATTAAATTTACTATAATTTACATTTCAAATTTTGTTTCAAGGACGGTTAGTTACGATACGATACCATTTTAAGAGTATTTAATAAATTGTTTAATAATGACATGTTATTTCTTGCGTGGGACATCTAGTTAATGTGTGTGGAAATTTTCATTATTCAACGATAGACTTCAAAGTACCTAATAGGTACCACTTAAATATCACGAATTCACGAGTCCAAGAAACTACGAGTCCGAATATTAATAATATTAATAACACTCATTAAAGTTTAACGTTGGAAGCTAAAGTTGTGATAGTTCTTTCAAATACAATATACAATCGTTTCTTCTTTAGTTATGAAAGATAGTAAAGTAGATACTTTTGTATGTTCTCCTGTTATCTTCGCTTGCTTTATTTTATAAAATGAATAAAATTTAGTAAGTGCCTTCAACAGAACATTTAACTAGACTGAGTCTACAGCGTTCTACAAGTGAACTTTAACCACAGCCACAGAATAAATATGATGTTTGAAAAGGATTATATTTTTTATGATTTTATTACAAATGTATAGTTTCAGATTTTTATAAGTATTTGTAGTACGTGACAATATTACTTGCCAAATTTCATAGTTCTAGGTCATCGGGAAGTTTCCTATCATTTTGATTCCCTTGAAAGTGTCGAAATGTACGTTTTTTGCAACATAAACGGCCGTATCTTTTTTTCACGTTAACGTAGAAGTTTTATTTCACAGCTTCAAGGGACACAACTCGATACCTCCACGTGTTTTCGAGATATAGAGTCTTGACAGACAGACAGGCGGACAGACAACAAAGTGATCTTATAAGGGTTCCGTTTTGTTCCGATTGAGGTACGGAATCCTAAAAAATGCCACTACGAAGACAAAAACTACCAACCAACTTAAAAAAAATACTCAAAAAAGTAAAACTCTCATAAAAAACTACTCTTAATTAATATCAAGTTAATATTTATCTATCTATCAGCCACAGACGTCGACTGCTGAACATAGGCCTCCCCTAAAGCTCGCCACAAAGTGCGATCCCGTGCTGACCGCATCCATAGACTCCCCGCTAGACTGTTGAGACCTGTTGAGGTCATCCGTACACCTAATCGTACATAGTATTTAATTCGGCGTAAATATGTGATCAGCAAAAGACTGTCTTCACGGTCTGTTATTTAAATAACTCGGTAAATATTAAAATTGTATTGAAGAGTTGAGCATAATTGAGTTGAGAACATTGACGTATTAATGGTTGAGAAATATTAAACTCGTTAGTTATTATTTGTGAAGATTTTCTTTTTTGCAAAAAATATCAAGTTAACTCCCTACCGCATTCAATAATAATTTCGACCTTCACGGGTCTAGGTTTTTTTGAAAGTAAAAATGAAAATGTCACCAGGGAGTAAAATGACTATTTAACTGTAATCGACTTATCGTCTTTTAAATGTATTTCGATGAATATTAATCATGGATATAATGTTATTGAGATAAGAGATAAAGCCGATATTTTGCTGAATTGAAAATACTGCAAATTTTTATCACATTTAGCATCACTGTCTACCACTATTTAGTTTATACGTTTTTATTTCGTTATATTTAGTATATTATTCGAGCCCAATTTACCGCCCAGCCCGTCGAGCACAACTACCCTTCGCGACTCTTGTCGCCCGTCACTCTCTCACAATAAAGCGAAGAAAGAGATGTGTAATAACTATCGCGCGAGACAGTGGCGTGTCACATTTGTGCTAGAGAACCAGCTAGCCTTCATTATCATTTAACAATTCCACTTCAATTACCAAATTAATTTACACGTAAATTTATTAACAATGTTATATTAAACGTCAACACGTCTACCCGGTACGTCATCACGTCAAGTTTGAATTATGACCAACGTTCTACGTCATCCATACTAATATTCTAAATGCGAAAGTGTGTCTGTCTGTTTGTTACCTCTTTACGCTTAAGCCGCTGAATCGATTTTGATGAAATTTGGCATGGAGATAGTTTAAGATCCGAGGAAGGACATAGGATGGTTTTCATCCTGGAAATTATCCCTAAAAAGATTGAAAAGTGAGTAAGTAATTCATGATGACCATTGATGACCCTGTAGGAAATGTAATGATTAGACCAAAAGCGCAATTGCTCTTACATTTGCTTAGGCGCTTATAATAATCCCTTTTATTAATTAAGGTGATTAGGTGGATATCTATCGTGTTCTACGAGGTTGCTTCCATACTTCCAAGTTCCACGCGGACGTAGTCGCGGGCAAAAGCTAGTTATCTATATACCAGAGACATTTTCCTCAAGGTTGATGATTATTTTACTAAAATAAAATCCATTTGCCTTGCTAGTCGTGGGTCTCAATTCGAAGGTTGTATATGGAGAATAGTACAGGTCCCCTGGTGGTTACTTTGTACAACTACAATTGACAACATTTCATATTTATAACAGATCGACAGGGCTTTATGTCGTGTACCTTAAAAAAAAATCTTTGAATTTATTCTTCTCTATTTAAAGAAATATAAGAAAATACATCAAATAACTGCAATCTAAGACAATACGGGCTGAATAGGGTTGTTGTCTAAACCAAAGAGCGAAAAAATATATATTTTTTTATTTGACGTTGACATATGACAGATGCATACCGAGTTTTACATGAGTTTTATTAAGTTTTTTTTTAATAAGAAAACCGACTAAAGTAACCGTTCCATTAAGTTCTGGTTTTGGTGTTGCCACATTTTAAAATTAATATGTTTTTATAAATTAATAATAAAATAAATAATCATCTCAGAAAATAAATAAAAACAGAGATTACTTCATCTTTTTAAGCAGAATTCAGAAAAGTAATAAAATGATAGTCTTAAAAATATGAAATGTTGTCAATTGTCTATACAAATTGTTTACGTAGTAGCTAGCGAGTACTGTCACTGTAAACTCATGGCAAGGCCGCACTGACCTCTAACATCGTGACTTAATAACAAGAAAGGTCAATATACAGCGTGGGTATTTAATACGGGCATATAATGTATTCAGTTATAGTATCTGATCATAGGAATCGTACGGCATAATTATTTTGTTGAATAGTGTTTTTAATTAGGTGTAATCATTTTTTAAAGTCCAACCAAGCAGCAAAGTACGTAGTCCAACAAATGAACACTGACATGGTATGTCATGACGTTGACGTTCAGGTACGTTAATTAATGTAGATGCAAATACATTGCGTGTTCAATTATTACGTATGAAAAAAAAAACAATTTTTCTAAAGACATCAATGTAAATAGGATCCCTGGGTCCGATACTAATCGTCATTTCAATATATTATGCCCGTATTAAATACCCACGCTGTATTATTATACAATAATACAGCGTGGAACATGAAACTTTCATGTTCCACGCTGTCATCATCTCAGCCATAGGACGTCCACTGCTGAACATAGGCCTCCCCTTTGGACTTCCATATATACCGGTTGGAAGCGACCTGCATCCAGCGCCTTCCGGCGACCTTTATAAGGTCATCTGTCCATCTTGTAGGTGGACGTCCTACGCTGCGCTTGCTGGTCCGAGGTCTCCACTCGAGCACTTTTCGGCCCCATCGGCCATCTGCTCTGCGTGCTATGTGGCCTGCCCATTGCCACTTCAACTTGCTAATCCGGTGAGCTATATCGGTCACTTTAGTTCGTCTACGGATTTCCTCATTTCTGATTCGATCACGTAGAGACACCCCGAGCATAGCCCTCTCCATTGCTCGCTGAGCGACTTTGAGCTTTGAGATGAGGCCGATAGTGAAAGACCACGTTTCGGTGCCGTAAGTCATCACTGGTAACACACATTGGTTGAAGACTTTCGTCTTGAGGCACTGAGGTATGTCGGACGAAAAGACATTGCGTAGTTTCCCGAACGCTGCCCAGCCGAGTTGGATTCGGCGGTTGACCTCTTTCTCGAAGTTGGACCTACCTAATTGGACCACTTGTCCTAGGTAGATGTATGAGTCAACAACTTCGAGTACCGAGTTTTCAACAGAGACTGGGATGGGCACAACCTTGGCATTTGACATGAGTTTCGTCTTGTCCATGTTCATTTTTAAGCCCACCCGTTGAGAAACTCGATTGAGGTCATCGAGCATCACGCTGAGTTCCTCCATCGACTTTGCCATGACTACGATGTCGTCGGCAAACCGAAGGTGAGTGATGTATTCGCCATTGATGTTGATGCCAAGTCCTTGCCATTCCAGGAGCTTGAAGGCGTCTTCCATAACGGCCGTAAACAGTTTCGGGGATATAACGTCCCCCTGTCTTACGCCTCTTCTCAATGGAATGGCCTTTGTGCTCTGCTCCTGAACTCGGACCGACATGGTGGCGTTATTATACAAACACTTCAACACTTCAATGTACCGATAGTCAATATGGCATCGCTGAAGTGACTCGAGCACCGCCCATGTTTCCACCGAATCGAAGGCTTTCTCATAGTCCACAAACGCTAAGCATAATGGCAAGTTATACTCTTCAGTCTTCTGTATAACTTGCCGCAGCGTATGTATGTGGTCTATGGTACTATAGCTTCTTCGGAAACCGGCTTGTTCGGGAGGCTGGAAGTCATCAAGTCTATGTTCGAGACGGTTCGTGATGACCCTTGAAAACAGCTTATAAACATGGCTTAGAAGCGTGATGGGCCTGTAGTTCTTCAATAGGCTATTATCACCTTTCTTGAAGAACAGTACCACCTCGCCTCTATTCCATGCTTCAGGCGTTTTGCCCTCGAACAAGACGGAATTAAAGAGCTTCTGGAGGACCTTAAGTACCGGTGTTCCACCCGCTCTCAGAAGCTCTGAGGTGATTCCGTCTTCGCCCGGCGCCTTGTTGTTCTTAAGCTGCTTCAGGGCCATCCTAATCTCGTATATACTGATGTCTGGGATGTCTTCGGTATAATGTCGGGACAGCTTGGCTCTTGGATCGCCTACCAAGCTGTCAACGGGCTTTGCGACTGAAGTGTATAACTGACCATAGAACCTCTCGATCTCGCCTAGAACCTCTGCTTTGGTCGACGCTATGCTGCCATCTTCCCGTTTCAGCTTGGTCAGCTGGCTTTTTCCAATAGACTTGTCCTTTGCGAACACTTTGGAGCCTTTGTTCTGCTCAATGGTCTCTTTAACACGGTTCGTATTAAAGAGCCGCAGATCATGTCGCAAGGACTTCGATATACGTCTATTAAGCTGCCTATATGACCTCGCGTCATCGGGAGACTGCAACTGTAGCGAGCGTCGTTCAGCCATGAGGTTTAAGGTTCGATCAGACAATTTCTGAGGTCTATCTTTACGGCGTGGTCTGAAAAACTTAGACCCTACCGTGTGGACAGTTTCCACTAGCCCGTCGTTGATCTCGTCCACTGAGACAACGTTCTCCAGACAAGCGAAGCGGTTGGAGATCTCGAGTTGAAAGCTCTCGGGGTTTTGAATATGGGCCTGAGTAGGTCGGAGCGTAGACTTCATCAGACTGGACCTTTCCAATTTAACATTGATATTCAGTGTGCCTCTTACGATTCGATGATCACTGCCGGTCTTGACCCTATTGATTGACACATCACTGAAAATCCGTTTCTTGTCGGTCATGATGAAGTCAATCTCGTTTCTCGTGGAACCATCGGGACTTATCCAGGTCCATTTCCTGTGAGGCGGCTTCTGGAAGAAAGAGTTCATCATGAAGAGTTCCTCTTTCTCCAGAAAGTCGGCCAGCCTCTGTCCCCTAGGGTTCCGTTGCCCGTATCCAAATTGCCCCACTCTCAACTCATCACCGCTGTTCTTGCCCAACTTTGCATTGAAGTCCCCCATAACAACAGTGAAGTAGGTTTTGGAAGTATGTATGGCCCTACTTACGTCCTCATACATAGCCTCTACTTCCTCATCAGAATGTGACGAGGTCGGTGCGTATACCTGAATGACCTTCAACGAATATCTTTTGGATATTCTGAGTATTAGGTATACCACCCTGCTCGACACACTGTCGATGGTAGTGATGTTGTTAACGAGGGACTTGTGAACGAGAAACCCGACACCACCTTGGGACTGTTGGGCGCCCTCCCGGTAGTAGAGCAGGTTACCAGACTTCAGGGTTACGGTGTCCTCCCCCTCTCTACGGACTTCGCATAATCCTACAATGTCCCAGTGTAACCTGCTCAGTTCCTCTTCCAACTCGCAAATCTTTTCATCAGTCCTCATTGTGCGTATGTTGTGTGTTACCAGGGCCAGTCGTCGTGGGGATGGGTAGCCGGATTTCGTCCGGGGATTCTTAGCACCCCCTGCTCCGCTATTACCTTGGCCGCTCCCCGCGCCAGGGATAGCGGAGCTGCCGGAGACTGGGGGCCTGGTATTTGTGTGACTCATCATAAAGGGGGAATTCGCCGTACGCGCCACGCTTGGCAGGCGGGTTGGCGCGCGCAGTTTTTTTCTATAAGGTCTCTGGAAGACGCTGCTGCCCATCTCCCGGTATATTATTATTATTATTCCCTTAGCAGGCTTCTACTGCAACCACGGGACGATATGGTGGGGGACAATTCTAAGGCCGGTCACCCCACGGCACGGTATTTAATACGGGCATAATATATTGAAATGACGATTAGTATCGGACCCAGGGATCCTATTTACATTGATGTCTTTAGAAAATTTGTTTTTTTTTCATACGTAATAATTGAACACGCAATGTATTTGCATCTACATTAATTAACGTACCTGAACGTCAACGTCATGACATACCATGTCAGTGTTCATTTGTTGGACTACGTACTATCTATTGATTTTCACGTCACAGTGATATTGGAGCTGCAATAGGTCTAAATATTTACATAAAAAAAGTGAATTAAATTAAGTTTTTCTTAATGTACGCTATACCAATATTGAATTAAGATGACAAGTGTTTTTTTTACGTGACAATGACATGTGAGCATACCACCTTCATGTACCTATCTTCTAAACTATTATAAAATTCTAGATTTGCATCGAAAATCAATTTTCTTTGGAGAGAGTTCATGATTTCAGGAATCATCTTAGTAGCGTGATGCAGGATCGTCCTTTGTTTTGTGTGGGCTCGCGGTGTCATGCCAGTCTGGCGCCAACTGTTGGTCATAATATCCTTTGTCATCTCATCATGGCTGGATAAATTTAACCAATTTTGCCACCAATATAGCTGGATGTTCAAAAATTATTATTTATAGGATACTTTTTAGTAGTAGTTTTTTTACTGTAGAGGGGACTACGGTATAAAAAGAATTACGCGTACGAAGTTGTGCTCTAGAAGGTTTTTCTAGCCTATTTTTTTTATAGGCTAGATAAGATTCTAGTCTATTAAAAATTATAAAATTGTATTGAAAATCAGTTTTTTATGGAGGGGTCATTATTACATGAAAATAACAGCGCGATGCAGCAGCGTAGCGCCAACAGTGCAGTGAAATTTGTTGGTATTGTTAGGGTTCCGTACCCAAAGGGGAAAAACGGGACCCTATTACTGAGACTTCGCTGTCCGTCCATCTGTCTGTCACCAGGATGCATCTCAAGAACAGTGATAGGTAGACAGTTAAAATTTTCACAGATGATGTACATGTATTTCTGTTGCCGTTATAACAACAAATAGGTACTAAAAATAAAATAAAATAAATATTTAAGCGCCCATACAACAAACTGTTATAGATTATGGTACAGAACCCTTCATGCGCTAGTCGGACTCGCACTTGGCCGATGTTTACTTTATATGAAAATGTAGGTGATGCAGAGGTTTATTACGTCAACCGTACCGTAGGTACTTGACAGTTTATTATTTTCTGACCTTTCATTTTGAACGCGTAACTCTTACGTAGGTATTTTATTAGGTATATCAGAGGCAAACTAATGACTTCAACGTGCTATGTTGTGAATACCACTGCAGTTCAAATTGAATTAGTAAGTGTTCCTTTTTAAGCTCTTTAAAAAATACCCGTAGACGTAACCGCACGAAAACTCACTCAAATAAACCTTTTTAACGGCTTACCAACTTATAAGTACAAATGTCCGTGTTCAAAACAGTTTAAACTTATCAACGATCGTCCCTCAAGCTACAAAATGACTTTAAAATGTTTAAGACGTGGAAAACGCGTCACGTGTCAAACAAATGGGACTTTTCGTTACAAATAGCTCTTCCGTGACCTCATTTAAAAGTCAGCGGCAGCTAAGCGCCAAGTCACTTCTTGAATGGGACTTGTATTTCTAAATAAGTCACAAGACAGTTGAATGGGTCTTGGTTCGTTGTTTGAAGTCTCTGGATATTGTTAACGAGCATGAGTAAGGAGCAGACATTTTTAAGTACCGTGTGTTTGGTAAAACAAATAATCAATTGGTTATGAAAAAAATGTTATATATATAGTTACTTTGGGGTGAAACTCAAGGTCACGCGTAATGGCCGTTTCTTAATTGATATTTAACAAGTTCGTATCTACAAAAAATATTAAATAAAAAACTCTCATAATCCAACTATTTTTTTGATCGCGTCAAGACTTCTTCACTCCCAAGCCCCGGTAATGTGGACATGCCACGCTTTCGGTGGAAAGTGGCGTGGCGAGCGATTGAGCGAGAGATCCAAGCGCGACAGCCACACCAGTGAGCGAGACGCACGTACCGCGCACCGCTTCCGCTCGCCGCTGAGACGTAGGTCGTGGCCGGGCTGGTGCGTTTTATCCACTCGTAGCGGCGCAAACACGTCCCACGATCAACTGCGTCACATTTTACACGAACATCCCTCGTACTTGCGTCGTTACCTAGGGTCGTGATTCCTCCGTTGCCGGGTCTGACAGTGTTCCGCCACTTAGATCTCTTCCTGGCTACATGGAGTGCGTAGTGTAGTTTAGTGGCTAATGATGAGCGGATTTGGTCCGACCATCTCAGCGGTGATCGGCCCCTACTGGATACTTTCACATCGACCTTGAAAGTGACCATGAGCTTTCCTTTCTAGCGGTATGGCCGAAAAATTAAACCATATTATGTTTCGCACACATATGGTGGAAAGACGGGACGTGGAGTTCGCAAAGAATGTACTCATTTTGTTTACCTTTTCAATAATAATTATTATATTAAAATTAGTAGGACGACGTAGACGGGGTAGGCCCAGACAGAGATGGCGGGATGACTTCGATTCATTTCTCATCAACTAGTCGGAATAGAAATCAAACAGGAAGCCGTGGAAATCAATGAAATATGCCAACAAAACATAATTTCAGGCTTTTAAAATTATTAGTTGAACTTTTCCACAGGTAGGTATACATTTGGCACAGGTACTTTGCATTTTATTGCTAGTTTTATTATCATAACTTTGTTAATTCCCTTCCAGGTTATGTTCAAACTAGGTGGGATTTAATGGTTTTGTCGCAACATGACCGTTCAATAATTCTGAGAAAATAAGATAAGGGAATCAGCTCACATAATTTCACGGATATCGGTAAAAAAATGCGTCCTTTAGATGAAAGCAGCTAGTCATCTGGATAACTAGATATACGGACTAACAAAAGCATTTCTGCCCAAGCTGACAATATGGAGACGCTTTGATAGCTCCGTTCCATCAATAAATCAATGTATTCCAGTCTTTATGATTCTCCATTTGTCTGTGTAAATGATATTTTGGGAACACTCCATTACAAGACATAGTGCTATAGACTTCAAACCTTAAAGTTGTAGACATTCTCGTGCTCGCTATGCCTTTCACTAAACCTTGCATCCCACCACGGAAGCCTGAAAGAAAAATAAAGGACTAATATAAAACACTCGCAAAATAGCTTTTCTGGCCGCACGCGCTCCACACTGCCGCGTTTGCACTCACGTGACTGATAATGATTACTTTTTCATTCCACAAAAAGGCATATTTTTTACAGCCGGTCATAAAAAAGCTCGATTATGCATGACCCCATTTCGATATAATTATATTTACATAATAGATTTTCTTACCGAAAAGTGTTTAATTTTAATGCGTCGTGCCGTGCGTGTGTGGTGTGAGTAGTTCCTAGTCATAGTTAAAAAAATCTAGTATTTAGAATTGTCGTTTGATTATACAGAACTCAGATTAGAACCATGGACCAATAATTCGTGAGTGACAAGAAAAATGTACTCAGAATGTACTAAATATGTACCTACTTTAAAAAAAAATCCGTACATACAGTTAATACATTGTTAGGTATAATGTGGAGGTGCACCCGCCATTCTGATTGTCAGGTGTATGCTAATTTACCAAGAACCAATTAAATTATTGTTCAACTTTCGTAGGTACAAAATACACCAATATGAGGTGCAGGCTGAAGCACAGCGCTATGCTGGCCCAGCTCACAGCATACGCTGAGCCTGAGCCTGTTGCCACTTGCTGCGATGTATTTAGCAGAATCTGTAGTATAGGTACATTAACTGCTGTTCTAATCTCGTTTTAGTGGCAATAAATATATTTTTATTGTTTATTTAAAAAAATCTAAGTAGGTAACCGCAACACATACGGTTTAGTCATAATCTAGTTGTCGACATTACGGCCCGGCCTCGACTTCGGTCTTAGCGGCGGCCAACGCGGCTTGGGAACAATAAATAGGGTGCGTCTCCACTGATGCGGAGCGGAATCGACCAATCACCTATAAAGTTGAAATCTGTATCTCAGTTCCGCTTCACTTTTGTGATCGGTGGAGATGCACCCTTAGAGCGGCAACGGCGCGCGGCAGCTCATGCTGTGCTTCATATATCGCATAAATGTATAATACTCATAAGACCACGGGCCCACTTAATGATCATACCCGAAGGTTTTCGGTGCACGTATGATTTGATGCCTACTGGCGGCCTAGTGTTAAATCATGCATGCACCGAAAATCCCGGGGTATGTTAATGATACGCCTACAAAGTCAACGTAAATAAATAATTGGCGTTTAAGTTGACGTCACTACACAATTTGTTTCAAAAATATACAGCATTTTCTATTTAAATATATCCAGACACATTTTAAAGCCCGATTCTATCAGTAGTCGAAACAGGCCAAAAGAAAATAGCACAAGTTCGAACTGGATCAAATCTAGACTGAAAGTAATGGTTCCTAAACGCATAAACTCATCCATATCATTTCCAATACTTTCCATCCACTCGTGGAAGCGGGGATCATATATGCTTAGAACATTTTCATATCGCGTAAGCACGCGAGATGTCATGGTCTATATAAAAGGCTCACTAGGTTTATGATTTAGCGGGATTTCACATGGGTAACCGTCAGCGAAAATGGTATTTGAGTATTTTATGATACCTACGTATTCATTGTAACGAGTTGTACATCTACGGACCAACGAATACATGCAATAATAGGGCCTATTTACAAATCTGAAAGCCATTTAGTCAGAAGAGAAGAGACGCCAGTTATCGACAAAATCATTGAAATAAATATTTATTATACGAGGTGTTTTCCGCCAGGTTAGGCATTTCAATTTTTCTTTTTGCTTTGATCTTTGTATCAATGGTTCAATACGAGTATACAGCGTGGGTATTTAATACGGGCATATTATAATATATTCAGTTATAGTATCTGATCATACGAATCGTACGGCATAATTATTTTGTTAAATAGTGTTTTTAATAGGTGTAATCATTTTTTAAAGTCCAACATAGCAGCAGTCTAAAGAAATCAATGTAAATACTAACCCTGGGTCCGATACTAATCGTCATTTCAATATATGCCCGTATTAAATACCCACGCTGTATTAAAAATAATGAGACATTACATGTTTCGTTTCATAATTTCATTAAACCATTGTAATGAAACAAGATAATGCATGTTTGATAAAACGAAACTCAGTTAGAAACAGGATACAATCATATTTATTCATGTTCATAAGATAAATCTCTTTCAGTGCTTAATTCTCTAATTTCTCGTCGTTTACAATGTTTCTTTCTTAATCCCGCGTAAAAACCCAATCTGACAGTCCTTACTTTATTTTTCTCTCTGCCGTCTTGTCACTCGACAGTGTGGCCAACACAAAATAATGTATAATGTTTAAAAGAAGTATTTACACAAAAACCTTTACACAATGTATTAAAACTATAATTCTACCCTACATTTAGCAAAAATCATCACATTCGGCCATCCGCTCGAGTGCACCTCCCGGTGTATACCTACTTATCTACATGCACATTTTCAAAATTAACTAGACAATTATTAAGTAATCAAGACAAATTCTAGATATTAATTAAATGCCAGATAATGCTAATTCCCTAATGCCAAATATAAATTATTCGATAACAATAATTAAAAATAATATCAAAAATGTATTCTGAAGAATCACTGTAGTAATTTATTATTTAGATTATGTGAATATTACAAAATAAATAAATTCTCTAAATAAAAGAAACCAATTTGACCGTAATGGTTGATGATTTTTATTATATATTCCAGTATTGGGGCGGATCAACTTTTTCTTGTTGTTATTCTGTCCCGTCACCCAGGAGACATTCTAAGAGATATTCTATTTTCAAAATTTTCAAGCGATAATCTTAATAAGAATGGTTTTATAACTGTTGCAATTACAGTATTTTTGTTGAATATTGCTGCCAAAAATCGTAGTTTTAAAGAGAAACCCAGGGGACATCACCATGGCAACAAGCAACAGAAAAAATTGATTGACCCATTGACACTAAATTTCATGAAAAGTAATATTGCTGATTTGATCCGTCAGGAAACGTCCCTCTCGTTTACAGGTTGACCATTTCAATTTATGTACATATTTACATTATATTATACATTGTACTAGTAAAACTTATCAATTATTATTATCATACAAATTATTATTATCAACACATTGCTGAACCAACAAAGTAACTCAGTGACTACATTGCTTTGCTACACTTGAGAAAACCATAGTATAACTACTGTAAAACTTATCTAAATCTATTAAAATCATCACATTCGGAATTAATTAATTAAGCGAACTCTTAGCTTACTTGAAGTTGTTGCTGCTGTTCAAATAAAAGAAGGCTATTATCAGTGACAACTGGTTGGTTCTACGGAAACCGGAGCATTAAAATTAAAACGAACATTTATTCGGCACCAGTAACAACAGTTTCAAACGATTTACCTTTTCCAGTTAAATTTTCCTGGACATTACAGAGTTTATACCTGCTATTATCGACTTTGTGTAACTTTTTACCATTCATGAAATAATGAACTTTATTATTCTGTGCCATAAGGGATTTTTTTTATCAACACAGAATCAATCTGCAGTTCACAAGAGGACTGTTGAGAAGAAACACCGAAAGGAACTCAAGAGTCAGTAATTTCCATAAAGGATACTTAACTATTGCAGTATAATATGAACTTAACCCAGTACACATATCTTAAAAAAATTGAATTAAGTAAGTATATGCAGTTTTCGACGACAACATGTATACCTACCTATAAAATAATAATACCTATTGTCGGAACTTTACAAATAATTTAATAAAAAAATTGAAACGTGGCTATGAGAGGCGGCTACTTGAGCAAACTAGAAAGGATTCAAGAGCACTATGGACCACGATTAAAGCAGTAACTAATTATAAAGGGAACAAATCAAGCAACATTGACCTACTTAAACATAAAATTGACCCACATGACTCTGTTAACAGCACAAATTTTTTCTTTTCGAACATAGGAAGTAACTTAGCAGCTGAAATCACTTCTACACACTTGCACAATTCACCTGACATACAACCACCACTGACATGTAACACCCCACACTCATCCTTTGTGCTAATGGAAACAGATCCCAAGGAAGTCTCTGATACAATTATGTCTCTGAAATCGGGTAGTGCTGCTGGCCATGATGGCATTCCCACTATTTTCCTAAAGCATTGCAAAGACCAAATAGCTCCCATCATCAGTCACTTGACAAACCTATGTTTCTCGTTAGGTGTTTTCCCTCATTTACTGAAAAAGTCTCTTATAACACCTGTTTACAAGAGTGGTGAGAAGACTGACCCTAACAACTATCGGCCAATCTCGGTACTGACTGGAATCTCCAAAATTATAGAAAAACTAATTAATGTACGACTAGTGAATTACTTAAACAAATTTAACCTATTATCAGACACACAATTTGGCTTTAGGCAGGGCAAATCAACGGAAGATGCCGTTTTACATTTAACGACTCTGGTCACTGGTGAGGTTGACAGAGGAAACAAATGTCTTGCAGTCTTCCTCGACTTAAAAAAAGCATTTGACACAGTTTCTCTCTCCACTCTTGTAAACAAGCTGGAAAAAAATGGTATTAGAGGTAAGCCACTTGACTTACTAAAAGACTACCTAAGCAATCGGACTCAAAGAGTTAAAGTTGGAAGATATCTAAGCAGTGACTCACAGGTGTCATATGGTGTACCACAAGGGAGTGTTCTCGGGCCAACCCTATTCCTAGTATACATTAACGATCTTACCTCAATAAACATCCCGGGAAATGTGATATCGTATGCTGACGACACTGTAGTTGTTTTTTCTGGCAGAACCTGGGAGTCCGTATGTACCGATGCTGGCGTGGGGCTTCGGAAAGTCTCCTCATGGCTTATACACAACCTGCTTACACTTAGCATAGAAAAAACAAACTACATTTGCTTTGCGAAAACAATTAGTGGTCAGCCTTCTGCTGATCTAGATATAAAAATACATAGCTGTAACCTCACAACTAACAGTACATGTAGTTGTAAACAATTAAAAAAAGTTGCCTCAACGAAATACTTAGGTGTCTTCATTGACCAGAGACTTTCTTGGCACCAACATATTGAAAACATTAATAGTAGGATACGCAAGCTCATCTGGATTTTCAAAATGTTAAGACACATCACTAACACGACCTTACTAAAGCAGATTTACATAACCTTAGCACAGTCCATCATGACGTATTGTATATCGATATGGGGTGGGGCTACAAAAGTAAAATACCTAGAAGTGGAAAGAGGACAGAGGTGCTTACTCAAAACTATGTTCTTCAAACCATATCGATATCCCACGTCTGATCTGTATAATGAGTGTCAACTCTTTAGTATGCGAAAACTATATGTCGTCACCGTTGTTTTGAGACTTCATCATGGGCTTCCATACAAAAATGCTGTACTGAACCGTAGACGAGCTCGAGCTGTAGCTCCTATACCCTCTTGTAAGTCTGCATTTGCAGCACGACAATTTGAAGCACAAGCATCACACTTGTACAACTTAATAAATAATAAGGTTAACATATATCCACTAAATTACCATAACTGTAAAGAGACTCTAAAAGGCTGGCTGACAGGAATGACATACAATGAAGTAGAAGATCTCTTACTTATAACAACCTAATTTTTGTTCGTATTTTTTGTATGCTTAATGAAGTACTTATAGATAATTTAAACTGTTCACTATTAACAAAATACAGGAAATATTGCTACACACTGCACTCACGCACTCGCAGGTACACACACACAAACACACGCACGCGCGCACGCGCGCACAATCAAACGCACACACACACACAACTCACACATAATTTTAATCTTAGTTTCTAAATAATAAGATAAAACCTCTTAAATTGTAATGTGTATAACAACTATTGGATACAAAAAAAAAACAACTGTACTTACCACCTCAGGAAGAGCGAGTCCTCCTGACACAGGTATCTACATACCTACTAGGAGGGTTCAAAAACTTGTTACTAAAATTAAGTTGTTTATGAATAAAATTATTATTATTATTATTATTATTATGTCCTTTATTTATTTTAATTCTTAGGCTAGGTTTTTACAATATCTGTATATCTGTATATTTATTATTATTATTATTGTATCATAATTAATAAGGCAAAATAGAATACATTTTTTTTTATTTATAAGTTTTCTTCCCTTAAACTAGTCAGGTCCAATGGAACAAATATTAAGGAATAAATTACTTGGTTTCTGATTCAGGCCATACATTTATCTCTGTCAGATAGATCTGTACTATATGATATTCCTTTTACATTATATATATAATTTTAATATTTATTTAAAGAATGGGAAGGTTCATTTTAAAACAGGCAACTTGTTATAAAATTAATACATTGGTCTAGAAATGATAAATATACCTTACGAACACAAAACCTTCTTCTAATAGCCATTATGTTTTTAGTTCTAGTATTAATTTTTGTAAATGGGTCTATAGGTTCTCTATAATAAACAGATATTAGATTAGATTATTTTTATTAGATTAGATATTATTTGTTAGCCAAACTATGGAAATTGATAGACTCCGATGCCTTTTCTTAGAAACTTTCATTCGGCTTCACATTTGTATTTACGACTTTTGCAAGACTTCTTTTCGGGGACTGATTAGGCTGAAATTTGGTATGCCTACGTGGCTTCGATGACAATACAATTATATTATGCAATTATATTACTACAGACATATTATCTAACTAGACTAAAAGTGTCACATGTTTTATGTATCAAAATTATACCTTATAATAAAAACCTGATTTATTATCTGATCGTAACGTCAACGAGGCTCCGAAGAAAAGCCCAATTATTCTGTATTGAGCTGCATGAATACCTCCAATAATAGTTGCCGCGAAAAAGGGAAATATTTCCTTGCAATGGTACATATTCTTATATTTTGTCTTAAATTGATCGTTATTCAATTCAAAATATATTATTTTATATTTTGCACATTTACTAAAGCTGTTACATAACAAGATGCTGATTTTCGTTGAAAAGTTATAAAGCCTGATTAATTATTATTTAAACATGCAATGCAAATAAAATTATGATCATCATTTAAGTACTCGTTGCTTAGATACAAAACAACAGTCTAATATGCTAAATTTATTTCAAATGCACAACCACTAGTGTTGTACAGTTGCTCTGATAATTTTTTTTCTTTAGAATGACATTAATCATAATAAATTGAAGTTTCTAAATAATATTAAGTAAAAATGGATAGACGCGATGGAGTATAAAAATTGGCTCCCAAGAAAACACTTTAATGCTGGTGACTGCACTAGAACCAACTAGAACTGACTAACCGAACGTACTAAAAATATTTAGGGGCGGTTACACGAGTCACAAAATATAAATAACTGATTAATTGTACATAAAAATATCTAAAAAATATGTTTAAGCGTAATATAATTATAAATGTTTTTTTTTTATGAAACTACAAACATTTCATACGTACCGTACCTTATGTCTATAGGAGTCGATTATCGACCGAATAGAGTAGGATGCTATTAATCGGTATTGCGCGGACGGAGTACTTACACTACCAAGCTATTGACATTAGGCAGTGCCAGTTTAAAAATCGACACGCTGGGTTCCCTAGTAAAATAGGAGACGAGACTTATCTATTCAGATAACAGATCCGTGGGTATTACTCCAAGAATAAACAAAACTAATAACAACAATAATTTCTCATTTGCCAAAAAAATAACATAGTTATTTCAAATGTCACTGAGAGCACCATTCAGATACATTGAACATGGGACTAAAATAATCAAGTAAGCAGAATATACATATTGCTCTAGGTACAGTGTACTTTCTGTTTAAGCTAGTCCTGAGTTATTCTAATTGAGATTGACATTCATATCGTGTTCTTAATTAGTTAAACACTGTTAATTATAATTATTAATAATCAATTTCGATATTTTAGACTTTGTAAATATTTTGAATAGAGTCTGACCAGCGAGTCGCTGCACAAATAAAGCCCGGCTAATTCAAAAAATCTTTAGCTGGTAACACGAAGCATAGTACGAAAAAAGAAAGTTGATAATTGGTGTCAATATATTTTAAATCATATTTTGTATTTAATGTTTAGTACCTAGACTAAATTAGAGGGGTTATTAGAACAATCGTCGGTCAATAAATAATGTAGGTAATTAAATTTACAGAGTACATGAACGATATATGTCACTTTTAATCATAATAGATTAATTCGCGAGAGCTTAGAATTGCATTTGTAGTGGTTTACGGTTCGCAAGAAAAGGAGAGTAACTTAAGTATTTCTCTTAATTTAATGAAATTATATACCCTTCTCTTAATAAGTAAAATAATACCTACTCAGTCCTTTTTTTACTTTCATTCGCTATTATTTAATTCTTCATCTGGGATATCACAAGTATTGATAATAATATTATAATCTGTTGTTCGATCCATTTCCCGTTTTTGACATGTTCTTGACACCTATATTTATTTCCTTCACTTTCGACAAAAACTGGGTAACTCACAACTCACAATCGTACGGGCCTAGAGAAAATTATTTCGAAAATTGTGAGAATATAATAAAATCAGCAGTTAAAATATACGCACAACGTAAATAATATTTAGAATTTGTCACTGCCGTTATTTTGGAATTTTCTTCTTCAATATATTACAAACAGAGGTTTATGCTGACAATACGGGCAAAGGGAAATTTCAAATTCAAATTCAATTCGTTTATTGCGTTTCATGTTGTACAATAAGGTCTTATATTATTGATAGGTCCAGGAACATGAACCCTGCAAGGGCACAGCAATCTTATAAATATGGTTTACAATTCAGTCATTAAATATTAGAATTAGAATACTAAATTTAAGTTTAACATTAAAATTACAGCAAAAAATATAGAAGATACGAGGTGTGATAATAATTTCTAATGATACAGAATTTTACATAGCCTAGACTTGACTTAAAAATTGTTGTTGTAACAATTCAAATATAGAATTCCTAAATACAGAATACCACTTATGCAATTCCACGCTCTCGGTAATTTATCTATACTTAATTAATAGTTTAGTTTATTTATTTCAACTATATAATGTTTTTGCAAATATAAAATTATGTCAGTTGACATTAATTATCATAGTGATCGTCAATTTACAAATACAAAAATCTTAACTACAAAAATTCAATAGACTCATGCTAAAAAAATTACATACGATTTTATTTTCGGCATATGGTTTCCCTTTGTCCTAATAAGGGTTAACTAGTAATCATAATAAAGTGACTTATTTCCAAGTCATCTTAAGGGCAAGGTGCCACACATGGATAGATTAACTGGAGCTTAAGGTATTACGGTGAAAGAAAACAGAGTTTCAATAACGTTTTATCCAATTTTAATCTGTTATTATTTCAGGAGTCATAATCAAAATCAGATTCGAGAAATTCAATGCCTGATAGAGAATAATCACTTTCATTATCACTTTCACGAACTTGTATGATGAATGGCGCCAATTCTGTGTCAAGAATGTTGTCTTTGGACTTGTATTTTTCTTCAACACTTATTACATGGTCTGTACATTTTTTCCAATCTTCTGCTGTAATCATTGAAAAACATTCCCTGATCAGGTTTTCAGTTTCTGATCCATGTAGCCCCAAATTTCTACTCGCTACTTTTCGCTTTGCCAGGCTCCATATGAGCTCAATAGCATTTAAGTCACAATGGTATGGAGGCAATTTAAGGACCTCATGCCCATGCTGCTTCAATATTTCCTCTGCTGCATATACAGGACCAACTCTGTTTTCTTCAACAAGGCACATCAATTCCTCTTTTTTAAAACAGTCTTCATATGGGATTTTATTTTCTCTTAGCCATTTTTGAATATCAGCCTTCAAGCTGTGAATGGTTGGAGGCTTATTTATTTGTGTGACATGGTAACTTGCATTGTCCATTACAATCACACTAGGCTCGGTCAAATTTGGGATTAACATTTCACGTAACCACTTTAAAAAATTTGTACTATTCATGTCATCATGATAATCAGCTGCTTTGGATTTTGTGCTAAATACAAGTAAAGCATTTGGAACAAATCCCTGCTCCGATCCAGCATGTACTATAATATGCCTTTTACCGGAGGAAATTTTTTCAACTACACCGGAAGTAGAAGGCCCTTGCCATGACTTCTTTGGCCTATAATTTTGGTGGACATATGTCTCATCAAGATACACAATCAATTTTCCTTCTTGTCGTTTTGTTTTTTATGTATAGTTCTTAGAAATCTTTGTCTCCATCCAGATATTTCAAAATTTTCCATGAGAATGGAGCGTTCTTCTTTATTTCTTTTAAACTGAAATCCATTCTGGTGTAGTATTTTCCTCAGTGTTTCACAACATCCTGAGAAACCTATAGATTCTTTCAATTCCGCATGTAATGTTCTTAGAGTAGGAACTTGCTTTTTGACACAATAAAATTCGTTTATTTTGTTACGGATGGCTGTCACATCAAAATTGTCTAAATTTGACACAGTTGGTGGGCGGGGACGTTTTTTCCCTGGCGTATTCCATTCGCCTTGGTTAATAGAACCTTCTTTTTTAATTGAGCGTAACGTTCTAATGCTAACACCTGAAAAAGGAGACATCTTAAGTAAAGGAAATAAACACATTCAAATATTAAGAAATCTACATGTGCAAATATAAATCATTATTACCTGTCATAGAGGATATTTTCGCCAAATACCCTGATTCTGATTCGTTATTATCAATAACCATCTTCAGTTCTTTGGCTAGCTTTTCAATAGATTGTTTGATATTTTCATCATCCACGCCAGCTAGAATCAAAATAAAGAATTAAGTTAAAGTATTATAATACAATCGCCAACAATATTTTGTAAATAAAAGAGTGCCAAGAGAAGCATCAAAATTGTTTGACAATAACTTACCGGTCGCCTGAATGATTTCATCCAACATTCGTTTCTTTTTCAGAAATCTCTCATTTTCATCACGTCTAACCTGATTGTAGTTAGAGATTATCGTAAATAACATGCTTCTAACACTGCTTCTGATCGGTTTAGCCATTATAACACGATATAAACTTCCGTAACAAATGCACTCAGATTATATTTAGGTTATGTACGAACAGAGGTTGACAATTAGTTTGACAGGTAAAATTGTTGCCATAAATAGAATTCTGTAAAAATGCTTGTGCAGCGACTCGCTGGTCAGACTCTAAATTACCTCTCCCATTTAATTCACAGTGCAAACACATTTTAGAAAAAGCTCAGAAAAGTCGGTACCTTTAAACACTTTAAACTCGTGCTACATTGATTCGAAATCGAATCTTAAATTTCGATTATAACTATAAGTGATACCTAATCCAAGCTTTTCTTTGAACAAACACAACAGACGCTATATAAAACACATAAAGTAGATAGGCAATAGGCAGCTACTATTACAAACTGTATTTTTAAAATTCTCAATTGACTCAATTACCTAATGTAAAAGCACAAATACAAATTTATTTATTATTTTATGTAATAATAATAATCCTCAAATAAACATTGTAAAATAATTAATAATAGGTAACTGTGTGTAATTAATTAAGTATTCGATTATATTTGAAATATTGAAATGTGACTTGTAAAATGCATTTGCTTTTATTAATAAATTATCTGTATTATTTTTCCCTTTTCAGTAGATAATTATAAACTATAATAATTAAACTCACTGGAAGAAGTCCTTTACAAGGATAAGTTCACCTGTGTAGATATCTATTATTTTTAACTTCTGGCTAATTGTTTTTTATTCACAATAGAGTGTTTACACACGAGTCGCGTGACGCCAATCAAAACTCAACGCAAACCGGGATAAACTTCTTTCACTTTTTCTTCGGTAGCAACAGAGGATGGTATTCCATGGTCCCTTAGTGGCTAGTAGGTGGGAATCGGGTTCTTTGGATGTCAAACCCCTCGTTCATAATAAAACTGACTGTAGGATAAACAGGCGCTTACTCTGCGAAGTTGTCTGCTTCAGTTATTCCGTTTTCGTTTCGGGCTGTTGCCTTAACTGCTCGTAGCACCAATTACTCATGTTGAAATGTCATTTGCTCGGGTCGGATGCTCTGTAGTTCTATAGACGTCGCTGGTTACGCTCGAAGTCCACATAACACGCCGCCACTCTCATAGAACCCACGCTGCCGCAGCACAGTAAGAATGCGTCTTCTCTTGGAGAGCAACTGCGTGCGTATAAGTACTTCGTTGTTTTGTTGCTCGGAAAGAACAGAAAAGAAAAGATTTAGTATCTTGTTTTGTTTCATGCAAGTAATACTACATATATTGTACGCCTCTGGAACTAGAGCTTGCAATATTCTTACAATTTTATGAACCGGATATTTCGAATATCTTTTTTTTTTATTTGTTTGGATACATAATTTGACAAAATATTCGGATAAAATGAATAACCGAACATCTGATTTGGAAGCTCTATCTGGAACGCTCTCCCACTCAATATCAGGCAAGCTTAGAACAAATCCTCATTCAATCGCATGTTGCGCAAGAAACTTTCAGACAATACCTCTCATTAACTTCTTTTTGAAACATTTTACTTTGGGTACATATCATATATGTAATGTAAGTAGGTATATTATATAAAATATTCATGTAAGTTTATAAAATATATATTCATGTTTTATTTAAGTAGTGACTGAATTGTGTCTGTATAACTAACTGTATAATATCTTTTTATTTGTACCTACTCTCTAATCCTGCCCTGTCTACATATTTCTGTTAAACCCAGCGATTGACTGGTAAATAATACCTTAAGGCATTAAGTCTGACATTTGTATATTTTTAATGTGCAATAAAAATTTAATAAATAAATAAAGTATATTTGGGCAGTTTCCTGAAGTCATACATTTAAGAATTACTCATTAACAATATAATATAACATTCACAAAACTTTTAAGGAAAGTATCCAGGATTACCTAATAAGTTAAGATATTTTATTGTGCGGTGAAAATTTTAATACAAGTTTGATTAATGTCGCAATGATATGAATTCGTATTGTGACTGTCAAAAATAATAGAATCACATAGGTATCATACTAATTGGTATATCAGGAACCCCGCAGTCCAACACAGCCTTGGAGCATACATAGCTCTGTTAAGACGTACATAGTCTTATACTGGTGATGAAACATACTTAGCTCCATCGAGTTAAGACATACTTAGTCTTATACTGGTGATGAAACATACTTAGCTCCATCGAAACACATGAGGCCTGCTGTGGCTTTGAAGCATACATAGCTTCGATGGACGTACATAGTCCAATACCGCTGATGGAACATACGTAGTTCCATAGGCGCTCATGGTCTGACATAGTACCGGAACGTACTTAGTTCCGTTAGGACATAAATAGTCCTATACTGGTGATAGAGCATACATAGCTCGATCCAGACATAAATAGCCTGGGACTGGTTGTCGAACATACGTAGCTCCTGCTAAACCTACATAGTCTTGGGTGAATTCGGAACATACATAGCGCCGTCAGGACCCATCATATTATAGCCACTCATTTCAAACCTTTTTTTTTTTTATATATATATTTTACTTTT
Organism: Apotomis capreana; assembly: GCA_947623375.1. Lineage (NCBI taxonomy): Eukaryota > Metazoa > Arthropoda > Insecta > Lepidoptera > Tortricidae > Apotomis > Apotomis capreana. The sequence continues at coordinate 5,390,720 of OX392508.1, read as the reverse complement.
CATTACAATAATGCAACATCAGATCTTATTCACCTTTGTAATGAATGCATTATTATTATTATTATTATTTAAGAGTTTCACTCTTGTCGGTGCAGTTCTATCCAGTGAATTCATGAACTATTCAAAATTAAAAATATAATTACCCCATCTTAACACATTAAATCTGTCTGAACTCTCAATTTATGATGATATAGTGTAATCAAGGATACTCTCTCTAATCAGAATTTCTTGAAACAATAACAATTAATTAACTACATGTACAGAAATTTTATTTTATTACCAGTCACAGAGGAATGATAACCATTATCCATAAATAAATCCCATTTACATATTGTATCAAATTATATAAACAATAAATTAATCCAACAAAAGTCTCTTTGTTTATCAAGCTTAGATTGTCAAGGTTTCAAAACCAAATTAATTAAGTTGCATCTATGAATAATGTTCTAGGTCGGTACTCTGTTTAATTAACACTTTGTAACCACTAAGTGATGACTTGTGGATTTGAATCAATTTTATTATTTTTACTATCATTGTTTAACATGTGTTTTTTTTTTTATGTTATCATTATCATCTTGACATTTAAGAATTATTAATTACTGTAGTAGGCTTTATTTTCTTGTACCTATCCAAGACATTGATTTATTATCTCCAGACCTATTTTTAATCTAACATTGCAAAACTTGGTTTATAATAACATGCATATTGAGAATCAAAGTAGTACAAATTCTGGTTGATTGTGATATGACCAATACTAACCCTAAAACTATTTATAACCACTCACATTCAAACAATAAATAATTTTGTATTTGTAGTAAAATAACCTCGCATACTTGCGCTGATTAACAAATTAGTCACTTCATTAACAGATATGGCAAAAATATAATAGGTAAATGGTAATTTCAACAATAATTTTCAATAAGTACATTTAGGAATGTTTTCGTACCTTATGGGCTGCAGATCTCGTACCACTTCTGAGTTTTGATAAAACGAAACTCAGTTAGAAACAGGATACAATCATATTTATTCATGTTCATAAGATAAATCTCTTTCAGTGCTTAATTCTCTAATTTCTCGTCGTTTACAATGTTTCTTTCTTAATCCCGCGTAAAAACCCAATCTGACAGTCCTTACTTTATTTTTCTCTCTGCCGTCTTGTCACTCGACAGTGTGGCCAACACAAAATAATGTATAATGTTTAAAAGAAGTATTTACACAAAAACCTTTACACAATGTATTAAAACTATAATTCTACCCTACATTTAGCAAAAATCATCACACATGCAATACCTACCTACTTGTGTGCAAGATGCACATCCTTTTTTTTATAATATTTTTGTTGTCTATGTTTATTATCCTTTTATTCTGTACTTTTGTTTTGTTGACGTATTGTCAGTTTATAATATAGTGTATCCAAAACCAGCGCCTTCTTATTTAAGTTCGTCATAACTTGCATACAGTGCTTATAGTCCTAAGTTCTAAGTAGTGCAAATCTTCTAGACTCTCGACATACATCACTATATGCGTCCGTCAAACAGTGGATGAAATGGTTCAATTATTTTTTCTACATTCATGTTAGTACTGGTATGTAAGACAAGTCTCAGAAGCATCAAGTCTAGCTTAGAGTAAGTAAAGATACTATGAATGATGCAATCCTCTGGGAATGCAATACTGGCTACAAAGAAGTTCGATTGCAAATGTACTCCCATCTCTGCGTACTAAGATGGAGTAGGTACCTAACTCTTATGCTCTCAATGCTCGTTTTATTTTGTCGTGACTGTGTCATGTTTTGAGTCTCAGGCACACTTAAATACATATTAAACGGTTACATATGTGTAGTGTTTATTCAGTATTCACGTCGTTTAAGTCGAATATGAATTTACACGATTCGAATCACTTCGTGATTTATTATCAGGAGATTCGATAAGACGCGGTGGCGCTGGCGGTCAATCGAACGATTCGAATGTGTGATTGACCGCCGCGTTCAGTTTCATATGAATTTTAATACATATATGATTACAATACATATATTACGAAACAAAGACTGTAGGTTTTTGATATCATGCCAACTTGAGTTATGGTGTGGTTATGGTATGATCTTTATTTTAAGTAACTAGCTACTGACATTTCCTTTCTCATTTAGATGCATAATTATATGGGCATATTCGTGAGAATAAGTGATGCAATTACTGTGACATAATATATTTCATTGGCATACATTAGGAAATGTTGATATTTCTTTTGTTTGGCTATTTCTAAGACACTAATATGAAGTTAGTAACAAAATGGACACAATATACAGAATTAAGTATACTATAATATATATTAATGTCAATTTGTCAATGTCCTTATAGTTACATTGAGGTATCAAAATAATTTAATTAGTACCATTCTCACTTCAAATAAAACAAAAAATAAAGCAAAACATATACCTACAGAAATTTAAATACTAACTATAAACTAAGAACTTAACAAACTAAAATAAAAGGCTTAAACAGAATAAATTTAATTTTAAAAAAGACTTAAAAAATCGGACCCCTTTGGCATAGTCCCGAAGACGCTGGCAGCATTTCCTCGCTGTATAGCAACGCTAATGCGTTGAGCGAGGAAGCTGCCAGCTCTTCGGTCCCCCGTGATGTCAACCAGTTTTTTTGAGATCTGCCTAAAAAGTTGATGAGCACTGGGCCCCCACGGACCAAGGGTCTCAACCCCGAATGCAACAAAATCGTATTCAGAGCTGAGACCCCTGTACTTGTGAACTTTTAATTTTTCGGCCGCTTCAGCCGCCGCGCCTGGTTTATGAGATGTTCCATGGAGATGGGAAGGAGCCAGAGTGTCTACACAGGTAGCGTCCCACACCAGTGTCCTTCCCAATCTCCATGGAATCAAAGACATCCCATCCGGTCTCTTGCCATCGTCTCTGGCGATGCCGGTTGGTTCCAGCAGAGCCGGGACATTAACGCTGGCAAGAGAACGGCGGATGATGTCGTTAAGCGCGGCGTGTCTAGAAAAACGGCCGGCGCTTTTTTGACAAGACAGCCCGTGGTGGCCCAGAGGGTCGACATCGTTGCCGCAAGGGCATCTATGGGGTGTACATATCTTTATCCCCAGCCGCAGGCACGTTGCCACACGTAGTGTGTCGGGCTCTAGGAAGGTGCCGGTATTTGGCGAGGGGTAGGCGTGAAGCCAACCGCCGGCTTCCTTGGTGCCCGACGCTAGCAGCCGGGCTCTATCAGGACCTGTGCTGCGGCTAAGGAGAAAATCAACGGAAATTTTACATAAGGTGTCATCCCAACTCCTCTGGGACATGGGGTGGTCAGGGAAATCCTTTCCCGGACAAGCAATTGACCAAGCATTTTTAGCTTCTGCCAAGTCAGTAATCTCATAGTTTGAGGGCAGAACCCTTAGGATTTTACCTACAAGATTAACTGAGCTATGGACAGAAGACAAAAATGCCGGTAAGGAAACACTACTAATTTTGCGTATTCCCATCCCACCGTAACGAATGGGAAGGGATGCCTGAGTCCAGGATCGTTCGCTGAGTTGTATGTTTAAAATTGTTTCTAAATTTGTTTTAATAAGATCATCCAGAGGTAACAAGAGATTTGGAAATTTCCACAAGGGGCAGCAGCGAAGTACATATGTTAATTTTGGAACAAAAAGGCAAAATTTAAGGATTGATATTGCGTAGTGAGGGCTTATTAGGACAAGGCGGTCTGCACAGTTTTGGAATTTTGAAACATAACTTAGTATATAGTCGGAAAAAGAATCTTCAAAGATTGGCGAGCCAAGGAGGCAAAGCGAACTCTTGGTGACTATTTTAATGTCAGGTGTCACTTTATCGAATTTCTCTTTTACATCGGTATCACTTAACAAACTTTGGTTATAGAGTTCACATTTATTAAAATTTAACTCTAAGCCAATGTTTTTAAACTTTGTTTGGATGGTAATTAAATCGGAAAGAACAGTGTCCATGTCGCCTCCAAGAGTCCCGTCGTCCAAATACCAGACGTTAAATTTTGATTTTAAATTTTGAATAATGGGGTTGATTGCCAAACTAAAAATTGCTGGTCCGAGAGGGTCACCCTGCTGACAGCAGACTTCTGAAGATAAAACATTTGAGCGGTATAATAATTTTGTTGGATCTGCGTAAGTGCGTAACAATGTAGTAGGTAATTATAAATTTCTGGAATACTGTGTTTGATTTCTGTTAGCAGAGTGTCCCTGTTTACCGAATTAAATGCATTCTTTACGTCAATTTTGATCAACACTTCGCACGACGGTGACGAGAGGAATGAGCGCAGGGAGTGGACTGCTGCCTCACAGCCTCCTTTTGTACCAAAGCCCAACTGTACGGGTTCAAACTGAGGTTGCAGTTTGGATACGATGTGACGAACTGCAATTTTGGATGCTAGTCGGCGAAGTGTTGAACCAACGGCAATTGGTCTCACCCCTCCGTCTTTTTTGGTGAGGGCGATCAGGTTTGCGCCGTATAAAATGGGGACTATTTGGGGGTTGATATTGCCCGAATACATGTAATTAATTAATTTCGTTAAAGAATTTACTAGTTTTTCGCCTGCATCACCTGTGGAGTGAGATGTTAAATCTTTTAAGTGTTGGGGTGAGATACCATCCAGGCCTGCAGCAGAACCGGTTTTGAAAGTAAAAATCGCTTGAATGATGTCCTTGTCATGGATTTGTAGGCAGGCCTGGGGAGCCGTTGGTGGATCTAAAAAATAGGGTGTTGGAGGAGCTGGGGGGTGTTTTGTTTGTAGGGCCAAAAGGGTGTCCGGGTTGTCTGGTGAGAGCACGTCGCTTGAAAAAAGAAGGCGAGCGGCACCTTTTAAATTACCGTCGCTAACTTTTGACTCAATGCTCTTGATGCGGTTGTATGGCCTGTCATATTGTTTTTGCGGTGCAGGCAGTGAAGCTGATGGTGAAGACTGACTGATACAATTATTTTTTATTTTTTGGGTGAGAGATGTGTGTGTTTTGTCATTATGGGCATGAAGGGTGCGGTATGAAAATAAAAGTAGATTTTGCCAATCTTCGACACTGTTGCTAGTTAAACATTTTTCTATTACTTTTGAAAGATGCGAGGCGACGGTAATTCTGGCCCCACGAGGTATTCTTTTTACTATTGAAATGTTATTTTTTAAACTACTGATGTGAAGATGAAATGGGACAGCTGATTGACTAGTGCTTGCCGATGAAAAAGGCGGGATATGAGAACTACTGCTTTGGGGTACTGGATTCTGACTAATGCAATTCCTATGTGTCTTTGAAAAATGTATGTTCAGGCCTTTAGTGGTAGTGAAAGATCTGTTGCAGAGGCTACATGTATGAGGCGACGTGCTTACACCAGGTTGACTTGCGGGTTGCATTAACACTAAGCTTACTTAAACACTCTACCTACTTAAAAATAATAATAAACTAGTTACAAAATAAACACTATACACTTGAAACAAAATTAACACTTGAAAGAATAGATCACTGTATTAAGGTGCACTGGAAATCCAAGACCGGAAAACTGGAAATATCGCTGGATTGTGAATTGAAGAATAATCAGGATAAACGTAAAATGGAAACATTAGAAGAATTAAGTATGTAATTTTTGGACACAAATAGAACATGAAAGTAAATGGTTACAAAAAGTATTTGATATGAATTACCTCCACGCGTTCCTGAGACAAAGGGTCTTATTTATCAGACATACAGATGGACAACAAAGTGATCCTATAAGGGTTCCGTTTTTTCCCTTTTGAGGTACGGAACCCTTAAAAAATACAAAATTATGTTATAATGTTTTTTCGTTTTGGATATATATTTTCATTTCGTTTTGGATTGGATAGACTAGCTACATAGCCTAGATGTATATGTTATAGAAATGTATATAGATATGGATTATATTCATTTCTTTTTTTATAGGTATGGTTTCAGAGGTACTGCTTCCGTCTTTTGAGTCGGAGGGCAGGGCAGATATTTATAATTATTCTAGTTGCGATAAGTACCTACATTCTACCAAAAGCGCCCGTTTCATAATAATAAAAACTCATCAGATCAAACTTATTACGCATAAAAGTCAACAAGTTTGAACATGCTCAAACTTTTACTAAATATTTCAACAACAGTCAGTTTAGCGGAGTAAGTTATTATACCCAGTTGAAGTTCAAAAACAACAGTAAAAACAGATTCGACAAACGGCAAATCTCAAAAAAAAACAGCTCGTTAAGAGGAAATACCACTGCCCACTGCCCATACAAATCGAGGTTTCGTTCTCGTCTGTTTTCTCCCACAAAACTTAACCGATCTCATAGTGACCATAATATGGTCCTTTGTAACAGTAATCTGACTTTTTTACACTATGTGCCTTTTTTTGCGTTTTCACGTCTTTTTGAGAGTACAATAAAAGTTCCACATTTTGATTGAATTGAAAAACACTAATAATATATTTGATTACGGTTAGAAAAAAAAACGCGGATTCAAGTTTTCTTTTCTCCCAGAATGCGAGTTGCATCCGCGCACAATTACACGACATTCTTTAAGTTTTGTTAAGGATTTGGTTCTTCGGCATTAACAAACGTAATAATGCGACTTAGTTGAAAAGGATTTTAAGGGCTGTCATCATAGTATGCTTACTCGTTTACTTAATATAATAGCATAATAATTTGACAGCCAGTGGCGCTTTTGCCAGACAATGGCGCTCGTGACGTTTAGGCTCTCGACGCTGTGACGTCATCAACGCCCTATCTTCCAAAATCTATGCTCATTGTATTATAAATTTTGGTCGCATAACGGAACTTTTTCCATGTTCATTTTCTCGTTTTGTATGGCTAACTTAGCCTGAATTTCACCCAAATGTTTAGTCCTTAGGTACCCATTTCTCAAACCTTTAAAAACACACGAGAATGCTGGCTACCCAGCAACTATGACCGCTTTTTCCGCACCGTTGCCCGCTGAATATTTGCCCGCGGCCGCTCGCCCGATCCATCTCTGTAATGATTTTTGGTGTTCCGTAACAAACTTTGGAAATAGGAAAATACTAAACTGTTGCGTGTGACACTTCAGGACGATTGAGTACCATTCTCCATTTTACTACTGAAGAAAAAATAAGCTAAATCCACCCCGGTTTGCTCTGTTTTAGTATAGAGCCACGCTATTGAGAATGGCCGTTCCGGCCCGTCTAGCACAACCTATGGTTCGCTACTCATGTCGCGTGACATAGCATCACCCATCACCCTCTCACAGTGCTGTACAGAAAGAGATAGGTAGTATCTCTTGCACGTGAAAGATTCACGTGTCACAGTTGTACTAGAGGTGCAGAAGCTAGACATTCACGAAACGTTCAAGGCAATAGTGTAATCTTTCCTCACTCCTTCTAAATAAACCCTGAGAACGCACATCAATTGAAATGTATCTACGAGGCCACTAAACAAAATAGATCCTGGTCCTTACTCCTACGTCACCTATCCTCACTAAGCTCTACCCACATACGAAGCCCTAAGAAAACCCTACAACAAAAATACCCCTAAAAATATCTTATCAGCAGCTCCAAACCTTCCACATCCTACAACTCATTTTAATTGATGCGCGTTCTCAGGGTTTATTTAGGAGTGAGGAAAGATTACAATAGACTTAGAGTTTACAGGACCTAGGAGACCAAAAGGATACGATATAAGACACATGAACTCACGGCACTCAATGAGTTGCAGTAAATAAGCCTACTCACCACTCAGCGCCGAGGTGGTCGGCTCTGCTTTTCATCTCTGTTAGGAATTGTCATTTAGTTAAAGTGGAGCTGGTTCCACTTCGACAGGCACGCACACGCCCGCGTCCTTTGGCCACCACGCCTTCATCATCATCATCATCATCATCTCAGCCATAGGAAGTCCACTGCTGAACATAGGCCTCCCCTTTGGACTTCCATTTATACCGGTTGGAAGCGACCTGCATCCAGTGCCTTCCGGCGACCTTTATAAGGTAACCACGCCTTACCTACCACAAATTGCTGCCCTCTTTCCTCATTAAACAACCATGAAATACAGTTTTCATATGGTTTTTTTTTATATCAAAACAGAGAAACTGGTGTCGTATGCGAACAAATTTTCGGGCACCTTCTGATTCTACTTTAAATCACAGCGGATTTATCAGTGACGTGTAGTTTGTGGTTGATTAAAACGTTTCCATGAGATTTCACCAAATTTTACATAAGAGTGTAACTACCCGGCAACTCTGACTACTCTGTTTCGTTACTCGCAATGATTTTTAGTGTTACTTGTCAAACTTGGATAGCACTAGGTATTGAAATTACTCGACTTGAAAACAAGGGACCAATTTTGACAAAAATTTTATCTTTAGAAACTTTGGTTGTATTATAGTGGAACTTGGCTAATACATTGTATAACGTAATGGTATGATTATGAAATGACATCACTGATTTTATCTTACCGTATCGTGTTACAGGAATTTAACAAACTCGCCTTCAGCTTGTTTCATAAAACCATGGTCGTATTTTTCGACATAATTATAGTAATCCTTCTTATTTTCGGCAATAGTTTTTTTTTAATTTTTATTAATGAAGTTGTGGCACAAGTCGTAGAATTATTTTTTGTGGCCAAAACGTAGAATAGAATAGAATGTTTTTATTTGCCAGAATACGTATGTCATCACACAGGTTGTTTGAATGTATCAATATTTAGTCAAAGACATAAAACGCAAATCATTCGGAATTAAAAAAATCACAATACAAAATTAATAATGCATAAGTTACAATGTACGTACCAACGAATGTTTTCTTTAAATTATAATTTAATATGTCACGAGTATACGACATAAAGAAAACTAAAAGTTATTACGAGTTACAATAAATTCACATTACAAGTAGAATTATTATTAATGATCACAAATAAAAAATATACAGAAACCCTACCTAATTACCTATGCTTTATAGGATATTTTATCTAACAGTCTTATGAAGTTCGATTTTTAAATTACTTTCCACCCTAGGGTTTTTAAGTGCCACTTTTCACTCGGTTGTTTGGATAAGCAGTTTCCGAGAATGAGCGATGTAAGTGAATGCGTCGGGTAATAATAGACAGACAATTTGTCGAGAAAATGTATAACTTTACTATAACTTTGTTTTTAAATAGCTTTAGGTATGTAAATATTTTATTTATAACTTAGTTTAAGCTTTATTTTATTGTGTTGTACATAATTATATTGATAGTCCGTATTAAATGAACATTTTCCGTACTTTACTTGTATTTACTAACCCTTTTAGAGATCTTTTATAATTTCACGGCACGTCAGTTCGTAAAAATTTGCGGAAAAAATCATACAACATACAATTTGAACGATGCAAAACTTAAAAACAATTAATTGTGTATCGTAGTAGAAAAAACCTACGTGAAATCTGAAGCAATTTCCTAGTGCACAGAACACCTAACATTATGAAAATATTCCCATTACTTTTACACACAACACAGTTACGAGTCTATTGAAACGCTTGCTTTATTTTCCCTTTAAGCGATTGAATGACTATTTGAATTTTCCGCACATACGTCATCATCATCATCATCATCATCTCAGCCATAGGACGTCCACTGCTGAACATAGGCCTCCCCTTTGGACTTCCATATATACCGGTTGGAAGTGACCTGCATCCAGCGCCTTCCGGCGACCTTTATAAGGTCATCTGTCCATCTTGTAGGTGGACGTCCTACGCTGCGCTTGCTGGTCCGAGGTCTCCACTCGAGCACTTTTCGGCCCCATCGGCCATCTGCTCTGCGTGCTATGTGGCCTGCCCATTGCCACTTCAACTTGCTAATCCGGTGAGCTATATCGGTCACTTTAGTTCGTCTACGGATTTCCTCATTTCTGATTCGATCACGTAGAGACACCCCGAGCATAGCCCTCTCCATTGCTCGCTGAGCGACTTTGAGCTTTGAGATGAGGCCGATAGTGAAAGACCACGTTTCGGTGCCGTAAGTCATCACTGGTAACACACATTGGTTGAAGACTTTCGTCTTGAGGCACTGAGGTATGTCGGACGAAAAGACATTGCGTAGTTTCCCGAACGCTGCCCAGCCGAGTTGGATTCGGCGGTTGACCTCTTTCTCGAAGTTGGACCTACCTAATTGGACCACTTGTCCTAGGTAGATGTATGAGTCAACAACTTCGAGTACCGAGTTTTCAACAGAGACTGGGATGGGCACAACCTTGGCATTTGACATGAGTTTCGTCTTGTCCATGTTCATTTTTAAGCCCACCCGTTGAGAAACTCGATTGAGGTCATCGAGCATCACGCTGAGTTCCTCCATCGACTTTGCCATGACTAGGATGTCGTCGGCAAACCGAAGGTGAGTGATGTATTCGCCATTGATGTTGATGCCAAGTCCTTGCCATTCTAGGAGCTTGAAGGCGTCTTCCATAACGGCCGTAAACAGTTTCGGGGACACAACGTCCCCCTGTCTTACGCCTCTTCTCAATGGAATGGCCTTTGTGCTCTGCTCTTGAACTCGGACCGACATGGTGGCGTTACTATACAAACACTTCAACACTTCAATGTACCGATAGTCAATATGGCATCGCTGAAGTGACTCGAGCACCGCCCATGTTTCCACCGAATCGAAGGCTTTCTCATAGTCCACAAACGCTAAGCATAATGGCAAGTTATACTTTTCAGTCTTCTGTATAACTTGCCGCAGCGTATGTATGTGGTCTATGGTACTATAGCTTCTTCGGAAACCGGCTTGTTCGGGAGGCTGGAAGTCATCAAGTCTATGTTCGAGACGGTTCGTGATGACCCTTGAAAACAACTTATAAACATGGCTTAGAAGCGTGATGGGCCTGTAGTTCTTCAAAAGGCTGTTATCACCTTTCTTGAAGAACAGTACCACTTCGCCTCTATTCCATGCTTCCGGCGTTTTGCCCTCGGACAAAACGGAATTAAAGAGCTTCTGGAGGACCTTAAGTACCGGTGTTCCACCCGCTCTCAGAAGCTCTGAGGTGATTCCGTCTTCGCCCGGCGCCTTGTTGTTCTTAAGCTGCTTCAGGGCCATCCTAATCTCGTATATACTGATGTCCGGGATGTCTTCGGTATAATGTCGGGACAGCTTGGCTCTTGGATCGCCTACCAAGCTGTCAACGGGCTTTGCGACTGAAGTGTATAACTGACCATAGAACCTCTCGATCTCGCCTAGAACCTCTGCTTTGGTCGATGCTATGCTGCCATCTTCCCGTTTCAGCTTGGTCAGCTGGCTTTTTCCAATAGACTTGTCCTTTGCGAACACTTTGGAGCCTTTGTTCTGCTCAATGGTCTCTTTAACACGGTTCGTATTAAAGAGCCGCAGATCATGTCGCAAGGACTTCGATATACGTCTATTCAGCTGCCTATATGACCTCGCGTCATCGGGAGACTGCAGCTGTAGCGAGCGTCGTTCAGCCATGAGGTTTAAGGTTCGATCAGACAATTTCTGAGGTCTATCTTTACGGCGGGGTCTGAAAAACTTAGACCCTACCGTGTGGACAGTTTCCACTAGCCCGTCGTTGATCTCGTCCACTGAGACAACGTTCTCCAGACAAGCGAAGCGGTTGGAGATCTCGAGTTGAAAGCTCTCGGGGTTTTGAATATGGGCCTGAGTAGGTCGTAGCGTAGACTTCATCAGACTGGACCTTTCCAGTTTAACATTGATATTCAGTGTGCCTCTGACGATTTGATGATCACTGCCGGTCTTTACCCTATTGATCACAGACACATCACTGAAAATCCGTTTCTTGTCGGTCATGATGAAGTCAATCTCGTTTCTCGTGGAACCATCGGGACTTATCCAGGTCCATTTCCTGTGAGGCGGCTTCTGGAAGAAAGAGTTCATCATGAAGAGTTCCTCTTTCTCCAGAAAGTCGGCCAGCCTCTGTCCCCTAGGGTTCCGTTGCCCGTATCCAAATTGCCCCACTCTCAACTCATCACCGCTGTTCTTGCCCAACTTTGCATTGAAGTCCCCCATAACAACAGTGAAGTAGGTTTTAGAAGTATGTATGGCCCTACTTACGTCCTCATACATAGCCTCTACTTCCTCATCAGAATGTGACGAGGTCGGTGCGTATACCTGAATGACCTTCAACGAATATCTTTCGGATATTCTGAGTATTAGGTATACCACCCTGCTCGACACACTGTCGATGGTAGTTATGTTGTTAACGAGGGACCTGTGAACGAGAAACCCGACACCGCCTTGGGACTGTTGGGCGCCCTCCCGGTAGTAGAGCAGGTTACCAGACTTCAGGGTTACGGTGACCTCCCCCTCTCTACGGACTTCGCATAATCCTACAATGTCCCAGTGTAACCTGCTCAGTTCCTCTTCCAGCTCGCAAATCTTTTCGTCAGTCCTCCTTGTGCGTATGTTGTGTGTTACCAGGGCCAGTCGTCGTGGGGATGGGTAGCCGGATATCGTCCGGGGATTCTTAGCACCCCCTGCTCCACCATTACCTTGGCCGCTACCCGCGCCAGGGATAGCGGAGCTGCCGGAGACTGGGGGCCTGGTATTTGTGTTACTGTTCATAGAGGGGGTTTTGCCATACGCGCCACGCTTGGCAGGCGGGTTGGCGCGCGCAGTTTTTTTATTTTTTGAGGTCTCTGGAAGACGCTTCTGCCCATCTCCCGGTATATTATTATTCCCTTAGCAGGCTTCTACTGCAACCACGGGACGATATGGTGGGGGACAATTCTAAGGCCGGTCACCCCACGGCTCACATACGTACGGTACATACGAACGTTTTACCTACGTTTATCAATGCCACTTCAAAATCTGAAGGTTTTATTAAAATGTTATTTTATTTTCGCCCCGGCGGCGGATTTTATGTGTTACATAATGTGCTTTAGAGACACAAAAATATGGAATAGTCATACACGTGCATAGCAGTTTTAATAAAAAACTGTGTATTTTTTGTGTGCTGTTTGAACATTATTATTTGTACAAAAAATATCACGAATTTGAAGAATCTAGGTATGATTTGGTTCCATTCAATTAGTTCAGCAGAACTCTTGATTAGCGACTGCGTTGCTACGCAGTGTCTCTGTACCTATGTATGCTTAAAGAAAGACACAGGGGGAGGCTTCAAGGTAAACCAACGAACTGGTCAGGATCACTTTCATAGTGTCTAGACGTTCGGACGTCCTAATCGGCTGTTCTCGCCTTAAGGTCGCATTTCTCAACCGATTCTCATGAACTTTTGTGTATAGGTTTAATAAGCAGATACATTTTTCGTCATTTTACATAGAAAGCTCCCGTGAGTTGTAACAGGTAATATTGGAAGGTACAAATGTATAATGATTCAAAACTTCAGATTGTCAAAATATGCGGAGGTTAAAATACATATAAATTGTTATATTATAATGCACAGAAGATAAAACAATTAGACGTCACAAAAACCTAAGAACCTAAAATTGTACGAGAGAAAAAATTAACAAAAGATAGAATTATCTAGTAGTCGGATAAAAATGTAACGTATTTGTGATATCTTTCGATCATATTTTTTGTGGGTGTGTTGTTTTTATTTGGTTGTGCATTTAAGGTTCTGAGGGTAAAATCAGGGACGTCTGTTAGCCGAATCCAGATATTTATAGTAAGCTTTAGTTATACCTACTAGAGTACTAGACAAATATTGGCAGTAGGTACTCTTATTATTCAGAAACTAGCTTCGGTCGCACTTTAAAATGAGTCTTTCTACGTTATGCCGTAAAACTTACGTGGCTAATTCAATAAAGCTCGGGTCGTAAAATTCAACCTAGGCTACCAACGCTCTGAGCTTATTTCTTATTTATAAGCCGTATTAGAGGATTAAAAACACTTCGGCTGGATTTAACTGAAATTTTATTCCAAGAATAACGCTTAGTCGCGGATGGTAATTTCAAACTATTTATATGGGATAAAAGGTTTCTTTTTCGTTATAACGGGACAACATAGTGGGTATCCTCGCCTGATGGTAAGCAAAAAGGGGAGCCCAAGTCGCAATGGTAACTAACAAGAAAGCAACGGTGCAATGTCAGTTGACACTGCCATGCTGGCCCGAGAGATGCTTCTTCGCGCGACGTTTGAAGGTTCCCATGTTATAAGAAGGAGGAAACACATGAGCCGGCAAAGAATTCCATTTTTGTATAGTTTGGCAGATGAAGGAATTGCCAAACTTCTTGGTACGTGTTGGAATATTGTCCACGGTGAACGGCACGTGTGGTTCTATGATGGAAATAGCTCTTCTGAGCACTCGCCATGGTTAAATCCAGCCTTAGGCGTTTTAAAAGAAGATAACACAGGTCAAATTAGCTTCCAGATTACATAACTAAGTTCTCATGGTCAGAAACGCCTCTCCCTTTTCTGATTATCTACTACGTATGCCTGTACCAGATGGACCGACCAAGTAAAGGACACGTCTTCCTCCAAGTTTTGCTCGGTTTTAAGGGGAGCAATGGACAGGACTCGATGGAAGCAAATCCTTCACTCCAAGTGTAAGCCATCAAGTTATGACCACGATCCTCAGTCATGAGGGAACGACAAGAGAGCGAGAGAGAGAGAGAGAGATGCCTGCACCAAAATTGGTTATTATTCGTTTACTTACGTTGATTTTTGACGTGACCTGATGACGCCATCGCCACTAAGATAATTAGATTTTTGTTGTGGTCATGATCTTTAACAATAGAAAATTGGTTTTCATTTGATTGATTATTTTCAGATCGAGTTTTCAATGCACAGTTATTTTCGTGACAAATTATCACATAAATTAAATTAAATCCAGGAATGGCAGCTCGTGGCTTTTGCCAATGTCAGTTTATAATAATATTCACTTTATAAAGAATAAAACCATGAATAAAAACAAAAATTAAATTATTAAAACATGAGATGAAATGAACATGAACAAAGATGGCCGATGAATCAATTATCACATACCTACAAAGATTATATAAAAATTGACACTGTCATTTCATTTCTTTTTAAAATAGTGGTGATTTACGCAGCTTGGCTACGTAGCAAAAATAGCAATATTGTTTACATAAATATGTATATCCAGAATCATAAATAAAACAATGACATACATTTATTGTAATGTATACAAGTACTTTAGATTCCCCATAATAATAATAATATACATGTTAGCACTGTTAGCAGCTTATATTTATATTTAACGCGTCCTTTTTAGTCTACCCGAGAGACCGATATTATAGAAACTTACAACGATTTACATTTAAAGCACTTTCTGCATAGAAATACCTAGTCTTTTAAGAACTAAAAGGTGGTCTATTATTTTTTGCAACTTTTATATTTCTTTATTACGTACATCGGTCTTATTTCGAGTTGCTGAGCGCAAATTTTACGAGATCTATGGTTATTTCCAAATTAGCAATATCTCGGCGTTGTATTGTTTGTGCTATTGAAGTTGAATGGTACCTACTGACAAGTTTTCTGACTTATTCCGCTGCAGTATTGACCCAAAGTCTTGGCTTCCGATATAAGATGATGAACATTTTTGTTAACATTCGCTGTAGTTACTGCTTTCACTAATATAAAATACATAGTTAACAAGTATACAAAGAAGGTTATTATTATATTTTAAATGTAATAAATTATGGTCGAACAGATAAAGGGTTATGTATTGCTGCATTCAGAGCATATAATTTTAGTACAACGCAGTACATTGCATTACCATACCATTTAGTATAAGTCCTTAGAGTTGATAATACACCAAAATTAGAATATGCACGAAGTCCTTATTTATGAAGCACAGCAGGCTTCTCTTTTATGACGGACAATAATGAGGTACAAAACCACAGAACAGTAATGTTTTCTTTAAGTAGATCATACAGTACAAAGCCAACCGAAAGACTATACTGAGTATTATTTGAGTTCTTGTCTTAGCAGATGTTTACGTAGAATACACTTGCAAACTAAACCACATTATTACGCATTTGCTTGGCACTGCCTTATAATAATATAATTATAATGCAATCACATCCATTATCGGTACTGGATCACGTATCACCACTACGAAATAGGACAATCAATAGGAAAAAAGAATATCCATTTAAGTTTAATTGACGTTCAATGTCGACAGAATATCATTAATAATTCCAATTTTACATCAGTCATGAAAAATCGTTTTTTATAACACATTAGACATTTTCAATAAAACTTTCAATATCATTTGAAATAGAGCGACATTTCAAATGACTTTTTAAATGTCTAACGTTTTTAATAGAGTATATTTTATCGATTCGGTTTTAATGGGGAAATACAACATGTTTATTTTTATAAATAGGTATTGACACAAAGGTAAATCATGAAAGTAAAACGTAATGTGATCCACGACAATGTAAGCAGGACTCGAACCTGTGACTCTACGTTTCCGGCGTAGTGCTCTCCCAACTAAGCTATCACATCCTTACGTCCATCACACTAAATCTAATATTTACTTAAATGTTTACCAATAGATTGTAACTAGTAGTGTGGCAGTGGGTGGAGCACAAATAGCTGGTAGGAACTATGGCCATTCGGGCAGAATAGTTTTTGAGTGACCGCGTTCCGGAAGACACAGTATGAGAAGGCCCTAACACGGGGACCGATGATCTGGTAAAATCGCGGAAAGCCTTTAGATGGTGCCCGACCAATCGATGTGGTTCTAAAAAGGTTTTTATTTGTGTGAAGTTACAAAACTCTGCGGCGAGTAGTTTTCCAATGGAGGTGATTATTTAAAAGTCATTAATCACTTCGCACGTTCCTTGCGCAAGATGTTTTGAAAGGATGAATTCCACATTGATTTAAATAAAAGTGTCCATACACAGCAAAATATGAGGCTTTAAAGTCAAGTGGGCGCTGCGGTTGGCGCCAAAGTGGATGTCGAGCATGACACGAGGGGATGAAAGAGGTGAAATTTAAATCGTGTATATACTTTTTTTTGCTTTGTATCACAGAATAAATAGCAGAAATATACGGTTCTTTTGATTTTTTTGAACAAAACACAAATTAATACCTATGGCGGATATCTGGCGGCTGAGCTTTTGGTTCCTGGATTCGAATCCCGGCAAGGTCAAATATTGTATTTGTATGTTGAACTCGATTTTTTTTTGTATATTTGTCTATATAAGTACGAATATCTTTGTATAGTACATAACGTTAATATAACATAACGTTCAATTTGTTGTTTCAAACTACGTAAAAAGTTAGAAGCTCGTTTATTTTCAACTTTATTAGTCCATATTGCATTATGTCAGCAACACAAAGAAGAGATGCCACATCCTCTGAAAGAGTTAACAAATATTCTTAAGAATGAATTTTAAAATCAAACGTGGAGACGAAATTTTAAAGGGGACAATTAACGGAGATAGCTTTGTGTGTTGTAAACACACGCGGAGTTCCGTATTAGAGTACAATAATAACAGTTTTCCCTCTTATACAATTTAAATTTCTTTTGTTTCAGAGTGCACGATAGCTTCAAAAAGTTTGATGACGCCTCGTTAACTATGAGGAAATGAAACGAAATATAATGTCGGGACACAAAGTGACGTGGATGTGTGTCGAGTGCTGTGCGCAGTGAACTGTGGTACATCGCGGAATGATGTGAAGTGAGCACGATGTGGGCGTCCGAGCTTAGCTGTATTATCATACTGTTTGGTAAGTTTTCATTTGTACTCTCTTTGGGATCCCCTTCTTTTATAGACAAACATTTCATCAAATGCTTCATTTCATCGATTTTTCATTTCATAGACAATGTTTCCCCTAAAGTCATTTTATACTTGAAAATTACATCCTGTAGATGATGTTAGGTTAGGTTTAATGGTTTCAAATAAAAAAATCTATGAAATGAAACATTCTATGAAACGTTTGTCTAATAAGACAAGGGTAAGGGGACGGGGAGCGGGAGTGGGTCGCGAGTCACGTAGCAGCACGGATAGCTACCCCTGATGAAGGGCTCCAAATGAGTTCGAAACATTTCGGGCCGTTCCTGTCAATTTTTACGTGAGTTTAAACCGTTTTTATAATTAATAAAGATGTCTCACTATAGTTTTAATAACATTAAGGGTAACGGCCATTCTCCTTAAAAAAAAATCCAGCGCTTGCCGTGGTATTTATTTCTGGATAAAAAGTAGTAGTGCCTGTCGTCAAAGGAATCCCTCAACAACCCGCAGAAGAGTTAGGTTAGGTGACGTTGTCCGATATAATATATATTAAATAGCTTGATTCTATTTCTTTGCAAAAATAAGAACTAACGCACCTGTTATTGCGAAAATCAAGTACCTATCAAATTAACAAAAACAGTTATATAGATCTAGTCGTTTGCATCCTGCCTGCTTATTTGCATCAAAATAAATCTGACACGATTGATGTCATGTCCAAAAACCGTTCACATGGATGTATTTCAAAAAGCTTGCTAGCACAGCGTACCTTACATACATGAAACATGGGAATAATTCGCTTGTCTGTCTGTCTGTGTCCATCCAATATGTAGTATATAGACATTTATAGATAATAAATGTACCCTCGATCCGCCAGCTATCGGACATTACATTGACAGACGTCACCGTTGGCGGACGCACTGCAGGTTCACTGAAAGCCCGATTAATGTGTTTATTGAAGTATCCCAATAGGAAACCCTAGTGAACACTACACAATATACCCGCAATCTACTGGGCCGATCAAGTTGTTTGATTAATAAATTTAACCTGTTCGACTTGTGAATATAATATACTTTGAAGTGAATATAATATTCATATTTGGCTCGCACCTGTCACTTTCACTTTAGCGATATGACTCACCATCTTGAATTTTACATTTATAAAGTACCTATATTCGTTTTTATGAGGAAAAATCGTCACAGTAACCGAACGGAGTACAAAAATGGTTACTAATAAGTTAAGTAAAAAAAAAAACATCATTTAGAACTTTATTTCAACGCAGTCAGCTTTAATTTTGGCCATTCGTTATCATTCGAAGCAATTTTGACCAATTGTACTGGAAAAAACAGATTTGAACTTCAAAGGGCTACCTTGAAAAGGGTCGACTCGAACCAAGAGGTATGCCTTTTTAAAGGGGTTCACTAAAGCCAATCATTTCTATTTTGCTTTCACCTAAATACGAGTAGGTGTGACTGGCTTTTTTTTAACTGCCCCAATCGATATACGCACAAAATATAGTCGCCATCTTAGATTTAGGTTGGCTAGTTAGGGTTCCATACCTCAAAAGGAAAAACGGAACCCTTATAGATTCACTTTGTTGTCCGTCTATCCCTCCGTCCATCCATCTATCTGTCCAGGCCTTTATCTCGGGAACGCGTGGCAGTATGGGCTTGAATCTAAAACCATGTCCTAGTCTACGATGTGAAAAACAGCTGTGAAAAAAAGCTGTGAAAAAATAAAACTTCTAAGTTAACGTAAAAAAAATATACGGGCGTCTATGCTGCAAAAACCGTACATTTAGACACTTTCAAGAGAATCAAAATTTATAGGATATTTTCCGTTAACCTAGAATTATGAAATTCAAGTACTACAGATATAGGGAAAAATCTGAAAACTATACCATTGTAATTTCAATCATAGAAATATAGTCTTTATTTAAAGTACGCAATCAATCATTGAGGTTGCAACGGTGCGCGGTCATAATTGTATGATTAACAAAATATTTTTTTTTATTTTTCTACACTTTTACTATCATATATCACTTGTACCTTAAACGCTCTCTGAACTATTAATTTTCTACTCTGCACCCACTTGAAGCATCTCTGTTTGGCCCTATAGTTGACTGATTGAATTAAGTTCGCCATTTGACTGACTTCTGTGCAAAATAGTTTTACTAAATAAAACTAGGATGGTTTTTTTATAGGATAATAAACCTTTATTAAACAGACCAAACTCATTCGTAGAAGTAGAAGAAACAAACACGTCAGTTTTATTGGTTCATCAATTATCATTTTAACCCTTATGTTTCTTGTCAATTAATTCACGCAAGTAAAAATAAGAGGTGTTTGAACATAAAACCTTCGTTAAAATGCAGACTACTCTGGTACCTTTACCCTAGTGTTTAATTCTGTCGTAGTCGCGGCATCTCTTCACGTGCATAGAACGGAATTTGACGTTTCAGGAGAATAGGTATATTGGCGTTGACGGCGCGTCGACAATTCTTTTCTTTTTTTTGCAACTAGATCTGAAAATCGTCCAAAGCGATGCATGTTACGTCAATGGATTAATGCGATATTATCTGGTTGAGGCCTTTAGGCACAAAGGTGTTCTTGTTGTTTTAACGTCGAACGTAACCGTCAAATCCACAATAAAATGCGTGACAGAGGTATAACCTTTCTGGCATGTGTAATAATAATTGAGAAAACGAATAAAAATATAAATGCGTATGAAAGTCGCCATGTTAAATATTACAATAATAATTTGATATTCTACTATCCTACCTGCGATATTATAAATTTGAATGTTTGTGAAAGTGTATATTCGTTACTGAAACACGCAGTTACGGCTGAATGCTATAGAGATAATTCAAATTTGCTATAGAGATAGTTTGACTCCTGAAAAGGACATAGAATCACGGAAATCCTTCCTTCAGGTGTGAAAGGAGGAGTTCATTTTACGATGGAAGTGTGATCAACTGTGGGTTTAAGTATTCTTTAATTAATTACAGTCGTTGGCTACTCAATTTTAATGAAAGCATTTTTGAAATCCTTGATGGTAATAAACGAGTATAGGTAAGCGGACAAAGTCGTAGGCAGAAGCTAGTTTGAAATAAGTTAAGAAACTGTGATTTGTAGCATAACCAAGATGACTATAGGGAGGACAGATTCACTGTCAGTAAACATACCTACCAGTAAAATCACAACCTCCCTTTTTGCTTCGCTGTAGTCGTATAAAAACGAAGAACGACCCTCTAAACTTATGAAACTTAGGTACTCTGCATTCACATTTATCACTAAAGCGGCAATTACACTTCGTCGTTCGCCGCATGCTGCATGCGGCGACCGCAAAAGTAAGTAAAGTAAAGAACACATTAGTCGGCCGCATTCGGCGATCGACAGCTGCCAACGCTTATAAGGTGACCGAAGCAGTGTAAATACGACATCTGTCCGCCTTATTAGGTCACCAACAGCGGCGACCGCAAATCATTTGATAAAGTAAAAATGAATCTCCCGTGGCTAGGTAACGTAGTGTTATAATTTGTAGTTTCATACAACAGCTTAAAGTCTCACGAAATGGTGTGTGTTTTTTTCTCAAATAATGGTGAAACCCGTCTTAA
This sequence comes from Apotomis capreana, assembly GCA_947623375.1. NCBI lineage: Eukaryota > Metazoa > Arthropoda > Insecta > Lepidoptera > Tortricidae > Apotomis > Apotomis capreana. The sequence goes on along the minus strand of OX392508.1, from coordinate 5,369,442 downwards.
TAAGTACTCAAAATGTGGTTTATCCACCCTATGATTTTTTTTTAATTGCGCATCGTACATGTCGTCACACAAAGTTGCTGTTGCTCCATAGGCGTAACGCTGTGCATATATCTTCGTTTGTTTCTTATTGATTTTAATAAAATTTCCTGTATTATTAAGCAAACTAATAAACTAGCTTTCCTAAGCACAAGCTTTGACATCGCCACAGCTCAGAGATCTGATAGCTCAGTTAGGAGAGCAATGCGCCGGTAACACAGAGGTCGCAGATTCAAGCCCTGCTTAGATTGGAGTGGATCGCATTCAATTTTTCTTTCTTAATTCACCTTTGTGTCATTATTTATAAAAATAAAAATGTGGTATTTCCACATAAAAAAATAGAATCGATAAAAGATTATATAAAAAATATTAGAACAGCGCCATCTCTCTCGCAGTCTTCACACTTGCTGTAAAGCAATGGGGACAGGGGTTCGTGCGGGTACAGCGCACATCCTAGGGTATGGCTAATTCGCATAAGCATTTCAAACACATATGACGCAGAGGGCGCTCCAGTAGCGTAAGAATTATGGAATGAAAGATTTGGTGTGATTGACGTAGCGCTCTAATAGCTCAGTTGGGAGAGCAATGCGCCGGTAACGCAGAGGTCGCAGGTTCAAGCCCTACTTAGATTGTAGTAGATCGCATTCAATTTTTCTTTCTTAATTTATCTTTGTGTCATTATTTATCAAGCTTACTTTATCAAATGATCTGAGGTCACCGCTGTCGTTGACCTAATAAGGCGGACAGATGTCGTATCTAGACACGCGGCAGCGTGTCCAGCCAAGTTCACCGCAGGAACTGGCGAGCAGCAGCCGTGTGTTATATTACACGAACCGTTTGGAGCCACTTTTGACCCCCCAATAACTCCAAATCTATTTAACATAAAAAAATGAAATTTGGCTTATGTATTAAGATCCTTTAGAACAAGTAGAACCCCAAATTTCATTAACATAGGTTAAATAGTTATTGAGATATTAAAGTCCAAAAAACGGTATTTTTATCACTGACTGACTGACTGACTGACTGACTGACTGACTGACTAGTAATCAAAAACCTAACCCACTTCCAGGTGACCTAGAAAGGTGAAATTTGGCATCCAGCTTAGTAATTGTGTGTGTATGCATATAAAAATCAAAAACAGTGTTTTTTTTATGTTTTTTTATTATTATTATTATTGATGGTTGTTGCCTCAGAACTCTGTCATTTATAAACCGATTTGGAAAATTCTTTTTTTGTTTGAAAGATATACTAGAATAGCATATACACTCACACGCACACACTTACACATACATGCACATAAAAATCCAATACGTACTAACTGTTTTGGAAAATTCTTTGTTTGTTCAAAACTTTCAAAAGATGTACTAGAATAGCACACAGAACTAATTAACAAATAATAATTAAGTAATTTACACATCATAATAATTTCTGTACAAAAAGTAATGATATCCCATCAAAAACATAAATGTAAAATGAGAGCCAAGTTCAATATCGCGTGCACTTCGCCGACAAAAGAATTGAGATCTGCAAGGGCGCCAAGTTCCTTGCCCTAAAATTTTTAGATACAAGGACATGCGACATACTCAATGCATTTATTTTACTTGGGGTGTAATTCAATATCAAGACTTGACTTGGCTAGTTTTAAAATATAAATTTATATTATAAATCAAAATCAATCAAATCATTAACCTATTTTCGTAAAGGTAAGTACGCAAGTTAGTGTACGTCTTGTTACTTATACTGTTAGCTTGATAATGAACTATGACTATGTTACTTTTATAAAATTTAGTTAGTTTGTGAAAACTAGCCAAGTCAAATCTTGATATTGAATTACACCCCAAGTAAAATAAATGCATTGAGTATGTCGCATGTCCTTGTATCTAAAAATTTTAGGGCAAGGAACTTGGCGCCCTTGCAGATCTCAATTCTTTTGTCGGCGAAGTGCACGCGATATTGAACTTGGCTCTCATTTTACATTTATGTTTTTGATGGGATTTACACTACTTCGGTCACCTTATAAGCGTTGGCAGCTGTCGATCGCCGAATGCGGCCGACTAACGTGTTCACTTTTGCGTTCGCCGCATGCAGCATGCGGCGAACGGCGAAGTGTAATTGCTGCTTTAAAAGCAGGATTTGATTGCGTAGAAATAATAGGTATATTAGACGTTATTTACAAATCATTATTTATAAACAACGTCTTACGTTATTTATAAATCATTACCTAGTTATAAATAAAGTCTTACGCAATTAATATCGTTTTATGCTAATATTGTTGAGGCAAAAAATCATGCTACGAATATCACAATAACATTTCTAAAGAAAAGAAAGGTCAAACAAAGAATTCCACCCACGTTTACAGTAATAATATAATACCAAAAGATTATACTGACTTATTCAAGAGAAATGCTGAATATCAGTGGCCGTATTGAAACAGGGCGTAAATCCAATGTAACTCGTTTTGTTTAACCCCTTTTTCTCTTTGACCCCTGGGGCTCAGCACAGCCACAATAGCCACAATAGGAGTGTTAATCACGCCAATACCATTGTTTCTTTTAACCCCAACAGTCAAGCCTAAACGCAATTTCACTACAAATCCAGACAAATGAAACTCTTTTATCTCTGAACAAAAAAAATCCTTTTCAATAAGCTGAATACAAAATGAAATATTTACAAAACGGCCCGGTTAATGTCCAAAAAGTGGGGTATAAAAAATAACGGGACGTGACGGGAAACAAAGTACGTTTTTATCGTGGGAAGGGATCGCTCTAATGGATGCTGTGTTTGGACGTAATCGGGCTGAATCGGGACGCTTCGGCGGCAATCGGCATACTTCCGAAATTAGGTAATAGCCCTTTGTGAAACTTTTCTGATCCTTTATTTTGGAGTCAAAAATTACGATGGTATATGTCAAAAATCAGGAAGTTCTTTACAAACAAACAAACTAAATTCGCAACGGAAATTATAGCGCAGCGTGGCACGGCCTGACATATAATTTCTCCCTCTCTCGTGCTATCAATATTCTTATCAGTCGTCTCACGACTAGATTGACGGATGACCTTGTGAAGGTAGCGGGAATTCTATAGATGGTCGACACAGGATCGCACTTTGTCGGGTGCCATAGGGGAGGCCTATGTTCAGCAGTGGAATGTCTGTTGCTGATAGATAAATATAACCAAATAACCAATAAAATTTTACATTTTATTATGCTATGATGTTATTGGTTGGGTAATTGAAGTACCTATATATTCTCTAATACATGGGTCCGAATAATAGGAGTATTTATTACTGCATTATAGGTTTTAATACAAAATTAAAAGCTTCTTGAAATTCAATGCACAATAAGTTCATTTATGAAAAAGCAGGGTGTTCATATCATTGGTGGTTCATATTATATGGTTGTGCTTACCAATTATGGGTCATAGTTTAGGAATATCCACATAAGGTACGAGATATATTTTCTAATGTGGTCCAAAGAAATACATAGTCGACTAACCAATACAGTGCAACGAGGGCAAAAGGCGAAGTCTTCAGTCCGTGATAAGCTAACGTTTTTGTCTATTTCAGGGGTATCAGCGGACGGTGGGGGATGGGAGGTACTAGGCCAGCCGTACTTCGACAACAGCACGAAGCGAGAGGCCACGGCAGCCGTCGGCCAGCCGGCCTACCTGCACTGTCGAGTGAGGAACCTGGCCGATAGAGCGGTGAGTACATTAGGTACTTAAATTAGGTATTTCATTATTATTGCCTGCCAGAGCTAGATGTCGTCCGATCAAAAATACGATAGAACCGACCTGGAGTAGAATTGCCGCATCAAAAACCGATTGGAATTACTTAAGAGGCATATGTCCAGCAGTGGACACATATATGCTGAGAAGAAGAACCTAACTATTTAATAACTAATGATGTGATGGAGATAACGGGTCTGATGACAGCATCTTCTACTTGTTGGGCTCGTCAGACTTTTAAGACAGTGGGCGCGAATATAACTCGTAATACGTGTAGCAATTCAAGTTTCCTTAATTTCCTCAGTATATTAGTTTGTTCATAAACATCCGCCATAAAGCTATGCAGTATGTGTCAACCCACTCAATAAAAGGTTATTTATTTTATGTTTAGTAATAATAATCTACACTTTCGTCAGTGGGGATCAGTCTGTCCGCTATAAAATATAACGCAGAAGGTAACTGTGAAAAAATTATTGAACAAAAAATAAAATCTCCTGAACGCGTAAAGATCGACGACACGATGGAGATGTGGTGCTGGAGACGCCTTCTGAAGATCCCATGGACGGCATTTCGCACCAACAATTATCTCCTCAAAGAGTTGCAGATCCAGGATAGACTTTCGTCGATTGTGCAACTCCGAGTGTTGAAGTTCTTTGGCCACATATCCCGAAATAAAAACTCCATGAAAAGATTGGTAGTCCAGGGCCAGATAGAAGACAAGAGAAGACGAGGCCGATCACCGACTCGCTGGACCGACCTTATTAAAAAGACCACACGGAGCTCCTTGGTGCAGTGCACTCGCTCCGCAGACAACCGGGTGAAATGGAAATAAATCGCGAGAGCTGCTGTCTGTCAGAGGAAGGATGAGGACGAGAACCCAAATGTGGACACTATTGCCGTAACCACGACCACTCTGCCAAGAATGAACGACTGATGATGATGACGCGTAAAATTGAGAATCTTATAGCTGACCCAAATATAATGAATGAAACTAATGCGTACCGACTGCGGTGGCTCGGCCACGTGATCCGCATGGGGGGTGATCGTGATGTTAGGGGAGCGTATTAGGGTCTACCGTCTGGACGATGGCCCGTCGGCCACCCCAGGTATTGCTGGAAAGATGCAGTGGAGGCGAATCTGGCGGGGTTGTTTCGGTCATTGAGTCATTGGAGTATGTATTTTCATCATCATCGTCATCATTACTATCAACATCACTAACACCATCACTATCTCTATTTCACTTGGTAATGTCCACTGCACAGTATACACCCATCTCAAAATGATATTTAAGCATCCAAGAATTTTCATTGTGCGTGTCCATTTTGTATGTAGTACAATTACGTATTCTGTGCCTTTAGGCCAATGTTTCGTTTCATCGTCTTTTTTAGAGGATTTCACCATTTCTAAAAGCTTTAACGATATGAGAAATACAACGAAATTAATAAAATATAATTTCTATGCAACGAAGCACTTTACAAGACTTTTGTCGTCTTTAAATGGGACCTGAATCTTAGAATACATGTCATCCCTAAATGTCCTTTACAATATCATTTGATTTTGTCCATTAATTAGTACTGTAACTTGGTCTTACTCATGCCATACGTTTAATCGTAGTTTTTAGAAAATTCTATGAGGGAAAGAGATAGTATATTATTACAAAAAGCACCCAGAATAATGTCTAATAAAAAGTAATAGCATTATAAAATAAAATGACGTTTTGACTATAACGGAACTATCTTTATCTGATGTAGTATTAAATTCTGATGTCCATTCTAATAATCGATCCGAGTTAATTCGCTTTACCGGCAGCAATTATTTGATTATCATCGGACATAAATAGTTATGTTATATGTAGTTTAACTAGAACTGGATGGTTCCTGAGATTTTGTTCACGTGGAAAAAAAGTCATAACATAACCTTATGCTTTTTGTGATGTAAATTAACATCTCTAAAAGTATTGGTATCTAATTTGTTAGCACCATATTATCATACCTTTGCTAACTCGGGGCACGCTCTAGGGATTTAAAATCGATAAAAAAAGATGTCGATTTATATATTTATACATACTTACATGTATTCATTGAAAGTTCTCGATTACAAAAAATGGTATGCGATATTTATTTATTTATTTAATCTTTATTGCACAAAAGAAATAACTTATCGTACAAAAGGCGGACTTAATGCCATAGGGCATTCTCTACCAGTCAACCATTGGGCTAAGCAGATAATTTGTGCCTTTGTGCGATATCATGCCTGATGAAGTGGATATTTTCATATAACTATTTAGACGGCAATCTTTAATACCGACGAATATGGAAAAAATATTGATTACTTATATACTTACTATGAAAATTATTTAAAATAAACATATAAATACACGTTTTAATTTGTTTATTGTTTTCATTCTGAAATGAAGAGAAAAAAAATGTATGTTGATTAACATTTAGATGTTGACAGTAAATATTTCGCAATTTCCTTTCCTTTTGCTGTTGCTTGCATGCAAACATGTGAAATGGGTGTGTTTAACTTGTTTGCTAACTACAAGCACTTGTAAGGAGAATGCAAAAGGGGCACGCTGACGGCAACGCCGTCCAGGGATACATTGAACAGATAAGTCCGTTGTGTATAAATACGCAGCAGGGATGGGGCGCTAAATCTCTTGTTTCTTTCAAAGCTCAACTGAAAGAACATTATCTATCCCTTTCATAATTCGTATTTTATTCAAATGGTCCTATTATCTGTTGGCTGAATGTATGTATCTATTTATCCATTTATTTGATTATTTATTTGTTTTTGATGTATATATTATTATTTTCCGATTTTTGTACCGCCTAACAACAAAATCTTATTTTTTCAAGTTCTCCACTACCCAAAGGTTGTCTGGAAGAGACCGCTCTTTAGCAATAAGACCGCCTGTTGTTTACCTCTAATTGTAATTTCTTGCATTGTATTTCTCCTGTATATTTTACGAGGTATTAATATTTTACTGCACTAAAGAGTACTTGTATTGTATTGTATTGATACTTTCATTCACCGTGACGGTCATTCCAGTTCCAAATAAAAACAATTCTTTTTTGAGACACGCTTTTACCATAATAATAATATTATGGTGATATTTAGCTTTCGTATTTAACCTTTATCGTGATGCAATTTAGTTGCCTACCTCTAAACTGTCATCTCTTAAGAAGTTACGAATTAAAATTATACGTGATCGAGTTGAGGAACTATTACTATTTCTGTATTTTTTAAATACAGTTAACAACTTTTCATAACCATTAATACAAAGATCAAAGCTTAAAGAAAAATTTAATAAGGAGCTACCTGGTGGAAGAGACTGGGAATCGAACCCGGTACCTCTGGATTACCGGTCCAGCGCGTTATAACCACTTCGCTACCTTAGCTCCAGGTAGACCTGACGAATTTTTCCTTATGCTTTGTGTGTTGCCCTGCATTGTTTATTTGAAGGTTTTTACACCTTACAAACACTTACAACTTTTCGTAAATTCTGCTCCTATTGATAAAACATTTACTTTAAATACTTACTACAATTTATATTTAAAAAAACACACGCTCCATGAAGAAAGATGTACTCAACGTTGGCAACACGGGTGGAGTTCCAAGTAAAATAAATAGTAATCAATGCTCTTAACTCAATATCTCGATCTCTAAAAAGCTTTTCAAATAACACGTCCATTAAATGACGGTGAGATAAAACGGATTGGCTTTTTAGCAGTAAGGCACTATTCATGAGTGGGCAACCTTTTATGTGGTTTCTGATGTGAGCGGCGAGTGAATGGTGACCAAATTGCCAGTGAAGAGGCCGACTCATTCCCTTCAGATTGCGCCGATTCACCTTTGACCTGCCGATTTTATTTGCTGCGACAAAAATCACATAAAAAGCAAATTCTGAAAGTATTTTTGTGCAGGTCTATCGAGCTCCGAGGGATTGAAAAATGGTTCTGCGCGAATTGCAATTGGGCTAAAATGGACGTATAAAAGGGCTAGCTGCAAAGCTTTCTCGATATGTTGAAAATGTTGTCGGAAACTGCAAAAAATCCTAGATGAACGTGCCTTTTATTTAAAACATTTTGTTAGAAGAAAGTGGCATCTTCAAAAAGAAACGGTGAAATTTAACACGCACAATTTAACACAAGAAATATATTTTTTAGTCAAATAATAAAAAAAATAAAAGTGACTGTTAAAAAAATAAAGACAAGGGCAAAAATATATTAATTGAAATACTTATTGACGACGAATACAAAATTATTTATTGCACAACAAAAAGTTCACTAACTACACAGATATATATTAATTTTAACGGTAGACAACAGGCGATCTTATCGCTAAAGAGCGATCTCTTCCAACCAGTGAGATAAAAACCGGCCAAATGTGAGTCGGACTCGCGCACCGAGGGTTCCGTACAAACACAAAGCGCGAGTCCGATTAGGTAATCGGACTGCCTGACGTAGGTACGTACCGAGAATTCAGCCATGTAGTATGTATAATGTATATGTACGGCAGGATCATAATTATGATCTAGGTATCTGAACGCAAAACTTTAATAGTCATGTTGAGTAGATGAATTCTGACATAGGTATAATTTCAGTGGATATGTAAGTAATACGGTACATGACATACCTAGGGCGGTGAATTCCTGAAAGTCCCAGATTGCTGGTGTATGTGGCCCGAACCGATGGTGAGGGCCATAAATCTGCGATCAGGGGCTTGACTAATTATCGCCTGTACTCCGAAGTTTATTGTCTAAAGTTTTACGTCTTGCCTTGGCCAGGCAGTGAAATTTTCTCTCCACGTAGCAGGCAGTAAATCCCACTCACGGCTTACGGTGACGAAGAATAACTTATGATTGATGTAAATTTTCAAAGTAAGTGAATACGATATATTACTTAATATAAATTGTGTAATGATAAGGACGTTATAAGATGATACTCAAACTTAAATGGCCCCAGCCGGCGTCGGTTTTACGAGCGATGTGCCCTGCCCATTGCCACTTAAGTTTTGCTATCCTTCGGGCTATGTCGGTTACTCTGGTTCTTCTACGGATCTCTTCATTTCTGATTCGATCTCGCAAAGAAACTCCGAGCATAGCCCTCTCCATTGCTCTCTGAGTGATTTTGAGCCTTCTTATAAGGCACATCGTGAGCGACCACGTTTCAGTTCCGTATGTCATCACTAGCACAATATTACAAATAATAGTGCGAAATATTTTTCCGTCGTTTTATGTCGAAAAAGATCGTTTAAGCATGCTTCCTCTGTCAACATCGGTAAAAAAATGAGATGGAAATATCGGGATGGAAAAACATTATCCAGATAACGTGGTCCGCTAGCTTCGTAAGCCTCGTATAGCGTAGCTAAAGGCGTGACAAATACTTATTATTATTATTAACATTTTAGCGGTCACAGCTTCATCCGATTTTATTTCTCAATGCATCCAATCCCACTTGATCTCAGCTTGACCTATAAAAACTCAAGCCCCGAGAAAGAATGGGATACCCAGTTATATCCAGTTAGTTCAGTTCCCGCTTTAAACCGAGGCTGAAGAAAGTTTTAAAACCTCGAACGAAACGTCCTGAATACAAATTCGGATAAAACTCGTGATCCGACCACATTAAATGTAACTGTCAAAGTAACAATAAAATGTTACTGTCGAAGTGTGCGCTCAGCGCTCTCTTTGTAACTTAGTCGTAAATTAAAAAGGCGTCTTTATGGGTACTCACCGCTGTCACTTCAGTTGTAACAGTGATACAATGATAATGAAGTGCAGAAACTCAAGGTTTGGATCAAACTGCTACAGATAGCAACTCCTTTGTTGCTGCGTTTTCTGCGGAGTGGTCTTGATGGCCAGTTCTATCTATCAGATGCTTCCACGACATCGTTACACGACGCGCTTATGATAGACGTTGGTTACCACAACTTTCCACTCCATTTCGTCGTACTATGTCGTGCACATCACGCATCACGGTTTTGCAACGTTCGTCGTGACAAATAAAGTTGTTTGCACACATACACACTGGTGCATGTACAGTCGCCATCAGATATATCGCAGCATATAAGGCGTTCATAAATATCTGAACACTATTCTTATTGACTGGGCGTTACAGTACATGTTCAGATATTTATGAAAGCCTTAAGAGGCCTTATTCCTTTTAAAAGGCTGATTGTTTTAGACATTTTCCTATATGATCAAACATGTTTCTTAACATAATATTTCTGTTACTACCTAGAACAGGGCTATTAGGATTTATTGGTATATACTAGAAACCTATAGTTTGAATTTTTTATTGATAATTTTTGTTTCAAAAACTACTCGAAATTGACAAAATTCACGCGGAAAATTAGATTTTTCTAATTGTTTTCGACTGCACGCAATAAAAGCATGAAATAGCTACGTTACTACCTAGAACTCGGTGAAAAGTGTTATTCACTTCAAAAAGTTGGTTGAAATTATCAATATATTTGTCATAATATGAAAAAAAATTTTTTTTAAAGGAATAAGGCCTCTTAAATGCTGCGATATATCTGATGGCGACTGTACCTGGACAAGCAAGTAATTAGGAGAGTCAGAGGACAATTATGTTACAAGGCGACCTATTTAGTCCGAAAATTAGGTAATGCTTATCATAATATTTCTTGAATATACAATTAAAGGAATGTTCCTAAAAGAAAACAAATGTAGGTATTTTGTCGCAGATGCGAGTTATTTATAATATAACGGTATTCGTATTTCGAGGGGCTACTACAGGTAGTGTGAAAGATCGCGGGCAAAAGCTAGTTTGATATAAAAGACGCCAAGACGAGACTATATTGTCTCGCACTGCCAAAAAGTTACCAGATCTCATGTAGAGCCAAAACTTAACACGCCCTAACTCTACAATTCCTAACTTCACAAACTGTAGAGTCCAATTAAAATATGTGGCTTAGCCACTTCCCTATTTTCATTTCAATAAACAGGAAATTTCTTAAAAACACCATAAATGATAACCCGAAAGTGGTTTTGTCCTATGATGTAGGTAAAAAAATGGAATTAAATTAGTTTAGAGCTAAAGTAACCCGAACCCGACCTTACGTTAATACGATTGCAAATAATATAATTTGGCAGGTATATAGCAGATACCTCATTAATTATGATTTCTTATTCTTATCACCATCCTTTGTCACTGTGACTTGTGATATAACCAAAAACTTAAATAAATAAATAAATATCAGACACCTCAGATATATATATAAGTATATATATATATATATATATATATATATATCAGACAACCTCACACTAATCGATCTAGTCCTAAATTAAGCTCAAGAAGGCTTGTGTTATGGGTACTAGACGAGGATATACGTACTCCAAAATGCCGAACAAAGGACTTCTGTTCTTGTAAAATAAAAACAAAAGATCTATTTGACAATAATGATCTCTAGACAACATTGATTTGATCATAATTCACACATAAAATTTTACTATATTATTGTTGTAGTCTACTTAGGCAGAGTTAACCTCAGAGTCGACATAGGTCCGCGGGTATGGGCAATGGGTAACGTGGGGCACGCGGGGAGCGGGGGGAGCGGGGACAGCGGGCGGTGGGGTAAGGCCGTGCGACGTACTTATATAGATAAATATATACTTAAATACATAGAACAACCATGACCCAAAAGTTCATAACACAAATATTTGCCCCGTCCGGGATTCGAACCCGGGACCGCCGGCTCAGTAGGCAGGGTACTTATATAAATAAACATATACTTTAAGGCATAGAACACCCATGACCTAAGCACAAATATTCGAGTTCCTCAGGCAGGTGTTTACAAACTGCGCCAACCGCTTCGTAAATAACTTACTCAGTAAAAGTGCCCAATTCGATTTTTTTAATGTATTTTAGACCTAAATCCGTGCTATATCCGAATGGATTAAGCTCGGCTCGCCTAAATCAAATATGCACGCATGCCAACACAACCATTTCCTGAGTATCCGTTCCGACACATTCTATATAACTCGAGGATATTTCCCAAATAAATGTTTGCCAAATACGCTATGTAAACTCGCCAAATACGTCGATGTACGTTAATCGAATGTATTGCAAGCGAACTTCGCTTAATCAAGCACCAAATTTTGGCACAACGTTCACGGGTTTGGGTGCGGGTAGTTGGTACCAAAGCGTGACTTGAAGCAAATATTAGTGCCTGACTACACGAGTTGAGTAGTACACAAGTAAATGTTAGAAAGTTAGACACAAATCGTTACTGAGAATTTGCTTCAGAACCCAGGAACATGTATTTATCCTTGTTGCATGGATTTGCAAAGTAATACTTTTTACATATTAGACGTCGGACGATCTTAACAAATGTTGAAGTATTGCTAAACTTTACAAGACAATACATAATATAACGTAAGCGTCAGGTACGTTTGCAGGCGCATATTCACGGCTTCCACGCTATCGGTACCCTTACATGTGAGTTTACAGTGACCATACTTGCGTAAGCGGAATTGACAACATTTCATATCTTTAAGACTATCATTTTATTACTTTTCTGAATTCTGCTTAAAAAGATGAAGTAATTTCTGTTTTTATTTATTTTCTGAGATGATAATTTATTTTATTATTAATTTATAAAAACATACTCATTTTAAAATGTGGCAACACCAAAACCAGAACTTAATGGAACGGTTACTTTAGTCGGTTTTTTTATTAAAAAAAACTTAATAAAACTCGGTATGCATCTGTCATCTGTCAACGTCAAATAAAAATAAAAAATTTTTTTTCGCTCTTTAGTTTAGACAACAACCCTATTCAGCCCGTATTGTCTTAGATTGCAGTTATTCGATGTATTTTCTTATATTTCCTTAAATACAGAAGAATAAATTCCAAGATTTTTTTTTAAGGTACACGACATAAAGCCCTGTCGATCTCTATATTAACTTCCACCTGTTATAAATATGAAATGTTGTCAATTGTAGTTCTACAAAGTAACCGCTAGGGCGCTGTACTTTTCTCCATACATCGTTTACGCTGTCGCTAGGGAATACCGTCACGTTAACTCGTGCTATGGGTACAGAAGGAAGGAGAGTCGCGACTCAGCTCGGTTGACCAGGAAACGCGGTAACTCCCACACCATCACGTCGATGTTTGCTGAATGCCTGGACTGTTTTGTGAAAAACCGCTGGGTAAAGATCATCACCGGGCAGATGAAGGTCGTTACCTAATGGCCAGAGGTCGGCGTGGGTGAGCTATTTTACGTCATTAATGTCATATAGTTGTGTCTTGTAGATATTAATATGGATAAGGTGTACCCATAAAAAATAATAAAAAAGGCAACACTGAAATTATTAAACTACATTACAAATCGAATATGAAGCTTTTTATTTATTGTAAATTTACTGTGCTATTGTAATAAATGACTATTACTTTTTCTATATTTTAAATTTTTAACGAGTTTCGCATTGGGTTTAATATTCATTTATAGATAGAAAAAGATCTTTCTACATCCACTGAACGAAGTGAGTGGAGATAAATTGTACATTAGAATGCTGTCCACGTCTGAAGCTTCCGAAAGATTTATGACATACTCTCTAAAAAAATCCAAGTCTGGGTTAGACGATGACGACGTCATGAGAGAGAGATAGACGACGAGATGACGTCTTCTAAATTCTGACTGACAGAAGCAGGTGAAGACCAGTTTATAACAGATTTATTGCCTATCTTAAGAGGTTTGTTCACTTGATTAACCTTCATAGTATCGTATGGATAATATATGTATTATCGAAGGAAGTTTCCTTTAATACTCGTTAAAACTGTTTTTCCACTTAAGCAGAAAGCTGTACAATCACGTTCCGTAGGTTCTAATATTATTATTTTTATAGCGACGTAAAGCTCAAAGCAGAATGGCAGCCTAAATAAAATCATTTCATTCTTTTATGGGGCACGTGGGGCAAGGGCATGACAAGGTATGTCCATGTTATGCAAACAGCTGAAAACAGCTCACCCACGCCGACCTCTGCTAATGGCAAACAAATTAAAGTAATACCTTAGTAATTAACATCCATTTATTAAAAATTAAAATACATACAAATAAAACTTAATTAAAAGGAGTCCCCCAGTACTGAGGCCGTCTGAAGCATCGTCCCCAGCTGCTGCACGTCTTTGTGCAAAAAAGGAGCCCGCTCTAATATCACCCGATATTCCGATAAGCTTTTGTGTTAATTTTTAATTTTTTTTATTTGACGAATTTAAATGTGTCAACTCAACATATTAGTATAAGTACTCATAGTAGAAATATCAATGTATAATATGTAAATAAATAGTCAATTTCATTCATTCTGTGTCGTACTAATTTTTAAATGTAATTTTTTAGAGCCGGTACAGAAAAACAGAATTTGAACGGCAACCTAGCTGCAAACTGGCAGTTGGAGTAAAATTTTGCTGCAGTGGGTGTAACTGCATCAAAACTGCAAACCGATTGTGCAGTCCGCTTACAGTTGCCGTGCAGTCCTGTCAACCGAACACCGACTGCAAGCTGGCTGCATAGTCGTAATGTTCCGCTCCACCAGTTACTTGTGGAAGTGAATAGAGTGCAACACGTACGGTAGGCTGCTAGGTTGCAGTTCAAATGCTGTCCGTCTGTACCAGCCCTTAGTGTGTATTAACCGAGCGAGCGAAGCGGTCGAAGCGTCTCCGATTCTGCTTGCTCAAAAAATCATTCGTATGTGCCGATGTCCAGATGTCCAGATTTCCAGCTGTTTCGCTGACAGGTCGCATTTCTCAACCGATTCTCGTGAAAGTTCAATACTTAACTATTTTTTTTATACTACGACGGTGGCAAACAAGCATGCGGCCCGCCTGATGTTAATCAGTTACCGCTGCCTATGGACGCTAACTATATGGATATTTTTGACAATTATTATTATTTGTAACCGACTTCCAAAAAAGGAGGAGGTTCTATGTTTCACTGTATGTATTTTTTGTTCTATGTACATATATTTACCAATATCTTCGCCAATTGTGGACCGATTCTCAAAATTCTCTTTCCGATTGAAACCTTACTCTTGATAATTTTGGGGTGGGGTGGTCCAAAAGCAAAAAAGAAACTGTTCATATAGTTACCTACAGATTAAATTTAAATCACCTTTTGAAACCGGTGCCAAACCTCACGAAAACTTCTTTATCGAACAGAAAATACTCGTAAATACCAAATAGTAATAATTAAGGACTTCATGCGTGGCATTTGTTTTCATAGTAACAATTGATTGGTCTAAAGCCTAGTGTGAATTCCTACACTTGTGTAAAGTGGGCATGGCAATGAAAATTTCAGCCAGAAATGCGACGTGGTGTTTGCGACCACACGCAAAGATTTGAGAGCTTCCACGGCCTCACTCGTTACTTTGCACCAATTTCACTTACTGCTGCTAATATTGTTTACCTTGAAAAATCTCGTAAATAGTGCTTATTGCAATCAACAAAGACTGAACAAAACTTTTTTAACTTTATTTATCTAATACATCAAAAATAAACAAAGTAAAAAGAAAACAGGAGCTTTGATATTGATCGATTGAAATCAGCACCGACATCATCTATTTTTTTGACACCACGAGGTGTGCATGTACGAGTACATACCTACTCGTACTTAGAGCCCAAACACAACGCATTGGTATTGCCATCCAGCGAGATTACGCGGCCACCCTTCCCAATGGCAGCAAGTTAGGGGATATGTATACATAACCTTATCAAAGTTAAGGTTACAGTCGCTGACATTTTAGATTACCAATGCAAATACACATATTGAATAGGGTAGTGGCTAAAACTAACCTTTTCGTTCACAGGTATCCTGGATTCGCAAACGCGACCTCCACATCCTCACGGTGGGCGTCCACACGTACAGTAGTGACGCCCGCTTCGCGGCGCTCCACGCGGATGGCTCGGACGAGTGGACATTGCGAGTTGCGCCGGCGCAGCCTCGCGATTCCGGCGCTTACGAGTGCCAAGTCTCCACGGAACCCAAGATCAGCCTGTCGTTCAGACTCACCGTCGTAGGTAAGACACGTATGGACATACATAAGTAAAATATACGTAGGTATAGTATTATAATTACATAAGTAATTGGAAATGCGGCTTCGAACCTTCCTGAACAATATTTTTTTTCGAATTCTCAGACGATTTTCCAAAAACTCAGACAATTAATAGGATATTTTGACAACGCGGTTGCCGCAGTTTGTAGTGCATCTGCTTATTGAGCTGGAGGTCTTGGGTTCGAATCCCAGCCAGGGCAAATATTTGTGTAATGAACTTTGCATATTTGTTCATGTATGTTATCTATATTTATGTATGTATATCGTCCAATAGTTACCCATAGTACAAGCTTTGTTTAGTTTGGGACTAGGTGAATTTGTATAAGAGTGTCCCTTAAGAGGCCTTATTCCTTTTAAAATGCTGATTGCTTTAGACACTTTTCTCTATTATCAAACATGTTTCTTAACATATTATTGATGTTACTACCTAGAACTTAACTGATATATATTTAAAACCTACAGCTTGAATTTTTCATTGATAATTTATATTTCAAAAACTACTCGAAATTTACAAAACTTACGCGGAAAATTAGTTTTTTCAACTTTTTTTCGACTGCACGTAATGAAAGCATGAAATAGCTATGTTACTACCTAGAACTCGGGGAAAACAATTATTCAGTTCAAAAAGTTGGTTAAAATTATCAATATATTTGTCATAATATGAAAAAAATAATTTTAAAAAGGAAGAAGGCCTCACAATTATTATTTTGTGACAAGACTAACTTAACACAGCGATTTACGGATTCGGATAAAGCCTAATTAGTTTTTGGTTATGCTGCAGCAAAACTGATTTTTAAATGTAACAAAACGAAATAAGGCGCTCTTTAACAAATAATAATTTTAGTAAATTATCGGATAACCGATCCCATATTGAGCAGTTAAGTGGATGAAATATTACTCGAAAGTTGCATGATAAGATAAGACAAACACAAGCGTTACAGTAGAAACCCGCAATACAGAACAAAATTATAAAATCGTAAACATAGGAGCAGATCGATATTAAAACTAGCACAAGTTGAATGAGACAGTGCGGCTCATAATCTATACATATAATAAAGCTGAAGAGAGTCGAAAGTCTGTACATGGAAGATATTCGAAAAAAAGTTGGCGCGGGATACTTAGAATCGAGAACAGAACACGTTCCAACAGTTTTTAGAATTTTTGTTTGTTTATCTGTTTGTCTGTTTATTTGAACGCGCATCACGTGAAAACGGCTGAACGGATTTTGATAAAAACTTCATTAATCTGTCGAGAAAATCTATAGCCATATTATAAAAAATTACCAATAAAAGGGGTGGTTGCCACTACACTGGATTGAGTTAAATTTGCACCTGAATCTTATGGCGCTACTTAGGAATGAGCTGCAAACCTTTTTCAAACATGTGCTTCGAAATTAGTTCTAAGTTTAAAAGAGGGGGTACGGATATCAACAAATTTAATTGGATAATCGCTGCTACGTTGCTGCCTGGTGGCAAAACAGCTCGATAACCTTCAAGATCCCAATTGATTTGGACAGCACAGAAAGTCCTGTCTGCGGGGTATCAAGAAACTGTAATAAAGCAAAAATGACACTGACCGATTTCCACGCGTCCGGAGCCGCGGGCACAGCTAGTATATACGTGTATGTATGTAGTTGTAATGAAGACGGCGGAGATATTGAAGCACGGCGATTGTCAGTTTCGTTTCTAGGTATTTGCTTCTCTGTAAATGGACTTGTTAAGGTGCCCAATACGAAAGTAGCACATTGTATACAGTGATTTAATAATATTAAAGGTGTTTTCCCAGATAAACTCCGGCATTTACTGATTTTTTTCTGATTACGAAGATATGTCTTGTCTGTGTTATGGAATAAACATTTTTCATCCTTTCATTTCTTTCTTTTATAAAAAAAAAAATTGGAAGTGGTGTATGTTTCGCATTGCCACTCGCCTTCATCAAGAAGTTAAATGACACGTGCAAGAGCCGCGTGGTCTAAACTTTATGGATAAAGCCGACCAGCCATCCAACAAAATAATGAGGTTCACGAATAAATTATGTTATTAAGAAAATACATTTATTCTAGCAAACGGCTGTACGTTGACGCAACTCGTATTCCCAGGTGGATACCTTACTTTACGTAAGTGCCTACATAAATATTTCAACTTCTGAATTATCCGTAATGGAGTTTCGAAAAAAAAAAATTAAACATTTACAAATATTCAGATATTGCTTTCTGGATAAATTCCGGCTTTTTGACGCGACAGTTCATAGAAAGTTAGATGACTAATGTCATTGAAATATCTAATTCTATTTAGGCATCCTTCGTAATCTGATAATCAGGCATGGCACTTTCATTAGCACGGTAGGACTAATGGAGGGCTATGGAGCCGATATTAACATTATAATACAATTCATACTTATTCATCTAAATATTGCATTCCAAACGGCCTTTATGGTTATTATGGTTAACATTCCCAAGCACTAAATAACTAAAATAATAATATATTTTTTTTACAAAATTTCAAACTCCTAATTTAACTCTATTAATTGTCAATATCATGCACTTTCTAGTCATAAATGGATATTCGATCAATATAGAACCCAATTTACTCCTGAAAACACGTAAAAAGTCGTAAATATTTACGTATTTTATGCTGACGAAAAAACAATGCCGACACAAATCAGGTCTTCGTATATTCTTGTGACTTTATCGTTGACTATAAAATTTAAATTAAAATTGCGAATGAAATATAATTATGAGTATATGAGTATGAATCGCATTTTAATGTTAATATCGGCTCCATTACTTTCCTTTAGTTCTACCGTGCTAAAAAAAGTCCGATGCCTACTGATAATTCGCCGACTTTGCTTGTCGCGCGACAGCATCAACTGTCTTGCTCACTCGATATTGATAGTAATGTGACAGGAAGTATTTGTCGCGCGACAAAGAGTCGCGTGTCAAAGTTATGCTAGACGTGCTGAACCGGGGAATTAAACCGACAAAAATGTAAAAAATAACGCCCACCATTTAATCCTTATCGATGGGATTTAATGGTGACAATATTGATCAAAGATTCACTGAAAATATCGCTTCATGGTTTACGTTTGCCTCCATACATATTTATTCTTTAAATTATGTATTTCATGTTTTGTGTAAAATAAAGTGATTATTTACATACAAACATAATGTATACCTACTATTTCATTCACAACTAATTCGTAAGAAGTATCTGCGGACTCTTGAGTCGGCTTGATTGCTTCCTTGGAACGAGTAGCTCCCTCCAAAATCGAAATGCGAAGTAGGCGAGCATATAGCAATTAACTGCAAGAGCGGGCGAACCAGCGCGCCATGTTAATTATAACTTCTACTAAATGGAATAATTAATATATAAGATTACATTACCGCTGATTTAATTTTAAATTATTCGTAAACTGTGGTCTCTTTGTTTTCAGCGGAATGCAGAGTTATTTAATAGCGTGATGTATTAATACGTCAAATTACTTTAAGACCGTGTAATTTATTTACTATTTGCTACGCGCGGCGTTACCCGATCATCCCACGGGAACACTAAATTTTTCGAGATAAAAAGTAGCCTATGTGTTATTCCCGGGAGTCATCTACCGTGATATCAAAATTTATGAAAATTAGTCCAGGCGTTTGAGCATGAACAAGTAACAAACATACATACATACTCGCCTTTATAAATAATATTAGTGTGATTTAATATTTATTTCTCAAATGAAATATTAATCATACAAAAGGCGGACTTAATGTATGTATGTAAATACTTTATTGTACACAATAACAAAAATACATTAAAACAAAAACAAAACATGTACAAAGGAACTCGATCTTAATTCCTTGGTCCCTCACAAGTCAACTAGATAAGTCGAATTTAGTCTTTAGAGTTTATTGTTTTCAAAATGTTTTCGCATTTAATATTTAGCCAAATTGAATACTATATTCAACCATACTACAAAAAGGAGGAGGTTCTCAATTCAAGTGTGTGTTGGTTTTCTTTTTATATTTCGTTTAATAATCTGATTTCTTAGGTTAAGTTTTATTTCCGCCGATTGTGGACTGATTCTCAAAATGTTTTTTTTACTTGAAAGAATGTACCTACTCCTGAGGGATCCCATTGACAACACGTCAGCTGCCGTCTGCTGGCAGCGACTGCTTACATATATTGTAAAAAAAACTTGCCTCTAAGTCATAAGTCAAACGTTTTTTATTTGCTCAAGATAGGGTAGGTACATAATTTAAGGTCTTATAAATAAATTGTAAGATCATCTTGTCACACAGTGACTTGCAAATTCTAATAAGAAAAAAAATGTTTTACAATTAAGACTAATATGAATATAAATCAAACCTAAAAAGTACATACACCATATTCATATTTATACTAAGCTAAATAAAGGGAATAATAATAAATAAATATTAAGGGATCATTTCGCAGTAATCCCGTCCTGCCACTCGCATGAACTTCCAACCATAGCTCTCGGTCACACGTTCACACTTTAGAGATGCGCAGAATGTGTCACTAAAGTGAAAAGAGTGATATCGTCGGCGTTAATGCAATACCGCGTAAGTAACAGCTGTCGATAAAGTTCTCATTTCAATAAAATGCTTAGCGTTTGTTTGAATAATGATTCGTATCTACACTTGTTAGTTACGCGGGGATAGTGCGGTATTGCACTATCCCCGACGATTATGTGTCTTTAGGTCACCGAGATGTGTTGTATAACTCATTTAGCTCAGTTGATTTTTAGACTATATCGTTCACAAGTGAATAGAGAACTAGAGATGTCGATCAATTAGATAGTTTGAGTCGTTTATTTTTTACGATACATTATATATTTTATACATACATATAAAGCAGATTTTCCTTCATACTTGAACAGGCTTAGGACAGTCAATCTAGATTTAAAAGACGAAACGACGAGAAAAACTCGAGTGCGAGAGTGAAATACTGAGATGATAGATGAGATACGGAGCTACTTGAATCTTCAGTGAGCGAAAGAGCTAATGAGCTAAACCAAATTATATAGCTCGTTTGAATTACTCACTCACGAGCTACACATCTCTAGTTCACACTTCAGTACCCTTACCGTGAGTTAACGTGACCGCACTCTCGCTAGCGACAGCGTAAACGATTTGTATTTTACTGTAAACTCATGGTGAGAGTACAGTACACAAGTTTAAAACTTCAAGCCAGTTGCAAACACTGAATGATTGCATTCTCTGCGCAAAACGTTTCATACTTCCATTAATCCCTAATAATCCACATTAATCAATTGAAATGTCAAAGTCCGACGTTTGATATAACGTTGTTTGACTTAATTTAATATTTGATTAACGCATTTCTTTCTTTTGATTTTGTTCTTTTCTTTTATTAACTTGTAAATTATTAGATGAGTTTGATTAAGTTAGGTTAGCTTTGACAGTGTTACATGAAACGTTTTAGGTCACTTAATACATTCGATGAAAAATAATTATATTTACTATATTACGGACACTTCAAAGGGCTCAAAGTCTTATTAGGTACGCTGATTCACTTAATTTGTATTATGACGCCATTCCTTGCGTTATAAGAAAATTACACCGTCGATTTTTCAAAGGCGATCCTTGTTTTCAATTAAATACGGACGGTAATAAACATCTGACATCTAAAACAGAATAAACAAGTGAAGCATTAAAAGGTCCCTAACGAAAATAGGGTCGCAATTGAAATTCCTGACCCAAATGTTTCATTCAAATTACTCTGTAGGACCGAATTTTACAAAGCGTTTTATTAGCTAAAACGTCAGAACCAATAGCGAAAAATTAATTCAAGACTGCCTTGTTCCCATTTGCTCTTACAGGGGTGTTGTTTGCTATTTGTTTCCGTGTTTTACTAGCTGCGTCCCACGGTGTTACCCGCTTGTCCCAGAGTATCACTACATTATTTCAGGATCAAAAGCATATGTGTTAATCCAAAGTATCAGCAAACTTAACACCAAAGTTTATCACCAAAAAACAGCCGCTTAAACGTGTGAAGAAGTAACACAGATACAAATAAATTCACATTATTTCGATTAGTGGTGATAGAAGAGCAAAAATTTGAGGATAAATTTGTATACCACCGCAATACTTACAAATATCTCCTCAATAATGAAGAAAATCAGTAAGTCTGTTTGTTAAATCAAATGAATCTTTGTGAACTTTAGTCTTAGGAATACACTTGTTTTTGTTTCATTTAAAATATAGGCTCGGCCATAGCTAGAGTCTTCGAAAAAACTTGAGTCTTTCTTTCACTGTCACTATTAGTCTCAAAATAAGACTCTAGGCTAGGTAGACGCAATTAAAACTGCGGAAATGTAATTAAAAATGTAGTGATCTCATCGTTGAGAGCTGGTGCATGGGCTTAAACAATAACATGGCTTGAATACGACTCGTCACACCAATCCAAAGGACTCGAACGCAGCCATGCGAGTCGACTCCTATGAGTATGCGACACTCGCTTACTTCGCGAGACTTACTTGCTTAGTAGAACTTCTAAGCAAGTAAGTCTCGCGAACTAAGCAAGTGTCCTTTCTGCAATAAATGGATTCCTATTTACTGAGCCTAAATAGTCGCGTTATTTGACTTCGGAGTCATAATAAACAATAGCTTTAACTAATATTTAAGTTACAAAACCAAAGAAACATTGAAGATCAGGGATCGCAAAAGGTTAAAACCCTTTAATAATAAAAAGACTTAACCCGGTTTTCGCCCAAGAAACACATTTACCTTTTCGGCAAATAGGTATGTTTTTTGTATCGTTTATTTAATACAAAAGGTACAGGAAATCACAAAATTGATAGGGATACATTCAATATGGTCTCGAGCAAAGGGTAGAAGGACGGGATGGCCGAACATTATTTTGTATTGTTCTTATAGTATTATTGAATCCAAATATAAAATTCAATTTCAATTGTCATATAAAGGTGCGACCACACCGCGTTGGCGCACTACAGTTGTATAAAAAAGACGCGGCGCACCTTAAGCTCACTAGAGTGTGTTTTTGGACTGGCCTTGCTTTGGGGGTTTTGATAAATCGTGCGTTATAAATAAATGACTGATGCATACCATCACAAAAATAAAAGATCTTGTGAAATGCATTAAAACATATTATTTAATCTTTTAAAAAAAACTTGAGACTCAGCGATTGATCTAAACATAAACAAATATATATTATAGTCATTTCACTAAATTCAGACAATAAAGAATAAATATCGATGGAAAAACGTAGTACCGTTTATCGATAATTTTACGATTCTGAGTTACGACTCATATCATCAAACATCGTAGAATCGTAAAAGTCAAAAACTTGTATCAGAATCTCGCAATCAATGATACGAACGGTTCTCTTATCACTATTGTTTGATAGTTATTACCCCTATACCTCTGATAACAGTAGCTACGCAAACCGCTACGACAGTTATGGGTTCGTAGCAGCTCTACGATACATGCTACGAGGATCGCACAATAGAATATTATTGTTCTGTTAAAGTTACGGTTCATAAAATCTAAGCATGAACAAACGGTTATTAAGGGTGCGTTTAGATTGAAAGAGAGACTGAGGAGGAGATAAGTATTGATATGCGAATTTATTTAGCAAAAGTTATTAAGTGAAAATACGATGTTATGTTTAAAATCCATAATAATATCACTTTTTTTTATATTGGCGCAACATAGTGGCTCCATTTCGTCTGATGGTTAGCAAAAAGGGGAGCCCAAGTCGCAATGGCAACTGAAAAGAAACCAACGGTGCCTTGTAATTTGACACTGCCATGCTGGCCCGAGGGGTGCTTCTTCACGCTTCGTTTAAAGGGTACCATATTGTTTTCTTAAATTGATTAGAAAGGGACGACACTACAGTATTGCCACTTTATAATTTCTACTCTTTTTAGTCAGACTGTAAGATGGAGGAAACACATGAGCCGGCAACGAATTTCATTTTTTAATAGTTCGATTTGAAATTTTCGCGCATCATACTGCCGTTACTGTCACAACCGTATGTTTCGAAAATATAAGTTTAATCTTGTGGGACGCAAGGTGTGTCGTCACTTTCGCGCAGTCCCACATCGAGGCGAGCCGCTCAAAGGCCGGCGCTGCAGCTGACCAGGCCCAAATTATCAAGCCCCGCAAATATTCGTCGTTGCTAAATAAGTACGCATTTGCGGCGCTTGCAGTCGAGACATTGGGATCGTGGTCAGCTGACATTAGAATTTTCTTAAAGGCCTTGTCGAAACGAATGATCGACGCTTCGGGAGACCTAGAGCTGGCGTTTTTATTAAATGTGGTTAATTGGTCAAAAATAAACATTTAATGTCCTTACAGGAAATCATTTTTGAGTACTATAATCATAATTATTTTGTTTGTCGGGTAAATAAAAAAAGTCAATTTCACAAAACAAACAGATTAAATTTACTACAGCACCTTTTTAAACGTACCTACATACCTTCACTACCCCTGCTGGGCTTTGAACCTCTACGGGCTGGGATAAAACAGGAATTTAATTTTTATTAAATATCTTCAACGTAGACATAATTACATAATTTAATTCATACAAGTTACATTAACGCATGTTGTTTCAGATATATACTTTTTGGATAAGATTTAAATAAATGAGCATAACATTATTGTCGCAAACGTACCTTTAGGAGGTTAACTGAATTGTTATTTGATAATGTTCTTAAAAGGTTTTGTAGCGGATCCTTTTAATGGAGTTTCTATTACAGTTTAAGCTCACCCTTACTTCCAAATGGGGCTGTATTGGCGTATAAAATTTTATTAATGATTACTATTATAGGAAGAGTTTGTTTACAGTTTGCCTGGTGAAGCAGTGACTTAATTTTTAGGGTTCCGTACCCAAAGGGTACAAACGGGACCCTATTACTGAGACTTCGCTGTCCGTCCGTCCGTCCGTCCGTCCGTCTGTCACCAGGCTGTATCTCAAGAACGGTGATAGCTAGACAGTTGAGATTTTCACAGATGATGTATTTCTATTGCCGCTATAACAACAAATACTAAAAATAAAATAAAATTAATATTTAAGGACGGCTCCCACACAACAAACGAGATTGGTTGCGTTAACTTTGCACCTCATTTGTATGGAGCGCTATACATACCGGGTGCAAACTTAACTTAACCACATAAGGATGGAAAGTGTTTGTACGGAACCCTCGGTGCGCGAGTCTGACTCGCACTTGACCGGTTTTTTTTATTTAATCTAAATTACTTAATACCATTTGAATTCAGAATCCTACCTGTGTAGGTATTCAATGTCAACGAAAACATGTTCGAAAGTTTGGATATTCGGATGTCGCGATGCTTTCTGGCTGTTTTCGCCCATAAATCGCATTTCACAACCGATTCTTTTGAAATTTTGTGATTCGAAGCGGATGTTGTTCATGTTGTGAGTGATGTGTGTGGGACCCTTAGAATAATAACGCCTAGAAGGATAGTTTCAACCGGCCGAGGCGCCACACGTGAGGCATAAAATGGATTGATGTAGTTGTGAACAACTCGTATTTACACGCGGCGATACGCACACAAACACAGCAATAATGTTGCTAGCGCAATCACATTCCCTTGAAATTTGGGGTATATACTCTTTCCAGTGGTGATTGGTTACATTCTAAATTTTAATTGAATAATAGACCCGTTGTTGACTTCAAACACCGTTAAATACATTAAACAAAGGTTTTTTATTATTTATTATTATTATTAATTTGCAATGTCAGTTGAAAATAAATAAAATCGTAAATAGTAGGTATGGTCAAATCCTGAAACGGCCTGAAATGACTTTTCAGCCAGCTGAAAACGCTTCTAAATCACTGAAATTGACGTTCTAAGTTTTTGACCTAATCCACCGGCGTAACACTTTTATTTGCACAGCCGTCAACTCATCATCAAAAAATTTGTAACGAGCCCTATTTCGTGTTTTTGTGTAATTTAGGAGCTACTATGGCCTCCTTCCGTTCTCATCATCAGACCAGCTTGGTAGTACCATAATAATGCATTGTCACTTGATTAAAACAGTTGTACAAAATTTCAACTCGATTCAAATTTGATTTTCAATATTTGACCCAAGACATACTCAAACATACACGGCAAGTCAAATAAAAGCTTGATAAAAATCAAGTGATTCATCTTCTTAATTTTTCATATTTGTATTTTTAATTACTTATACCTAGGCTCCCAAAAAATAAGTCAGTATATCATCAGGATAGAATTATGGGTAAAAAAAATCCCTTACACTGGAAACACTACGTTGTCATGCCGCTTATAGAAAATATGAAGTTTTGATTACTGTTTTACGTAAAAATACGAGTTAAACAATAATATTTACGAGTGAAATGTTATCTTAGCATGTTTATCCTTTCTATCAGATGCATTGTGACACCATATCACTGCACAAACCGTCATAATAATTGAAAATGTGGGACCTGTTTACACCTGTCACGCGTCCTTGCAACTGACAAGCCGATCGGCGCTTTTAGCCATTTCTGGCTAACTTTTAGTGGCCTCACCGTTGCGCGTGAACTGGGTTTCTAGGCGTTATTATTCTAAGGTGGGACCGATGACAATAATTACTAGGTAAAGGTGTTCAACTACCACACACAGGGTGGTAAAATCGCCGTCAATGAAACTTCCTAACTATGTAAACAAAAGACGTAACTTTGTTTTTTCACTGTTTCTCCTTGAATTTTCACACCACCTCATCAAACATCATTGAAACCATACACTATTGAAACGGTTGTTGCCGTAGAATACAAAACCTTAAAATATATAACTGTATCTTGGATATTTCATTAAAAGTGGTTTTATAAGTTAGGTCATTAGGACCTGATGGAATGACGTTTTTGTTTCTTTTAAATTCTACAATTGGCTATAATGGGTAGTGTTGTGGCTAAAATTGGTGATATATTAAAGCCGGTACACACTATCTAACACACTCTCCGTAACGGCCAATGCGGTTGTACACACTACGCGGTAATTTAACAATTCAAATTTCAATAAATACGTAAACTCTGATTAATTGTTTTAATTCCATTTTTCTCATAAACTTTTTTGATTATTTTGCACCATTTTTTAAAAAATACCTGCGTTACACCGCAATCTCTCTCAGATGACCAATCGACAAACGTTCAATTACTCGTAACTCACTTTGTCAGTGTCGAATACCACCCTTGGGCATTGCGTCCGGAAGAGGCTGACCGAGATTTTTCCATTCAGTCACATTTCAATATAAAACATGTTTTTAGGGTTCCGTACCCAAAGGGTAAAAACGGGACCCTATTACTGAGACTTCGCTGTCCGTCCGTCCGTCCGTCCGTCTGTCACCAGGCTGTATCTCAAGAACGGTGATAGCTAGACAGTTGAAATTTTCACAGATGATGTATTTCTATTGCCGCTATAACAACAAATACTAAAAATAAAATAAAATAAATATTTAAGGGGGGCTCCCATACAACAAACTTGTTTTATGGTACGGAACCCTTCATGCGCGAGTCGGACTCGCACTTGCCCAATTTTTATCGTTTAGTTTTACGAAAATTGCTGCGAACTTAAATAAAATATTCAAGTTCATACTATAAAGAAATTTGATTTGATTAGAATACAAGAATGTAATGGTTATTGATTGACATTACTTCATCAAAGCCTTTATTAGAGAAACCATAAACAAACTTTATTTAGTTGGAACATGGACACACACAACATAAACATTCTAGGAAAACAAGCTTTTGTTTGGTACCTATAGCCAAACAGGGTGTTTTAAACCCATATTGTGAATTTTTAGTGGTAATAAGTTTACTGGCAACAGGCCGCAGAGATAGGAACATTTTGACGATGTGCTCCGAGTTTGTATGAGGTTCTTAGATATCGATCGAGACCCTTCCCTATATAGACATGGGGATGGTCCTGTCTAGTATTAGAAAAAAAGGTAGCAACTGATCACAGAACACTATCAGAATGGTTCTTCTTCCGGTAGTCCAGTAGCAGGCGCGAATGAATTTTCAAATGTACTATTATTGTTTCAGTGTCAAAAGCGGAGATACTGTCGGGCCCAGAACTGTTTGTAAGAGCCGGCTCCGACATAAACTTGACCTGCGTCGCGAAGTATGCGCCTGATCCTCCGAGGTAAGTTTCCACCAGTACTTAACCTTACAGGGCCCGAGCATCCATAGCAACCATAGCTTCGCGGGGCTCCTATTCCTGTGCTGTTTGCCCTTCGGGCATCTGAAGATAACTACCGAACCTAACCTTCCTAGCCCTGGGGCCGTTGTATATCCCTATATTAGGATTTTTTCAAAATTACAAGTCTCGACATTTTTACTTTTAGACCATTATCAGTTAGTCTTTATTACATCTCGTCATTTTTAGGGTTCCGTACCCAAAGGGTAAAAACGGGACCCTATTACTGAGACTTCACTGTCCGTCCGTCCGTCCGTCCGTCCGTCCGTCTGTCACCAGGCTGTATCTCAATAACGGTGATAGCTAGACAGTTGAAATTTTCACAGATGATGTATTTCTATTGCCGCTATAACAACAAATACTAAAAATAAAATAAAATAAATATTTAAGGGGGGCTCCCATACAACAAACTTGTTATAGATTATATATATGTATAGGTACGGAACCCTTCATGCGCGAGTCGGGCTCGCACTTGCCCAATTTTTTATATTTCGTATTACCTAATTAGTATTTCGACATTTTTATACCTCGTCATTTTTACTTATAAACAAATTATGACTACATATTTGCTCAATTTTACTTAAGGTATGCTATGTTGCATGAGACCGTCGACGATATAATATGGCGGTTTGGTTTATATCGTACACGAGAGCTTGTATGCGACGTCGTCAGTTTATCGAGGTCACATGCATATAGATCCTATCCGATACATGACGAGTTCCCGAGGCATGGCCGCAGATTTAACGTTTATAGATGCCTACAGGTAATATAATCCAATTTAATAATACAACACAACAGATTAACAATTACGTATATATATATATATATATATTTACATTTTACCTATTACTAAACTAAATCTGAAACTAAACTATGTCTAAAAATGGTCTCTGTGGCGTTGTACCAAAGACGCTGGCCGCATTATCTCGCTGTATTGCTATACGAAGACGCTGGGCGAGGAAGCTCCCTTTGGACACCAGTGGTGTCGACGAGCCGTTTAGAAAGCTCCTTGAAAAATAACTTTAGCGCTTGGACCCCACAGGCCCAGGGTCTCGACACCAAATGCGATGAAGTAGTATTGAGAGCCGAGACCCTGGTGAATACATTATTTAGAATTTGAAAAGTACCTCGTGTGTTCATAAGTTTTGAGACGAGAAAAAAAGTAATATTATAAATAACAGAAACAATTTATTTTACTAAAAAAAACATAGGGCGGGCTATCAATTAGGAATTGAATAAATAAAAAAATAATAAAATTTACTCGAAATGACCGCCTCTTTTTTTATACAGGCCTTTAAGCGTGCTAACCAGTTGTCAATAGCGGCACGCACTTTTTCTTTAGGGATTAGCTTCCGTTCTCTCACTAGCTTGCGTTTTAGGGACTGAAGGTTTGGATGTGACTTCGGCAAGCTCTTAGCTCCAATTATGTCCACAAAACATAATCCAACGTGTTTAAGTCAGAGCTTGACGAAGGCCATTCTTCAGTACTAATAAAGCTTGGTAAATTCTCTTTTAGGCAGTTCTGTTTAGATTTCGCTTCTCGCCATCTCGATAGATAATGGCAAATAACCGATCTTTATTTTTCAAATTTAAAACTCGAAACACTCGAAGCAACCTGCGGGCATGTTATTATTTCAAATTAAACTTTTTAAATTCGTCTCAATACTTATGAACATACAATGTACCTAGTGGTTATTTTCGGCTCAGTTATTTAAAGAAAATGACACCCTTTTCTTGTTTAATTGAAAATAATACATACGTATTTATTAACATCGGATCATGACAGTCATAGTCATGGTCATGGCTTTAATGAGATAATTAGTGACTGTGTAATAAACATTTAAAAAAAAACGTGGTTTTTAATGTACCTATAGTTTTATACAAGGCATAGAATTAAAATCATCTATCCAAATATGTAGTTTTTTATAATTAACTGTATTGCGTTAAAATGGGTTGATTGAAACCATTTTTTTTTTATATAACGGCACAACATAGTGGCTCCACTTCGCCCGATGGTAAGCCAAAAAGGCCAAGTCGCAATGGCAACCGACTAGAAACCAACAGTACCATGTCAGTTGAGACTACCATGCTAGCCCGAGATATTCTTTTTCACGCTTCGTTTGTAGGGTCCCAAGTAGTAGGGATTCGTGGGGACTGGATCAACCCCTAGGGTGGTTGGCGGGTTGATTTACCCCAAAAATCGTGGTTTTTCTCCTGACGACCTTTTTTTAGGAAACGACGCCCCCCACTCCTGTCACCCACTGCCTTAATTAGGCGTCGGCGTCGGCCACGCCCCTTGTCCGCCTACTCCTCCCCTTTTCCTGATATGTCCCTCTCCTATTGGCTGCTTCAGGCAGCTCATTACTAATGACTTCATATTGGCTCCTCCCCCTTTATGCTTACAGCTCTCCTATTGGCTGATTCAGGACCTCATTACTAATGACTTCATATTGGCTCCTCCCCCTTATGCTTACAGCTCTCCTATTGGTTGATTGTTTTAATCATTACGTGCATCATTACGTAATGACTTCGATGACTCCTCCCACTTCAAGATCGAGGTCTCCTATTGGTTGGATTCAACGACGCCAGCACTAAGCCGATGCTCATTGCTAACGACGCTTACATTGCATTGGTGGATGCTTGAGTGTGTCGCGACGCCACCATTAAGATGACGCTGATTACTAACGATGACTGTAATACCAACATTTGATTGGTCTACTAGGCTATGATTATCGAACATCGCCGATGATGTTATTGTTAGCATGGCTTCTATTATTAGTCATGCATAGTGCTACAGTTTATTTAGATACTACTGTGTCGTTTTGCTCGAACTCTTCTACGTATGAAAGTATTTTAAGTACGTTATAAAACAAAAATCTAACCTATGTTCCGTCTAACAAACATAACATAAGTACATATCACGCTATGGAATAAACTACTTTTTAGATACCGTTGCATACAGTAACTCTATGCATTGACAATTGCACCTCTGTGTTGAAATAAAGGAAACTACAAATTGATGGAAATAATGTTGAAACATTACTTGTTTTTAATGTGATTATAATATACGCGGGTTTTTTAAATTACTTAATATGTCTAGTTGCTTAATTTCTAATATAACGAGGTTTTAATTAGCAAAAGCCGTATAAAAGGTGGACCCGGGTATGTCCTAAAACTACGCCCAAGACCACCGTAGGATGGGCAGCAGCATCCTTGTTTTCGTACGGTGGACATTACTGCGATCGCCAACCCGCATGCCAAGCGTGGCGATTATGGCAAAACCCCCCAATATGAAAAAACAAAATAGAGCCACGGCCCCGAGTTCCGGCGACCCCCGGTGCCCCGGCGACGGTAGCAGTCAGGGTACTGGCGGGGTCAGGGGTGCGAAGAATCTCCGGCAAAGATCTGGCTACCACCACCGACCGACGATCTGGTTAAGATCGCGGGTAGAAATTGGATGAGGGCGGCGCAAGATCGATCGTTGTGGAGAACTTTGGGGGAGGCCTTTGTCCAGCAGTGGACGTCTATAGGCTGATATGATGATGATGATGATGATGTATAAAAGGTCTCCTTCGTTCACGGACCAGTATTATTCGTATTTGAACTGTTGCTTTAGTTGTTGTCGCCAATATGACCGTGAGTATGCTTTCTTTTAATTAATTGTGTACATTAATATTATAATACCGTGTCTGAGACGTTTATGTAAACGTTAGATCTCTAAAAATTTATTTTGTGTGCATTGTCTGTTACAGAGCTCTCCAGTCAATCTCATCGATGATCAAGAATACACCTTCAAAAACTACTATTATCCTCTGTCGGATGGAGATGACAGTTTACCGTCTGGTAAAGATGAACTAACCAAAAGAAAATCAAGTGTGGCATCAAATATCGACTGCTTTTTTGAACAACCAAGACCGAAAAAGAAGAAAAACGTATCTTCTACTGTGGGCCAAAGCTGTAAAACAGGCGGAATCTCCTTCATTTCAACTAATAGGGAAGACTCTGCAAATGCGACACATTTGATAAAAATTGAAATATTTGATTTAAAGAAACTAGCAAAAGTTCCCCAAGTAAGCGAACAATGGAAGCATGCAGATGTGCGCGTAAAGTATTACGCTAGTGATAAAGATCAAAATAAGAACAACCATCTCCAGCAAGCAAAAGAAGTCATTTATAAAATCACTAAAGAAATTGCTGAATCGGAAGAATGCAAAAAGTACCATTTTAATTCGTAACTTAAGTGATTAATGGATTTCTCTTATTTGTAAATGATCTGTTTTGTTAATTACAAAGTACTTTACTAACTTCTATGCACTAATAATGTCATTAAGCTAAATAGAATTTTCACTATGAAATTGTTACTATAAATACGTTTATTCACAGCTCAATAGCTATCATTACAACTTTTGATTTCATATTGACATGATGCGATTTGTATTTTTATCATGGATCGAAGTTCTGAGAATCGCGTTGTTGTAAGTGCTTTTTTTGAGAGCGAGGATAATACAGACTGTAAATTAGTTGATGCTTGTTGTGAAATCGACAGTACAGACTGTGACTTGGTGGATGCTTGTATTGAAATCGAGGATTTAGCATTTATAAATGATACTTCCCAACGATTCTGGGAGCTGTGCAACTTTGAAGAAAATGAGGACAATAATAAAAATGGGTAAGCATCTTATTTTAAATACTTTTTTGGTGTGAAAACTAATTGGTCATTTGTTTCTTTAACTAATTTATTTTCTTACTTTTTAGTACCACTCTGCAATCAGGAAGAGGAGTTAAAAGAAGGGCAGCGGACTTTGCAGAAGCGGGCCCGTCAAATGCAGAACCTAAAAGACGAGCTGTGGACGTTGTAGAAGCGGGCCCGTCAAATGCAAAACCTAAAAGACGAGCCGTGGACATTGCAGAAGCGGGGCCGTCAAATGCATCTCAGATATATGTGACCGAGGAAGAGAAAGTGCTTTGTGAAGCATGTGATATTTGGGTGAGACAAAAATATTTTTCGAACCATTTAAGGACTAATCTACATAAGAACAATGTAATAACAACAAATTCACATGAATTATCTAATGTAAGTCTCATAAACTCTGCATTTGGATCTCGAATTAGGACTTATAGATTAACTTCAGACCATCAGAAAATTGAATTCGAAACTCCGGAAATATTTTTTGATGGCCTGAAGCATAAAATCATACATTTAATAAATGAATGCTTAAATGAATTAACAACAATAAATGTAAATTTCATAGTACATGCCGAATTTGTCCAAGAAACAAAAGACTTAAAAAACACGTTTGACTTTCAAACATTTAACTTTAATTTTTGTATGGGAGACGATTTCGAACCATTAGTGAGCAAAATCAAAGAAACTTTATCTACGCGCATGAGTGAATTTGAGAAAAAAGACAGTGGGTGGTCGTTAAAAAAAATATTGTATTTAGACATGAATGTAAACAAATTTAATCCATTAAAAGGGTCCTCATTCATAGATTTACCAAATGATATAAAAAATAAAAAAGCAGTGATTAATGTGCAAAACAATGATCATCAGTGTCTCAAATGGGCTTTACTTTCCGCTTTGTATCCCGTTGTAAACAACGCAAACAGAACGAAATCATACTTACAACACCAAAATAAGTTAAAATTTGATAATATAAGTTTTCCAGTCAAATTAAAGGCTATTAAAAAAGTTGAAACCTTAAATAATATAAGTATCAACGTATTTGGTTTAGAATATGACAGCACAACCAAAACAAATAACGTAATCGGCCCCCTACACTTTACAAAATCGCGGAAAGATAAACATGTAAATTTGTTGTATTTAAACAATGGCCCATTTGGTCATTATTGTTATATAAAAAATTTGGGCCGTCTAGTAAGTAAACAAGTAACTAATCGCCACGATGGTATTCACATTTGCGATGGTTGTCTTATATATTTTACAACAGAACAAAAATTGAAAGAACATCAGAAACATGACTGCGCTCATATTGTAACAGAACTCCCGGATAGTAAAAAAAACGTGTAAAAATTGGTTTAACGATAATCAAGCGAGCAACAAAATATTGTTTAATCAATTTCAACGAAAACTAAAACTACCTTTTGTGATTTATGCAGATTTCGAATCGTTTCTTAAACCTATTAAAACCTGCGTTAATGACCCTTCCAAATCATTCACAAATAACATTAATGAACATGAGGTATATAGTTACGGTTACTATATCAAATGTTCTTATGATGACAACCTATCGAAATATTATACTTATACGGGTCCTAACTGTGCGAAGCATTTTATGGAAAGCATAAGTAAAGAAATCGCTAAAATTCAGCGTAAGATTTGTTTTCAAAAAGCCCCCATCCCGGTATCAACAACAGATATGGAAAAAATGTGTGATACAAAAAAATGTTTTATTTGCAGTAATGAATTAGGATTAGACATAGTTGAACATTATGAATGGGGTACCGGTCAATTCGAAGGACTTGCGCATTTATTATGTAGTTCAAAATATAAAACTCCACGTTTCGTACCGATACTCTTACATAACTTAAGTAATTATGACGCGCACTTTATTGTCCATGCTTTAAATTTCAAAGAAGGTGAAGTTGAAATCATCCCCCAAAATAAAGAAAAATATATTTCATTTTCAAAAAAACTAAAAATTAATGGACAGGATATAACGTTACGCTTTTTAGATTCCATTAAGTTTATGTCAGCGAGTTTGGATAATCTCTCTAAAAATCTTAAACTCGACAACTTTGAGACCTTAAAAAAGCAATTCCCACTTCATGATGATTTTAAGAGACTAATAAGGAAAGGTGTTTTTCCGTATGAGTTTATGACATCATATGAGTCATTAGAAAAGACATCATTACCCGACCAAGCTGCATTTTATAATACTTTAAATGGTAGTGATATTAATGATGCAGATTACGCCCATGCTCAAGATGTATGGAATCATTTTAAATGTAAAACTATGCTCGATTACTCTAACTTATATTTAAAGACTGATGTTTTGCTTTTAACTGATATATTCGAAAATTTTCGGAAAATTTGTATAGCAACATACGATTTGGATCCAGTTCATTATTATACCCTCCCTGGGCTTAGCTTTGACGCAATGCTCAAATATACTAATGTCGAACTGGAGTTATTAACAGACATAGATAAAATCGCTTTTGTAAAATCTGGTATTAGAGGGGGAATATCTCAGTGTAGTAATCGTTATGCTAAAGCCAACAACGAATACCTAGAAGAATATAATTCAAACGAACCCAAATCATACATAGCTTATTTTGATGCTAATAATTTATATGGATGGGCCATGTCTCAATATTTACCTATCGGAAACTTTGAATGGGTAAATACTGACACTGACTTTAATATACAGGACACGTGTGAGTATGGCTACATACTCGAAGTTGATATTGATTACCCTGATGATTTACATGACTTGCACTCAGATTTCCCACTTTGTCCAGAAAATGTAGCTATAGGAAATTGTAGAGATCGAAAATTAGTCCCTAATTTAAACAAAAAAACGAAGTATATAATTCATTACAGAAATCTCAAGCAATGCATACAATTAGGAATGAAACTAACGAAAGTACATCGCATTCTTAAATTTACACAAAGTCCATGGTTAAAAAAATACATTGATCTTAACACATATTTACGCACACAGTCAAAATCAGATTTCGAAAAAGACTTTTACAAGTTAATGAATAATGCCGTTTTTGGGAAGACTATGGAGAACATTGAAAAAAGAGTTAATGTGAAATTGCTTACGCACTGGGATAATAGAGGAAAAGTGAAAGGTGCTCAATCACTAATAGCAAAACCCGAATTCCATAGTTTATGTGTATTCTCAGAAAACTTAGTAGCAATTCAATTACATAAAACAAAGTTATATTACAACAAACCGATTTATTTAGGTTTTTGTATTTTAGATATTTCAAAAACTCTTATGTACGACTTTCATTATAATTATATGAAAAAGAAATTTGATAACAATGCAAAGTTGTTGTATACTGATACTGACAGTCTAATTTACCAATATTTTACTAATGATTTCTATTTAGATATAAAACCAGATTTGACTCATTACTTTGATACATCTGACTATGCAGTAGATAATGTTTTTGGTTTCCCTCAAATGAATAAGAAAAAATTAGGGTATTTTAAAGATGAAAATAATGGCAAAATTGTAAAAGAGTTCGTTGGGTTGAGATCGAAAATGTATGCAATGACAGTGGAAAATAAATTTGTTGCAAAAGCTAAAGGTGTGAACAAAAATGTTACAAAAAAAATGAAAATGGAGAACTATAAAACATGTCTTTTCAATAAGTCCAATCAATTTTCGAGAATGTACAGATTTAGGTCTATAAAACATACAATATTCACACAAGAAATTAATAAAACTAGTCTCTCCCATAATGATACTAAACGTTTCATTTTACCTAATTCGACTGACACATTAGCATGGGGCCATTATAGTTTAAGAAAGTAGGTTTATGTCATTTTGTAACGATGTAAGTTATTTTAATTGTTTTGTACAGTCATAATTGTTAATTTATGTGATTAGTTAATAGCTAAGTTTAAATTAATGTTTAATTTAATTTGTTGTACATTTCTGTGTAATCTATTGGCAATGGTATTTTAAGATAAGTGATTTGTATAGTTAATAGAACAACTAGTTTAGTATGTATTATTATATTTAAATCGATAAGTATTTTAGATATAAGACTATGCGAAATATAATAAACTGATTGCTTTCAATTATGTCGTTTCCTTCACAAAAAACACACAAATCATAATTCCTTCAGATCTATAAGAAACAGGACGTACGTAAATATTCTTCTCCTTGAATTTATAATGATTCATTTTATTCATCCGTTTACAGCCATAGTAGCTGGTCCGAGTGGTTGTGGTAAATCAAAATTTGTTACTACATTTTTAAATGATATCAACATGGTTTGTAGTCACACATTTCATAATATATTATGGTGTTATGATGAAATGCAACCATTATATAATTTGACCAATGTAAACTATAACCAAGGTATTCCAGACTTAAGTATGTTTGATGGAAAACAGCCACAATTACTTATTATTGATGACTTAATGAGAGAATCTGACGGCCGAATAGTTGATATTTTTACCAAAGGGAGTCATCATCGAAATTTAAGCGTTTTTTACATAACACAAAACTTATTTCATCAGGGTAGAGGTCAACGAGATATTTCATTAAACGCCAACTATATCATCTACTTTAAAAATCCAAGAGATAAAACCCAAATCAGATATTTAGCTCGACAAGTTTGTCCAGAAAACTCGAAATTTATAGAAGAAGCATATAAAGATGCCACTAAAGAGGCGCATGGATATTTATTTATTGATCTAAAGCAGGGTACAGATGACGGATGTCGATTTAAAACAAATGTATTACATTTTGATAACTATTGTACAGTCTATGTACCAAAGAAGGGCTTTAAATAGGACGGACATCTACGGCTACAATCATTTCTGAATAATGCATAGGAGAGTGAAAACACATCAACATCTGCTAAGAGCATTGCATACTCTTAAACCAAAATATCAAAAAGTTTTATTGAATGCTTGCAATGATGAGGAAGTAAACATTATTTGTGAATGCATTTACAACATCCTTAAAGGTAAAATTCCGCTTGATGAAAAAGACAAAAAACATCTCAGTAAACACAAAAATATTTTAAGAAAATTAATATCCAAGGGCAAAAATAAACTGAGAAAACATATTATTATCCAAAAAGGTGGAGCATTTTTACCAATTATATTGGGTGCAGTAATTAATGGTTTGTTGAGTACGTTCTTGAAATAAACATGCAACATACAAAAAAAATGCTTCTAGTCGAACCGGAATTTATAGATCGACTGAAAACAAACAATGGAAATTTACCTGACAATTCTTTATCACGTTTAGATAATGAAATGCAAAACATTTTAAG
Organism: Apotomis capreana; assembly: GCA_947623375.1. Taxonomy (NCBI): domain Eukaryota; kingdom Metazoa; phylum Arthropoda; class Insecta; order Lepidoptera; family Tortricidae; genus Apotomis; species Apotomis capreana. The sequence goes on along the minus strand of OX392508.1, from coordinate 5,331,416 downwards.
CACCAAAATTAATGATCGTGAAAAATGGGCTCTATATTCGCAAGTTTTACAAAGATATTTACATATTGTTGAAGAGGGAAGAAGACCATTTAAGCTACCTATACTTACTGATCCAGAGGACGAATCTACGAAATTAAATGATATTGGGAGTTCGAATAAAGAAGAAAAATTTGTAACGCCTTCATCAGTTGTAAAGTCTTCTCCTACGGATGAAGTTGTTACTCCCAATAATAGACAAACATCCCAATTTACAACTCAGTATACACCATCATATATTTTAAAAGCAATTCCTAAAACTTATAAAAAAAGAGGGGAAATTTTGCTCAACTTTATTATTCAGAGTAAACCTAAAATTTGGTGGAAGGAGAAAGGCGAAGTGGTGGTGAATGATGAAGTTTTACCTGGAAGCAATATATTCGATCTAATAAGTGATACTGTTAGACCACTTAAGCGTTCTAAACCACTGGGGTGGGAACAATTTGCCTCTGCTCTAAAGGATATAAGAGTACCTTTAACATGTATCGGTAATCCAACATCTTTAGAATACATAAATCAGCTTCATTTGAAAGAGATTCAAGCATATAAAGAAAAGAAAACGAATATTTCAACACCAATCTCAGGTAAATCTACTGAAGCACCAAAAAGAAAAATTGCCTGGGAAAGATGGAGCCCATACTAGAACTTTCTAAAACATATTACGATGTTTCTCATCCAGTTGGATTTAGTAGTATAAATAAATTAACAAAAGCTATGCGTGGAAAAATGAAACCTGATGAAGTTAAAACTTGGCTGCAATCTCAAGAAACTTACACACTTCATAAGCCTCTGCAAAAACGTTTCTCAAGAAATAAATATATATTGTCTAATTATAATTACCTATGGCAAGCTGATCTGAGTGATATGCGCACCTATTCTAAATATAATGATGGTTATAAATATATTTTGTGTGTTATTGATGTGTTTAGTAAATATGCTTTTGCTAGGGCAATGAAAAATAAGAAGCCGGAAACAGTAAAAACTTGTTTTGACAGCATATTCATGGAGGCAAAGGCTACTCCACAACATATTCAGTCCGATAAGGGTACAGAATTTGTAGCGAAAGTCGTAAGGGATTATTTTAAAGAAAATAGCATTAATTATTATACTACCAATAATCCAGACATTAAAGCAAGCATTGTAGAACGATTTCAAAGGACTCTCAAAATGAAAATGTGGCGTTACTTCACTTTCAAAAATACTTATAAATATATCAATATCTTACAAGATTTATTACATTCATACAACCATACTTATCATTCCAGTATAAAGATGTGTCCAAGCGAAGTCAATTCAAGTAATATTATGACTGTTTGGGAAAATTTGTACATTGAAAAGAAAAAAAAACCTGAAGTTAACGAAACTACTTTACTTAAAATCGGAGATCACGTTAGAATAACTAAATATAAACATATATTTCAAAAAGGTTATGAAACTAATTGGAGTGATGAAATTTTTGTAATAGACTCCATCATTCAGAGAAGTCCTTGGGTCGTTTATACTTTGAAAGATTTAGAAAACGAACCAATTACTGGAACTTTTTATTCAAAAGAGTTGCAAAAAGTGTTTTATGATCCCTCTACTAAACACAAGATAGATAAAATATTGCAGTCACGTCGCATTGGCGGCAGAAAGGAAGTGTTAGTCAAGTGGAAAGGTTATCCGAATAAATTTAATAGTTGGATTCGAGCAACTGATATAGAAGAAATATGAATGAAGACAGTTTTTATATAACTTTGTTAAGCAACAGCTCAACAGCGTATTACACTGATAATACCACTGCACATTTCTTAACTAAATTACCGAAGACAATTAAGTTGGAGGGAGAATGGGTCGTTGGTTTAGTAGAATTTCAATATCCTTGTTCAATGTATAATGTTCAAGAACATGAAAATATGGTGTATATCAAGAAGAAAGTACAAATACCTAATGCGAAGTTAGATAAAATTATAGATATAAAAACGCATATACCTGCTACCACATATGATAATATTGATCAATTTCTAGAAGCATTTAATGAAAATCCACAGTTAAAAGACAAAGTGAAATTAAGGTATGATAAAATATCAAAAATGGTGGTAGTGACCACGGCTGATGATATAATCTCAGTCATAACGACGCCAATATTGAGTTTACAGCTGGGTTTCAAACCAAAAACAAATTTAAAACAAGTTTCGGTCGGGAAAAATCCAGCTAATTTGTATTTAGGTTTACCGTCCCAAATATTTGTGTACACAGATATCATTGAACCACAAGTTGTAGGTGATGTAATAACATCGTTACTAAGAATCATTCCACTAGATCCAACAAAATTCAGCTATGGTGCTTACAAAATGCATATCTTCTCACCTGCTCATTATGTTCCAGTCTTACGTAGAGAATTTGATACTATAGAAATAGATATAAGAGCTACTACTGGTACGAGAATCCCATTCCAGTTTGGGTCTTCTTGTGTGAAGCTACACTTTCGACGAGTAAAATGAGACACACGCAATTATCCACCCCTTGTCCATACCAGCATTATTATTCACATCAAGCTGGTTCTGGCATTGGTATCGTCTATAAAGGTGTACCATTTCAACGAGGACATGGGATTGGAAGTTTCTTGGGTGGGTTATTTAGGTCTGTAATTCCGTTGTTATCTAGTGGTTTTAAGACTGTGGGGAAAGAAGCTTTAGATGCAGGAGTCGGTTTATTATCTGATATGGTAAATTCACGCCCTATGGATAGCTCAATTAAGTCTCGATTCAAAGAAGCAAGTGCGAACCTAAAAAGAAAGGCGGATGAGAAAATTGATACTCTTATGTCTGGGTCTGGGTATAAAATGTCAGCTAAAAGGCGTGAGGCTCTCATTGCTTTGAAAAGATCACAACGAAGCGGTGGTAAAAAGAGTAAAAACAATAATATCGTTGATATATTTTCAAATTAAATAATGTCGTTCCTACATAATCACTCGTGTGAATGTGCAAAATCTGAATTAGATATATTTGCCCTCCCATCAACTCAAACTAGCATTGAAAGTGGACAGTGGGTTCACTATAAACCAATTTCATCTTTAAGTGATGATGGCCCAATTGAATTTCAAGTACCAGGATCAGGTGATGACTATGTTGACCTCTCACATACATTATTGCATATTAATGCTAAAATATTAAATCAGGATGGTACGAAGCTGAAACCGGATACTCAAGTTGCACCTGCTAATAATTGGCTGCATTCACTTTTTAACCAACTGGATGTATACTTAAATCAAAAACTCATTTCACCTCCAAATAACACGTATGCCTATCGAGCATACTTAGAAAATCTTCTTAACTATGGACCAGCGGCTAAAGAATCACATCTTACTTGTGGTTTATGGTATGAAGATACTGCTCATCACATGGATTCTATTGATGCGTCGAACAAAGGCTTTCACAAAAGACTGGAATTTACAAAAGAAAGTAAGGAAGTTGAAATGATTGGACACTTGCATGGTGACATGTTTAACCAAGAAAAGTTTTTAATAAATGGTGTAGAAATGCGTGTTAAGTTAGTACGCTCGAAAGAATCGTTCAATTTAATCTGTCATCAAGACAAAAAGTTTAAAGTACAGATAACTGATGCTAGCCTTATTATAAGAAGAACTAAAATCAATCCTAGTGTCTTGTTAGCTCATCAAAAAGTATTAGCTTCAACAACTGCGAAATATCCTATAACAAGAGCCGAAGTGAAGGTTCTTACAATACCAGCAGGTGTACAAGGCAAAACATTAGACAATATTTTTCTAGGTCAAGTGCCCAAAAGATGTATTATTGGGTTTGTTTCAAACGCAGGGTTTAACGGTAATTTAGCTATGAACCCGTTTAATTTCCAACATTACAATATGAATTCATTTAGTTTGTATGTAGATGGACATGAAATTCCTTCTAGAACATTACAACCATCATTTAGTTCTGGTTTAATAGCATCATCGTATCACACTTTATTTTCCGGAACCGGTATTCATTTTCACAATGAAGGTAATGCAATAAGCAGAACAAACTACGGAGATGGATATTGTTTATTATGTTTTGACTTAACACCTGATTTATCTGCGAGTTCAACTTCGCATTGGAATCTTATTCGACATGGGAGTGTTCGAATTGAGGTTCGTTTCGAAAGTTCTCTAAGTTTAACTGTGAACTGTATTGTATACGCTGAATTTGATAATGTTATTGAAATAAACAAAAATCGTGATGTAACTGTAGATTATAACAGCTAATATAAACATAAGTACTATGTTTTTCATTTAGTTATATCATTTAACCATTAACGTTGTTAACAGCAACATAAAATTGTAAAACGTTATGGTTTTAATATGGATACAAACGAAATACAATTTTGTATGAATAAAATAAATCCTAGTTTTAAATCAAATGTTTTTGCAGCCAACAAATTACCCATGTTTGCTCAGCTGCCTGTATATATAATAAGCAATTTGGACCCTGATTTTAAACCTGGATCCCATTGGGTAGCTATTTACATCGACGCTAACGGAGTTGGAGAATATTTTGATTCTTTCGGTCGAAAACCAGAAGGTTACCATAGAATGTTTTTAAATCGAAATTCTAAAAAATGGTATTATAATTTTACCCAACTACAGAATTACTTTACCTCCGTGTGTGGAAAATATTGTCTAGTTTATCTTTATTTTAAAATGAAAAATGTGAATTTTAATGATTTTGTTAATATGTTTTCTGTAGATACATTAAGTAACGATTATGTTATATCTGATATGTTTAATGTTATATTTGATTAAATAAATATATTCATAATTATGTTTTGAAGCTATTATTTCTAAAATTATAAGTGAAATAAAACCAACCTTTGCTAGATTCATACCTTTATTGATAAGATAAACTTATTAATAACAATCACCTTTCTACATATTTAGTACTTAAAGTACTTTGTAATTAACATAACACAGAGACACGTAAGTTACGAATTAAAATGGTACTTTTTGCATTCTTCCGATTCAGCAATTTCTTTAGTGATTTTATAAATGACTTCTTTTGCTTGCTGGAGATGGTTGTTCTTATTTTGATCTTTATCACTAGCGTAATACTTTACGCGCACATCTGCATGCTTCCATTGTTCGCTTACTTGGGGAACTTTTGCTAGTTTCTTTAAATCAAATATTTCAATTTTTATCAAATGTGTCGCATTTGCAGAGTCTTCCCTATTAGTTGAAATGAAGGAGATTCCGCCTGTTTTACAGCTTTGGCCCACAGTAGAAGATACGTTTTTCTTCTTTTTCGGTCTTGGTTGTTCAAAAAAGCAGTCGATATTTGATGCCACACTTGATTTTCTTTTGGTTAGTTCATCTTTACCAGACGGTAAACTGTCATCTCCATCCGACAGAGGATAATAGTAGTTTTTGAAGGTGTATTCTTGATCATCGATGAGATTGACTGGAGAGCTCTGTAACAGACAATGCACACAAAATAAATTTTTAGAGATCTAACGTTTACATAAACGTCTCAGACACGGTATTATAATATTAATGTACACAATTAATTAAAAGAAAGCATACTCACGGTCATATTGGCGACAACAACTAAAGCAACAGTTCAAATACGAATAATACTGGTCCGTGAACGAAGGAGACCTTTTATACGGCTTTTGCTAATTAAAACCTCGTTATATTAGAAATTAAGCAACTAGACATATTAAGTAATTTAAAAAACCCGCGTATATTATAATCACATTAAAAACAAGTAATGTTTCAACATTATTTCCATCAATTTGTAGTTTCCTTTATTTCAACACAGAGGTGCAATTGTCAATGCATAGAGTTACTGTATGCAACGGTATCTAAAAAGTAGTTTATTCCATAGCGTGATATGTACTTATGTTATGTTTGTTAGACGGAACATAGGTTAGATTTTTGTTTTATAACGTACTTAAAATACTTTCATACGTAGAAGAGTTCGAGCAAAACGACACAGTAGTATCTAAATAAACTGTAGCACTATGCATGACTAATAATAGAAGCCATGCTAACAATAACATCATCGGCGATGTTCGATAATCATAGCCTAGTAGACCAATCAAATGTTGGTATTACAGTCATCGTTAGTAATCAGCGTCATCTTAATGGTGGCGTCGCGACACACTCAAGCATCCACCAATGCAATGTAAGCGTCGTTAGCAATGAGCATCGGCTTAGTGCTGGCGTCGTTGAATCCAACCAATAGGAGACCTCGATCTTGAAGTGGGAGGAGTCATCGAAGTCATTACGTAATGATGCACGTAATGATTAAAACAATCAACCAATAGGAGAGCTGTAAGCATAAGGGGGAGGAGCCAATATGAAGTCATTAGTAATGAGGTCCTGAATCAGCCAATAGGAGAGCTGTAAGCATAAAGGGGGAGGAGCCAATATGAAGTCATTAGTAATGAGCTGCCTGAAGCAGCCAATAGGAGAGGGACATATCAGGAAAAGGGGAGGAGTAGGCGGACAAGGGGCGTGGCCGACGCCGACGCCTAATTAAGGCAGTGGGTGACAGGAGTGGGGGGCGTCGTTTCCTAAAAAAAGGTCGTCAGGAGAAAAACCACGATTTTTGGGGTAAATCAACCCGCCAACCACCCTAGGGGTTGATCCAGTCCCCACGAATCCCTACTACTGTCCCATGTTATAAGAAGGAGGAAACACATGAGCCGACAAAGAGTTCCAACCAGGTTACAACTAACAAATAGACAAACACATCACTGCTCCTGTTTCTAGTAAACCAACACCAAAAAATGCACCCTGCATTCTCAGTATCTATATCGGTTTGTCAAACTTTTACGGGCAATCAAATTAGCGAGGAATAAACTAAAAAGTGACATACTAGGCAATGCTTTTTAATAAAATAAAAAACTAAAAAGACGTGCAGCCTGCGGACTTAAGCGATGACATGGGAACGAACGACTCGTATAGTTTTAAAAGTAGGTATTTACCTTTTTTTATACCTAGTCTCCATTACTTCTGTGTTCTATACTTTGTAAGTAATTATGTTTTTTTTGATTTTCAGTTATTTTTTTACTAGCCGTTATTTCTGAACTGTGTTACAATTCCTGTGTATTACCATAAAATATAATAATAATAAGGCCTTTAAGTTCTCGAAATTTAATGTTGCTGTTGTCGGTACAAGAGATTTAGCAAGTTTTTAGGAAAGTTTACGTTTCATGGAAACGCGGGAAACGCGGTTTAAGTTCTCGAGAAAGTTCTTTGAAATTGATTTCCTAACTTTTTAAGCGTGCTTCTATAAAGTGTTTATTAAGTACAAAGTGTGAATCATTAGCGTTTACCCGTGACTTAGCCCACGTTAACAGAAATAATAATGTCTGCACTAAATTGTGTTAAAATTCATTTCATGTTTTGCACCGTTGAGTTACAAACATCCATATTATATTCACAAATTCAACTGAATGTCTCTAGAACGCTAGCCAGGTATATTGAAGATGTTTTAATATGATTTTTTTTATATTTTATTTGAACGTTGCTAAATTAAAAAGTTCCCAATTTTTTGTACGCACGTACGTAGATAAGTCTAAGAGCCTTATCACACTTGCGATTTGCGAGTGAATTTCGTATGCAGGCGGTCACGCAGCGTGTTCGCCGTGACGCTTATTTGTAGGTATAGAAAAAAATTACAAATACAGAATTTTATATCATAATTAATAATTTGAATATAATTTTATTTATATAGATAATGAGATGTGCAATAATACTGCTTTTACATAGGATTCAGTTGACATTGTGGTTATGACATCCATTTTAAATCGTGTAAGTGTTATCCTTATTTTACTAGCAGAATCCATGACAATTGAGAACACATATTTACTCTAATACCCTACACCAATAAGCCGGTACAAGTAACCGGTCGAAGGATGTCTTCCCAACCGCAACTCGGTAACATACATAATGGAAGTAACTTATCGTGTACCTTTCCAGCCTCCACCTATAATATAACCTCGCATCCATAAACATGATAAGCTTATTTCCAGATAAAAGGGTCGGCCGGGGTCCCTAAGTGAGGCATTCTTTGCCTATCACCGTATAATGGTGTTCTGTGTCTGAGATCTTTCAGCGAGAACCTTCAATTTGAATATTGATAGCGTGATACGATCCGTGCGGCTGCGGTGGGTTCGCTCGTCGATGAGGTTTTTTATGTGTACCCTGTCTATAACGGCAATTCGCCGGCACCTATGGAACAATTGTCGGGGTCAATATTCTTATGGATTGGCACACAAAAAGTGAAACAGTTTCCCAGCTTCTAAGTAACGTTTTTTAATTTTCTTATTTGCTTGTATTGTAATGTTTCCTTATTCTTAAGGTGTATAACACATCAGTCTTATCTTTGGGGAAAACATTTGCGAAGTTTAAATTGGTGTTTTGTTTCACTTATGGACTTTCGAAATATTATCTCTTGCCCTTTTTGACGGTTGTGATGACTGATGAGGGAGGACGATTGGAGGATAATAAATTAAAAACTTGTGAATTACGTACAACCCAAGTAGCACAATTGGGTCTAAATAGCTCGTATATCATATCTAATTAGATGCTTAAGTGAAATTTACCACCATGACTAAGTGCTATATAGGTGGCAAGAACCCTTATGCCACCAGTATAGAACCAAAAGGAGAAAAATTGCAGCCTATTTTTGGTGCTAAATAGAATCCATAAGAGATCTCACAATAACCTTAAGTGGAAATTAGAACTATGGGTGAAAGTTATGCGTCCATAAGAGATCTCACAATAACCTTAAGTGGCAATTAGAACTAAGGGTAAAAGTTATGCGCAGTGAACGAATGAAAACATTTCAGTTCGGTCAATGAGTGATAAATGAGTCGCCAAAATTATCTTTGAGTGGCTAGGCAACTGTCAAATTGAAGTAATACGTGATCTGCCATATTCATTTTGGATTTATATGTCTGTTTGATGAGTGATTAAAACTTTACGTTATACAAGCATCGAAATAAGCACGAAATTCTTGCGAATTTTTTTTTACTGTGAAACTATAGTATGTTTTCTTTGTAAATTTCGACGCGCCCTTCATTTGATCAGGAATATTAAAAAAGAGAGTGCTAAATTAAATAAGGAATAGATACTGATAAGAAATAAAACTGTTAAAAACCTGACCTAATGATTGTAGGTTACGTACAATGTTAAAGTAACATCGTCACAACTATCAAAAGTCTGTGATTATGCGTCAGTGTGATAAAATTCTGGTTAAAATAATCAATTTTCATAGGCTTCCATTTGTAAACATGGCGAAACAAAAACCGTCCAAGAGCATGTCGGGCCACGCTCAGTGTAGGGTTCCGTAGTTGGCCATCCTTCACAATAGACAATAAAATCGAATTTAAATTACGAGAAAGATTTCAAGCTCTATAAAAGGTCGTAAACGCCAAAGTTACTGTAATTACTTATTACCTTCTAGAAGTTATCGATTATACGCACCAGATTGAGCGAAATGTTTTAATGCAGTATGGCACTTAACTAATATGTGTTACGTTCGAAGTATAAGAACACCGCGGGGCACTTACGTCATTTAAAAGAAAATTATGAATTTTTGCGATAACTCAAAAACGGCTCGACCGATTTTATTCAATATAGTTTTCATTGAAAGTACTAATAGGGCCTTATTTTCATGAATTTTTCCATAATTTTTTGACCCGTGGTTGAGAAGTTAGAGGGGGGGGACACTATTTTTTGGATTTACCGAGCGAATATTTACAAAACTGCTGACTTTATCAAAAAATGATCTTTGAAGGCCCCTATTGTTTTTAAAAGACCTATTCAACGACACCCCACACGCTAGTGTTAGAACGAAAAAAAAAATCACCCCCACTTTAGGTGTATGGGAGGTACCCGAAAAAAAGTTATTTTTTTAGTTTTTATTTTACCGTTATGTCGGCGTGATACATACACATACCAAACTTCAGCTTTCTAGCACTTATGATCACGAAGCTAAGCCGCGGACGGACAGACGGACAGACGGACATGGCGAGACTATAAGGGTTCCTAGTTGACTACGGAACCCTAAAAAAGATCATACAGTGTTTATTTTCACTTATTTGTTCCTTATTTGGAACTATCAAGTCTAATAATCACTTATTTGTATCTTGCGAGTGGCAAAGCAGTGAATGATATTACCAATAGTAATTATTTGCTCTTTTGTAGACTATTAAACAAGCAAGACTATTAAATATATTTTGACAAGGCGCAAATAGGAACAATAATAGAACTTTTAGTTCGTTAGTGGTTCGAAATAAGTGAAAATAACTGCTTTTGGTTCCAAGAACCTCCTACTGACACCTATTTATGCGTTGGAGTGGCAATAAGGTACTTCTTAGGCCTTAAAGTTGCAATATTTTTTGGTTCCAAAAGAGCCGTAAAATTATCCCTTTAGCCACTATTGGTGATATAATTCGCTATTGTACTAGTCATTTGGAACTTTTAGTTCCAAATAAGGGTATGTTCCCACTTATATGTAAAAGTTGCTTATAAGTGATTTTAAGGCCTTATATAGCACTATTGCTTCTTATTGAGTGACAATTTGAACCTGCATGCAACTTTAAGTAGCAAAATCGACTTTATCCCACCATAAGTAATAAAGTAGAAACAAAAAACGTTCCTATGCAACTACAAGTGATAGGATGAACTCATATACAGTTTTGAGTGGTGTTTAAAGCTATAAGTTGTATCAAACACTGTTAAACCACTCATTTAGAACTTAAAGCTATAAGATAAGCTGCAAAATTCACTAATGTGCTGCTTGGGAAGCTACTAATCAAAAAATTATGTTATGTATACTTTCTAATAAATTGATCTTTTTATTATTTTTATATTTTTTTGGCGGTGAGGGTACGTGAGGCTTTGTGGTAGTTTTTTGACTTTTTATGTTTTTATTATTTTGTTGTCTTGGCAGTAATTGCATGTCACCCATTCTGTCAAAAACCGGCCAAGTGTGTGTCAGACTCGCGCACCGGGGGTTCCGTACAACTAAATAATAATTTTTAACTTTTTTTGTTTTCTGTATGTATCTGTGAAAATTTCAACAGTATCAAGAAAAAAACAGCAAAAGAATCACGTTTGTTGTATGGGAGCCCCCTTAAATATTTTTTAATTCTGTTTTTTAGTATTTGTTGTTAAAGCGGCAACATAAATACATCATCTGTGAAAATTTCAACTCTCTAACTATCACGGTTCATGAGATACAGCCTGGTGAAAGACGGATAGACAGACGGACAGACAGCCAGGGTTAGTAAAAGGGTCCCGTTTTTTACCCTTTGGGCACGGAACCCTAAAAAAATACTGTTATTTGACATAAGCCAAATTGACAAAAGAGCTTTGAGAGAAATTTTGGGTTATGCCTTTTGATAAACTATCAATCGCTGACTATCAACTGAAACTATCAAATATAGAGATCGCTGATACGCTTCTTTGTCAACCACGCGCTATTAACGCGGGCCCTAAGGGTTTCGAGGCGATCCAAAAGCCGTGGGCCGTTACTCGCGTAGCAGGGAGCTGTCCCTGATGAAGAACTCCATATCAGTTCAAAACATTTCGAACCGTTTCTGACAACGCGTCGTAATGTTTACGCGAGTTTAAGCCATTTTGTTTAATTATTGAAGATGTCTAACGATAGCATTAATAATATTATATCAATACCTGGGTAAGGCCGCGGGAATTTAGCAATGTGACATAGAAGTAACATAAAAAGATTTACGTTATAAAGTTGTTATAAAGCTTAGATCATACTGGAAAATATTCCCATTAAATAACGTAGGTAAGAAAAAAAATCAAGTTATAAAATTATTAGCTTTATATTGCCTGTAAACAAAATTTTCATGGCACATTAAAATCAATATAATCAAACACGCGTGTGATGGAACTAATGAAACCCAAACCGCTCTAGTGTTTTAAAGCCTCTCATTTTGTACCAGGTGGCAGTAATTACTATTTGTTCACTGCAGGTACCCAATACTAGTAACAAGACGACCGTATAACAAAAAAACAGCTTTAGATATAATGATTCTACTGTGCCTTGAGATCGAAAATAAATTATTTTCTTCTTAAAACAGTTGTTTTTATTAAGATGTTGTTTTTATTTATTTTATTATTGTACAGGAGTTTTGTTCGACTTTGTATATTTTCGTGCCATTAAAAATCTAATAAAACTCATTTAAGTTAGTATATTCTGTGAGCACTTCCCTTTACAACATTTATTCGTTATGTTAGGTAGAAAATACGTAACATTTTGCAAAAATGTAACATATTCGTAACGAAAGTGTAACGTATTTTTGAAAAAAAGTGGATTTTCATGGTGAAAGAAAGACATTTTTAATACAATAATACGTGTCATTTGCTTGATAACCGTTACGCTATTGTATAAAAAAATACTGATTAAAAACAATCACTCCTTACCTTTAAAATCACACACGACACTTTGGGGTACTTTCACGAAACTATGACTGTGTCTACTTTGAATTGCGTTTGTTGACAAACTGACGGATTTGGACTTGCTCATCGGTGTTGCCCTACTAGAATATGAGTTGCCAGTGCACGTAAACGCATTTTCGCCAAAAAATATTTAAAAACAACCTACATAAAGCGTCACGAAAGTATTGTAACATAAGTGTGGAATGCTGATCCATTAAAATAATGTAAGATAAAAAAATAAAATAATTATATTATCATTATTCCGTAATCAGTAGAACTATCCTTATATCATAAATTTTAGTTTAAAACAAAAGTATGCCCATGAAAGTTGAAATATCAGGAAAATAACAGAGCACTCGTGGTCGATAAATTTAACCAACTTTCGTTACGTTTTGGACGGAAATATATTTTTAGTATTTTTATAAAGGGGTTTATATTAATTGTCTTACTTGCGACCACGAGAATTCCTATATCTACATATGATAAAAATATTTTTGACACAGTAGGGGTTACCAATTTTTTTTAATCAGCTGGGTAAATTTGAAACGTCCAAATTGGTAACTTTCCGCGGCCTTACCCACCTAGTGACTATCGTTGGTTACCTTCCCAACGTATTTAGTCCCAAAGTAAGCTCTAGTAGGCTTGTGATATGGGTACTAGAAAACGAAATACATAGCTCTGTAAATAATATAGGTACATAAATATATAAAACATCCATGACCTGGTTACAAATAGTTCATTACACAAATATTTGTTCTTGCCGTGATCCGAACGATAAATGAATGACAGAATAACCAAACGATGGACTCGTAACGCTCTCTGACATGTACCCTTTCTGAAACTTTATTAAACCGGCATTGTACAATCAATGTATGCGGACAATACAACAAGATTGATGTAAAATTGTGGATACCAGGAACAATTTAAATATGCATGTCGCGGCAATAAATGAAAAAGCAATATTTTCGCTATGGCAATACCTACTGGTTTCGGGTAGGTACTGTTAACTAGGTTATCACTGCATTGCGTTATGTTTTTCCTTTTTTAGGAACCCGCTATCATAATACTTATGTATGTGTAATAGTTACACATCAAGAAGCAGTATTCACTTTTGTGCTCGTTTTGGCGAAAGGAATCATACAACAAGCAGCATATCTGACGCGACTTCGCATCTCGCGCAACTCAGCGTTACTTGTCTTGCTCGTACGGCATTGAAAGAAACGTGACAGGTGGTATTTGTCGCGCAACGAAAAGTCGCGTCTCACAGTTATGCCAGGCGTACAGGCTATATATGTTTCGTTTTATTATATGATAACAGTTGTAGCAAAATCATCTTCAAATAGCCTACTTCATTTCTTTCTTTCTTTGTTCTTTGTACCTTACTGTGTTCTTATAATATAATCTTCAAAGTCAAAATTTGTTAAAACATTGATTCACCCGATTTCATTTTGAACGTTTAATAATAAATCATTTTAATCCCTGACCACGGAAGCCGCAAAGCGTCGTTTCGGAACCAAGGGAGGGAATTAATACAATGACACTCGTCGAAGTGTAAGCACAATTACTGGTGGGTACTTCATTTATTATGATTCCACATGTAAAATAGGCTCAGGAAAACTTTGTCCGCAATCCTATATTATTTATTTATTTTATTGCACAAAAGAAAACTTATCGTACAAAAGGTGGACTTAATTATTAATCTTAATTAATCTTAATTATTTTGTCACCTTTTTACTTTGTCCTCGTTGTCATATGGTACGTACCCACTGTTCTAATTCCATAACATCTCTACATAGTCTAGCCATAAGTTATGTCCCAACTTTTTAATCAATTGAAATGTAATAATGGCACGCTCGATTTACTTTTGTTTCGTGGTAATGCTTAAATAGACACTTGACTCTCAGAAAAAGTTCAATTCGATCCAGGTATCGTTTCCCTGAAGATAGAGTAGGGCATCAAAGAGAATCGTGTCGCAGTGATAGCGTTATACAAGTGCTACAAGCATAGTGAACGACATTTACAAACTGCTAACACCTTTGAATATAAAGAAGAAATGTATCAATCGTACCATCAAGCGATACAAGCAAATGGGTTTAGTCGACGACCGGCCCAGGAGTAGTCGACCACGTCAAATAAGGACGCCAGCAGTGATAAAAGTGGTAGCTGAGCGAATTCGAAGAAATCCCCTACGCAAACAGAAAATCATGGCTAGGGAAATGAAAACTCACCCTAGAACTATGTTCCGTATCATAAAACAAGACCTTAGTCTTGGGGGCTTATTGATGGAACACAGGACAGCGGTTGCCGGCGGCTCTACGCAAAATAAGAGCGACAAGAGCTAAAGCGCTGGCAGCGGCACGCAAAGGGCGGATAACGTAATATTCTGTTTTCAGATGGTTTTTTTTTTAATGTGGAGTCTAAATTCAACCGCCAGTATGATTAAATATGGTAATAGTTTCCAGGAAGCTTATGAAAACGTTCCAAGGGTGGAAAACTGCCACCATCCTGCATATGGTATGGTTTATTCCCGCGCATAAAAAAGCTAAGACAACACAACGGTGGTTAGCGATGCATTTACCCGAATTTATTGCGGCTGAAGATTGGCCCTCAGGAAGCCCCGATCATAACCCTTGGATTATGGTCGGGGAATATTTTGGAAGATAAAGCTTGCTATAAACCTCATCGTACAAATACAAATATCTTTATTTTGCTTAAAAATGTGGTACAAAAGCAGGTATACAAATGTTATTATAGTTACACACATTCCACCAGAAACTGGTATGCAAAATTATCATTGAAAAGTGCCCAGAAATAAAAAAATACATACTTTGACACACATTTAGAGCACTACGGTTACAATTTCAATACCTAATTCCTGTTTACTAAAATGTCACAACTACACTCGTTTTATCGCTACTCGCTCCGTGTAGCGAGCAGTAAATTCTACTTACGGCCTAGGGTGACGTACAATGGTACATTACATACCTAGGGCGGTAAATCCGTGAATGTCGCAGGTCGCAGGTGTTTGTGCCATAAATATGCGATCTGGGGCTTTAAGAATTGCCGCCCGTGGTTTGTCTAAAGTTTTACCTAGTGCGTAGCAGGCAGAAAATTCGACTTACGGCTAGGGTGACGTTATAGTACATTTTAAGACCAACAATAGCGATTAGAAACAGTCATATTATTTTTTATACCGGGTGTGACCTATAACAGGAGCAATTAATTAAAACATAGATTCAACTGAGCAACATTTGTTCGGCAATATAAAAACAAATACAGTTTTCAGATATTGATTATTTCAAAGTAAATTGTATTTCCAATGTACTCCGTCTATAATATAAGTGACATCGCAGTAGCTTTGACATAGCTGTCACGTGGCTATCACGCTACTAAATATCAAATATTTCGCAATACATTGCTTATTTGAATAGGTAGACATTGTTTTACAAGTTATGTTTTTATAGTTGCTGTACAAATAATTTTCCATTTGAAGAGTAGAATAAAGTTTAAATTACAAATACATTGATACAAAACAGTGAAACGGTGAAATTTTTTTAAACCCTAAAGAAATAGGTAGTGATCTATTTTACTTTAAAATTTCGAATGTGAGTAACATTATTTTCGTAAAACAATCAAAGTTTAAATTGATTTACAAGTTTAAATTCACATATAAGAACTATACTGAATATAAATAAACAGGGTGTTTTTTGGGTCATGGAGCAGGTGTGAACGGGGACTGGGGAGGGTCACACTGAGCAACGAGATTTTTTCGAGATTTCGTGGTTGTCCCCATAGTGAAAGTTGCTCGGTGTGACCCTCCCCAGTACCCCGTTCAATCCTGCTCCGCGACCCAGAAAACACCCCGTATATATCTTAATCCGCCCACATATGATGTATGTTTGCTATTCGAGCGGTACTTCATATTTACATGTATCTATTAGCAATTTGTCGCCCATACGATATAATTTGAAAATATTAAGCACGTCGCTAAAGAAGATAATATATCTTGCACTAACTTTAACTTTAGCCACAGGTGGATTTTGTGCTCCGGTGAACCAAGTCAATAAGAACATTTTCGTTTTGAAGCGGATAAATCTACGTAGACGAATTTACCTGCCCCTTATTACATACCTGGATTGAAGCCAGAACAAACCACTTTAGCACAACGTGGCCCCGGTTAATTTATCCGGGCTTATTTTTACACCAAGGAACCTAAGGTTGCGCGTCCACTAAAGCTGTGCGAGAATCTGTGGCGAAGATTTGAACGTCACGACGCGTTCAGTCACGAAACACACATTCTTTCATACATATTTTCCGCTTACACCTTGCACATGTTATCGTTTCTTTATAACCGATTTCAAAAAGATCCTCACGTAAACTTGCGCAGCATCTGATTTCAACTTTTCATAGTAACAATTATAAAAGGTGATTCTGTACATGATCGGGTTATTTTTGGCTTTTCGGTTTTTTTTTGAAGTCGGTTTTTTTTTGTAAAAAAATACGTTTTGTAATAGAAAAAGTATTGAGCTTTAACTGTAATTTTCCAACACAGTGTCTAAAAGACACTGGAGATTATTTTACATTAAAAGAAAACTTACCTCAGAGCCTCCCGCGAGTCTGGAAATATAAAGTATATAATACATATAATATCCATGTAGCACACAGCTGTAATAAGCCGAATAAGCGATGTATAAGCTCTTATTCAGCATGTGTGCTAAATGGGTACTTAGTGGCTTTTCCTCCCACATTGATTTAAAGATTCAAAGATTTATTTGACAAGAATACAGTTACAAAGGTTTCAAATACAATTAAAGTACCATCGTGTATTCAGCCTACATACAGGCATGCAAATATTTAAAAATAAAAATAAACTAAGAATAAAGTAATATTAAATGTATAATATAATATTATTATAGAATCTTTTTATTGATTCAATTTTTTTTTATGTCGTTATACCACATTTTAAGGTAAATTACGAAAGAAAAATTGACTACTACAATCTAAGCAAGACATAATAATGAATAATATAATGTCATAGCCTAATTCTACCTTATTCTAGGGAAAGTGCTATGAAAGGAACAGGTTATGAATGAGACAAATTCAATTTACCGCGGCAGAAACCAAGTAGTAGATTTTTGTTTTCTGCATTCTGGCAACACTGACCCATAGACAATATTGACATTGTATCGGTAAATTGAATTTGTCCCATTCATAACCTGTCCCTTTCATAGCACTTTCCCCCTACATGTCTGTATTGCTGAGCTACCGCGCACAGTGCAGGTGGAGCGCAGCCTTACGCGAGCTCCTTACTCCGCAAAAAATACGATACATTTTGTAGGTATATAATTTTCTTCCGCTCGAAAAAGTGAACCGAGCAAAGTTCTAAGCAGTTGTTTACGATACCAACACTTACTTTGGATAACAAAAGTTAACAAAATTAGAAGACTACGGGATTAAGGAGCTGTGATACTCGTAAATTAAGATAATTCAGGTTAGATATAACTTTGTTTTAAAATTATCGCGCTGCTATAATCAATGTATTTACTTGATATAGACACTATTTAATTGATTGATAAAGATTACGTAACTAAAACTTTTTCAAGAATTAAAGAAATAGTACATTACTGCAGACGCCAGGAAAGAAGGACTTGCCGGGTGAGTAGGTATATAGACGACGGATAGTATAGTATAATACGATGCGGACTAGCCCTTTTCACGGCTAAGGCATAAATAGTACTTTTCTCAAACATATGCAATGAAATAAAAAATACGGCACTCAAAAGAAGCCTAAAGAAGCCTGCTTATGAACAGAGACACTAAAAAAAATACTTCCCGGCTTAGTCCTTCAATTTTGTATGAAATTCCTTTACAGTTCTCTCGATTTGTTCCGCCCGAATTGTGATACTTCAAAGCCTGTTACAACGCACGCTATGACGACATTTTATTGTATGTTTGAGAAATTACTATTTCACGTTACATCTTACGTCTATGCAAATAATTTGCCAACTCGTAGTAACGTTTAAAGGACGGGAACGGCTAGATCAAGGCGGATGTGTATACATTTTGACGGTCATTCTCCAGACGTACATTTTTGCTTGTCTTCGCTGTTTAAAAATATAAAATTATTGATTTAATTATATCTTATATTTTTTGATCGTAGCAGGTATTCGTATTGAGCTGTACATGAATTTTCAAGAGCATATTTCAAACCCTTCGGGTAGAAAAAAAAACTTTTAGTCCTATTCTCCTAATTGACACGTCGCGTCCCACTACCCAAATTACTTACATACCAATTTCTCCTGGTGATATACATGAAGAAAAAACAATGTAAGCAAGATTATTAAACAAAAGAATACATGTTTTAATCGTACAAAAAAAACCTAGTCAATACAAATAACATATCACAAAGATATCAATTATAATAACTTTGTCTCGAAACGTATAATAATTGACGCGTCGCGGTCGGTTATGATTACACAACTTCTCTGAAAGAAGGTACGGATCTCACTAACGCATTTCGGTGAAGCGGTCAGTCGTGCCCAGAGCCCCGTGTGGGATGGTTGTGTCAGCTGTGTACGGGTTGCGGACTATGACTGTAAGTATCTAATTCGCGCGTTTTGGCTCACGAAATTTCTAATTCACACGTTCACGTTTTAAAAATCAACCAGTAACTCTATCGCGCAGAGAATTTTAGTGTACATTAAAGGCCGCATTATTTGATAGATACTAGATTCTGTAGATTATTACATGTACCTATAAAAAGTTATTTTGTATTTTTCAAGAATCCCTAATTCACAAGTCTAATTCACGCATCAAAAATGAACGCGTTAATTAGAATTTAACCATCCATATGGTTCTAATCATCAGTTTGGTTTTTTTTTATTTGTATATATAATAGTAATAGTACCTATAATATATAGCCACATCTTCATGGGGTCATTTTAAAACCTCATCAGGTAGCAAGCTGTATTTCTCAGCGCTGGAAAATTCTAGCCGAAGCGGTTTTGCCATATATTAGCACCATCAGGCATGAACAATATTTCGTACTTGGATATAACCCTGTGTCTGATAGAATAATAACAATGAAGCTGATCACCAATTTATGTCTTCTCAACATCGTGCAAGTTTACAACACAGTCCACGGAAGAGGATATCAACTAGAGGAAACTCTAGACGGCATACCAAGCCAGCAAATCGCAATGGTATTGGGAGACTGGAATGCTAAAACAGGAAAATCCTAGACACCATTGGAAAATATGGTCTAGACTAGGAACGAACGAGGTCAGAGGCTTGCAGAGTTCTGTGTTTTGTGTCTGACCATTACTTTAACACTCTTTCACCATCACAAAAGATGACCCTACACTTGGAAGTCTCCTGGAACCTGGGTCGTTTTAGGAATCAGATAGAATACATACTGGTAGACAAGCGCTGGAAGTCATCTGTCAAAAATGTGAAAACCTTCCCTTGAGCTGAATGCGGTTACTGGTTACCTCCTTCGCCATTCGTCTCAAAGCCGTTTACCGTAACGCGCGACCTAAACCCAGAATTTAGAATCCAATAGAGCGATCCCATTTCCAGAATCTGACGGAAGCGACGCTCATGAATTTAGATCCACCGCGGACAGGTGATGCTGAGTCCAGGTAATAAATTAATATTTTGAGGATATCGTATCTAAGAGAGGAAGGGACTGTGGAAGGTCCACATGGATCACTGAGGAAACGTGGAACCTAATTCAGCGCCGGAAAGAAATTAAAATGAATGCCCGTCAAGACTCCAAGGTGAAAAGGGAATACTCGAAACTATGTACCTAAAGCAATTCAAAGGGAACGCCGCAGAGACAAGAACGAGCATATGCCAAGAAGTCGAGTCGCATCCACTTAAATTACAACCCCGGATCTGTTCAAGAAAGTTCGCCTGCTGAGACGAAAGTTCAAATCCAAGTTCTGGGTCATTGAAAATCACGATGAGCAACCGCTGCATGGGTTTGACAAAATTACAGAACGCTTGCGTGGCTACGATTAGCAGCTGTACAAAAGACCCTGTACATCCACCGATACTCGGCTGCACTGGGGACTTCTGAACCTGAAGCCCAACATCTTCAAATCAGAGATAATAGCAGCAATCGATCGCCTTAAAATTAAAACAGCTCCAGGACCAGACGACATTAATTCCAAGGTTTTCAAAGCTCTGGGTGATAAAAGCAGCCATGTCTTGCACAAGATCTGCCACCACTTATGGCAAAACGGCAGATGGCCAAAAGTCTGGACCCAATCCGTCATCATCCCGTTACACAAAAAAGGTTCATCGAAAAAATGCGACAACTACCGTACACTTGCTCTGACTCAGTTTTGCTCCACATGATAAACAACAGACTTCGTCACTATCTAGACTGGCAGATCGCGCAAAAACAAGCGGGTTTTGAGAAGGGGAAAGGCACGAACGAGAAAATACTGAACGTGAGGCAAATCGTACAGAAGTGATACGAGTTCAATACACCTTCATCATGTGCTTTGTCGACTATATCAAGGCTTTTGACTGTCGACTGGGACTGTCTATGGGATATTTTGACCGATTTGGGTGTTCCTTTCCTCCTCACTGCACTACTACACTACAACTACTTTACTACAACAGCCAAGGACCAGTGAGAATAGATAAGACGTCATACAATCCCTTCAGTTTCCAAAAGGGTGTAAGACAAGGTTGCATTCTTTCACCTATTCTGTTCAATATATACGGCGAATACATCATAAGAAGGACGGCTATGATGGTAGCATTACTGTTGGGGGACGTAAAGTCTTGCGATACGCCGATGACACGACCCTCCTAGCAGCTAGCGAAAGCATAAGATGGGCAGTTTATTGAACAGGATGGCGCGCTTTAGTGAAGAATTCGGACTCTCAATCAACAGATCCAAGACCAAACTCATGATTATTGATCGTACA
Organism: Apotomis capreana; assembly: GCA_947623375.1. Lineage (NCBI taxonomy): Eukaryota > Metazoa > Arthropoda > Insecta > Lepidoptera > Tortricidae > Apotomis > Apotomis capreana. The sequence continues at coordinate 5,309,984 of OX392508.1, read as the reverse complement.
GGCAAGGTAGAACTCAGTGAAACACTTAACTTCGAAATCACGGAGAACCTGGGTTCTAACATTAGCAATAATGGTTCATGTAAGACAGAAGTTCGCAGAATTCGCGCTGGGATGGCCAAGGGCGCAATGTCGCAGCTTAATAATGTACGGAAGGACAGGAACATCTCCGCCAACACTAAGACTACCTTAGTCCGAACTATGGTGTTCTCCCTATTTTCATACGGCTCAGAAACATGGACACTGAAGAAAATGGACCGTGATCGAATTGATGCTTTCTGCTGGAGAAGAATGCTGCAAATACCATGGACAGCACGCCACGCCAACGCACCGATCTAGCCCAACTCAAGATCCGAACTAAACTGTCGACGACCTATCTTCGCAGGGTTCTGGAGTACTTTGATCGCATTGCCAGGAAAGACAGAGATAACCTGGAAAAACGACAATCACTGGAAAAGATGAAGGCAAGCGACCAAGAGGCAGGTGCACGACACGCTGGACAGACCATATTCTCACAACCCTTGGCACTACAGTACACGATGCTCTACACACGGCTACTGACAGCAACAGATGGCGCCGCATCATCCGGGAATGACCACGACCCTCAGCAATGAGGCAACCGACGCAAGGAGAAGGAAGAGATAATATAGTAAGCGTAGCGAGGGCGGGTACATGTATAAATTATTTATTATAACTTATTATAATAATTCAATTTACATACGTAATTGCATACCTAACCTACCTAGTAACTAACGGCCGGTGTGCTTGTTTCTTGAGTACTTAGGTACTTTCATATTATTTAAAACATAGCTTATATCATATAACTGTCACCGTATCAGTCATATATTATTATACAAAACGTTTTTATTTTAATTTAAAAAAATATAACTGTATTTGTATAATTAACGCGTCGCTTTTCTAATTAACGCGTCATACAAAAAGTCAAAAATTCTAATTAACACGACGTTTTTTCTAATTTACGCGTCATATAAATTTTAATTTGCTTATAAGTAATGAACCTTTAATAATTATAAAGTGCCCTATCCACATTTAAGTTTCAATGATCGATATGTTACTATATTTCAGATAAAAATTATTGAAAAGTAAGTAGAAAAAAAGCGACGCGTTAATTAGAATTAGAACACAAATCTGGAGAATGACCGTTGAACACTCAGGAAACCTAACATCAGGTGTTTACGATCCTTTTGCCTCTAAGACATATGCTTGGAAATCCTACATTCTGACAAGACATTTTGTTATGTTTATGCATAAAGCAAAGATAAATTCACTTCTTGCGGTAGGTATAAGTCACAATACCTACTATCAACGATGGCTTGTTACAGTATAGATGAGTTTTTAGACGGATGTAAGTCATTGGCTCAATCACAAGTCAAATGAAATATAATGTATTACTAATGTAACTATACTAATAAATAAAACAAAAAAATACATTTGAATAACAAATGACTTCAATAGAGTTGTATTTATTAAATTAATGAATGCGCCTTCAATAATACTATGAAATAAAAACAAGACATTGCATTGATTACTAAGATTTATTAAGTATAACAAAATCATTCTTCATAATTATCATAAGTATTTATTTATTCATCTTTAGTGACCATATTTCAAGAATATAATATATATATGGTCTATCTATTCTTTATATCCCCTTGCTCCTTAAAAACTCAGAAGGCAAATTTATCGAAGGCTTCCACAACGAACTCGTGTTTGGCCTACTAAGAGATCCCAAACTGAACGCATATCTTACAACTGACCGAATTAGATAATCACATTTATCCTTTTTGATTAGTTGCCGAACAATGAGGCTTTTACCCTCTGAGATCGCTCAAATCCGTAGCACAATATTTGCGTTGATGATATTGGAGTCGTTTCCTTAAAACTTGTTTACTTACTAAGATGGACGGTCGTAATGATGATGAAGTTATTTATGTCAAAATACTTTTACTCGGTACTTTGTTGTTGGCTTGCTTACCTATTAATACGTATTTAAGTTACAAGAACGATTAAGCAAAACATTGTAGATGTAATAATATTATGGTTGACAGTACTATCATTGTATGAGTGTACCAGCTTTTGCTCGCGGCTTTGCTTGCGCAGAGCAAAATAGCGGACGTGTCATTTTTATAATTTTTTCTTTATTTTTAGATGTAGAATTTATACGCGAAGCGGTATTAAGAGTGACGTAATAAGGATTACGCAGGGCAGGGATATTTCAAAACTCATGACCCCCTGAGGGTCAAATTAGGGCTGAATTTAATGTATGTATGGAAATCGTGTAATTTTTAAGTGACAGATACAATACCGCTTCGCGTATACATTCTACATCTAAAAATAAAGAAAAAATTATTAAAATTATTCTTCATCATCATTACGACCTTTCATCTTAGTAAGTAAACAAGTTTTAAGGAAACGGCTCCAATATTATCATTTTAACAGTAGGTCAAGTTTATTAACGCAGACAAGGGCCTGCGTTAATAAAGTTGACCTACTGTTAAAATTATATTTTTATTCCAATAATCAAATTCCTAAGATGTGTAGTTTCGGCTCTGTATTGATGAGTCAGTCACTCACTCATTCAGGACATTCCTTTTATACTTGTATATGGTATAGATTAGTAGTATAATAGGACTTAATTAAATAATTACATTTTGCTTATTCTTAGGAAACAAACACTTTAGTTTAGGCTAAAACATAGTCGAAAGCTTTTTTCTGCAGCTATATATGTAGAATCATTTTTACCGACACCGTAAAAGAAAAATGCTAGGCTTCATTCATTCATGCGCGAAAAAAAAAATTAGTGCAGAGGAAACACCACTGCAAATTTATCCATAAAAATCGAGGTTTCGTTGTCGTCTGTTGCCTCTTCCAAAACTCAACCAATCTTTACGAAATTTAAGGAACTGAATAAGAAGGAAATGTTGTGTCGGACCGATTTCTGTGCATGTCATTATAAAATTTGTGTAAGGCGTCCGTTTGCGGCGGAATTTTAGCAAAATAGACGCCTACCAGTGCAGCTTGGCTGGGCAGCATTTGGAAAGCTGCGTCACATCTTCGAGTCACCCTTGCCACAATGCCTGAAGACCAAGGTATTCAATCAGTGCGTCCTGCCGGTCATGACATACGGAGCCGAGACGTGGAACCTGACAGTGAAACTAGCCCACCGACTACACGTCACACAGCGAGCTATGGAAAGGGGTATGCTCGGAATCTCGTTAAGGGACAAAGTCCGGAACGAGATTATCCGACAAAAAACCAAAGTCACTGACGTAGTTCAGAAGTGTAGCAGACTGAAGTGGCAGTGGGCTGGTCACATCTGTCGCAGAACCGATGATCGGTGGAGTAGACGGGTTCTCGAGTGGAGACCACGACTCGGCAAGCGTAGTGTAGGACGCCCTCCGGTCAGATGGACCGACGACCTGAAAAAAGTGGCTGGTGGTGACTGGATGGCGAAAACGGGAGATCGGGCCATGTGGCGAACCCTGGGGGAGGCTTACGTCCAGCAGTGGACTGCAATAGGCTGAAATGATGATGATGAGACGCCTACCTCGCATATTTCATAATATCCTCTTAAATATAAGTATTTGTCGACACGTTTTGCTCGGTTTGTAGACACCTGCCTACGGAGCCGGCGGTCCCGGGTTCGAAGTTCGCTTGGGTCATGGTTGTGATGTATTTAAGTATATATTTATCTATATAAGTACGTATATCGTCGTCTGGTAACCATAACACAAGCCTTCTTGAGCTTAATTTGGGACTAGATCGATTTGTGTGAAGTTGTCCGATATTTAAAATATATATAATATATAAGTGATATATTCCTCTTAAGTATTAAAATAAATTTTCATTTCACGCCGCAGCATAGGTTTTTGCCAACTTAAATACGCATCTACAAATCCAAAGCAGCCCCTTCGTAAAAAAGAAATCTAAATACTTACTGCAATGCATTGAGAGTTTTCATATGTAGGAGGACTGTAAATGCAATAATATCGAAGAAAGTCTGTTATCGACCGAAGAGACAGCAATGCGCTTCAATATTGACATGAATGCGACATAAACACTGCGGCCTCTTGTCCCGAAGGCGAGCTTAAGGCGCTTGCTCACCGGGAACCTTCTTTTTCTCAAATATGCAATGAAGTGTCGTCAAAACGTGCGTTATAAACCGGCTTCGAAGTACATATCACGTTTCAGGCGGAACAACTCGAGAGAACTGTAAAGGAATTTCATACAAACTTGAAGGACTAAGCCAGGAAGTTTTTTTTTTCAACATAGCGTCCTTGTTCATGAACAGGCTAAAGAGCTGAATTATATTTTTTGAGTGCAGTATTTTTTTATTTCATTGCATATGTTTGAGAAAAGCACTATACATGCCTAGCCGTAAAAAGGGCTTGACGGCTTCGTATCACTATCCGGTCTATACCTACTCACTCGGCAAGCCCTTCTATCCCGGTCTCGGCAGTTATGTACTTTTAGATTTACATTTAGCTTCCGTGGGCCTCGGCATTATTGAGTTCCAAACTTCAGGCAGATTCCTGAAGATTATATAATAATAATAATGTATTTATATTTTACTTTTTATATATATTTATTGTAAAAAATACCTATCCTAAGAAACATGATTAAAGATGGCTGGATCAAGGGTCAGATATAGAAGGCGGTACTCCTGGACACGGCGCGCATTGTCAGGAGGTTCCTCTCTCTGCAGCCCTAACCACCGGTAGCCTGGACCCTGCCCTGCTGCCGGCGGCGCCCTTGGTTAGGTTTTTTTTAGAATGTGTTTATATTTGTAATGTATTTTTTATATTTTACTTTTTATATAAATTTATTGTAAAAAAAACCTAGCCTAAGTATAAAAACTAATAAAGGGAATAATAATAGTAATAATCTCTATTCATAAAATCATAGTAATAACAATTAGCATAAAAAGTTTTACATCTATACAGAGCATTCATAATACTGGTGGCTCAGGCTTTGAGAGTTCAAATTATACGCAAAGTACCAAAATAATCATTTACAATTAATACAATACTACTTATTGGATTCATAATATAGTAAAATATGGATGTGACAGCTGATTGATAAAGTGCTAATGCTCCTACAGACAACACTTTTATCGATGGACAATAAATTGTTGAAACGAGCCGCCCGTCAAGCGAAATATTGGGCTTGTCATTAGTAGGTATCGGTCTTTATTAGTTAACACGGTAGAACTTTAGAGAGCTATGGAGCCGATATTAACATTAAAATACAATTCGTACTCATACTCATACTCATTCATCCATTTCAGTCCAACTTGCTTTTATGGTTATTGTTGTTAACATTCCAATGCATTAAATGACTAAAATAATAAATAAAATGTGTACAATATTACAAACTCCTAGATTTATCTATATTAATTGTCAATATCATGCATTTTCTAGTCATCACTGAATGTTCGATCAAAAAGGAACCTAATTTACTCCAGACAACATGGAAAAAGTCGCAAATATTTATGTATTTTATGATGACGAAAAAACAATGCCTACACAAATCAGGTCTTTGTATAATTTAGGGTGGGTCATTTTTTTTTATTCCTAACGGGCACAGTTGAAAAAAGGTGCCATTTAGTGCCATTAATGGATACATATTTTTATATTTCCGTTTTATTGCCTCCGGATTACTCCAGAAAAAACTTCCTAATGTATGGAGCACTAAAAAAAAGTGGCCTTGTATATTATTATTTTTCGTTGTATTTCGTTTGTGATGCCCTACTTATTATACTCAGAATAAAAATACATTAAAATATTGTGCCAAATTTAAAATAATAAAACCAGACTTTATGAAGCGTTATGACGCTCATTTAATATGGGCATTTCTATACTAACTTAAAAATAGATCCGGAGACAAAAGATCAACATCAATTAGGTACAATGCAATCTTGGTATTTAGTTTATATTATCATGAGCTAAATTTTTTTTGCTATGCCTAAAGAAATAAAAGTATAAATTTTTTTCCCATACAAAAGTGACCCACCCTATTGTATATTCTTCTGACTTTGACTATAAAATTGAAATTGCGAATGAAATACACTTATGAGTATGGTATGAGTATGAGTATCAATTGTATTTTAATTTTAATAACGGCTCCATAACTTTCTACAGTCCTACCGCGTATCGAAAGTCCGATGCCATGTCATTAGTAGGTAAATATTCGAAGAAAAAATTGACGCATTGTAAGACGTCGAGTTGCGGAAAATCAGCCCGCGGTAACCTAAGTATAACACTTGTACTATTATCTATTCTGTGGTATAACCTATTCGAAGAAAAGGCGAAAATCTAGGTTAACTATAGGTATGTAGTCATTTGAATTCTGACGTTTTTAAAACCATAACGTGAGAGTCATTAAGATACCTACTAAGACGAAGTTTAGTTTAATGCTCAAAATCGTAAATTGGTTTAGAGGTCTGGTAAGAAAGCACCTTTATACTCGTACGAGCTTCTTTTCTAAAGGTTTCTTCTGTCAGCGCAAACTGAATAGGACCTCTGTCTAATAGCCTTAGGTCTTCTTTCCAAGAGAACAATTGAAATAGCTCTTTTCATGTGCCCGTGTGCCAAGTGCCAACAAACAATTCACGTTATTAACTAACCTCGTTCTCGAGCGAAATTAAGTACTAGGTTTCGGATGTTAGTGTTTGGTACATACATGAAGCATTATTAACTGGAACAGAGTCTCAGTTTATTATATTTACTTTACCCATACACATAATATTATGGTTATTGTGAGTTGTCAGAGGGCCACGCGTAGTCATAATCTATATTATTTAGTTTGAAATTGGAGTTGGCATATCGCGTATTGCGGTAAATAATCTATGTATACTAGTGTTAAATTATTGATTTGTATTAAAAATCTGTTTTTCATGGAATGGTGTCATAATTACAGAAAAAACTTAATAGCGCGATGCAGCAGCGTCATTTTGTTTAAAGCTTTTATTTAACTTGCATGGTATGTTTAAAGTACGTTTGTTCGGGTTAAATCTTGCAACTCAATTTTGAAGCAGATATCGTCAACCGATTGAGCTGAAATTTTGCATACTTACTTAACTTTGATGACAATACAATAATATGGTACTATGGGGCTGATCTGATGATGGAGCCGGAAGGTGGCCATAGGAACTCTATAATAGAAAAAGCAATCCTACCGAGCTTGGGCTCTTTAGAATCGTCTCAGTGAGCATTTGATGGATATCCAAAGAAAAGTACAGTCGGCTATAAAAGCTTGCCACTAAAATGTCATTTTTGACAGAAACTTATTTTGTATGGGCGCGCGGCACCATGGCGCCATCTGTTTTCACAATTTTCTTTGTCCTCTCATCACGCTGAAACGGCTGGAAGGATTTTAGTTAATCTTGGTACAGGGATAGCTGGACATTTAAAGATGGTTATAGGATACGTTTTACCCGAAAAAATTACGCGTACGAAGTTGGGGGCATCTTTTCGTTCAAAATAATTTAAACGGATCTATGATGTTTTTTTTTTATCGCAGCAGATGTTTGGAACGCAGTTGCATTGCATGTGATGTAGTCCCAAATGCGCTAAATATTGTAAATATTTTATATCTTACTTAGATGTCTTAAAGCCTGATTTTTCTGAAACTCGGCTTGCATTTACTTAGCACAAATGAATAAACACAATATTCCCAGCCAATAATTCTCTAAATTATTTTAAAAATCTGTGAGATTTCGTTTCCCAATACAGGTAGAACGAGATAAATTTTCCGAGCATCTATTTTTTAACTATGAATAATATTTTGTGGCTTAAAGTTGTTATTGCATCACCTACTCAATTCAAACATTTCTTGATATACTCTTGGTATACTCCGCTATCTACAGGTTGTCTGGAATTGGCTATTTAGCGATAAGACCGCCTGTTGTTTAACTCTGTTTATTATTTTACTGTATATCTCTCATGTTTTTGTATTCCTATGTATTTGAGGTGTGCAATAATGATGATTTGTATTATACAGGGTGTCACTGACCATGAGGCTATCTGACAATGCAAGGTTTAATTGTGCTCTCCATTCTTAATTTATTTATTTTCTCCTCCCATCTCCATTCTTAATTATTTTTTATTCGTACACGTTAAATGTTATTTTCATGAACGCAATCCAATGAATAGAATAGAATAGAATATTCTTTATTGCACACCTGACAGGAAATAAATATACAAACAAATTCAGATTACACGTAACATTCAATAGAAATAAACAACAGCAATGCTTAATTGACAGCATATTGATATTAAACGATTAGCTTTAAGAGACGTCAACTGACAAATTAATAATCGCAATTTACGATACACTGCGCACTGACTTTTGAGGTCTAGTAAATATTTTTTTTTTATCTCACAAAAATTAGATCAGTTAAGTGGGTAAAATCAAACTTTACATATCAAGCTCCATAGTCGGACTGTATAGTCTGATATAAGTTATTAGATACGTCTACAAATTTTGTTACGTGCGGTCTATAGCTTGCCAAGTTTCTACCTCGCCAGTCAGCGGTGCAACGGCTTTGCACCCGCTCTCATTATTTTCCCCGTAAAAGGGCATTTGGGAGCATTGTGGCTAAGTTATATTCGAGTTTTGAAGTTAAATTACGGACGAACACCGAATAAACGTGACATTCTAAAACGTTAATGTTTTGTGAACGAACGTTGATTTGGTTGGTTGATTCCAACCATTTGAAATCATGTCAAAAGTTTGTTCAAGTATAACCAACAGGGAAATTGAAATTTACCCTGAATTTATTTCATGTTCTAATAGTCATTATATAATTATCATAGAATGGACGCCTGTACACGTCGGTAATAATTATGATGTACCTACCTTATTACCCGTAGGTAAATAATGATCTTACGGAAGTTGCGTATTAGTAGCAACATTCCCCTCTACGACCTTCCTGACTTTTCAAAAAAGTATCAACGATATAATATGTTTGTAACATTTTTAATTGCTATATAGATAGAAAGGTATCTTTGGATTAGCGGTTAAGTACCTTTCAAAAATAATATAGGAACAGAGAAGAAAACGGATGATTGAAAGCGTACGTACTACAGTGCGTCTCTGACGAAAGACGTAGGCCCGGTAATCCAGATACCGCGTTCGAGTCCCGGTATGGCCCACTTTGACTTCGCGTGTTGATCTTTGTTGCAATAAAAAAATGTGGTGTTAATTTTACACACATTAAAATATCATTTCGAGAAACAACTGTGTTACCAAATAAAATATTATGTTTGTTACAGTTTCATCTACTGGTACCGAGGTGACCAAGTCGTGAACTACGCTCAGCGAGGCGGCATCAGCGTGGAGACCGAACAGCGCACACGCACCAGTCGACTGATGATTGCGCGCGCCGCGCCTCACGACTCCGGGAACTATACCTGTGCGCCCAGCAGTTCCGGTCAGTATATAATATTCTACCACCGTTCTAGATGCAGAAATACGGCAATCAGTTGGTACCTAGTAAAGATCACTATATATGTTCAACGGTTTTTTTTTAAACGTGACTTGAACTGTATCAGGGTGGTTTAGCCCTCACTACCAGTAGTCGGACATCGTGTGGGAGTATAACCCGCTAATGGGATTATCTCCGCGCCACATTAGTAATATGTTCAACGGGAAAGCATTTCGTGGCAGCGCATCCTGCACCCCGATTCTATTAGCTAGGGTAAGGAATACCATACTGAAAAAAGCGGCCGACGTGGTCATTCATTATACTGTGAGTCCTCGTTTTCTTCTGCAAGAAGTCTTTTTCGGTGTTTTATGTAACAATCTACATAAGAATGTTCATCAATACATTAATACTTGATCACATCACAATCAGTCTAATTTCTCTTTAAGTACCAACTAAATTATGCTTATTGTTCCTTTAGTTTGCTATTGTTATCACACTAATATTATAAAGTTGAAAATTTGAGAGTGTGTTTATGTGTATGTTTGTTACTTCTTCACACTCAAACGGCTTGACAAATTTTAGTAAAATATGGAGAAATTTTAGTAAAATATTCGATATGGAGGTAGCTGACACCCTGAATTAACATAATTATAAGCTACTCAGATGAGCGGCTATCACCGCGGCGCGGTAGTTTTAACGTTAAACAACCTATTTTTACACAAACGAGTCATAATTATGAACTCGCAAAACGCTACTCCCTTATAAACTCTTTTTAAGGGATACTGTAAGTGGACTTTAGATACGAGAATCTGTGACGCTGACGGTGCACTTATTTACAGTACGCTATGAGAACATACAGCCATAGCTAATCCGTAACTAGCAATCCGGGACATTAAATACCCAAGAAGTAAACAAGCTGCAGAAGCGCTTATACTGCTAATTTAAGCTGAATAAAGGCCGTATAAGCGTTTTTGTAGCTTGTTTTGCTACTTGGGTATTTAATTGCGCTATCGGCGTCTATCTTATCAGACTCATGGTGTTACTTACCTATTTCTTCCCCCATCCTTGGCGGCGCGTATATTCTATAAATTCACCTCACAGACTACATTGAAGCGAAAATATGCGTTGCGGCTTGCAAAATTGTGAATATTTTCCAATATATAAGTTCAGAACGTTCCAGATTCATCGAGCATGACTGTATAACACCCTCTCTCATTCCAAAATGACGTAATTGGCATACCTTTAATATTGAAATTCGTTATTTCGTGCTGAAAAGGCATAATAGGTTTCCGATTTTATGATTCGTACCTTTTCACTGTAGATAGCTCGCCTGTCGGGAGGTCTAAGGTGATGTTATTATCATAACAATGCAACAAGGAGATCTTACTTACCCCCTCGCGCCATCTTACCTACTTCCTTTGAGTATTGCTCTTTCTTATACTTTAATGCAAAAGGTATAACGGTTTTGAACCATAAGTGAGCTGTTGCTTAAGAATTTGGCTTATTAATATCTGACAGAGATAATGAAAAGGCTTTAATTATGGCACATTAGTTATTTAAATCACGCAAATTTTCCATATACTTAACTGTAGTTCCATTTGGTACCGGTATCGGTTGGGCAATGTACTGTAAAGAAAACTAATATGCGTATTTAAGTATATATTTATCTATATAATACGAATATCGTCGTCTAGTACCCATAACACAAGCCTTCTTGAGCTTAATTTGGGACTAGATCGATTTGTGTGAGGTTGTCCGATATACTTATTTATTTATTTTATTGGAGTTTACTCCTTAAGAATCGATTTTCATATATAAGCCCGGGGTATGAAAAATATGGAGTGTAAAATCGAACGTATCTGCCGTGCTAATTTAAAAAGTCGTATCTCAGTATACGATCGGGGTAAAAATACGACTTCGTAATTTAGCAGGTTATGCGTTAAGCGTTATAGACTAAGATCCCGATATAAAATAACCTTCACCGAGATGTTTATTTGATGAAATGTATTTTATATTTAATTTAATATGTCAATAATTATATTGCATATGGGTAACCTAACAAATTTTAGTCCAGGGTATGTTTAATTAATAAAAAAAAAATTGTTTTAAACATTTCACCGGTTTGATTAATATTAGATAAATTCTATACCAATCGAAAGTATGAAGCCCATAGAATATGCAAACGTTAGGTTGCCTATTCTTTTCCCGTCACAACTATTGGGTAGCCAGGTATAAACAGGTAAATCTATACCTACTAGCATTTTGCAAAGGTCTGATTGTTGAATTGAAATTAAATAAAATTAAAGATTATTTAATTATGAATTTATCTATTAATCAAATCGGTGAAATGTAAAAAAAATAATAATAATTTTAAACTAATCATACCCTGGACTAAAATTTGGTAGGCAACCCATATGCAATATATTTATTGACATTTTAAACTAAATATAAAATACATTTCATCAAATAAACATCTCTGTGAAGGTCATTTTATATCGGGAGCTTAGTCTATAACGCTTAACGCATAACCTGCTAAATTAAGAAGTCGTATTTTTACCCCGATCGTATACTGAGATACGACTTTTTAAATTAGCACGGCAGATACGTTCCAAAAATATAAGTATTGCGAGGATTGACGTTTGGTTGTCAAAGGCGACGGTTGAAAATTTTATCAAATTTCATTTTATTTATAAGTTAATTCCGTTTTAGAGTCCTTTTCGCTGTTTTTGCGATGAGTCAAGTCGAGGTGTCGTGAGTGATACGTCACTTTTAGAATGTGGGCAGCGGGCAGCTCCGTCGTGGCTATCGGAAGTGGAGTTTGATAATAAGGCAGGGCCGAGTCAATCGGATATTGTATCGGACGCTGAGTCCATGTCGGATGTACGGCATACAGCGATGAAGCGTGCTTGTGGTCTGAGCGACGAAAGCTGTGGTTGTAGTGATAGTTTTATCACAATAGGCAGGAAACCTAAACTTGCGGGTTTTAGCAACCGCCAAAACGCAGCTGGAGCCGGACGGTGTGCCTGACAAGCTATTTGAAGTTTATATAGTGTCAAAAGAAGATTTACCGAAACGGATTGGTTTGGCAAAGTTGCTGCAATTTAAGGGTAAGTATAAAAGGAATTTTATCCGTCAAGTTTATGGGTCCACGTAAAGTTCGCATACAGTTTAACTCTAAGGATGATGCGGAGAAGCTTCTGGCTTCTCAGGAGTTTAACAATGAGACGAGACGTTCTTATTGGTCTAATATGGCATGCTGCACTTATGGAATGATAAGGCAGTTTGAGTTGGAGGTTGAGGAAGACGAATTTTTAAAGAATATTGAAGGGTCTGAAGACATTTTGTCAATATGTAGACTGAACCGTTTGGATCATGATGGGCGTTGGGTTAAGGCTGAAGCTATTCGTCTGTGTTTTAAGGGAACTTCTTTACCGCCATATGTTTATGCCTACGGTTACCGATTTAAGGTAAATCAGTACACTTTCCCGGTTACCCAATGTTCAATATGTTGGAAGTTCGGTCATCTGAGCAGGTTTTGTCCTACTACTAAAGTTACTTGTCCGAAATGCGGCGGGGAGCATGCCAATTGCGAAACGACTATTTTTAGATGCATTAATTGTAAAGGCAGCCATATGGCCTGAGATAAGCCGTGCCCGGTTTTTGTGAAAGAGTAAGAAATTCGCAGGATTATGTCTGCTGAGGGATGTATATCGATACCTTTGGGTTCAATTGGCGTAAAGGACATTTTGGCGAAAATGAGTTATATATATAGTTTTGTTCAGAATTTCAAGCTCTATCGTTCTGTGTAGTTAAAATTTCGATAGCTTTAAAAAAAATGCCTTTACGACCCAGTTTTTATTCATCATGTTCGCAAATCTAGCTCAGGTTAAGGGACGTAAGTGTCCAGTTATAAATTACGAATTAAAAGGTGTATCGTAAAGTAAACCGGTAAATATTAATACTGTCGTAGATGACGTATTTTTTTCTTGGTAACCTTTAAGCCCTTAATTTCTCACGATTACTTTCCATTAGCGCATAGTCGAAATGGGCGTTAAGGACATGTTTTCTTTTACTTGTCCTTTACGACCTGCATTCAAATTATGATACTCGAATTTGATAAACCGAATAAGGTTGTAAAGGGCATGTATTATTTTAGTTGTCCTTTACGACCTCCTTAAAAATGATTACACCATTTTTTGATAGAATTAAGTAGGTTGTAAAGGACATGTATTCCTTTACATATCCCTTACGACCTACCTTCGAATTATTATACTTGTTTACATACCGTAATTTGATAAACCGAACACGGCTGTAAAGGGCAAGTAGTCTTTTAATTGTCCTTTAAAACCTGCCTTAAATCTAATTATAGCACAGTTTTTTAAAAAGAACTGGGTCGTATAGGGCTAGCCTTTATATTTGGCATTTACTGCCACAAATGTGTGTATAAATTCTAAAAAAAAAGCAATTGACGTAATCGTAAAGGTCTAAAATATATAATAAATAGTTTTCTTGGTGCTTTATAACTATAAAAAGTTGTTCGATCAGAAAGTGGAAGATCAGAAATGGAAGTTAGATGTCCTTTACAACTGGTAAAAATGCTATCAATGTCATTTACACCCGTGACTTTTTGGGGTATTTGGAGATGATGGGGTTGTAAATGACGGTCTCAGATGACTTTAGTCTAATTTCGGGGCGTAAAGTTAATAGCTATGTAATAAAAATGGACAGTTTTCAACTTAATTTACCTTAAAGAGACTTGAAAAATGTATTATAAAGATAATGAATTCAGCTAGGCATGTCCAGATTATATTTAAAATGAATATTTTTTGGAAAACGCAATAATAACTATGAAAGAACTAACTATTTTGTAATCAGATTTGAAATAAAAAAAATATTTATTGTTTATAAACTGACTAGTAGATTGCGGGAACAAGGAGGGAAATAATGTCATACTAGTGTTCTACTCTCTTCCAATAGCACTAAATAATAGTAATGGAAGTGACAGAGTGGCTAATGGTTATCGACATTAGGATGTCAAACATTATTAGGACGAGTACGTAGTGAGTACAATACTGTAAATGTAAACAATAAGTATAATAGCATGAAAAATAATGCAGTCTTGTGCGTACATAATGACAGTTACATTAAAAAATCTTACTACTAGGTCTTATTTTAATTAGTAATATTTGTACCTCATGAGAAAAGTCACGGTACAAGTATTATTTATTTAGTTTCACGTAACTTGTACCATTTTCCACTATACATTTACATTAGGGTTTATTGCCCAAATTTAAAACAAAAAACTTAATGGTTTCAACGATTGTTGAATATAGAAATATAAATACTTAACAGATCTTAATGGACGTATTATTTATTTATAAATTCGTAGCAATATGTTTCAAACACTTTATAAACCTTACACTGTTTTTTTACCCTGCAATCCCTTCATTCACGATTAACTACAATAAAATGTTAGAGACCAATCGAAATATTAAATTATAAATACTTATATATCAGGGACTGGAACCGGTAACCGGAATTCATACAAATATATTTGTATGAATTCCCGGTATCGGATAAAAGCTTTCCTTTGTCTTTCGTTTATTATTTTATATTTAATCGGACAATATAAACATACGTATTCGTCATTTAATACATGATTGAGTGCCGTATAAAGAGCATAAAATATTGGGTTATTGCTGCAAATACCGGTTCCGGTCCCTGCTATATATAGGTACCTAATAGAAACAGTTTAAACTTATTATTGCTCTTCTATTCACTCTCGATCTCATCTTCTTCGTCAGTTTCTGGAAGTTTATCTTTTATTTTTGATTGGAACGGTAACGTTGCGTATTCAAGATGAAAACGCCGTGGTATAGTAGCCTGGTCGCAAAGCTTTTTCAGGTCTAAAGACTTTGCTTCTGAAATTGGCAATCGTTCCGCACCCACATCAGACACTGTTTTTACTGTTTTTTTTCCTTTTCCCTTCCCTTTTGATCTCACTTTAACCGGGCCAGAATCAAATAGTATTATAGGGTGTACTTCTGCACCAACTGCCATAGAATATTTAATTTCCATCACATTCTTGTGTTTTTTTCGGAATGTCGCTACTCCCACTGCACGCATTTGAATTTGACTCAAAACTTTGGTCGTGAATGTTTTGTTAGTAAGGTCATCAAACACGCATTGACTTTGCTACTATACCACGGCGTTTTCACCCTGAATACGCAACGTTACCGTTCCAATCAAAAATAAAAGATAAACTTCCAGAAACTGACGAAGAAGATGAGATCGAGAGTGAATAGAAGAGCAATAATAAGTTTAAACTGTTTCTATTAGGTACCTATATATAGCAGGGACCGGAACCGGTATTTGCAGCAATAACCCAATATTATGCTCTTTATACGGGACTCAATCATGTATTAAATGACGAATACGTATGTTTATATTGTCCGATTAAATATAAAATAATAAACGAAAAACAAAGGAAAGCTTTTATCCGATACCGGGAATTCATACAAATATATTTGTATGAATTCCGGTTACCGGTTCCAGTCCCTGTAATATAAGTATTTATAATTTAATATTTCGATTGGTCTCTAACATTTTATTGTAGTTAATCGTGAATGAAAGGATTGCAGGGTAAAAAACAGCGTATGGTTTATAAAGTGTTTGAAACATATTGCTACGAATTTATAAATAAATAATACGTCCATTAAGATCTGTTAAGTTTTTATATTTCTATATTCAACAATCGTTGAAACCATTAAGTTTTTTGTTTTAAATTTGGGCAATAAACCCTAATGGAAATGTATAGTGGAAAATGGTACAAGTTACGTGAAACTAAATAAATAATACTTGTACCGTGACTTTTCTCATGAGGTACAAATATTACTAATTAAAATAAGACCTAGTAGTAAGATTTTTTAATGTAACTGTCATTATGTACGCAAGACTGCATTATTTTTCATACTATTATAGTTCTTGTTCACATTTACAGTACTTTACTCACTACGTACTCGTCCTGATAATGTTTGACATCCTAATGTCGATAATCATTAGCCAATCTGTCACTTCCATTACTATTATTTAGTGCTATTGGAAGAGAGTAGAACACTAGTATGACATTATTTCCCTCCTTGTTCCCGCAATCTAGACAGTTTATAAACAATTAATATTTTTTTTTATTTCAAATCTGACTACAAAATAGTTAGTTCTTTCATAGTTATTATTGCGTTTTCCAAAATATATTCATTTTAAATATAATCTGGACATGCCTAGCTGAATTCATTATCTTTATAATACATTTTTCAAGTCTTTTTAAGGTAAATTAAGTTGAAAACTGTCCATTTTATTACACAGCTATTAACTTTACGCCCCGAAATTAGACTAAAGTCATCTGAGACCGTCATTTACAACCCCATCATTTCCAAATACCCCAAAAAGTCACGGGTGTAAATGACATTGATAGCATTTTTACCAGTTGTAAAGGACATCTAACTTCCATAATTCATTGTTTACAGGAATAACTGTCATAAAAGGTTAAAGATATGGACAATTCAAATATATTTCATATACATGTCCAAAATATAGGTCGAGAAACAATAAAAGTATAGCCATTTTGTGTAAAATAAAACAGTTTTTTGCTTCTCCTCAAAACCAGCGTTTTGTCCTTTACCCCAATTGAACCCAAAGGTATCGATATATAAACGGGCTTTTTGGTTGTATATGCAAAATAAGGAAAAAAAGGATACGGATGTTTGTAGTCAGGATGCGCCATCTGTTTTTGAGAATGACTTAAGTTTTGGAAAGTCATATAGAGATGCTGTTTTGTCGAAGCCGTTACAATCTAAAGAGTCTGAAGATTCTGTCTGTCAGGCTGAGGGCCAGCGATCAGTAAGTCAGTACAGATTAGAGAGCGAGCCACAACAAGAGGTTCGTAAGCCGCGGAAGTCAAAAAGAGTAACAGATGTGAAGAGGTCCGAGTGTCTATTGGTCAATCAGCCTACTATTGAGCGGGCTGATATGGAAGATCAAAGACGAAATAAGGACAAGATGAAGAGACGTATTACTTTTGAAAGGCTGGTTGAGAAGACGAAGGATATTTTGTTTTCTACCGAAAGTTGGGAGGAGAAGTTCAAAACGCTGTTTGGAGTTGTTGTTAAGGAGATTTTGGATTTATTTAAGGATTTTTTTAAGAAAGGTGATTTTGTACTTTTGTTTTTGTCTAATGTAAATGGCTAGGTCTAATACCAGATCTTTCTTGAATGTAATGTTCAATTCAATATTGGCGGAACCCTTATCGGAATCGGCTAAATTTGTATACAGTTTTTTTTTTATGTAAATAGTGTATACAAATTTAGTTGTTTTCGTGTACATGTTATTTTTAAGTTTATACGGTTTATGTTTTTATTTATCTATGTCTTTTAGATGAACGATGTTGTGTATTAGGCCTGCTGGAGCTGGCATGTTCATAAAAATGATCAAAGCTCCTTAATTAATAGATTAAAAAAAAAAAAGTATTGCGATACTACGGTAGAAAGGTCGTATCTTTGTATAGATTTCATAGTAAGATACGGTTTTTTTCCGTAGCACTGCAGACTGTAGTAACTAAACTAGCCGCTCGAGGGCGCTTTACATCACGCTTCCTTATTTAGTTACTTTACTACTCATGATCTCTCCAATTTGATAAAAATGAATCGGAAGTAAATTTTCCTTGTAAAATATTGTAATTTTGCTGTATATTATACTCGTATATTAATATTATGTAAGTGCCTACCTTCTCGTTCTTGTTTGCAGCACCCAACAGGGTACATAATGTGATACTTAAACTATTTACTAATCATTATGTGCAATAAACGTATTGAGTATTGAGTATATATTTTATAATCGTTCTTAAGGCCAGGCGCGCACCACGATTTTAGTCGCGCGATAATTTTGTCGCATAAATGCAAGATATGGGTTTATATGAGAGTGCGCGCACCACGATTTTCATAAACCCAGAAGTACGCTTATTTCTGCGACAAAATTATCGCGCGACTAAAAAAAATCGTGGTGCGCGCCTGGCCTGAAGAGTAAACTCCAGTCGTGCGTCGGAGCTGACACACACACTTTTTTTTTATGTAAATAGTGTATACAAATTTAGTTGTTTTCGTGTACATGTTATTTTTAAGTTTATACGGTTTATGTTTTTATTTATCTATGTCTTTTAGATGAACGATGTTGTGTATTAGGCCTGCTGGAGCTGGCATGTTCATAAAAATGATCAAAGAGCCCTTAATTAATAGATAAAAAAAAAGTATTGCGATACTACGGTAGAAAGGTCGTATCTTTGTATAGATTTCATAGTAAGATACGGTTTTTTTCCGTAGCACTGCAGACTGTAGTAACTAAACTAGCCGCTCGAGGGCGCTTTACATCACGCTTCCTTATTTAGTTACTTTACTACTCATGATCTCTCCAATTTGATAAAAATGAATCGGAAGTAAATTTTCCTTGTAAAATATTGTAATTTTGCTGTATATTATACTCGTATATTAATATTATGTAAGTGCCTACCTTCTCGTTCTTGTTTGCAGCACCCAACAGGGTACATAATGTGATACTTAAACTATTTACTAATCATTATGTGCAATAAACGTATTGAGTATTGAGTATATATTTTATAATCGTTCTTAAGGCCAGGCGCGCACCACGATTTTAGTCGCGCGATAATTTTGTCGCATAAATGCAAGATATGGGTTTATATGAGAGTGCGCGCACCACGATTTCCATAAACCCAGAAGTACGCTTATTTCTGCGACAAAATTATCGCGCGACTAAAAAAAATCGTGGTGCGAGCCTGGCCTGAAGAGTAAACTCCAGTCGTGCGTCGGAGCTGACACACACACTTTTTTTTTATGTAAATAGTGTATACAAATTTAGTTGTTTTCGTGTACATGTTATTTTTAAGTTTATACGGTTTATGTTTTTATTTATCTATGTCTTTTAGATGAACGATGTTGTGTATTAGGCCTGCTGGAGCTGGCATGTTCATAAAAATGACCAAAGAGCCCTTAATTAATAGATAAAAAAAAAGTATTGCGATACTACGGTAGAAAGGTCGTATCTTTGTATAGATTTCATAGTAAAATACGGTTTTTTTCCGTAGCACTGCAGACTGTAGTAACTAAACTAGCCGCTCGAGGGCGCTTTACATCACGCTTCCTTATTTAGTTACTTTACTACTCATGATCTCTCCAATTTGATAAAAATGAATCGGAAGTAAATTTTCCTTGTAAAATATTGTAATTTTGCTGTATATTATACTCGTATATTAATATTATGTAAGTGCCTACCTTCTCGTTCTTGTTTGAAGCACCCAACAGGGTACATAATGTGATACTTAAACTATTTACTAATCATTATGTGCAATAAACGTATTGAGTATTGAGTATATATTTTATAATCGTTCTTAAGGCCAGGCGCGCACCACGATCGCCGTCGCCTTTGACAACCAAACGTCAATCCTCGCAATACTTATATTTTTGGAACGTATCTGCCGTGCTAATTTAAAAAGTCGTATCTCAGTATACGATCGGGGTAAAAATACGACTTCTTAATTTAGCAGGTTATGCGTTAAGCGTTATAGACTAAGCTCCCGATATAAAATGACCTTCACAGAGATGTTTATTTGATGAAATGTATTTTATATTTAGTTTAAAATGTCAATAAATATATTGCATATGGGTTGCCTACCAAATTTTAGTCCAGGGTATGATTAGTTTAAAATTATTATTATTTTTTTTACATTTCACCGATTTGATTAATAGATAAATTCATAATTAAATAATCTTTAATTTTATTTAATTTCAATTCAACAATCAGACCTTTGCAAAATGCTAGTAGGTATAGATTTACCTGTTTATACCTGGCTACCCAATAGTTGTGACGGGAAAAGAATAGGCAACCTAACGTTTGCATATTCTATGGGCTTCATACTTTCGATTGGTATAGAATTTATCTAATATTAATCAAACCGGTGAAATGTTTAAAACAATTTTTTTTTTATTAATTAAACATACCCTGGACTAAAATTTGTTAGGTTACCCATATGCAATATAATTATTGACATATTAAATTAAATATAAAATACATTTCATCAAATAAACATCTCGGTGAAGGTTATTTTATATCGGGATCTTAGTCTATAACGCTTAACGCATAACCTGCTAAATTACGAAGTCGTATTTTTACCCCGATCGTATACTGAGATACGACTTTTTAAATTAGCACGGCAGATACGTTCGATTTTACACCCCATATTTTTCATACCCCGGGCTTATATATGAAAATCGATTCTTAAGGACTAAACTCCAATAAAATAAATAAATAAGTATATCGGACAACCTCACACAAATCGATCTAGTCCCAAATTAAGCTCAAGAAGGCTTGTGTTATGGGTACTAGACGACCCGACGCGCCTGGCCTGAAGAGTAAACTCCAGTCGTGCGTCGGAGCTGACACACACACTTTTTTATCTTTTTCCTGGCTATACACACAATTTTTGTTAAGAGTCCTTCTCCTTGTTCCGTTTTTTATGTACCCATTAAATGTATGTATTTGAAAATGTACTGGCACAGATCTGACGCCTAATCGTTGTCAACAATTTAACCAGTTTACCTACTGTTTCATGGAAAATTCCGTAACTTGCATGAGAAAGTGAGAACTTATCAATAAACGGCATTGCTGCCATAAGTGTTCATACACCATTCCGTCATTGAGAACGATAAGGCCTGTATTGACACAGAACATATTTTGCTTTATGAACTTCATTTCATACTCTCTGATGAGGTATTGTTGGTATTCCGTTTTTTCACAATATACTTTTTCTTCTTCAAACTTGTTTGGTCCAATTTCACGCAAGGATACCTCGCTGAACTCTACGGATTATTTTGCTCCGATTCTGCGTGCGGGGAAAACCGGCAAACAACATGCAATTATTCGCCGATTATCTAACTAGAACTGTATACCAACATGTCTGTGCACGTTAGGTGAGACTACTCGTATTTGGGACACATCGTAATACTACAAAGTGATTAACTAAATGAAAATAAAATTATACAGAGATATGAATACAATAACAGGGCAAAATTCAAGTGAAATGAAAATTTGTGTATTACTTAGCGACAACTAAGCGACAAAATAACATACACATACTTGTATTCGGGCCTAGAAATAAAAAGATCATTCTTAACCCGCTCATCCCAGGGAAACAATATCATTTAATTATTAAAAATACATATAAAGCTTGTCACAAAAAAAAATCTAACCTCATTTTAATGTAGCTTGAGAGAACAAATTATTATATGCGGAGTAACCCAACTATAGTGACAAAACATTATAAATTGTATCAGTACCACTTTAACTGCTTTTTGACGCATTAAAAATGTGGATTACCACTCTTATTTGCTGCAACAAAGGACTCGAATGATTACGTACTTTTGACGAATTGTATTGTCTTTTTGCATGAATAATTATCATCGTTTTTCAGCAAAGCCATCCACATTTCGAAACTGCCGATTGTTCAAATCTATGCATTAATTTTGGGCATATATCAGCAGTGACTGCGGTTAGCGCACACAGAGTTTATTCACAAATCGCCCCAATAATACTGCGTTTGAACATCATCTGCATGCTGACGTAAATCGCAACAAATAAATCACTCGGTACAAAGCGGATTTTAGGGTTAAAATTGAACTTGACATGACTTTAAAGGAACGTAGAATGACACGAGGACGATTAGATGAAGTTAAATGAAGCAAATGGTTAAACAAATCGATGATTTAGTTAGTGACTTTTATCTTCTTATATCTATATATATAAAAGAAGAAGTCCTGACTGACTCATCAACGCACAGCCGAAACTCCTAATGTTAGAGATATGATTTTTGCACAGTAGGTTACTTTTATAACGTGGGCTAGAGATAAGAAGCGATTTTGAAAAATTAAATCCCTAAGGGTGTTAAAAAGGGGTGCAAAGTTTGTATGGGATACAAGTTTTTTTTAAAGCTAGGAACTTGAAACTTTGTTAGAAGATATTAAAATAAAATAAAAGAAAACTAATTTCAGCGTTTTTGAAAATTCATCCCCTAAGGTGGTAAAAAAGGGGTTGAAAGTTTGTATGGAGATCAAGTATTTTTTTGAGCGCGGGACTTGAATCTTTGTGTTAAAGCATACTATTAGAATACAAGCAGTCATTTCAGCGTTTTCAAAAATTCGACCCCTATAAGGGTAAAAAAGGGGTTTAAAGTTTGTATGGAGATCAAGTATTTTTTTGAGCGCGGGACTTGAATCTTTGTGTAAAGGTATACTATTAGAATACAAGAAAAGTTATTTCAGCGTTTTCAAAAATTCGTCCGCTAAAAGGGTTAAAAAGGGGTTGAAAGTGTGAATCCATTACAAATTCCTTGAAACTTCTTATTAAGGCATATACAATAATAACAAAATATCATTAATTTAGCGTCATCAACGATTCAACCTCTAAGGGGGTTAAAAGGGGGATGAAAGTTCGTCTTGGGGTTCAAATTTAATTTTAAGCTAGGAACTTTAAACTTCGTAAAAAGTTATGCAAATAAAATGGAACAAAAGTGATTTCAGCGTTTTTGAAAATTCATCCTCTTAGGTGGTAAAAAGGGGGTTGAAAGTTTGTATGGAGATCAAACCTTTTCTTGAGCGTGAGGCTTTGAACTTTGTATAAAGGCATATAATTAAAATACAAGTAAAGTAATTTCAGCGTTTTCAATAATTCGTCCCCTAAAATGGTTAAAAAGGGTTGAAAGTTTGATTCCATTACAAATTCTTTGACTAAGGCATATATAATAATAACAAAATAACATTAATTTGACGTCATTATAAATTCAACCTCTAAGAGGGTTAAAAGGGGGATGAAAGTTTGTCTCGGGGTTCAATTTTAATTTTAAGCTAGGAACTTGAAACTTTGTAAATAGGTATTAAAATAAAATAAAAGAAAACTGATTTAAGTGTTTTTGAAAATTCATCCCTGAAACTGGTAAATAAGGGGTTGAAACTTTGAATGGAGATCAAACCTTTTTCTGAGCGCGGGACTTTAAACTTTGTATTAGTGCATATAATTAGAATACAAGAAAAGAAATTTCAGCGTTTTTGAAAATTCAGCCCTGAAGGTGGTGAAAAGGGGGTGAAAGTTTGTATGAAGATTAAAAAAAATTTTGAGTGTGGGACTTGAAACTTTAAAAAGAGGCGTATTATTAGAATACAAAAAGTGATTCAGCGTTTTTGAAAATATAAATGTAGCCCTGAAGATGGTGAAAAATTGGGCAAGTGCGAGTCCGACTCGCGCATGAAGGGTTCCGTACCTATATATATATCTATAACAAGTTTGTTGTATGGGAGCCCCCTTAAATATTTATTTTATTTTATTTTTAGTATTTGTTGTTATAGCGGCAATAGAAATACATCATCTGTGAAAATTTCAACTGTCTAGCTATCACCGTTCTTGAGATACAGCCTCGTGACAGACGGACGGACGGACGGACGGACAGCGAAGTCTCAGTAATAGGGTCCCGTTTTTACCCTTTGGGTACGGAACCCTAAAAAGGGGTTGAATGTTTGGAATGGAATGGAGATCAAACCTTTTTTTGAGCGCCGGACTTGAAACTTTGTATAAAGGCATATAATTAGAAATCAAAAAAAGTAATTTCAGCGTTTTTGAAAATTCAACCCCTGAGGCGGTGAAAAGGAGGTTGATAGTTTGTATTGAGATCAAACATTTTTTTGAGCGCAGGACTTGAAACTTTGTATAAGGGCATATTATCAGAATACAAGAAAAGTGAATTCGTTTTTGAAAATTCAGCCCAGAAGGTGATGAAAAAGGGGTTGAAAATTTGTTTGAAGATCAAATATTTATTTTGATTGCGGGACTTGAAACCTGAGTTCATAATGATTCCGCGTAATTAGAGCAATTTAGCCGAAAAAAAAACTAAATAGAGGCCAAGAGCGAGTCGAACTCGCGTACGAAGCTCGGTACCATTACGTATAAAATGGCAAAAAAAACACGTTTATTGTATGGGAGCAGCACTTCAATATTTATTATTATTTATTTTTTGTTGAATTACAGTAACCAACATCAAAATCATCAACTTGCAAAAAAAGAAAAGTAATTTCAACATTGTTTAGATCTGAAAATAATATAATAAAGATGTAAACTGTTCAAGATAAGATTCCACGCGGACGAAGTCGCGGGCAACAGCTAGTGTATATATAAAAGAAGAAGTCCTGACTGACTCATCAACGCACAGCCGAAACTACCAATGTTAGAGAGTTGATTTTTGCACAGTAGGTTACTTTTATAACGTGGGCTATAGATAAGAAGCGATTTTGAAAAATTCAATCCCTAAGGGTGTTAAAAAGGGATGCAAAGTTTGTATGGGGGAAACTTTTTTTTTTGAGCTAGAGACTTGAAACTTTGTAAAAAGGTATTAAAATAAAATGTAAGAAAACTTATTTCAGCGTTTTTGAAAATTCATCCTCTAAGGTGGTAAAAAATGGGTTAAAAGTTTGTATGGAGATTAAGTATTTTGTTGAGCGCGGGACTTGAATTTTTGTTTAAAGGTACACTATTAGAATACAAGAAAAGTAATTTCAGCGTTTTCAAAAATTCGTCCTTTAAAAGGGTTAAAAAGGGGTTAAAAGTTTGTATGGGGGGAACTTTTTTTTTCAGCTAAAGACTTGAAACTGTAGAAAGATTACTTATTAAAAAACACAAAAAGTACTTTCAGCGTTTTAGAAAGTTCCACCCCTTAAGGGGTTAATCTATATATATAAAAGAAGAAGCCCATAATGACTCATCAACGCACAGCCAAAACTACTAATGTAAGAGAGTTGATTTTTGCACAGTTACTTTTATAACGTGGGCTATAGATAAGAAGCGATTTTGAAAAAATCAATCCCTCAGGGTGTTAAAAAGGGGTGCAAAGTTTGTATGGGGGAAACTTTTTTTTTTAGCTAGAGACTTGAAACTTTGTAAAAAGGTATTAAAATAAAATGGAAGAAAACTTATTTCAGCGTTTTTGAACATTCACCCCCTAAGGTGATAAAAAATGGGTTAAAAGTTTGTATGGAGATTAAGTATTTTGTTGAGCACGGGACTTGAATTTTTGTTTAATTTTTGTTTTTGAATTTTTGTATTAGAATACAAGAAAAGTGATATCAGCGTTTTCAAAAATTCGTCCTTTAAAAGGGTTAAAAGGGGTTAAAAGTTTGTATGGGGGAACTTTTTTTTCAGCTAAAGACTTGAAACTTTGTAGAAAGATTACTTATTATAAAACACAAAAAGTACTTTCAGCGTTTTAGAAAATTCCACCCCTTTAGGGGTTAAATAGGGGTGTTTATATGGGAGAAACTTTATTTATTGAACTAGAGAGTTGAAACTTTGTAGAACGCTTACTTAATCAAATACAAAAAAGTGATTTCAGCGTTTTGAAAAATTCTGCCCCTAAGGGGGTGAATTAACTAAGAATAAAATTCCTCACCTACCTATTTTAATATCTTTGTCATCATCAAAAATCTACGCGGACGAAGTCGCGGGCGGCCGCTAGTATGTATATGAACAAAAACTTAAAATTAACTGGTAGTTCGCTTGCCCGGCCTGGAAAGCCGCCGAGATCCCCCGCTTAAAGCATTTTTTTTATTTTTTGCTTCAATATAAACAATGTTAAATACATTTGCGTTGCAGCACTAACAAAGTTAAGAGGAAATCTGCCCATCTTTCCCAACTGTCTGTTTCGAACCGTTTCAATATTTGCGCTTATTATTATATAATTTGTGTAATCGGCGTCACCTAGTACCTACACACGTTATAATAATAAAGGTAGGTATACGGTAGTTTTGAAATTACAATTCTGTCACTTTTTTTATATGTATACAAATATAGGTCAACCACGTATCAAGCGACTTTCACATTATCTTTCTCTTACACTTCATTGAATTAATGTTTTTCACAGTTTATTTTAATGTTTTATAGCATGGATAATTTTCAAAATGGCGCCTCGTTGAAAAACAAATGACAGCCTTGAAATTTAAAAAGTTACCAGTTCCCAGAGAGTTCCATTTTCAAATTCTATCATTGTTTCATTTATATTTGTTTTATATGCGGTCAGTCCCAGTATGCCCCACGTATCGAGCTAATTTCACATTTAACCTTCTATTGCAATTTATTGAATATTCAATAAACTGTTACTTATATTAATAACATCTAAAATATACAATTATAACTGTTAACTTTTCACTAAACACGATTTGGATGTAGGTAGTCCACAAGTATAATATTTTCGTCACAATGCTGGACCCTAAAGTTGTGAATAAGTTAAGGACTTAGAGACCTAGGTTTGGGTAGCGCTCTGAATCTGCGGGAGCAGGTGCAGGGTTTGTCTCATAAAATATATTATATTATAGTTATTGTATTGTATACTAGCAACGCGCCCCGCTTCGCCCGCGTGGTAGAACACTAGAAGACTGGGTCGCGAGCGTGATTCCGGCGTCGTCGACTCACGTTCCTGCGAAACCACTTGAACTTACTTTATTGTGCGTAATTTTTAATTTACGAAAACTAAGGTATGGGAAGTGGCAATGTTTCATTTTGTCGACATTTTTTCTTCTGAAGCCATAATTTTATCATAAATCTTATGGATTAAGTTAGGTTAGGTTTTTTGTTTGTTGAACAAAATGAAAAGTGTATGAAACGTGAGTCTTTTGTAAAAGAAGGGGAAATTGGATACCCTAGAGTCAAGACTGCTTTATTGGAATTGCCGCGCTTGTGTCCACGCCTTGTCGCGAATGTGAAATTACAATCAGACATGACTGTGAAATGCTTACTTGCAAATGTAACTTAACTAAACCGGCTCCTATAATTCAGTGACAAATAATACTCGTGTTATCCAGAAAAATATGTAAATCTCAAGCGCGCGTTAGGCAGAAACGGGTCAGACTAGCCATTACATTCGGTCACGTAACTGTCTTCAATGGCCTCATTTTTGTTCCAGAGTCCGCATCCGTAATAGTGCACGTGCTGAGCGGAGAGCGGCCGGCGGCCATGCAGAGCTCCGGATCGTCGCCGCCCAGGCTCAACCGCGCGATTCTCGCCGGCCTCGCGACCGCTACCACGGTCTCTAGGCCTCGCTTCTGGCTTGTACTCGGAATCACCGCCATCGCTAACTACATCACTACGTTCATTTTAATCGCTGCCATTGCTTCGGCTAGCCCGGGCTTGGACCTCGTCACGTATTTGATAAGCCGTGCTTCAAGATGACCAATTTTCATCGAATCCCAGTTTTAAACAGTTCGGGAATATGTTCTAGTCGTATTCATTATGGTTTAGTCGAACATTTATATTTATTCGATGCGAACTATTGTAACTTATTGTTGGATGTATATATACAACGACTTTAAATCTAGGTACTACTTTCGTATTGTTAAAACGATTAGAACTTTATCGTAAAAAAATATTATCGTCAATTTTAATGATATTTTAAAAACTTTGTTGAGGTCAGGGTTTCTGACCTTGTTAAATTATTGGACATTTTAGGCTTTGATTGTAATTCGTGCTACAATAGCGGATAATAAAATGTGATCAGTTTTTGAAACAAAAATTATCATACACCCATTCGTTCATATCAATTCAAATTGAGTATTAAATATAAGGCAAGTAAACTTGGCTTACATAGTTGATATTTATCAATAAGTATAGCTATAATGTTCTAATATAATGTACAGAAACATTACCAGTTTTATAATAAAACATGAATGCTAATTAAAATAAACTTAGATTGAATCGCTAACTTTGGAACGGAATCCGTCTCAACAGATTAAGGCACCGAAAAGGAACATTTATGGACAGTTGATTTTCTGGCTTATCCGTAACTCGCTTTCCTGTTCTTTTGTTTTTCCAACTAACTACGGCGTCTTAATCTCGGGGAGGATTACGAACAAATCGATTCTGTTATTCGAATTCGAGATGAACTGAGATTCAATGTGAAGAGGCTTATCTGTGTCGTGCCTAAGCCGTTTGTTGTCCTCGGTACCACGCCTAGAACAAAGACTGTGCCGTATTGAACTAATCTATGAATAGGCTAGACATAATGGCTATTCTTGAATAATACTCGGATTGAATATGTGTTTGAATTAGGTGTGCAACTGGAGCTGCTGTTTTAATGTGCTGATTAATAAAACAATTGGAATAGGTACGATACTTCCACAGTCCACACATTTAAAGCTCAATAATTGTCACTTTGAACGCAGCAACGTGATACAGTATTTGCTTAAAGTGGACAGCGCCATCTCTCGTTAAATTGTGACATTATACAATTGTAATAGCGATTAAAATAAATGATGATAATTTTGAATTGCAAGTTTTTGTAGGTATTCACTTAAATACTTGGGTCTTTAAACCGGTTACATTTTTCATATAATCTTTTTATAGATTCTGTTTTTAATGTGGAAATGCATTACATTTGTGTTTCGGAATTTACCTTCCTGACAATATTCATAAAAAAATAGCAATTTAATCATGTAAATATGAGAATATTGTATAAGACGATCCCCTCAAGTTTTGAATGTTTGCTCTCAATTTGTTTGAACATAAAATGATTACTTGCAGACAAAACATCGTCAAACTGAGGTTATAAATGTAAACTAAATATATCTCTCTAAATAGTTTCTGATCGACCACATGGTTGACAGGTAGAAAATGCCTAATGGCATTAAGTACGCCATTGATACGTTTCTTGTATTTTGCAATAAAGTGTAAATAGATTATAGATGTTTTAAAACTATTACACGCAAATTAAATACGTTTAATAAAAAAAATTGGGATTTCAGCTCATTATTTTGTCGACGACGGCAAGACATCATTAGCACGATACTTTGTATTTGAATCTGTTAGTTTTACTCTTCGTTTGAGCTCAGTTCTGGCGGAGCTCTTCAACTAAAGGAATCACCTGCATAATGCAACTTTTAAGTCTAAAGAATAATAACCAAGTGTCATTTTTATTTAATGAAATATTAAAATATTAGCTGAAGCGGCAAGAGCCTGCAGCTGCGGCAAGAGAAGAGTATTTCAAGAGAAATATCGCATCAAATGCATTGGTTACGTACCTTTGTATGTAGGTCTGTAGTTTGTGAATTATCAGAGAGATGGTGCTGTTCTGCGTGAACGAAGCAATTTGCATCGCGTGTCAACATTTTTCTAGATATAACCTTAGTCTAGCCTAGCACGGAAAATTGTTAACAATTTGTAGGGTGTACATTCAGAGTTTATGCGGCGTTTATTTTTCGTCATTCTCGTTTCTGCAAATGTTGTCTGATCCTAATTTGTTCACAATTGAAGCGACTAAGCTCTTTCGTTGTGGTAATAAGAAAAAAAGACGCTAGAACCGCGCGGTTAAAATGCTCGTTGAAATCACCTTTTAGTTATAACAGTGCAGACAAGTCACAATCATAAAGGTAAATAAAATGACAATGACAAAGCGCAATGCCACGTTGCGTCGTGACCTACAAAATTCAACGTTGAGCATCGTAAAAATAAATGTTGAGCTTCGTACGAATTCAACATTGAGCATCTTACGAATTCAACGCTGAGCAACGTGATAATTCAAAGTTGAGTATTGTACGAATTCAAAATTGAGCATCTTACAAATTTAACGTTGAGCAACATAATATTTCGTCGTTGAATATTGTACGAATTCATCGTTGAGAATCTTACAAATTAAAATTCAACGTTGAGTATTGTGCGAATTCAACATTGAGCATCGTACAAATTCAACGTTGAGCATCGTACAAATTCACAACATGGCGATGCAACATCGTGCCAGCGTAACTTGTATATAAACATTAATATAATTTACATCATTATTACTATAGTATGAGTGTTTCGACCTATAAGCATCTATGTTCTAATACGGAAAAGGAAATAGTCTTCTAGTTTAAAAATTACGTAAAAGGAATTGGACAAATATTATATGTGACATAATAATAAATATACCTATTTAAAAAGTTTGAACTACATATTTATAATTATGAGGAAGAACTTCTGTAGATATTTTTTCTGGCGGTTATATTACTTTATACGCTACATAATTGTAAAAAACCCCACCCGGTGAGCATTAACCGTAGCCTTGGGAACAAATCAGAGAATTTCAAATTTAGCTTATCAGGTATACCTACTCGAATGCTATTAACTGCCCCTGGATTCCACACTTCTCTAAATACACCTGATAAATACACAAAGATACGATGTGGATCGTATTATTTTCTATGAAATATATTTCACTTATGCAAAATTATTTTATTTCTTGTACAATGTATACATATTGAATAAGATGTCTATAAATGTGTGTGCATAAGATTACGCGTTTATTGCCCTAACTAATAATTGCATGGACAATACTATTTTGTTGTTAAGGATTGTTTTAGGGTTCCGTAAAGAAAATAAAAAACTAATACATATAAAACGTACGTTTCTTCACGTCTCGTCTATACAATCTAATGTAATTGACTTGAATTTGTTTTAGATCAACAATGCTTCCTAGATGAAGACTATAGTTAGTATAGTAGGAATTATTTTTTGAGGCCGATCTCACTTCGCTTTTCGCAAACTAAATTTAACCTCAAAAAGGATTCCTCCTACAACGACGTATCATCTTCTTATCGGGTACAATATTACCCACAAAACACAAGCCGTACCAATGTACCACAAGTTTGTCTGGCACGACACATGCCAATTTGGCTTTTGAAGTTGACTTTACACGATTGTAAAGCATAGGCCGATGCCTATTCAGGTTCCGGTTCGTGACCCAAGATGGCCGCATGCGTTTAAGTTTCGCTCTTCATTATTTATTCATTTTTGTTGTTCAATGTGTAGTATTGATAGCGTATTGTGCAGTGATCTAACGTATGAGTGAATAGCTAATGAAGAATTCAACTTGAAGCGTTCATAGCCCTTCCTGGGTCAAGGCCCGATAGTCCGTGTGGTTTTTTGTAAATCGCTATCACTTTACAAAAAGCTCAAGTCACCGTACAACGTTCTTACAACCTTGACATTGGCAAAATTGTTCCAATGGACAGACGCCATTTTTTTTTTTATATAAAAATAGAATAGAATGCCTATTCAGAATTTATATATGTACATAAGGATAAACAATAATAAGACAAATTGTACCAAAATAAAATGTTCTGGTGAAATACAAATCTAGGGCCTATTACTTAGCTTGACACTGATTTAGTCGTTTGAATGATGTATCGAGCCGAATAAGAGTGTTAAATCTAATGAAAGATTGTTCAAATATGGGTAATAACCTTTTTTGCACTAAGAACCCTGAACTTGGTGTGTTTAATTTTAACGAAGTTTGTAAATTAAATTCGGCCTAATAAATGAACTTCCACATTTTTTTCATACCATAAGTTAATTAATCAATTTTAGTCTACATTTTTGTTCACGTTTTTTTTTATTTACAGATTTTTTAGATTTCAGTGAGTTACATTTCTGTAAAATTAAAAAAAGTATCCAATAATAAAGCACGACCATGTCCAGGGCGCTTATTGAGAGACTTTGAGATATCGCCAAATAAGCGACGTCTCAGGTATATCACAGATATATTGCCATTAACTGTCATTAAAACGCGATGTTTGCAATTCTAGCTATTCATATGACGTCGCCGATAAATGCGGCGCAATCTTAACGCGAACGGGTTCACGAAGTGGCGATAGACTAGGTATATCGCCACGTCGGATATCTCTCTGAGGTATCAGAGAGATAAATATGAAGTTAGGGCAGGGCCCAAGGCCATTGCCACTGTGGGATCATGACCATTGTATGCATCCCTTTTCCGGCTTCAGGCCAAAGATATTCAGATGTAACACTTTCAAGCATTGAAAATAGTTATATGTACGAGTATTGTACGTATTTTCCTCATAGTTAAAACGAGCCTTACATACTTTTATCTGAGATTTGAAAATAGTCCTTAGTTGACTAAAAAGTAGTATTTTAGAATATGTTTGTAAATAATTGTACATATTTAAACATTAAGTAAGATGTATAAAGCGTGTAAAATTTGAGATTAAAAATTGATAATTATTTGTAATTTTGTGACAGCCAAAATTAATTTGTGTATTATTTAAATTTAAGCGAGAGTTTCAAACATGTCGGTAAAGAAGTAGATAATGAAATGGGTTGTGTAATAAGTTATCAACGTGTAGTCGTATTTTAAAAATGTTATTTAATGATTTATAAGGTTAATAAACGGACTAGTCATAAATTATTCAAACCCATGTCTAGTTTTATTTATAAATAATACTTTGCCATAGTTTCTTAGCCTGAGTGATATATAATTTCGAAGTTTCATTAATCCAATATCTGCATTTTTCTGGTTAATAAATAACTAGGTTGATGACAGCATACATTTTAAGCTGAACATTTTTGAAATGCCTTTTTAAAATGCCTGTTTTGCCATACACTTAGAAGCTTTCGTCTTACGTGGCGTTTTGCGGTAATGATGGCCGCGGAAGTATCGTATATCTATACTAGCTGTGCCCCGCGGTGTTACCCGCTCATCCCACGGGAACACTAAATTTATTCGGGATGAAAAGTATCCTATGTCCTTCCCCGGGACTGAAACTATCTATATACCAAATTTCATCTAAATCGGTTCAGCGGTTTAAGCGTGAAGAGGTAACAGACAGACAGACAGACAGACACACTTTCGCATTTATAATATTAGTATGGATACTTATGAGTATTTGGAAAAAAGTTAATTTTAACTTTTTCAAAACTGAACATGAATTCTTGTTTTAATAAAATTAGGATTTGTTAATAATATCATGTAAACTAAGCATCGTTCACTGAACATAGTACAAGTTTCACCCAGTCTTACTTAACGAACAAAAATATATGCCAAATAAGGGTGTCGAGTTAAAAAGAAAAAAATACCATTGTATTAAGTAATGCGGTCGACTTAATCTGCCTGTAAGCAAAACGTAATATGTCTATATGAATCTTTGCGTTGCCAGTACTTTATTATTTTGGGGAGCGGTAGATGAAGGCATTGACGGAGGGGATAAAGACCCGAAACGGAGCGTATCTAAATGAAAAGAAGGAGAGAAATCTTGGTTGTAAAAAGGCTTATGTTGCTTACAAATTGCTGTCGGTTGGGAAATTTTGTATAAACACGGCA
This sequence comes from Apotomis capreana, assembly GCA_947623375.1. NCBI lineage: Eukaryota > Metazoa > Arthropoda > Insecta > Lepidoptera > Tortricidae > Apotomis > Apotomis capreana. Next base: position 5,276,298 of record OX392508.1, on the reverse strand, counting down.
CTGTCGGCCTATCTCCCCAGATATATGTTCGCCTTGGAATCATTTAACTTGATATATGTATGCGTAGCGCGCTCATATTGGGAGAACACTTCATCAACTACTATTTGCGCTTTGATTCTTCGTACGATGATAAAAGAAAGAAAGGTTTATTTGCATTTGGAAACAAAATACTCCTATATGCACTCCTAAAAAAAATATTTAAGGTTGAATGTATTGAGATGACAGGTGTCAGAATTGGCTTATTATCGGTTGGGCACCAACAACTGATATTATTGCTTTTTTATTGGAGGAGTAATATATGGTACAAGTTTGTGTTTTGAGACAAATCTATCAAGATCTTGATAGATTTGTCTATGGATATATAGAGATATTTACTTCTCAGTGATATGCGCTACTCGATTGTGACCGGAATGATTTTTTGTTTTTGTTTCTCGCTAAGCAAATCTCAATGAATATACTTAGTGTATTTTGATACTTATATATATTATTTACTTACTCCACTGGCGCAGCGACCTGCAGTGGATCATAGTCATAGTTATTTATAGTTATTTATTGTTTTTTTTTCATAGTCATAGTTATTTATTGTTTGTGAGAATAGGGTTTACATTGTAGGTACAAATAACAATTTCATACAGTTTCACCAGTTCTCTACCTTTTCAGGTGTACAAACATAAGCATTATTTTAAATTATAAACATTAATCATTAAAAACATCAAATAAACTTTTATAAATTATAATAATAATAATGTAATAAAATATCCAATTGTCAAATTACATACTGAAGAATTCATTTATACTATAAAAACATTTTTGTACAAGCCATGCATTAACCTGTGCTTTGAATATATTTAAAGTCATGTCCTTAAAATTATCAGGTAATTTGTTATAAATTGATACACACATCATATACGAATTTTTAGAAGAAAGTTTAAGTTTCACAAAGGGTTTAAATAAAGTGTATTTATACTGTTCTCTAGATTCACGAGAACTCATGGAATGCAATTCTACAAATAGGTATTTATACTTATGGACGAAAACACAGACTTCAAAAATGTACATACTGGGGAAAGTGAGAATATTATGCTTTATAAAATATGTCCGACAGGACCCTCTTTGGTCTATAGCAAACATAGCTCTAATGCAACGTTTCTGTGCGATGAATACTACATTTCTATCATTGCAGTTTCCCCATATTACCAGACCATATCGTAAGACGGAATTTACGTAGCCGTTATAAGCAAGCAGAGCTGCTTGAACTGATACTGTTTGGCTTATTCTTCTGAGAGCAAATACAAAACTGTTTACTTTGGACCGTACACTATCAACATGCTCTTTCCATTCTAAATAACTATCAATTATAATGCCTAAAAACCTTGCATGTCGCACTTCTTCAACCGACACATTTTCGAAGTTGATATTTAATTCCTGTGTCCTCCCCCTGGTCGTGCAGAATTGTATGTAATTAGTCTTACTCATATTTACTTTCAAGTTATTCTTTCTTAACCATTCCACCGTGTTAGCCAGCGCCCCATTTAAATCATCATTATACGTTGATAAATCCTTACATTCTATAATAATTGATGTGTCGTCTGCAAATAATATACTATTATGGGGCAAGCATTTTGGCAAATCGTTTATATATGTTAAAAATAGCAGAGGGCCTAGGATACTGCCCTGTGGTACTCCATAATTATTATTCTTAAATGAAGACCTATAAGAGTTCAGAGTTTTAGATTTAGGGCAATATTTCGAGATTTCGACACACTGATTTCTCTCACTAAGGTATGTGTTAATCCAATCAAAAGCTGGGCCACGTACACCGTATCGGTATAGTTTGGTTAATAATCGCTTGTGGCACACAAAATCAAAAGCCTTGCTCATATCCATGAACAAGACTGAGACAGGTACCTTATTTTCTACAGCATTCAGAATATTTTTTATCAATTTGAATGCCGCCAAAGTGGTGCATCTCGATTTGCGAAAACCATGTTGTTCGTCTGCAATTATGTCATAATGATCAAAAAAATTTACTAGTCTATTAAACATAACTTTTTCATAGATTTTGGCAAAAACAGATACTAGAGTAACGGGTCTATAATTTTGTAGGTCTGTTTTAACTCCTTTCTTATACAGTGGTTTCACCACAGACTTTTTTAATGCTTCAGGAAAAACTCCTTGTAACAGAGAAAGATTTATTGCATGAATAAGTGGTTCAGCAATTAAGTGCATGCACTTTTTCACTATATCCGTACTCACTCCATCATACCCAACCGATTTCGAATTTTTGAGAGACATAATAAGTTTATTGAATTCATTTACACTCAATGGATTAAGATAGATGGTGAAAACATTATTATCAATATCGATATCATTTGTGGTAACTGAAGATACATTATCATTAATATTTTCGACGAAAAATTTATTAAAGCTATCGGCAATATCTTGAGGTTCTTGAATAGTTTCATCATCTATTAACAATTTTTCCACTGATATGTTGCTAGGATCAGTTGTTGTGTAATTTTTTATAACATTCCACACTGCCTTACATTTATTACTACTTTTGTCAATATACCTTGTATTATTTACCCTTTGTTGAGTTAGTAAGCATCTTTTGAAAATGCGTGAGTAATGTTTATAACGAGATCTTGGCCTCCGATACCAAATGGCACCGATGCGCCCTGTTTTGACCGATCTCCTCCCAGTTTTCTGCTTGTAGAGCTAGGTCCATCACTACTTGGTCGGTCCACAGAGCTGTCTAATATACGCTTTTTTCGCTAGATATCGTCCGGCATTCTCTCTAAATGCTCGCCCGAGTCACCAGAGTCTTGATGCTTTTAACTCCAATAATATTCCGATATTAGAAGCGGTGGTAGCCTAGTGGTTAGGGCATGCGACTTTCAATCCGGAGGTCGCGGGTTCGAACCCGGCCCCTACCAATGAGTTTTTCGGAACTTATGTACGGAATGTCATTTGATATTTACCACTCGCTTTTCGGTGAAGGAAAACATCGTGAGGAAACCACCTAAGCCCAATAAGGCCTAGTTTCCCCTCTGGGTTGGAAGGTCAGATGGCAGTCGCTTGCGTAAAAACTAGTGCCTACGCCACATCTTGGGATTTAGGTAGCCAACCCCGATTGAGAATTCATTCTCAAAAAATGGGACAAAGGCTAGGAGAATGATGAATATTCCGATATTAGTTAATATATTTATATAAGTAGGAAAGAAAGAAAGAAAGAGGGATATCATATCGCGGAAGTACAAAAGAAAGAAGCGAGCAATTCCAATGTCTAATCTTACCACATCTCCTATAAACAAACTCGACAGTGTCGCACTGACTTGGTGGAGTTCGGAAAATACTGTGAACACGATAACAGATATATTCCGTCTCCGATGAGAATGGGATTGGATAGCTCGAAAGATTCCTTTTTTGAAGTGGATTTAATAGTACCTACATTACTGTACAGGCCGGGAAAATAGAGATTGCCTGCCGAGTAGGTATAGCGGCTAGGGATTTTCACGCCGAGGTAGGTAAAGTGTTTGTATAATCGCCCGCGAATCATAAGACCGTATTTTTTATGTTTTGCAGAACCGTAATAATTCAAAAATTGAAAGCTTGATTTGCCTTTTTCATTCCGACAGCAAAAATTGACCTACATCATCACTTTGGCTTCTAGGTACATAACTTGGTGTTAACGCGCCTGAAAATGAATTGAGGCCAGACGAGATAAGCGTGCCACATGATAAAAACGCACCTACTATATACAACTACTACTAGGTACTATCTAACAACAACGTAACTAAGTCGTATAACATAATAGTCGTAGTATACATATAAGATTCGTAGATACTTTTGGATAGTTTTATAAGTCGGTGCGCTTACTCCATGTAGCGTGGTTGCCCTGACTATGCTTACCTATGTAGTAAACCTATCGGGTAAACCACGGATGTTTACACTGTAAAGTAACGTTCAACATGCGGCCTTAGTAGTATAATTAGATATGTCTTAAAATTAAAACTCATCAGATGAAAGAGCTCCTAAAATATATGGAGTGAATTTTAATGTACAACTCATCTTTACTTTAATTAGAATTAGGCTGTTGTTCGTCTTTGATCAGTTTCGCAATCTTCTCTTAAATATACATGACAGTGAGATATTAAACCTGAAAGCAACTTACTATATCTACATATAATAGATTATAAGTATTTTTTTACCAATGACGGTAAAAAAAAAACATTCATCGCTTCGACACAATTCTGTCTAGAATAATCGATAATTTGAAATTGAATACAAGTTCTGGCGTAGATGGCTTAAGTACGAAAGTTATAAAAAATATCAAAACAATAATTCTTGAGAGATTGACATCATGCATTAATGAGCCCTTGAAAATTGAATTTTTCCTGATACTCTTAAATTAGCCAAAGTATCTTCTATTTATAAATCAGGAAATCAATCTGATTCACGTAACTACGGTCCTATTTCGGTAATTCCGGTAATTCTTGAGAGATTGACATCATGCATTAATAAGCCCTTGAAAATTGAATTTTTCCTGATACTCTTAAATTAGCCAAAGTATCTTCTATTTATAAATCAGGAAATCAATCTGATTCACGTAACTACCGTCCTATTTCGGTAATTCCGGTTTAATCAAAAATTAACGAAAAAGTTTCATACAAATGAACCATTCATTTAATCGCTCGAATCGTATCTAAATTTAACAAACTTTATTTTATGAAAAACAGTGTGGTTTTAGGCCCAAATCCAATACACTTTCGGCGATAGTAGATCATGTAACGAAAAACAAATAGTTATAGGAATTTTTATAGACCTAAAAAGCATTTTCGGACGCGGAGTTTCTTTGCTGGCAGAACTGTTTCATATATTTATGTAATGTATACTCGTATATGTATCTTTATTATTATTATTATTATTATGTATTATGAGTATTTCAATTATATGTAATTATGTTGCTTAGATGCACCGCCTGCAATTTTTCTGCTGTGCCCTACGGTTGACTGGTAGAGAATGCTATGGCATTAAGTCCGCCTTTTGTACGTTAAGTTTTTCTTTTGTGCAATAAAGTTTAAATAAATAATTTTCTGTAAATGAATTGTGAATTTTTATGAGATTAAATGATTCATTACATTGAACGCGGATGAACAGAAACATAATTTTAAATACGAGTAAGGAAACAATATCAAAAACTGAACAAACCGAAGCAAAACTGAAAGCTTAAACGGGTGCAAGCTGGCGCCTGTTTTAAACTAAAAAGGAATAAACAACTCGAATAGTTCATTTAGTTACAAACTTCCGAACGAAACGAAATGGGTTCGGATTCCATCTCACTCGATATATAATTCGTTGCCATCATGTTAATAAATAAAAAGTCATAACTTCATAGTCCTTTTATGAGTTTTAAGTCTGTTTCTGTACAAACGAAGCCGCGGTGACCGCTAACCGATTGTTTCCGGGAGACGGTGTCGCAATTCCCGATGATCCAATGTTTACGTCATTGACTAAGTCCACTTCAAGTCGCCAGAAATGCAGGCGCATTTTTATTTTGTACTGTTTTACATTTTAAATTTTAATCACTTACAATACAGAAATAAAAAGTAGGTTTCATGAATAGCCCCTGCCAGGCAAAGTGCACGAAATTTCCACCATACATAACGAAAATACTATAAAAACTCAAAAAAAATCGCAGGAATTTGAAAGTCCACCTACCCTTTACCATAATGTTACCTTACGTTACCGGTACCTAACGTTATGTGTTATATGCCGTAAAAAAAGATTTTATTATATCCGTTTTTGTATAACATAATGATATAATTGTGATTAAATCATGAAAAATATAGTATTTTATTTATTTAAAGCACGTAAAACAGATTTCCATTGGTCAAGTTAAGATTGCCGATCAGTAAGTACCTATAGTTTATCCTTTCAGTAGAGCAATATGGAGTGATTTCATAGTTCATACGGAACCCTCGGTGCGCGATTTTAACTCGCACGTGACCAGGTTTTTTGTAATTCCATCACCCACATTTCACAGATACATAAAGCACTAAATAAATAACAAAGGCAACATTTCACATACATTAAATTGAAGCTTTATAGTCTACGCGTTGATTTTACATAATGTTGCTGTGACAAAAAGAGAAACATTTTTGATTTACGATCTGCGACCTACCTAGTCACTCTGTATATATTTTTCGAACAACCTGAGTGGTTTAAACAAGAAACGATTCTAATCAAAAGTCATCCATCAAGAAGTTGCGCTGATCGATTCTATTTCCATTGGTATGAAACTTAGGTATTTCTTCTCAAAACAAAGACGACGGAAAGTTTGGTTCAATTGTACAATTAGTTTCAAAAATAGTAAATCATTTTAGTGAATAGCTTTTTTGTCGTACTGACAGAATATAAATTTGAAACGTTGCCGAAGTTTACACTTGTTGGAATAACATTCTTATGTTCTCTATTACCACGGCCAAATTTTCGGTCTTTTCACTGTACGATAGGTAACCACAATAACCAATAAAAGGCACTTTAGAATGAAATTAGTTAATGAGTTCCATTTTAATGAAAATGTCGACTTCTTAGCTCTCTAACGTCCTACCGTGCTATGAAAAGTCCGATATCTATTAATCAGTATCGTAAACTACAGTAACATAGTCGAGACCTGTGGCGGGCACTTGTATTAGAGGCTAAGACTCACTTTGTACTCACTTAGGCCAAGACAGACTAAGTAAGTAAATATCATAAGTTATCCATTAGTCTGGCCAGTTGGGCTAGTGCAATGTGATGTGACTTCGCTTCTGTATGCGGCGCATTATTGCTTAGCATCATTCACCTCGCTCGCCCAGTATTGAAAGGAAAGAGATAATCGGCCGACAAAAGTGACGTATCACAGCTGTGTGGGCGAGCGTCTTCCCCTCTCATGATAAAATCTAGTAGTAGTGAGTGTTGTGATAATGTTATATTTAACAATGCCAACCGATTTGAAACATGTTGAGTGATATTAGACATGTTAGTAGAGTTGTTAGTCCGCTGTTTTCTAACATAATTGTGCGCATCGGGTTACAAGCATGAAATTTCTACCACAGATAGAGTGTTCCACGGTGATTATTTTCAGATGTAGAGGGAAGTCAGATTCGTCCCCTGTGAGGCGGGAGGGCGGAGTGAATATGGCCAAGTATCCTTCTTTTCTTTCTTTACTGCTGGTCAGTTAAGTCTACCAGGACGTGTTTGGTATCGTTTCCGTGTAAAACAAATATCAGAAATTATTTTTTTATGTTATTTTTGTATAGTTCTATATAAAAATATGGGTGTATGGCCGAAAAGGTAAAAATCACAATAAGTTTTTCTAATTCAGTGAGGTAAATGAGTTTAATTTCGTAAACATTTTCAAATTATTATTATTACTTTAAAAAGCTCATTTATTCTAGTTTCTAAAAATATATGCATGTTGGGCACTTCTTAATTCTTATACAAACAGTAGCTTAAAATATATCTTTACGTCGGCGTAACCAAGCTAAATCTCCGAACGCATCCTATTTCGCTTCATTAAATACATTAAATAATGATTATTAACATGCTTTTACATATAATATTTACTATATACGTCCTAGAAAAACAAATTAATGAAATTAAACTTTTTTATTTTTTTGCTAATGTATCACGAGCACACGGGCTAATCTGAACATCAACAATTTATTTAAGTTACTGTTTGTATGAAAAGTGCCCAATATGTATATATTTTTAGAAACTAGATTAAATTTACTATTTTTCAATATTTTTGTTAGTTGTAAATATTCAGGAAATATAGCTAATTTATCTCCCTGAATAAAAAAAACTTGATGTGATTTTTACAATTTCGGAAATACAACCATATTTTTATATGGTACTATGAATAAATAACATGAAAAATGAATTGCTGATATCTGTCTTACACGAAAACGATACCACACAAGTCCTAGTAGCGTTATCTGATCAGTAATATAAAAAGGAAAAGAGGACTCCTTTGTCCTATTCACCCCGCTTTCCCGTCGCACAGGGGACGAATCTGACTTCCTTCCACATCTGAAAATAATTACCGCAGAATACTCTATCTGTGGTAGAAATTTCGTGGTTTTGTCCCGATGTACACAATTTCGCGACTTAGCAAAATGTACTAGAACACGCAGGCTAAGCTTAACATCAACATTTTTTTCAAGTTATTTTTTTTATGAGATATGCCCAATATGTATACATTTTTAAAAACAAGATTAAATTTGCTGTTTAGTACTATTTTTTGAAATTGTAAATATTTAGGAGAGATAACTAATTTATCGTTCTGAATAAAAAAAACTTGTTGTGATTTTTACCTTTTCAGGAATAAACCCAAATTTTTGTATGAAACTATTCGTAAATAACATAAAAAAATAATAGCTGATATCTATTTTACACGAAAACGATGTCGCACCAGCCCTAATAGCCTTAACTGATCAGTAATAAAAGAACAAGAGCAGTACTTGGTCCTCTTCACCCCACTCTCCCACCACACAGGGGACGAATCTGACTTCCCTCCACATCTGAAAATAATCACCGTGGAACGCTCTATATGTGGTAGAAATTTCATGCTTGTAACCCGATGCGCACAATTTCGCGGCTTAGCAACTCTACTATGTACGATGTAAAAAGGATAATGACATCTTTTGCTTGACTTTTAGCATAGTAACAAGAATACATTTTCATGCTCACGTACGAAATAGTAGGGTCTAATGGGTAATATGTTTTATTTACTTCGACGTAGGTTGCCTTGCAACGCCGCTGGTCCAAAGGGATTAAACCTTTTTTGGTCCTTCTGAGACTGGTGGTGTTGCAACACGTCCGAATGATCGGAGGAAATAAAATATTTTATATGACCAAACGTCAAAGAGCTCTCTATATAATTATAATATAATATAATTTTTGTTTAACGATCACATTCCGAAGAGTAGTATAAACTGACATGTACTTGTATTTATAAGAAATTTGTAATGGTGTGATAAATAAACTAAACTAAACTAACTATAACTAGGCCACAGTTTCGTACTAAATACAATACCACAGAATAAACTGTAACATTACGGGCGTATGCTCGGGGCTTCACCCTTAGACAGGAAGTCAGCCCAGCGGACTCAAGGCATTCTGCAGCATGACACTTGACATGCGTCGCCTAAGCCAGTACCCTTACCATGAGTTAACGTGACCGTATTCGCTAGCGACTGCCTAAATAATTTGTATGGAGAATTGTAGTTCTACAAAGTAACCGTTAGCGGTGTACTAATCTCCATAAAAATCATTTACGCTGTCGCTAGCGAATACGGTCGTAACGTGACCTCATGGTAAGGTTATAGAGCTCAAATGAGAGAGTGCTTACAGCTCCCGGTCCGTCGCATGTATTTATCAAATAGGTAAAAAGCAAACATTTCGGACATGAAGTGAAAAATTTAAAAATTTAACGGTTCAGGCAGGGTTCGAACCGGCGTCTCCAACGGCTTTCCGGGACAATTCCTTCACTGTACAACTGTAATTCTAATATGATATTAGAATTACAGGTTGTACAGTGAAGGAATCTGACACACGTACCTTTTTGACCCTTGTGTGTAAACAGTGCCATAACAAAAAAGGTCGAGTTGATATTACCGTTAACCAGATTAATTACACTACAGTTTTAACATGTTGTCGATGCAACGGTCCACGTCACGATACGTACCGTACCGTGGAATTGTTTTAGCTCTTAGAGTTAAGCAGTGGAAGTTAACGAAAATGTCCGCGGTTAAACCCAACTCCCCTCTAACGGATGCAATGGAGACCAGTGATAGTCGTTTTGGCGCAGTTATATCGGTGCGTGTGACAGTTTGCTCACTGCAGCGTGAATAAAGTTTGTTTCCAACGGTCACATTTCACATCTGAAGCTTGCTCGATACAAAAAACGCTGTTTTGTGTGTTGGTCGTAAAGTCACCAATATTTTGAGATCGCGTTATAGGTTTAAACACTTTCTTCCGGTCTGCACAAAAACTCTTGCACAAACGCTGATATTCCCTATTATCGATTACGATGATGTGTGTTACTCCATAATTACCCAAGAATCGTTGAGTAACCTGAATCGGTTTATATGCGACCGGTGCGAAGCCGGGGCCGGTCGCTAGTGCGTTATAATTTCCATTAGATAAACAAGCGCAAAGGCTAATACTGTAGGCTGTATAGGATATATAAATTCATATCTAAGTTATACAAGTACGAATAGGCGTTCGTACGTAAGCGGTATGTCATGTTCGGCGTCCCCCGGGCCCGCAAAGTTACCGGCACGTTTAGAGAATGTATGTATTTCTGCCATCCGTTTTGCGACCTCCCATTCCCGGCCTTTCTTGCCAAATTGGAAAAATCTTTTACGTCCGTATCAGTGAATACCGGGTAAATAAGGAGGCATAGCTTTGTCAAAGAATATTGGTTTCTGAGAGTAGAAGTGGCATAATATAAGGTGCACTCGGGTAATTCCGAATGCTTTTTGCACTAGTTGGTAAGGTGTAAGTGTCTCCATCAACCAGTCAGTATAGCAAGGTTTTAAGACGGAAATAGTGAATAACTTACTTACTAGATGATATAGCCTAACAATCGATTACAGAATTTTTCATAAGTAATGTAAGTTTTTTTAAATACAAGCATTTCAAATCTAGTTTTTTTTTTCGTTGCCAACGGGCAATTCCGAATTGGTTCGGGTAAATCCGAATACACTTGAAAATGAGTTTTATGCGCTTCTTGCATAAGGGACATATTCCTTTTTTGATTGGAATTACCCTCCCTGCTCTTTTTACTCGATTAGGCTTATAGAAGTACATATACGTGTGTTTGTCAAGCTTTTATTTCGGAATTACCCGATCAGGAATCTGTGGTACTCAAACTTTAACCCTTAAAGTCTGGATGTATAGCCCCCTGTTTACATATCTTGACCATCTTTTTGCATTTTATTGATTTTTTTATTATTTTTTCAGGGCACCTAGGTTTGAACCCTGTTATTTTTTTATTTTTCGTCTTTAAGGGTACCTAGACACCTGCAAAAAGGACAAAAAAAATCCGGCTTGCAACGCCATGAATCCAGGAAAACATTCCCATACAATATGTGTGAAAATAATGATAATGTACTTAATAAAAATCCACATACCGAAAAAAACATTTTCCATACATGTGGAGCAGAATTTACTACGACAGAAAAAAAATAGCGATTAAAAAATAATAGTTTTCATTTTCACACAAATATGTGAAAATTTTTCTTCGATTAGTGGCTTTTCTAGCCGGTTTTTTTTTTGGCCCATATAAGTTTTGGATTGGCATAAAAAATAGTACATTACTGCCGACGCCGGGAAAATAAGGGCTTGCCGGCGGTAAAAGTTTTTTCTCAAACATGCAATGAAATATTGTCTTTGCGTTCCTTATAATAGGCTCGGAAGTATCGGTTTTTGGGCGCAACAACTCGAGAGGACTGTAAAGGGATTTCATACTGCTTTTCAGGCCTAGGCCTGCAAAGTAACTTTTTTTTGTTTCAACAACAAGGTCATTCACACAGCTGGCTGGTTTGACAAAAAGCAGGTTTTGTTTTTAAAGGTTGGTTGTTAGACACTTGTGGAAAAAAAAATTCAAGACGGCGACTTTTTTTTTTCAAAATTTCAAATTGGTGCTAGGCGGCTAAAACTCGGTATCGGGGGGCTCTCGGGGCTCAAAAATATGAATCTGAAATCTTGTCCGAAAATTCGGTCAAATTCGGAAAATATCGAAAAAAAACGATTTGTATGGAGAAAATTTCAAATTGGTCCTAGGAGGCTGAAATTCGGTATCCGGGGGTTTTTGGGGCTCCTGAGTCAGAATCTGAAATCGGATTTTTAAATTCAGTCAAATTCGGTATCGGGGGGCTCTCGGGGCTCAAAAATATGAATCTGAAATCTTGTCCGAAAATTCGGTCAAATTCGGAAAATATCGAAAAAAAAAAACGATTTGTATGGAGAAAATTTCAAATTGGTCCTAGGGGGCTGAAATTCGGTATCCAGGGGTTTTTGGGGCTCCTGAGTCAGAATCTGAAATCGGATTTTTAAAATTCGGTCTAATTCGGATTCGGGGGCTCTCGGGGCTCAAAAATATGAATCTGAAATCTTGTCCGAAAATTCGATCAAATTCGGAAAATGTCGAAAAAAAACGATTTGTATGGAGAAAATTTCAAATTGGTCCTAGGAGGCTGAAATTCTGTATCCGGGGGTTTTTGGGGCTCCTGAGTCAGAATCTGAAATCGGATTTTTTAAATTCGGTCAAATTCGGTATCGGGGGGCTCTCGGGGCTCAAAAATATGAATCTGAAATCTTGTCCGAAAATTCGGTCAAATTCGGAAAATATCGAAAAAAAAACGATTTGTATGGAGAAAATTTCAAATTGGTCCTAGGAGGCTGAAATTCGGTATCCGAAAGTTTTTGGGGCTCCTGAGTCAGAATCTGAAATCGGATTTTTAAAATTCGGTCAAATTCGGAAAATATCGGACAAACAATATTAAGTGTTATTCTTTGAAGTATATTTTTTTATTTCATTGTATGTTTGAGAAAAGCACTATACATGCCTCGTCGTGAAAACGGATTCCCGGCCTCGTATCACTATCCGGCCTCGCTCGCACGCTCGCTCGGCCGTATATACCTACTTGGCCGGAAATCCTCATTTTCCCGGCCTCTGATGTAATGTACTATTATAGACGGCCGACCGTAGCGATACCTACGAAGCCTGCAAGCCCTTTTCACGGCTTTCAAGCCAAACGGAACGTTGGGGTTGTGTAATAACGGTGAAAATGAGTTGGCTCACTTGTCGCATCGACGCTAGCGAGGGTTATCAACGATTAAATAAAATAATAATGTATTGACCATTTATTTGTTGCATTCAATATAGAGAGCAAATTATATTATTTATACATTATATACAGAATGATCAATCATAATGGGTCAGTAGGGAGAAAACGAAAACTATAAGAGATTGGGAAATCTGCTCTTAGGAACCATGATGGCGTCGATTTTAGATTTATTAAAAACTGCATTCAATTTTTTTTCGTATATCTCATGCATAACTGGGAATCGAACGCGGTTAAAATTGAAGAGGATAAAAAGAAAAAAAAAGATGTCAATCGATCCTATTTTTTATTAGCAACAAATATCTGTATAAGTGTACATACATTTAGAGTGCTCTAAGAGTCAGAAATTGCTGTTAAAGCTGAAAACGCTACATAAAAATATGCGTGCTGTCTAGGTATGGAAAAATAACTTTTTCCATTTTGACCATAATAATTCCCGTTTATGTTTATAGTTGTCATACAATAATTGTTTTGTTGAATTATGAGGATATTGGAAACAATTTCATATTTGCTTTTCGATAAAAAAAAAAGTCAAATGTTCGTACCTTATAGGAATGTCACTCTTTAACAGCAATTTCTGATTCTTAGAGCACTCTAAATGTATGTAAACCCCTACAGACATTTGTTCTCAATAAAAAATAGGATCGATTGACATCTTAATTATTATTATTTTCTCTACTCAATTTCGACCGGGTTCGATTCCGGGTTATGCATGAGATATACGAAAAAAAATTGAATGCAGTTTTTGATAAATCTAAAATCGAAGCCATGGTTCCTAAGAACAGATTTCCCTATCTCTTATAGTTTTCGTTTTCTCCCTACTGACTCATTTGGATTGATCACCCGGTATATTATTTCACTATTTAACTGTAAAATGATACATTTCTAAATTTACACAAATTGAATACACCACCATGCCACATTTTATTGGCATTGCTGCGAACCACTGCAATACAAAATCTTTTTTTTTTTTTTAACAATACAATACGTATTTAAAAGAATGCAACGTTACAAATACAAAAATAGCGATAGTACGGCGTGGTGGAGCGATAGAGTAATAAAAATAAATACTGATTTCGTTTACAAAGGACGATAAGTAATAAATTAATAAGTTAATAACGCGCTATAATATAGTTATAAGTACATGACACATTACAAATGGTTAAAATTGGTGGCTGTTAAATATAATAGTGGTATATGGTAATTCGAGCAAATTCCTGCATCCCGCTACGATGCAAATGTTTTTAGCTATCTTTTTATTCATTTCACTACTAGTATAAAAAGACAAATGCGGCACGTTCACTTGCGACGTAAATCGGTAGAGCGTGGGCGCTAGTATCGTGTACGTGTACGTGCGTTCCGAGGCAGAGCGTGGCAGCCACTGAATATGCCACACTGGTCTGGGGACCGGCATGTACTTGTAGCGGGAAACGTTAATCGCGGAGTGCGCCCCGCCTGGTTATACTTACACATCGCGTCAATAACTTAATTTTGATTGTTTGAGAACCACTGGCTGTCACTTTGAAAAACAAGGTCGGATAATTCCGGCCACGGAATTCCCCACTTCGGGTAAATCTGAAAATTTAATAAAATACAAGCTACAATAGATTAACTCTATTTAAAATGGCTAAAAAACGAAAATCTCTTAAACACAAAAGCAGTCAATTCATTTACTCACCAAATTACAGAGTTAGCGATGGTCGTCTAATTCCGAATGTCAAAAAGGCGGGAATTTTTCACTCGCTCACTAATCTGATGCGCCACGCGCGTAGTTTTGTCGCTAGCGTCTCAAGCTAACTGACGCGGCAAGGGAGATACTTGAACTTCATAGGGAGTGTAGCCAGAGCAAATAATGTAGCCGCGTTTAGTAGATAATGGTCATTTTCGGAATAGCCCGATTTTCGGAATTAGCCGAGTGCACCTTACCTATCTTTTTATAAAACTCTGAATTTGTATTGAAAACAGTTTTCTATAAAGAGGGGTCAGCGGGCCTGTATAGCTAAAGAAATTATGACCGACAGATGACAGCAGATTAACATGATAAACAAAAAGCGATCCTGCATCGCGCTGTTTCCTGAAGTCCTGCGGGCCTATGATGGGTTAGGTACATATGTCACTTTTTGATAGACTGCGAGTGTGAGTGAACAGATCTTAACAACGCGATGCAGGATCGCCTTTTGTTTATATGTCAATCTGGTGCTATCTGTCGGTCATAATTTCTTTGTCACTCTCATCACGACGAAATGGCAAAACAAATTTTAATCAATGTTGGTTCAGAGATAGCTTGTCATCCAAAGATATAGGTAGGTACAGGTTGATTTCTAGGCTACAATAGAACCTTGTCGCAATGACAATGATATGAGATCTCAAGCGGCTTTCATACCACGACTTTCATATTTCAAACACGACGTTCACTGTGACAAAGTGTGAAATGGCCTAGGAATAAAATTGGTTGACTGTACGTTATAGGGTACTTTTTACCCGAGTATGGTATAGAAAAAGAAAATTGGGCAAGTGCGAGTCTGACTCGCGCACCGAGGGTTCCGTACAAACACTTTTCATCCTTAAGTGGTTAAGTTTGCACCTGGTATGTATAGCGCCCCATACAAATGAGGTGCAAAGTTAACGCAACCAACCCGTTTGTTGTATGGGAGCCCCCCTTAAATATTTATTTTATTTTATTTTTAGTATTTGTTGTTATAGCGGCAATAGAAATACATCATTTGTGAAAATTTCAACTGTCTAGCTATCACCGTTCTTGAGATACAACCTGGTGACAGACGGACGGACGGACGGACGGACAGCGAAGTCTCAGTAATAGGGTCCCGTTTTTACCCTAACCCTAATAAACGCGGACGAAGTCAGCTCCTAGTGTATTAATAAAACTTTAAAATATGGAATTTCTGTGAAGATATATTATTTATCACGAAAACTGGATGAAAAAATGCTTGTTTTTGTCGTTTATGTGTGACACCTTGCGGCCTTATCACAAAAATGTGACAAACGGATTTCATAAGTATTTATAATGTAAAGAAACTCCAGTAAATAAAATTATAAATTGTAACTTAGTATTCAGTTGTATTAAAACTTTAAGAAATATTTGAATCGTATTAACTTAGTAGAAAATGCGAGTAGTAGGTATTATGTAAGCGATATGCTTTTGAACGCTATTTATTGATTAATAACCAAAAATCGATATAATTCGTTAAGTAAAACATCAATATCCTGTGTTTAAAATTATGTAAGTGACCTAACTAAAGATGACTATCTTCTTAACAATCTTAAGATGGTTATACGACACTGTTTACCCGACTGTAAAAGAAAAAAAAATACGCATGCGAATTTCGGGTACTAGTTTGCACTAAAATGTGAAAATATTGTACTGAGAAGAAAAATGTCTTAAAAAAAAAACATTTACACACTACCTGCTTTTTTAGTCACACAAACACCTACCTCCCGTCCCCAGGACCGATACATAATGTCGGCCTGATATATAAAATTTTATAAATTGGATGGGAAATTTTAAATAATAATGGCAATATAGACATATTAAAATATTTTTTAAACTTATAATAATTCTGGAAATATCAACAAAAAACAAATTTGTACTGTAAAAATATGGCAGCAGTCCTTATTTGTACTTTAGGAACTTATATCATTTGGAAGGTCAGATAAACGAAAATTTTGACTTTATATAAAGATCGAAGTAATTATTTATAATTATTAATGCTAAATCAATAAGTTTCTTTAAAATAAAGGTAATCTTTTTATAAAATTTCAGACTACTAATTTATTGAATTTGTTCGCGGCTGTGAATGTAAGTTTGTTTGCACATGCTAGGCAAACAGATTTGTTGCATTAGAAACATTCGTACAGGGTCCCGTTTTTTCTTCGGGTCACAAGTAGAACAAGTTTTCCGTACTTCCAATCACTACCAACCTGACTAATCGGTCGGCTAAGTAAAGAAAAAAAGTATCCATAGTCACGTAACCACACCTACCACCCGTCTCCGAGACCCTTAAGAAAAAATACGTATCCGCCTACCACCCGTCTCAGAGACGGTCGGAGACAGTAATATGCTCACCAAAATTAAATGCGTCCACGACCGACCCTGTCAAGCGACGACGCAGCACTAAGGCAGGAGGGGAGAAGGTACAGGGACACAAACGTTTGTAGGATGCTCTCACATAGATATGTTAACAATTTTAAGTTTGAATGAGTCTGTGAGACGGGAGGTAGGTGGTTAAGGGTTAATACCTATAAGTAGTTAGACAAAAAAGTGTAGAAATTAAAACGTAGCAATACTGGATGTTGGCGTATATCCCTCGGTCAGGAATGAAACCACATGAAGCACACATAACAATTCTATTTGTATTGACTCCCATCAATAACACTTTCCACAAATACCAGCATAATCCATTAAATACAATAAATCACAATAATCACATCCACCTTTTCTCACGCCGCGCCAAATCTGACATTGACGTCTGTCATCGTTCCCTCCATCAGTTCACAGACCAGTGCACCGCACGCATACAGCCTAGACCTGCCAAGTCTAAGGCTATTATCAATTATGTTTTATATTTTATGACATTATAATGGTGCGAATTATTAAAACCAATACAACAATCAATAAGATTTGACCATCCATACTTAACGGACCTTACATGTAGTATTGCCCCTTTCTAATCAATTTAAATAAGATTACGGATTACGGGTCGAACTGTAAGTTCAAACCTTGGCATATTTAAAAAATTGGGAGAGTGCGAGTCCGACTCGCGCATGAAGAGTTCCGTACCATAATCTATAACAAGTTTGTTGTATGGAAGCCACCCTTAAATATTTATTTTATTTCATTTTTAGTATTTGTTGTTATAGCGGCGATAGAAATTACATCATATGTGAAAATTTCAACTCTCAGACTCAGACTCAGACATCTGTCTATCACCGTTCTTGAGATATAGCCTGGTGACAGACGGACGGATGGACGGACGGACAGCGAAGTCTCAGTAATAGGGTCCCGTTTTTACCCTTTGGGTACGAAACTCTAAAAAGCGCGAAAGCACATGTATTTCAAATTTTGTATTTCGGAATTCCCTGTCACAACATTCATCGTGAAAGTAAGTATTGTTGTTGCGAAGGAGGGTCTGTATATAGCATAATTTCAAGTTGTTGTTTTCTACTGTTTTCTAACACATCTATTACGTTTAGGTACGGTGAGTTAAAACTTGGCCGCTATCATATAATTATACTTCTTAACATTTTGAGCGCCAAAGACATACCGGTTACTGATCCATGGATTATTAGCAGGGGAGGCCAAGTTGCTGTTATGTAAAGTATGATGTAAATCAAGCAAGAGCAATCCAGAGGTGCCGGGTTCGATTCCAGGTCTCTTGCACCAGGTAGCTTATTTCAATTTTTCCTTAAGCTTTGATTTTTGTATCAATGGTTTATGATGTAAATCTTCAACAACGTACTTTATCTGGAACGTATTCAATTTCAGATGTGCGCCCAACGCAAACACTGATTCTACTGATGTTACTGGTGTTAGGTAAGAAGTGAAGATTGCCTTTCTCACTGCATCTAACCTTTATTGTATCACAAAAATATTCACCTTTCACTCATTTAATTTTGCTTCATTTTGTCAAGAAAATCACCTTCAAAGGATCCCTTATATTACGTCTACACAACAATGTCTCAAATTACTCATGACTTAACAACCCAGTACTTTACAGCAGAACCCTCTCTGAGTCAGCTTTCATAGGATTCATATTTCAACCACCGGTTATATTGCCTCAATCCTTATTATTCCATGATCACAGCTCTGCTCTGAGGTTACAACGACGTATGTTAGCATGGAATTCGTGTCCGTTAAGACGTTCTGAGTCTTCGACACCGGTTCAGTTTTGCTAGTCACCAACCCGCTCGTTTGTCAAGCTTTCCCATTGACAAAATTTCAGTGACCTCTTGTAATCCTGATATTTTCATAACATCCTTTATGTAGGGTCTGATATCTTACTAGGTAGCTTACTTAGAAGACGAGCTTGTATTGATATTTGTTTAGGGTAATGTAAACAGTAAGTTATATTGATTGATTTAAGTTAAATACATCAGTAGTCATTAATAAGTAAAATATTTCTCCAGGGAGAGTTAAGAATAACCAGGTGTACCTATTCTCACGTAAAAAGGATACCTATGCTGAGAGTTTCACTAAAGTACCTACTAGACGTTTTACAGTTTATCTTGTTATTAAAATTGATGATGATTCTTAAGAATAGATCTTCGTATGTCTTATATTTGGGCCACCCTGAATAAACCTTAAGGCAGTTTCATTGGTCGAAAGGGCCCGCATGCGGGATGCGGGAGATTTCCAGAACGCATGCCATAGGGCCCACATTCGGGAAACTGTTTTCATTAGTCGAAATGGCCCGCATGCGGGGTGCACGCCATAGTAGGGCTTCCGCATTCAGAAACTGTTTTCATTGGTCGTTAGCTCAACCTGCAGGGAGTCACCGCATGCTGTATATCGATCGGGTTATCGACTTATGAGTTTCACTGGTCGTTAGCCCGGCTGAAGGGAGTTACTTCATGCTGTACATCAATCGAATTATCGACTTATGTTATGAGTTGCTCTGGTCGTTAACCCGCCTGCAGGGAGTCACTGCATGCTGTATATCGATCGAGTTATCGACTTATGAGTTTCACTGGTCGGTAGCTTGCCTGCGAGCAGTTACCGAGTTATCGACCGATAAAACTGTGTCATTATATTCGTGATGAGGTTAGGCCCCAGTGGTAAAAAGGTGAAAATTAGTTCATCGGATTATCATGAAAATTTGAACTAGCCGTGGGCCGACCATATTTGCCGTTGAAGTGACAACCGTTACTGTAGTCCTTGAATGAGCTCTGTGTATATTAATTTAGACGTGCATAATACCGCGTCGTATGACAAATAATTGTCTTAGAAGCGCCGGACACGGGTGGAACAATCGCCTTAACGACGCCGTCGGGTACGCGTAGAGCATAATGTACCTACGTAAATGTTAATAACATGTCAATTTTACAATGCATATATGCAAATAATTATCATGAGGTAATTTAATTAGGTATTCGTTTTTAATGTTAAATTGTAAAACCATAATTGAACTGAACAATAATGAACTGAAATTATTGTATGTGTTTTTATAACACAGAGGTGGAAAACAAGCTTACGGCCCGTGTAATGGAAATAAATCTGTACACTCCTTTTTTGAAGAACTTCAAACTGT
Organism: Apotomis capreana; assembly: GCA_947623375.1. Taxonomy (NCBI): domain Eukaryota; kingdom Metazoa; phylum Arthropoda; class Insecta; order Lepidoptera; family Tortricidae; genus Apotomis; species Apotomis capreana. The sequence continues at coordinate 5,256,134 of OX392508.1, read as the reverse complement.
AGTCGCCGGAAAACTAATGCTATAGACGCTTCCAACTCTTGAATGTATTTAACAAACATAGAACATAAAATCCATCTGCAGACTCTTGATAGATACACTGCACAAAACACTACAATTTATCATGTGGACTGATATTCAGCCACACAAACCATTCAAGAACAAAATACTCTTTGTTATTTTCAACCGACCTACCTATTACTATTCCTAATAACCGTTCACCTAACTTAATCTATTCAAATACAGAACAATTTATTCTAAATCGAATTAGCAGAACATTTGCAAAACTAATCGTGGAGGTTGAGGGCGATCATTATCCACAGACAATGGGCAAGGAGCCCACGGGTCGCCATTCAGACAGGCATAATACCGCGTCCTATGACAAATTGTCTTGTAAGCGCCGGACACGGGAGGAACAATCGCCTTAACGATAGACTGACGCATGGACTGTTAGATAATGCTACGGGCGGCTTATGAATTATAATTATCAACAATCACTTGGCCCAGAGCTTCAACGTTTATATTGAGACGAAAAACTTTAATATTGTAGGTATCTACAGGGTGTAATCGTTAAGTGTGGCCAGGCTATAATTCCGTAGATATAATGAGATACAAGATAATTCTTCAAATTGATATCGAAAGTGAGGTATCCAATTAGTAATTTTTTTTTTTTAAATACAAGCAGAAATATCCCAAATATTAACTTCTAATACCCCCATACATTTAGTACGACGACTTACAGCCTCCAAGAACGTCGGCGTCGTCGTAAGAGATAAAACTGCTTGAGATTCATTATTTGCACGAATAAACTGTAATAAAATAATAAAACTACCGTTTATGAAATAATAAATGTAACACTTTTTTTAAACACGTGGTCCTTTAAGCCAAACTTTTTTTTTCTGCTATGAACTTTAACGACACACGGACCTGCTCGATGAACTGCGGGGTGAAACTCCGTGTGTGGGTTGCTTTATAAAACAATTGAATGAAAATATCTAACTTTTGTATTCACTTAAGAGTCCGCAGCAAGGTCCGCTCAACTCCGCGTTGAGATCGCGCGCTTACGCTTTAAAATGTTGTTGTTTCACCTAGAGGAAGACAGGGCGCTAGCAGTAAAGCGAGAGCGCGCTAGCGGCGGGCGGTGCTTACCGCCGCCCCCCCGGACCGTTCCCCGCGCTAGAGTAATTCGCTGCAGTTTCGCAACAATTTTTTGTAATTTATTTTAAGGTTTTCGTAGTTACGCTCTCATTTTAAAACTACGAGATCAATTTTGATAAATCTTTTTTCTTATCAAACTGCATAGTTTAATCGACACCGGAAATAGGTTTTGACTTCAATCTAAACTATATTTTGGTCGTAGTATGCCGCCAAACTGAACAACTTTCTGGGGTCTAAAAATGCAAAACTTGTACTCGCTCTATTTTCTTTCTATTAACATTTCAAGAGTCATAAACTAGTTTTAGCCCTAGATATATCTTATCTCATTATATTTAGAGAATTTCATGATAATGTGACATGTTATATTAAAATAAGGACGTAACTACGTTTGTATGAAGAATCGAGCTTGCTGCGGACTCTTAAGCCGTCAGATAATAATAGATCAGTACGTGTAACTACTTGAAAGTGATAATAGATTGATATGGATAAGGGCCGATTGTTCAATCACCAGATAAAACATATCTGTCAGATAAATGTTGGCTGTCACTTTTCTTTTATATGACGGGAGCAAAGGATAGCAATAATTTTAACTGGCAGATAAATTTATCTGATGATTGACAATTGGCCCTAAGTGGATAAAAAAAAAATCATGAAATTTGATAATGGTGAAATGAGAAGAGAAAGTAGTTAATATTTCGGATATGCCCGCTTTAATTTAAAAAAAGTTATTAATGTAATTTTACACATTGGATAACTCACTTTCGATATTAATTTGATGTTTTCTGATATTTGCTATATTTACGGAATTATCGCCTGGCTACACTTAACGATTACACCTTGTATATTCTATGGACGGGGTTTGAACCCGCGTTTCCAACGGTAATGGGAGATTTGAAACAAGCAGCCACAAACGAGTGAAGGTAAATAAAAAAGTTACAGCCAAATAAACAATGCATTCGTTAGCCAAAGTCGTTGACCTCGCCCGCGACCGTAAAAAACTGGCACGGTTAAGGCTCCTTATTCCTTTGAAAAATGCAGATTGTTTTAGACATTTTACTCTATGACCAAACATGTTTCTTAACATACGATGTGTAAGGATCAGTGAGGGCAGCGATTATCCAATTTTGCAACTTTGCAACGGTTATGCTCACTGTATATCTCGCGAAAAAATTGCAAGATTTTGGGACTTTTTCACAATTTGCTCTAAAAATCTTTAACTAGATGTTTCAAATTCAATCGGAGCCTTCTACACTCCGGAGGCACCAAGCAATGGTTCTTCAAATATGGCCCATCTTTCCTGATAGTTAACAATTTCAAGTTATGCTTCCTTCCAGATAAAAACATTGGCGAAACCGCTTATCGCATGACAAAAGTTTTGAAATTAAGTTGAAGTGTATTGAATTTTCTTTCACAAAAGCTTAAAACAAAGTCTGAATCTAATTCATTTATAAGCTCGACAAAACTAAAAGAAGGAAGAAGGTAAAAATATGTTAACAAGATTTTTCGATAAAGCTTTAGTTTGGCTAGTTAAAAACTTGGCTCAGGCCTGGTCTACGACGGCTGATAAATAATAAAAGTACCCTTACCATGAGTTTGATGTGATCGTACTCGCTAGCGATTGCGTATACAAACAATATCTATCGAGAATTGTAGTTCTACAAAGTAACCATTAGGGGCGCTCTACTATAATTCTACATACAAATCGTTTGCGCAGTTGCTAGCGAGTACGGTCACGTTAACGTTACTAAGTGGTTATACGGACCGTGAAACACCCAGTCGAGGTGCCTTTTAAGTTTTGAGAAAAAAGAGTACCTAATGGTCATTTTACACCTGTGCTCCAGAGCGTATGGTGTACAAAAAAGTGACCAAACTTAAGTAAATGCATTGATTACATTATGCTTAGTAATTTTTCTCGTAGTATAGTCCAATGCAAAGCCTAAAAATGAAAGTTGTTAATCAGTGCGTCCTATCTGTCACCTGCGGAGCCGAGACGTGGCCACTCACCATACGACTAGTTCACCAATTTAAAGTCGCTCGCGAACCATAGAAAGAACTACGCTCGGTGTGTCTCTTAGGGATCAAATCCGAAACGAAGTAATTCGACAGAGAACCAAAGTTACCGACATAGCACAGCGAATAAGCAAGCTGAAGTGGCATTGGGTTGGTCATTCTGTCGTAGAGCCGATGACCACTGGGGTAAACGAGTTCTGGAGTGGACGCCACGAATCGGTAAACGTAGTGTACACGTGCACGACATTCGTAGGACAGCGGGTGGTAGGTAACTGGAGGAGGAGAACTAAAAATCGAGCTCAGTGGCGTGCTATGAGAGATGCCTATGTCCAACAGTGGACTGATATAGGCTGATGATGATGATAATGCAATGAGGATCATGCAAAATTACAACAATAACCGTAAACACAGAAGTCCGGTCTATACTCCGCGGAAGGCTAAAGTTGGCATCGATATTTTGTTTTGCTTTGGAACAAAAAAAATACGGTCGTTATATTTTAGGAGTCGATATGTAACTAGCGCTCCTAAAGTGAAGCCCTTAATAGGAGTCTGTTGTTGTGTATGGATTTATTACGTCTTGTGTTACGCGTAAGTGAACACGAATTTTCATCACTGGGGCATGTATGCGAAGGAATCTCAAATGAAGAGGAAAAAATACTGTTTGCGTCGTTGGCATTGCATACCTAGCTCAAGAACAATTCTACCGTTTTTAGGGCCGTAACGAATACTGACATCAAGTAAGCACTTGTAGGGTCCACCATTGATTTTACAATAAATATTATAGCTAGGAATGCTGATCAAGGTGAGTCGAAAAGTGAAAAACACACATGTCTGCGTGAAACCAGTCTGAGATCTAGTAAGTAAAGTATCCCATAATTAAATCCTAACCTTATGACAATGGGAAAACCTTTGATGTATAACTTCGAACCAATCCTGAGATGCAGTAGGATGATTTTCAGGATTAAAAGTATCCTTACCAATGCAAATTTCATTTAAATTGGGTCAGCAGTTTAAGCGTTTAGTGGTAACATTCAGAAAGACGGACATATTAATATTGAAGTGAAAAGAACACACTCGTGTACATCAGAAATCACAAAGTTACGGTGAATTTATGTAGGTTAGGTATACAATATGGAACTTTAAAAACGCAAATACGCGATGGAGACATCTTTTACGTAATTTTTTACAAGTACATATTATTTCCGACGCAGAACTGCAATAGAGATTAAATCCTACTTTATTATTAATTATAGGTTTTAGGGTAGGGGGAGATGGGGTACCTTGATACGATTTTTTTGCATAGACGATAAAAACGGCGGGGAAAGAGTAATTTCAACAAACATTATTTTGATAGCTCGAGTGTTTAACTAAGTTTAAACGTAAGTGTACATTTATCCGCAAAACAACATATTGATTTTTTTATGTATTTTTTTCTGAAAAATGGGATTTGTATCAAACTACCCCGTATACGGGGCGGTTTGATACACACCTGGGGTACTTTGATACTCCCACATATATTCCTATGTAATATATATAATCTTATTTAAAAATGAAAGAAAATGCATTATGTTGATTTATATTATCATTTATTTATGGCATAATCAGTCTCATGAATGTTTATGGCAAATCAACTAGGTTTTATCAGTAACTTTAATTTGTACTTATATTTATCTGTGATATATATAGGTAAATAGTCAATATATATATCCTACAACTATTTTCCTTATAAACTTAAGATCACATGCTAACAATCAGTTGTTTTGAAACACTAACAGTAACATATAAACATTATTTATGTATTGACATACATTGATACAGTATCAATCTACCCCAAAGACGTTTGTATCTATGTGCCCCGAGGTAATTTTTTAAATACAAATTAAGATAGAAAAAAATCTAGAAGTATCTAGGATAAAATGGCTATTGTATAGAATAATTCAACGTATTTAATTACTGCATGTCGTAGATTCCTCTCCGATAACGTTATAATACTGCCTAATAAGTCACTTCCTAAAATGATCGATTTTTTACTCGCGGTCTTAAAAAACGTGTCCGTACTTGTCAAATGCGTTTGAGCGACTGAGCCGCGGTGAAACTCCGGCGCCTCATTCGCCTTGTAAGTGACGTCTATGTGTGCGTGAATGAATTGTACACAACCATTCGTTTAGGTTTTATGACTACCGTATCTATGTGCCCCGCGTATCAATGTACCCCTACTCCCCCTATTAACCAAAGCCTATTCTAGCTGGTTTTTATTATTTTTTTATACTTTATTTTGCCTTATTACCATTAAATTATTAGGTTTTTTTTTAATGGGGAAAGGTTATTTACCTATACCTATTTTAAAATGATTATAGGTTTTTAGTTCAAATACCTATTTTATTTTTGTATATATGTATGTATATGTAAGTTTATGTATATCTATTTATGTATGTGTATATTTACCCACATGCGTACTTGTTTTCTGTTAGTATCTAATTATGTTGCTCCCTTCACTTTCTGCTGCACCTACTCTGTATTAAGTTAAAATTTTCATCAATTTCACTACACAAAGGTTGTCTGGAAGAGATCGCTTTTTAGCGATAGCGCCTGTTGTCTACCGTTATTTATAAATTGTACCTATTTGTCTTGTTTCCTTTTGTAAACTTTTATTGGTGTGCAATAAAGTATTGTTGTATTGTATTGTATTTGGTCCGACGGTAATCAATTATAAAGCTTTAATTGATTAAACCATTTTTAGTTTTGTCAAGGCGGATTTTCGAGAAAAAGAGCTTATTTTTGTTACGAGTGGGATGATAGTGGATAATATCCTACAACTTAAAATTGCTTGACAAAGAAACCGTTCATGACCCGGATATTTTGTATGTATTTAAGTGTATAATATTTACTTATATATATAAGGATGTTTATCTTCGTCTCGTGCCCATAATACAAGCCGCCGCTCTTCGGCTCTCCTGCTGATGAATAGCGAACCGATTCGCAACGTGTCCAGCGATATTCGACTTCTACGATGTGAGAAAACCCGTTTCATAGGTATTTTAATATGTACCTAGAAATGATGGAAAAGAGAGAGAGAGAAAGAGAGAAAGAAAGAGAGAGCGAGAGCGAGTGGATTGGTGACTTTATTCTTACTTAGAGAAACAGAAATAACTGAAACAATTCTATCCTGTTCGTGAACGACTTAAATGTCGATCACGTTAAAATTACAAACATATTTAACAAAAACAAAATAGACAATTGTATCACAACAAGGATTATTTGTTAAGAAATAACATTAAATTGTATAATAATATTTCTCAGCTTTTTGCCTTATACAAAGGCGGGCTGTTATTCATCACAACTTAATTAAAATGAAGATGAAAGAGGCTTCCAATAAACGGGCCATTCATTTGCTAGAAAATTAGCCTGATGAAGTTCTATAAGATTGTGAATTTGTACGTGAAATGCGCAAATAGTTTGCGGTGTTGGTCGACGTTGCAATTTCACGACAAACTGTTTGGTTAAATTGTTTTACGTTTTAGATATTATGTTCCCGCTTTGGATGCGCATTTGCGTCAACCTCGCGATCCCACTTAGTGGCCTCCGCAAAAAAAACTAGACCCGACTTGCTGGTAATTTTGATTTTGATAGAACCATACAACATTACACCTTGCAATAAAATAAAAAAAAAACAGGTCTAGGCACTGAAACTTTTTGTATTTTCAGTTTAAACGAGTAATTCTCTAAGATTTTCCAAAAAACAAATTACGCTCAAAAACCCGTGGGCTTAAGAATTTCTTTAAGGGCCGTAGGAGGTAGCAAATGACCCCTTCTACCCCCCATTTTAATTTGGCAAGCGATGTACCAAACACCCTGTATTTCTATACAACAAAACTTATTATGAAATATAGCTACTAAAATGAATTTAACTCATGCCTGAATTGAATTCACGGGCGGATTTTCACTATTTCGCATTTCACAGTTCAAAAACATGTTAATATTATATTTACGACCGAAGTTATTAAATTCTGCAACGAAAAATATTAAATATCAAGAGAGATGTAAATTCACCGGTTTTATTTACTATAAAGTGATAAAAACGCAAAGAAAATGTGAGTAGAGTTTGTTAATTACCTACTTTTGGTGTCGTTGGGATTCATGTCACTCTGTCTGGTTTTCATATTAAAAGTGATACTCGTATCATTTTGCGCCTCAACTGAGCAATTTTACGGGACGCAAAATTCACATTTTCTAACTTCTACGAATAAAGTTCCAGTTATTTATAAAATTTCATGAAGCACATTTTAACAACACGGTTCGACTTTATTTTCAGTAGCTACAGGGTTCAATTTGAGTACGATCATGTTATGCGTATGATTAGGGTTTGAATTTACTGCATTTTTTTGTGTTGTAGGGTTCCAGAGAAATCGTTAATAATTCTAGATGACTTTCTCACTGAACTAAAACAAAAGTGACCTTAAAAAGTAATGTTAATATTACTAATTATAAAAACGGTATAAACTCACGTAAAAATTGTCAGGAACGGCCCGACATGTTTCGAACTCATTTTTTAATTAGTAAAGATGTCTCACGATAGTTTTAATAACATTAATGTTAATATTATTTTACCCTGTGAAATAAACCTCGTTGTAAGCTTTCTCTGTAGCCTTATCGCGACACGTCTCTGGATGCTGAAACCCTCTCCGATGATAAATGGATGCCCTACGTGATTCACTGCTATTGTACAAAAAGAAACTGCCCGCCCGTTGGGGCTTTGAATTATTTTAATGCATTAAAAGAAAAGAAGGTCGACTTAGATTTATCGACTAGGAAAGTATCATCCGTTACAAATTTTATCTGTCATGTGTGTATAACTATAACAAATCACTTTTCGCCCTAGACATTTAAGAATAACTATGCATTATTTTATGATCAATCAAGCTGACTTTGAAATGACATTTTAATGAAGCCATGATACAGGATCTAAGAGTAAACAAATGAAAATAATGTGCAAAATGAATGTTTAAAAATTCACTTAAAAATTGCGCACCCTCGTCAACCTATATCTGCTTATAAAGAGATTAAGTGACATTCATGAGTAATTTATGCGTTTGTTCGTTCAGCAAAGCGGAAACCGGATCAATTCTTAATTAAATTCTACCTTTGTTTAACTTACATGCGTTTCTAATCAAAAGTTGATCGTCGATTTGCAAAGAGATCGCGCTGAGCCAAATGTAAATAACATTATCTGCTACATCACGCATGCTATGTTCTTAAACAGAACCTAGTATAGCTATTTTTTATAATTATAATTTGATTGGCTGTGATTTACTAGACTGATAATCGTAAGTATGTAGACGCCTATGGGCCTATGGGGAATACGTTTATCACGCAATAAATTGATAAACACAATAAATCCATTGAACAAATCACAAACGTCAAATGTAATTTCTGTGACACACGCCAAGTCGTAATCAAAATCAATCTCAGTATTCCCAAATAGCGTTACTTTTTTTTCAACTAAAACCTCGAAACTATTTTCTAATGGAATCACCAGAGAGTACCTAAGATCTCGAAAGTGGCCACTAAACTAGATAAATGAAATTTCTTAAAAACCTCCCGAAACTTTATACAAATGCTAACAAAACGTTCTTGTCTTATTGCCTTGGAGAGTTATTTCTCAACTTTTCAATCCTCCCCGTACTTATAACTTTTCCCATCACAATGACTCCTCTTTAGGAGATACAAATAACAGAATAAGTCTGCGAATGGAGATTTATATCTATTTAATAATAATCCAGTGAATAAAGGGGTTTTACCTTACAAACGGTACGGTAGTTTTGAATTTTTGATATGTTGTCTAGAAATGGTTAGTGAGTGTTTAAAATGCAAAATGCACAATTCCCCCTCCTCCGCGCCCGGCGCCATATTGCAAAAACCGGCAATTTCTGCAGATTTTTGCTTATACCATACCTTCGTTTAGGAGCATTTTAGCTAGAAATGAGCTTAGGCAATGTCGTAGAGAATTAAATTTACTGTAATTTATATTTAAAATTTTGTTTCTAGGGCAGATGTAACAGAGATATGTAAAAAATAGAGTCAAATTTTCCGTAAATGTATGTAAAGAATGTACATGCATTTTCTAAGCAATAAAATTTCCTACAAGATTTATTTTGATACTTGTTTTCCTTGACTAGTCCGTAACTGAATAACAGCGTTCTAAAGACAGAACTTTGACAAATTTCCGGAAAATGCGACTTTTACAGCTTTTTAAATGTGCATAATATCTCCGTAACTGACTGTCCTTGAAACAAAATTTTAAATTTCAATTATAGTACATTTAATTCTTAACAAGATTGCGCATGCCCATTTCTAGCTAAAATGCTCCTAAATGAAATGATATAAGCCAAGAGTTTGATACATGTCTAGAAATTGCGATATTTTTCATTTTTTTAAATATCTCTCCGTAACTACCTGTCTTAGAAACAATATTTAAAATGTAAAATATAGTAAATTTAAATCTCTACAATGTTGTAAAATATAGTAAATTTAACTCTCTACAATATTGTACAATGCTTAGACAATGTTGTCTAAGCTTTTTTCTAGCTTTATTGCTTCTAAACGAAGATATAAGCGAATATCTATTCTGATGAAAGTGCCGGTTTTATCAATATGGCCGCGGGCGCCAAGGGGGGGAATTGTGCATTTTGCATTTCAAACACTCACTAACTATCCTAGACAACATATCAAAAATTCAAAACTACCGGACGGTTTGTAAGGTCACCCCTAGTACTTCAGTCTCTATTCACCGAACTATATGTTTTTTGATCAATTTTACGTATCTTAATATTTTTGGGGACTCTTTTTCAGGGAGATTCAACATTAGCGTCTTCTCTAAATTCGCTATAAACATTTGTTTGAGAATTTCTATAGTGATCGTTGAACATTTTACCATGGCCATGAATACGATAATATCATTTTTAATAACAAAAAACATTGTCAAGCTTTCCACTAACATGGAATACACATACTTATTTATCATTCATAGTGCATCCGTATATTTCTTTTTTATTTATTATCTCTAATTGTAATTTCTTGTATTTCTCCTGTATGTTTTATGAGGTGTGCAATAAAGAGTACTTGTGTTGTGTTGTGTTGTTTTGTGTCGTGTCGTGTCGTGTCGTGTCGTGTCGTGTCATGTCGTGTCGCGTCGAGTGTTATCGTGTCGTGTCGTGCCGTACCGTGCCGTGCCGTGCCGTGCCGTGCCGTGCCGTGCCGTACAGTACCGTGCCGTGCTGTGCTGTATTGTATTGTATCATCTGGAAAGTGATGATTGTTGATTTATTCGCCCTTACTTGTGATGTTTAGTTTATTCCAATCCACCATGTTCCAAAGTAGAAGTTATATAATAGTAGTTTATGCAACTGCTACATAATGAGAGGTCTTAAAATACGAGTGTGGTTTTATGAAACGAGCTGTAGGCAAGTTTCATAAGGCTTATTATTTTCGCGGCGACAGAAAAATTAAAGAGCAGCAAACTATTTGCAACTAAAATAATAACTTGTCAGCGATTAAATATTTTGGCAATCATTTATATTAAATGAGCTTTAAACTAAGGATATTTTAAAATTCAAATAATGGCAGCTACTTTAAGGTAGCAGAAATAATAAACAAGATTACTGAAATCATAGGCGAGGTACTATAAATAATGACTTGGCGACTAATATTAGCAGAAGATCTGACTCGGCTGGGTTAGGTTAGGTTGTTTTTTTTTTATATCCCTAAAAAGCGCTCCTTTTATTTTTTTTATGACCTTGATTTATTTTATATGCAATCTCCATTGAACAATTAGAGTAGGCCATTTTCAACTTTTTATCCGCTGTCATGTTTCCGCTTAATTAGTTAATTCAGTCGCCAAAACTCGATGCTAGTTTATATTGAAACAAAGCCGAAAATTGATTACTTAGCTGCTACTTTTTACTTTATACTAGTCTCCGCAATTAGTCGCCAACTTATTATTTTTGCTATCCCCTTTAATTTTTTATAAATCCCTAAATCAGATTAATTTGTCGCCGCGTTAAATACATGCCGTTTCATAATAGGATCACACGAGTGTTTTATGACCTAATTATGTAGCAGTTGCATACAATACTTTATCTACACACATATTCATAATCATTACTATAGATTTTCTTTTATGAAAATATAAAACAGAACACATGAGGTGACTCGCGGTGGCTGCGGTACTGTTATGAAATTACATCTCTGATTTTGGTCGCTGCCAAGTAATGTAGGTCCTTACCTTTAATATCTGGACTTGTTATAGGAATTTAACAAGATGGGAGAAGATAAAGTATATAATGACATCTTGCTTCACACTATGAATGATAAGTATGAGTACCTACAATACTGGATTTAATTTTTACTTATTCATCTTTTAAAAAGTATGCCAGAAGTTATTTTAATATGGCAGTCTACGAATATTTATTCTGGCGTTGTTTTATATTTCCTGTTTAGAATTTCTCTTTACCCTAATGTACAAGTCATTACTTATTTGTTCATTCCAGCTAATTAATAACAAAATAATGAAAGCCAAGAAAATTAACGCAACAAATGAAAACTGTACATTTACTAAGACTATTTGAAAACTAATTGTGTCATGAAAATAGTAAGCTATGACTGTGAATTATAATACTTGGGTAGTTTTACGGTAGCCTATGTATTAAGTCAGGATTATACACTTGTATGCAAATTCGTCAATCCCGCCGTTTCAGCATGAAAAGGTAACAAACGTACACACAGACAGATTACATACACACAGAAACTTTCGCTTTTGTAATATAAGTGGGATTAACTGTAGTAAACACTTCACTTTCTTCAGTATCATTGATCGGAACCCCTTCTCGGGTAAAGGCCTCCTCCAGCTTCTTCCAGCCCTCTCTATCCATAGCTTTCTCTCTCCATTTACTTCCTGCTATCCCTTGTATATCATCTATCCACCTCTTTCGAGGGCGCCCTCTTTTCCTTTTTCCTTTCGGTCCCTTCCATATAGTTGACTCTAGTGTCCATCTTTTGTATGTGCATCTTGCTACATGTCCTGCCCACTGCCACTTTTGTTTTAGGGCATATTGTAAAGCGTCTATAACTTTCGTTTTTCGTCTTATTTTTTCACTTTTTACTTTTTGTATTCTTCTTAATTTTAGTACACTTCTCTCCATTGCTTTCTGGCATACTACTAGTTTAGTTTTTGTTTTAGTATTGTATGTCCTCGTTTGGCATCCATATGTAAGAGTAGGTAAGATACATGTGTCCAAGATAGTTTTCTTTAGGTGGACAGGATATTTCCCCTTTAAGATTTCCTTCAGGGACCAAAATTTTTTCCAGCTCATGTTAATACGCCGCTCTGTCTCTACTTCTTCACTTTTGTCTTCGAATGACAGTTGTTTTCCAAGATATATATATAACTGTTCACATATTCAAGCAGCTTCCCGTTGAGGTTTATAGCGTTTATGTGGCTGTTTGTCAGTATTTTAGTTTTATTCTCGTTCATTTTGAGGCCCACTTTTTCGCTTTCTTCATTTAGAGTGCTTATCATATTTTCTAATTCTTTGCTTGTATCAGCGAATAAGACAATATCGATCGAAAGTGTGTAAGTCGATCTTGATTAACTTTAATCCCTTCTGACTGCCAGTTAATATTGTCAAAAATGTGTTGTAGTACCATTATGAACAGCTTGGGTGAAAGGGGGTCTCCTTGTCTCACTCCTCTGCAAATCGGTATCTTAGGGCCTCGTGTCTCTAGTTTGACTTGACTTACGCTACCCGCGTAGATGTTTTTGAGTACTCTTGTATAGTTTTAATTTATGTGGCATTTATTCAGCGCTTCCCAAATAGCGTCATGAGAGATCGTGTCAAACGCTTTGGCGTAATCTATAAAAGCCATGTATAATGGTCTGTTGAACTCCTTGTATTTCTCCATTACCTGTTGCAGTACGTGTATATGGTCCGTTGTAGAAAATCCGGAGCGGAACCCTGCTTGTTCGACTGGCTGGTAGTTATCAATCTTTCGGCTCAGCTTGCTTTGTAGAATAGAGGTGAACAGTTTATAAACACTTGAAAGTAGACTAATAGGACGGTAGTTATAGTTAGAGATGTCTTGAGGGTCTCCTTTCTTGTATTAAAGGATTATATCGGATCTTTTCCATTGTGCTGGTACCTGAGCTGTGTTCAGAACCTCATTGAATAAATACGTAAGTGGGCGAGTTAGCAGGGTAGCACCGGCTTTTAGTGTTTCATTTTGTATGCCATCTGGACCAGGGCTTTTGTCTGCTTTGAGTTTTCTGATGTGGTTGATAACTTCCTTCTCATGTACTAGTGGCAAGTCGTTCGTGTTTTGAGAACTTGTTTCTACTATATTATTTGTAGCGGTGCAGGAAATTGGTTTTGCATATAATTCCTTGTAAAACTCTGTGGCGCAGCTCATAGTTTCTCTTCTGGTTTACGTTTCTTCTGATTTATATTTTAAGTTTGAATCCAATTTTTGTGTGTGATCAGTTTCTTGTAGGCTTTTTTCGTGCTTCTATAGGTGTTTAGATTATTCTCGATTATTTTGTATATCTGTAGTCTTTGTAGTCCTTATCTATTGCCTTACTTGTAGTTCTAAATAATATGCTCAGCTCCTCCTTCATTTCTTTGGTTTTTGGTTTCGTTTTCATAAGTTCAGTTCGTCTTGTGAGGAGAGTTCTAGTAGACTCACTAAGTATTTTAATTGTGGTTTTCGGTTCATTATTTTTTAATCTGCATACAAGGCTGGTGTTGATTTTATTAACTAGTCTATTGTAATAAGTTTGAATATCTTCCTCTTGTTTTGTTTCCAGTTGATGTATGTTCATTTCAAGGTTTTTTAAGTATGTTGATTATATCCTCGAAGAGTCGCGTCCAATGCGCGCAGCGAAGTAGACGCATCGATGACTAATTAATTATTTAATTGTGAAATTAGCGCGGCTCGACCGCTGCCTGTAGTTAAACAATGGGCGACCCTAAAAGTGGGCCCATTGTCAACGGGATCCTCGCCTTTCTGCAACAGAAGCTACTGCGGGAAGGTCAGATGGATGCGGTGACTGCTGTTCAGATTTGTTCGTCGCGTTTTAGTGTCGACGAAATCTGCGCTGCGAAGAAGGTGCTGTTCCAGTCTCTCGGGATTGTCGGCACATTTGTACCTCATCGCAGAGAAGATAAAGCCGGAAAGAAGACCCTCGATGACATCATTGAAGTCCTGAGGGAGAACGAACGCGACATGCCTGAGTTCGTGGCGACGGAGGGCTCCAGATTGCCATCCAATACGCCAGACCATGTCGACGTGAGCTGTCTGCTGAAAGAAATTGTGGCTCTTAAAGCAGGCATGGCAGAAATTGTAAAGAAATTTGACAAATCACAGGCCGTTATTGACGTATTGCGCAAAGAAATCATCCGTTTGCGCGACGGTGCCCCAGAAACGCGGTCACTGACGGCGTCAAATTTCAAGAATAATGACCGGGCGTCAAATGCCAACTCGGTCAATTCGCGTGTAGCTGACACTGCGCAAAGCGATGTCACTGTGCATGCCGATCCGCGGCCCCCCTGCCCTCTCCTCGCGGGGCCTCCCGTCAACGCTTCATCGAAACCACGTCGTCGTTTTGCTGACGTCGTTTCTGCTGGTGAGCCTGTTCCAGCCCGCCGGAAAGCCGCGCCCTCAAAAGCGCGTGAAGTTCGGGATCCTCCAAATGAGGAAACTCCTCGCACCAGTGTGGACAAGGAGGGTTTCACAACGGTGTCAAGAAAGCGTAAGACACGCAAGAGTCAGTGTGGTACTGCAGAACCGGTTGGTTGTGGTCTGCGGGTCTCCACACCGAGCAAGGCGCTATACGTGTCGCGCCTGCATCACACTGCCACCGCTGAAGAAGTGACGCAGTATGTTCGCCAGAAAACCGGCTACTCGCTGAGGGACCTGAGGGTGTTCCAGTTGCATTCGCGCCACTACGTGCACTTCAGCTCGTTTGTGGTGCGCGTGCCGCGGCCGCTCCAGGACACCATCGCGTGTGCTGATTTCTGGCCGAAAGGTGTCGTGTTTCGTCGGTTCCGGGGCAACCTACCAAATCCAACACCCGAGATGTCGGAACAACGGGGCCACGCCGTTTCGCCGTCAAAATAAACATTGTTCGGTTCATGACGCATTGGTGTAAACTGTAATGTTATGTAACCTGTTTTTCAATAAATAAATAAATAAATAAATAAATAAATAATCCTCATCCGTCCTTAGTGGCTTAGGTTGTGATTTGTATGATGTTCTGCTCTTTTTTTCTTGATCTAGCATGTACGTAGCTCTAACTAGTCGATGGTCAGATCTGAATCCAAAGCCATGCAATACTTCTACATTTCTGATCCTCTTTGGGTGGTTTGACAGTACAAAATCAATTTCGTTTTTTATCTTGCCACAGGGGGAGAGCCAGGTCCATTTGCGGTTATTTCGAGCTTTAAAAAAGGAGTTCATAATTGTCAGTTTATATTCCAATGCGTGTTGAATTAGTTTCTCTCCTCTTTTATTTCTGTTTCCGTATCCAAATTTTCCCAGAACAAAGTTTTCACTATCTTCTGTTTCGCGTTGGCCGACTTTTGCATTAAAATCACCAATAACAAGTACGTTATCTCCTGCCTGTCTGTGAGCTACCTGCAGAGTTTCATAGAATGAGTTAATTTCTCCATCTGTTGCCTTTTCAGTGGGCGCGTATACTTGTATTATTGCAAGCAGTTGGTTATTGTATTTCATTTTTAATAGGGCAACCCGATCTGAGAATGCTGTAAAGCTGACAATGTTATTTTTATGTTCTTTTCTTATTAAAAATCCAACTCCATATAACCCAGGTATTTCCCCTTTGTAGCAGAATATAAATTCTTCATGTTCTTCAATTGCATAGCCCTTTCTTCTAACTTCTGCCAAGCCGAGTATGTCGATTTTTATCTTTTGAAGCATATATGTTAGTTCTATAAATCTTTTTGTTGTTGCCAGTGATCTTACGTTGAATGTTCCAATCTTGAGAGTTTGTTGTGGTTGTTTTATTTTTCCAGTTGTTTTTTCTAACCTTGCTGGAGGGTTGTAGCCATTTTCCCCCACGGGGACCAGCCGGCTTGGGGGAGAGTGTTTCCTTTCTATTGTTTCTTTATGGGTTTTATGTTGTTTTTGTTTCCGATCGAGATGACTGAGAGTTGTAATATGATGCTGTAGGTTCCTTGATTGCTATTTTTTCGAATTCATATAAGCTCTTGCACGCATTATTGCAAAGGCATCATCTTGCGTTTTGTTTATTTTAGGAGTCTCTTCTTTACTTGTAGATGGGGAGGGTGACATCTGGCGTTTTTTCTCATTTTTTTTCTCTTCAACCACTAACTTGTCATATTTGATGTAAGCCTTATTACCTTTTTCCCTCTCTATAGCCATTTTTCCTTTAAAGTTTTCCTAACCTCTAAGATTTCCTTTGGGTAATCAGGCGTAGCAAATACATTTTTAAAGGATTTTCTGTTTTTCAGTATTTGATTTCTTGTTTGTTGCGAGGTAAGTCTCAACCGTATTGGCCGCGGCTTGCCGTTTTTGTTGTTGGTCGCCGAATCCTTCTTCCCCATTCGGTAAACGCAATCAATGTCCCTTCTTTTAAAATTTGGGTAAACACCATTTTTTACAATTGTTGTTATTGTGTCTATTAAATCTTCATTTTCATTTTCCGTTTCTTGTATATTGAAAAGTATGACATTATTATTTCGTTTCTCACTGTCTAATTGCTTTAATTGTTGTTCTAACCTTTACTCTTAAGGCAAGGAATATATCTATAATACTCGCAAGGAGCTCCTAAGGCTCCTTATCCGTTCAAAAAAACTTGCTTTAGATTTTTTTTCTATGATCAAATATGTTTCTTAACATATTATCAATGTTAGTACTTAGAACGGGGCTATTAAGATTTATTGATACATATTTGAAACCTACAGTTTGAATTTTTCATTAGTAATTTTTGTTTCAAAAACTACTCGAAATTGACAAAATTCACGCAGAAAACTGGATTTTAAAACTTATTTTCAATTGGACGCAAAGAAAGAACTCAGAATTCACGTTAAAATGTTAGTTGAAATTATCAATATAGTTGTCATAATATGAAAAAATTTTTTTTAAAGGAATAAGGCCTCTTAAGATGTTTTATTTATTAGTTATGTGAATATGCTATATTTAAATGAGCATAATATTAAAGTATCTTTAAATACCAACTCGTTAAATGTCAAATGAGATATTGCGTCGAATAGACTGCTGGGAGATATTGCGTCGATTAGACCGGAGTAGCGGAACAGAGGCAGTACAGATGTAATTTCATTTGAAGAAACTCGAATCTTACACCAAGACCAAAAGGTCTTTTTACGGAAGACTCAGCCTAGACTTACCTATGCATATGCCTTTAACACCCAAGGGCAGCTCCACTGTGCAGTGTGACCGGATATTCAAAGCCAAATTATTTCCAATGCGCGACTACAATAATGACACTCTAAGTTCATACTCTCTGAAAGGCACAAACGGCTAAAAGAAGAAAACGTAATATATCTATACATCCAGAACCCTTTAAAAGCCCTTATTAATCATACCTTTATTGAGTTCCTTCAATTTAATACATGGTTATTGGCTGCGGTGCAAGATTCCTATAAATTAAATTGTTGGAAAAACTTACTCGAACCCAATTGTAATTTAGTGTGATCGTTAAAAGTTTTACGACCAATCTTCGGTTCTCCTGGCCATAATCTGTTTTAGTCGCCGCCATTAAACTTGCCTATCAGATTGTTCCTCAAGACTCAACTGATGGCCTTCATTTATTTCATTATTCTCTGTTACTGTAAAGGGTGGCCTATTATTTCATCAAAAATGTTTCACAGTCCGTATTCGAGCGTCTGTAAATGGAATTTGGAGCTATTTGATGAACATCCGGGTCTCCTAAGAAATAGTTTGAAGTTACAACTGTACATTCCGACAATAAGGTACTTTTCTATAAAAGGAATACGATCGAAACACACGACTGATCAAATTTTTTAAAACGAAAATAACCAAACCCACAGCAATCATGACAACTTCACGCCTCAGAGAAAAAAAACAATTAATCGTGACAGTGACGTAAATAATTATGACATATTTAAAAATACTTTTTGAAGTGAATAATACTTTTCCCTGGGTAAAAAGTAAAGTTCTAGGTACCTATTATTAACAAAGCTATTTCATGTTTTCATTGCGTGCAATCGAAAACAAGTTGAAAAACAGTTTTCTGTGTGAATTCTATCAAATTCGAGTAATTTATGAAACAAAAATTACCAATGAAAAATTCAAGCTGTAGGTTTCAAATATATACCAATGTGTTACAATGGCCCTGTTCCAAGTAGTAACATTGATAATATCATAATAACTTGTTTGATCACGGAGAAAAATGACTAAAACAATCATACGACGGCCGAATTTCGAACATCGGAATAGCCCTTCAGATTAAATAATAAACTAAATCCATAGACAAAAGTCGCGTTCCGTTCCACTCAAAAGGTTGACGATTATCGGATCGTTGCCAAATGACCGCGTATATTAAAAAAAATGGTCTGTTAAGCGGTATGCTCCAACAAATTGTAAAAAATCAGGAGATTTTGCTCGACACCAAAAAAATATCAGTTGATCTGGAGACTACCTTAAAAATCATGTAATTTCCTGATAAATCAGGAGAGCTTGCAGCACGTAGTAATAGCTTGGGAATAGTATAAAATATCACGACGATCAATAAAATATAAGCTTATAATAACATAAACAGCCGACTCACATATAACTATTTCGTTTAAAGTGATTCTATTTACATACGTTGAGTAACTAGTAGCCAGACGTTCTAGAGCAATCTACGAGAGGGTCGAAAATAAAATGAAGGCTCAACGATAGAAGTAAAAGTTACTCACAGCTTGATCCACATTTTAGTTGAAATGGGACCTTTTCACACATAAAACCACTAGATCTGTAAAAGAAAATTGAAGCGATGACTCATCTGTTTGAAAGCGGCAAGGGCGTAACTTTTAACGTAATGACAGTAATAAATAATAAAAAAACGCTCTTCGCGTCAAAATTGACTTGACTTGTTTCAAGCCTTCGGTAATTTTTGTTTATATAACTGAAGGATTTTTTAAGTAAGTAAGTTATGTAACTTAATGTAATGCTTTGGGCCATCGGAAATTGTCTGGTTCACGGTATTCTCGTTATTTTAAACAAGCAAAGCAAACTTTTGATCACAATTATTAGTAAACATACCTACTGTAGAATCCCAAAAAGTAATGACATTAATTTTGCAAAGCAGTTTCCTGCCTGTGAATCTCAAGTACCTACTTCATAATATTTAGTATAGATAATTTATGATATATGATAATACATATACATGTGAAAATGAAGCAGTTTATTAAAACATACTGTATTTATTTCAATAAAAAAGGAAAAACAAAGAAACAGTAAATAAAATGCTTAAATACTACTAACAACTATGTACAAAAAACCTAAAATTAAAATAAACTAAAACAGATTCAAAAAATTACTCCCCTGCGGCATGGCACCGAAAATGCTGGCAGTATTTCCTCGCTGAACAGCTATGCTGATACGTTGAGCGAGGAAGCTGTCAGCTCTTCGGTCCCCAGTGGTCTCTGCAAGCCTTTTGTAAAGCTTGCGGGCACTGGGACCCCATGGACCTAGGGTCTCGACCCCAAACGGTACAAAATTGTATTCGGGGCCGAGACCCCTATATTTGGTGCTTTTCAGTTTCTCGGCCGCTTCAGCAGCTGCACCCGCTCTGCCAGATGTTCCGTGAAGGTGGGACAGCGCCAGTGTGTCTACACAAGTGGCATCCCACACAAGAACACGTCCCAGCCTCCACGGAACTGGGACATCCCATCCGGTCTCTTGCCATCGTCCCTGGCGATACCCGATGGCTCCAGTAACGCCGGTACGTTGACGGTGGCAAGAGAGCGGCGGATAATGTCGTTCAGAGTGGCATGTCTCGAGAAGCGGCCTGCACTTTTCTGGCAAGAGAGGCCATGGTGTCCCAGTGTATCAACCGCGCTGCCGCAGGAACATCTATAAGGCGCACAGATTGGCACTCCGAGTCGCAGGCAGGTGGATATGCGGAGGGTTTCGGGCTCTAGGAACGTACCAGTATTGGCAGAGGGGAATGCGTGCAGCCAGTGGCCCGCTTCTTTCGTGCCCGCTGCCAAAATTCTGGCACGTTCAGAGCCCGTACTGCGACTTAGGAGGGAGTCATACGTTACTTTTGATAGGATGTCGTCCCAGGACCTTTGTGATTTTAAATTTTCAGGGAAGTCCTCTCCCGGGCAGGCAATGGACCAAGCTCTTTTGGCCTCCGTTTATTAATATAACTGTAGATGATTTAAACCCTTGATACAAAGATCAAAGCTCAAAGGAAAATTGAAACATGAATTATTATGGACCGGTAATCTAGAGGGACCGGGTTCGACTCCCGGAATCTTTTCATTCGGAACATTTCAATTTTTCTTTGAGCTTTGATCTTTGTATCAATGGTTTATAAAAAAAAATGTGTGCACCCACATTACAAAGTGAGACGTTAAATGTTTTAAATTTGTAGATGTTTCAAAAATCAAACAATAGTGTGATCCTATTATAAAACTCGCCTCCGACCCATTTCATAAACCCAGACTCGTGCTTTAACTAACATTAAGCAGTTGCATAAAATGTAATTGCCCACGACTTACTCGCTTATCACTATCCTTGTTATTGGAACGCACGCAAACTGAATATGAAAGCCCAAAGAGCTGGCAGCTATGCTTCCATAAGAATGCAGAAAAGCTTTTAGTGTAAGACTCTTTAGAATTATGTGAAGTACACGTACGTGTAAAGACTGCGTTAGATCAAATTGAAATAGCATTGTTTATTTCATGTTGGTAACCAAATATTTTTTGGTGCAAGATATTTATCACACTAATACTATGTATAAAGGCAAAAGTTATTGAGTGTGTTTATGTGTATGTTTGTTGCTTCTTCACGCTCAAACGGCCGGATCAATTTTGATAAATGTTGGTATGAAGGTAGCTGACACCCTGGATTAACATTACACATAGGCTACTTTTTATCCCGAAAAATTTAGTGTTCCTGTGGGAAGAGCGGGTAACACCGTGCGCCGCAGCTGGTTATATATAACCTATTGTTACTCATGACATGTAACTCATGTTGCTGTTTTTTGAATATGTGAAAATAGTGATGGCTTGCTATGACAAAAACTTTAAATTGTACATTATATTATAATACAGTACAATTTAGCATAATCACTATTAAAGTTTTTATTATATCGTATTTATATCAATATAAATAGCTCAATATATCTTGAAATAAAGAAAAAATCAAACAAGGTAAAGGGACTGAAATATGAGACTTGAAAGCTATGCAAAATAAGTTAATTATTGTTTTGTTGAATTCTCATAATTCGACAAAACTTGGCGTTTCAAAAACAGAACACAGTGAAGGACGCGCCAAAGGGCTTAGATTTTTGACCTTGAAATATTTTATTAATGTCTTTTTATTCGGAAAACTGACCTTTTTATTAACAGCAAAAGTGGTTTTTCGAACAAACTTCAACCAAAAAAAAATATCGTAATAGTTTATAAGATAAGAAGTCAACATGGGTGGACAAGTCAAAACACGAAATCTGATATTTGCCCATCCATGGCACGACCGAAATTACGCAACTCACAACTCAAACGCTCACAAAAATAATGAAGGTCGAAATGGTCCGCTTAAGAGGGCACCGAGCGTTAGCGACTGAACCATGGAGCGCGGGGAATGCGTATTTAGATCGGCGCGCGGCCGCCATAGTAAAAATGTATGGAGAATTAAAAGCACTTTTTGATAAATCTGGAACTTTAATACCAAACAATAATTGAAATATTTGATGCGGACAAATAGTAATGTAAACATTCACCTATTTTTTGAACTGAAAATCTGAATAGTTTTTAATTGTTAAAGTATAAAAAAACACTTTACGCCTGCTTACGATTTTACAATTTTCGTCCAACTTTACTTAGTTCTCTAGGGTAAAATATGAATGATCTTATAATTTTTCCACGGAAAAGTTGTTAACACATTCTTCGAAGTGCTAAATATATAGTTTAGAAATTAATTAAACAACTAGTGTTGACATTATCTACTTAACGGCAACTATCTATTTTTTCACATTTCGCTCGGTGCAGTCTTAAATTAAAACGCAAATATTGTAACATTCGCAAGTACAAAAAGTACGTCGGAATAAAAAAATATATAGTTATAACGTGCGTTTTAAATATGAAAATAAGTTATGAGTTCAGAAGAATCTCGGTCCACTTCTTTATATTAAGTAGGGTGTCTCTATGGAGACCACAAAGCATATTTCGGGAACTGTAACGGTCTCACGACAGTCATTTTATCATGAGTAATGGTGCCGTAATTAGTCTTAAATTGTATTTTTTGCGTTTTATAAATTTTGCCCACTAATAACTCTGCAGTGATCGCGAGCAATTATTTCATTATATCCGGATGTTTGGATTTTCGGATCTCCAGTTGTCCAAATGTTCTCACCTACAGGCTATTTCTTAACTGATATTTATACATGTTGTGAGAAGGCTAATTTTATGTCGGTTAATTTTAGAAATTTATCAAAATGGCGATGGGTATGAAAAATTTCAGTCATTTTAAAACAAACTCGTGAGCTCTAAAGCTGTGAGTGCCACAAGTATAAAATTATACATTGTTTTTATAGAAGGCGAACAAATCAAAGACAGGACCCCACGTTTGCCGCATGCTGAGTAACACTTTCGACACCAGCAACCCGGTAGCCGGGCGCTCTGCGCGTAGTAAGTTTTCGCTACATACGGTTTTTCCCATGTTACGGGCTACGCTCGTAGCCGTTAACATGGGAAAAACCTCAAGTAAGGAAAAAGCTCAAGAAAGGGTCGGCAACGCGCGTGTGACGCTCCTGGCATCGCAAGCGACCTTAGGCGGTGGTAACTGCTTAACATCGGCGGGCCACATGCTAGTTGTTACCACCGTCGTAGTATAAAAAAAACAGCTGAGGGCAAAGATCGCCACAAAATGGAAGCTCTATAGCTCGACACGGAAAAGCGGCAGACCTCATCGGCAGTGGTGGGACAAGCTTGATTTCCGGGGTAGGCTCTTCCCAGTAGTGGGACAAAACGGGCTAGCAATAATCATTCACTACGTTACTGGTACTAATATTATTAAAACTATCGTGAGACATCTTTAATAATTATAAAAACGGTTTAAACTCACGTAAAAATTGTCTGGAACAGCCCGACATGTTTCGAACTCATTCATCAGGGGCAGCTGCTGCAGCTATCCGTGCTGCTACGCGACTCGCGACCCACGCGTGGGTTCCTGGCAATTTTTACGTGAGTTTAAACCGTTTTCATAATTATTACTGGTACTTTTTATTGTTCCTAAATCACTTTACCTTTCATTTGCAGCATAATTGCATTTAACACGTCGCGCCGATTAATTGCATCAGAACCAAGTTCCACGTACATAAAGAAAGAAAGAAAAACATTTATTCGGGAACAAAACATCATTACAAAAATAGTAACAAACAAAAAAATAACTAAGGACTATGGTATAATACTAATTTATTGTAGTAGTGTTATTTTTTCTGTATCGCAGCTAAAAAACAACTTTTTTCTTTCTCTTTCTTATAATGAGCTATTGTTATTATTTTATTAATTAACTAGAAGCTGCGTCTGCGTAAACTTTTTTTACCGCAATCGAGTAAAAAGTATACTAGTATCGTTGGATGTCCAGTTATCCATGTACCAGAATTGGTTAAAATTTGTTCAGCCGGTGTGATGAGAGGACAAAAATATTATGACCAACAGATGGCGCCAGACTGGCGTGGCACCGCACGGCTATACAAAACTGAAGATGATCCTGCATCGCGTTTTAAGATATTTTCGTGAAATCATGACCCCTCTCTTTACAAACTTTTTTATAATAGTTTAGATGTAAAAACTGCAGACTGATACATTCTCAGCCCTATACTCAAATTTGAGCGTTATCCCCGGTTGCAGTCTCGTCAGCTGCTTCGGAGCCCGGAGTCCACCTCCTGGCCTTAATATTTATTTATATTTATTATTTATCCTTCTACAGGGCCTGCGGAGGTGGCATGACTAAACATTAATTCCTCACATAGATGCCAGTTTCCGTAAAACGTGGCCGTACCAACGAAGGCGGTGTTCTTGCATGTTGTCTGCTATGTCACATTTTGGGCCCTATTATACATTAATAAATGCATGTAAATACGATCTCTAAATCAAAATTCACTGCCAAATCAAGGGTCTAATTAGAAAAAATTAAATCGCTTATTTATTCCGTTAACGCCACTTCTGCCAGGACCGGACTTTAAATGGATGGAGTGGAGGCGACAATCATTATTTTTAATCACACTGGGTTTTGGCCTCGCTCTGTTGATTAGTTTTCATTAATCATGATATTTTTATTCAAATTTATGGATTTATTTGAAAGTCCAATGTTCATTTACGCATAGTTGATAATAATTTCATACAGTTTGTCAGTTTAACATCATAATCGAACGTGTAGATAATAATTTTAGAATAAGCTTATCCAATTTTGGTGTAGTTTATCAAAATTAGACTTTTAGTTCGAACTACGCACAGAATGGTATATCACAGATCTGGGCGGCCAAAAGTCAATTTTTTAAAACTGATTGTGGGTAGAATAATGAGGTAGGTTCAGAAAGTCTACTTATTGACGCACTATAATCCGTCAATGTATTCGACCTTATCGCTAAACTATGCTCGTATAGCTGGTTGCAATATTAAGTATTTCACGAGCACTTATTTTCTCAAACGGCACATCAAAAAGGGGTGACTTTTAATAGTGAATTTGTACGTTTTTTCGGTAGAATATGTAATAAGTTACCTTAAATGTTATGATGGCAGGTAAGAATGTTTCGTTTGTATATGTTTTTAATAGGATTGATTATGTTATGACGATATGGTAGTCATTCAAAAGTACACCCTTTTCATGTTCTCGTTTTGCTTGTATTTTGACTTATCGGAAACATTTAGTTGTAGTTCCCGAGGTGTCCCGGCAGAAATAGGACATGTAGCACATACCTCATTTATTCTAGTTTATGATTTAGCTTTGATTTTCCACGGAAACACTCCGGAAAATGGAAAATTAGGCATCCAAACGTTATATGATCAAAAGGTATGATTTTATGAATTTGTTATTTTTTTGGTAATTTTGATTTTTTATTGTTTCTAGGGCCATCTAATGTTAAACTAATAACTCAATCTAAGTTATTCGAGTTGATGCAGCAAACGGAATTGCCAAATTTGCGTCTATACCGTCAAAACTTTTCCCGAAAGTTTTCGAGGGTTTCATGCAATAGGGATGTACTTAACAGATTACTCGTGGCTTCGGATGCTCTAATAACAGGTATGAGACCAACACCGCGTAAAAAAACAAAACCATTCGCAACAGAAACTCTCGAGATGCTGCTTCCCATGGAGCCTCGTACAGATGAAATGGTGCCTGATGAAATATAGACAGAGCCGTCTGATCAAAGTGACACGATTTCTGATTGATTTTTGTTACTTTTGTATATACTTTGTACATATATTATTATACCTACTTTGAGCTAATATTGTAAAATCCTTATTTTTTTGTAATTTCACCATAATTTTCTTACCGTACAGATAAAAAATGATATATTAGCTTAATATTACTGTAACTATCAACATAACATCAAAAATAATATTGGCCGCCCAGATCAGTAAAATACCACACTGTGCTACGGTCCAAAACAGGTATTGCTGATGTAACTGGGTCGCTAAACTCAAGTGAGACTGCGCTGGACACGTCTGTCGAAATCATCCAGAACAATTAGCCGAATTGGATACAATGGGATTGGTACCTATCAAAACAGAAATACTATCTGACTCGGACGACGAGACCACGGAAACCATCCATGAGATGGTTGCCACGGACGCTGCCTCAGCGCGTTTTTCTCTGCATCATAGCTCGACTCTCTTTCCCTCTCTTTCCGCCCTAAGTCAGGCTGACCCGGCCAAATCACTCCTGTGGCGCGGATATAATCCCATTAGCGGGTTATACTCCCACACAAAGTCTGACTCACTGGTAGTGAGGGTTAAACAGCCCTGATACAATACAAGTAGGTAATGTTTAATAAAATAGACAGAAACCGCGAGCCAGAATCGTGGGATGACATGGACGCAGAACGCGTAGCAAGGATAAAGCAGGCACATAATATGGATCTCACCGAGACGAGTGGCAGAAAAAAGGGAGGACTTGGCGTAGCAGCGGGTCAAAGTAAACATGGAGGTGAAATTAAATCACAGTTTATTATATTATACTTGTGCAAACACTAAAAGTTATAATTACAATGATGGACATTTTGAAGTTTTTGAACGAAGGCAGTTTTGTATGCTTAGTACATGTAGACATTACCTAACTTTCTGAAATTTAGAAAGTACTGAATTATGTACAACATGTGAAATGATGAAAAGACGGGTAATTTTTAAAAAGGCGCATAATGTCGACTACATAACATTGACCTTAATATAAAAATATCGAACTATGATGTCCATATAAAGATCCCTAATCCCTTTCCCATGGGACTAAACATTGTTAGTGACAACTAAACGCAGTTTTTTGTAATGAATTTAGACCATCTTTGACCACATTTTGGAGCAGTGTGCTGAAAAATGATGATCATTTTAATAATTCTGAATCATAAAAGCGAGTGTATGTCGTAAGAAAAACTAACTTAAAAAGTTTTCAAAAATAGTGGGCGCAAAGATGGTGGAATAAAAAAAATCCAGACACAAAGATTTTCAAATTTTGAGGTCACAGTTTGTCGAAGTTTGATTGTGGTGCGAAAAAACATTTTTAAAACAAATGTTTAAAAGTGATTATTATGATCTACCTACAGGGTGTACCTGATAGTTATGTAAGTTAAAATAAATATAAATATTAAGGGACAATCATACACAAATCGACCTAGTCCCAAACTAAGCAAAGCTTGTACTATGGGTACTAGACGACGATATACATAATATGTAAATACATATATAGATAACATCCATGACCCAAGAACAAATATTTTGCACAAATATTTGCCCCGGCCGGGATTCGAACCCGGGACCGCCGACTCAGTAGGCAGGTGTCTACCAACCGAGCCAAACGCGTCGTCAAGTCGCGCCGCGTCGTCAAGTTAAGAGTGACGTGGCGATAATTTCGTGACTATAACTGAACGTATCAAAAAACTATAAACTGATATCGAAAGTACGAAGCCTAATGAGTAAAACCACAGTCCAAAAATATTTTCGTGACGTTTAATACAAACTTTTGTGTACATTTACGAAACTGTTATTTTCAATCATTCATTTTGATTCACATACTTCTTAACAATTATTCCATGAAGTACTTCTCCACATATTTTCGCAAATTGGCAATTGGCTTTAGCAAATTTTTTTTGGAATATTATGGAAGAATGGTGTTTTTACTGCTTCATGTTTGCAAAAATGGAATCATATTCCTAATAAAACCTTTTTTAATACAGTTGCTCAAAAAGTGGTACTTTTTGTGGCTGCGTAGCGTGCGAGAAGCTCAATTTCTCGAACTAGTGCTTTTTACTTTTTAGTTCCAAACTATACTTTCGAAACGCAGTAATTTTATATTAGATTTGGAAATTATGAAATTAAAAACGCTTACGAATACTAGGAGTATTTATTTAAAGTATTCATTAATATATAAATGACGAAAAAATATTAAGAATTTGCATTTTATAGCCTACTCTGTCTTAGGTATCTATGTATGAAATATTTACTTTCCTAAAAATCGTTCTTTGATTTGGCTGAATGATACAAGCATATGCCTAGAAAAAAAAAGTTTAAAAGCAAATCAGCCCGCCCTTTTGAAATAACTTCTAACATTATTTAAACACATTAACGCATATAAATATATAATTTGGTACGAGCGGTTATAAAAAAATATTGAAAATGAGTGATTCAAACATTGATATGACACCACCAGACATTCGTGCTAGAGCAGCAATTGCCAATGACTGTGTTATTCGAGAAAAATCTAAAAACCAATATAATGCCGTCTATGTAAAATTCATCGAGTGGAAAACCTTACATAACGCAAAGTCTTTTTCAGAGACTGTTTTGATGGCCTATTTTCAAGAGCTGTCTGAAACCTATCGGCCATCAACATTATGGTCAAAATATTCTATGTCGAAAGCTGTTATAAAGTTAAAACATGACATAGATATAAAAACTTACACCAAATTGACTGCTTTCTTAAAAAGGCAAAGTGCAGGATTTCAGAGTAAAAAATCGAAGGTACTAACAGCTGAACAAATTGAGACGTTTATTAATGAAGCTCCAGATCAGCAACATCTAGCTACAAAGGTATAAACTTAAATATAAATCTAATAAAATATGTACACAATTTAAGTAAATTAACTCTAAAAATAAAGTAGGAAGTTAAAAAAATTAGAATGAAGTAAACAATTGTCTTACAATATATAATAAATATGTAACTTTGTTCATAGGTTGCTCTTATATTTGGAGTCTGTGGCGCATGCAGACGCGAAGAGCTCACAAATGTATCAGTAAAAGATATAGAAACACATGGGGACATACTTCTTGTCAAAATACCAAATACAAAAAATAAAATTCCCAGGTCCTTCACTATTGACGGCCCATTTGCAGAAATAGTCAAGAAATATCAGAGTCTGCGGTCTTCTAAGGGCAAAAGTGACCGATTCTTTCAGAATTTTCAAAGAGGAAAGTGCACTGCCCAGGCCGAGAGATATCGCTCAGTACTTAAATTTGCCTGATGCAAATCTTTACACCGGACATGCATTTAGGAGAACCTCTGCTACATTACTTGCCGACTCAGGAGCTGACATAACAACTTTGAAGAGGCATGGAGGTTAGCGGTCAAGTAATGTAGCAGAAGGATACATAGAAAACTCCATTGATAACAAATTAAAAATTTGAAAACAAATTGCAAAATCAATTAATGTAAAGTCGCAAGAGTCCACAGAATTTTCGTCATCCACATTCCAATCTGGTCTTAATGTACCTGTTAATACTGAACCTCAACCAGGACCGTCACATGCTAACAACACTTTGGTTACACCCAGCCCTGTTAACCAACCAGGACCGTCACGTGCCAACAACACTTGGATTACACATAGCCCCTCTAACTTTGACCCACAGGAATTATCACAACAGCAGGAACCTGAAAATACACCATGCCTGACTAATCAGACACTTAATTTACATGGAAGAACTCACAACATAACTATGAACTGCACTAATTGTACCATTAACTATAATTATTACTGAAAATAAAATATTTCTGATATCAACCTTGTTTTAATACAAATATATATTTTTTTTAGTCTCATTTAATCACAAAAGCAAGTAATTCTTCTTAGACCTCATTTGATATAGTTGTCTTTTCGTAATGTTAAACATAATCATCATTTCTTCTTAACATGTATTTTAATACAAATATATAACAATATATATTTGTATTAAAACAATTTAATACAAATATATATATTTTTTATTCTCATTTAATCACAAAAGCAAGTAATTCTTCTTAGACCTAATTTGATATAGTTGTCTTTTCGTAATGTTAAACATAATCATCATTTCTTCTTAACATGGTCATCAACGTGGCACTTGAGCAGCAGTTGTAGGTACATAGTAATTGACTGGTTGACTTCCTAGGAGCCGCTTTGAGTGAATATTATCCTTCCGCCAATTTGTTAGGGACCTGCAAAATGTTAATAATTTAGTAACATTAATAGATTTCATCAGCTTCTTGTTCAAAAAAATAACCTTAAACATAACTAATAATGTGATTTAATGTTTCTTTTACCTCTAATTATCCTTGATAGTCTTCAAATATTCAAACAATTCATGATATTTTAGTTGTAAACGTGTCCTTGGTCACATGTCGCAGATCACAAATTTGGCACTAAAACTCTTGTTGCATGATCTGTTTCTGTTTGTTGATACTGTAATGTCTTGTACTTCTGTTTTGATTATGTTAAAGGTTCTATTTAATGTCGTTTCAGTATTATAATTATCTGCATTGGGCTGTGGCAAGCTAAATATTATCCTTATAAATACTGTCAGTGTCAACTGCCAAGTGTCAATTTAGTTTCTCAACTCGAGGCCGATGGCGCTGATTCCAATAGTATGTTGTCACTGTCAGTGTCATTTGTAAAGTATGGGTTCGTTCAAAAATAACTTCGAAGCAAGCATATTTTATCGCAATGATATATTAATTTATAATTTTTTCGCAATTGCATTATAAAACGTCGTTTACAACACGTGTGAAATGTCTTTTTACTACTCGTACCGAGTCTTGCCACTCGCTTTCAGCTCGTGGCAAGATACCTCGGTACTAGTGGTGAAAAGACATTCTTTTCACACTAGTTGTAAAATGTACTATTTTAATACAGTTGCTCAAAAAGTGGTACTTTTCGTAGCTGCAAATCGTGCGAAAAGTTGGTTATTTCGAACTAGTGCTTTTTACTTTTAAATTTTTTTTTATTTTCTGTTGTACTAACACGTCATACCTCGTACATCCAAACAAAGGTCAATCACTTTTCGACTTTATTTATTACGTCATGCAGCATTGCAGGTGTATATCTCATAATTATGCTTAAAATATTTAAATTGCATATTGGATCAATCAAAGGGCTTATCTATTAAAAAAAACTCAAAAACGGTTTCAATAATTTGTTTAATTGACTATTATTTATTTTAATGAGTATTATGCGTGACCTAAAAAAATTAAAAATAAATGTATTGTCACAGATTAGATAATACAGTATTAAGCGTGACCGACGCGCTGATTTTTTGATTCATAATATGAATAATCGCTATTTTTGTGTATTAAATAATATATTTATTTACAATTTTATGAAATGTAAAGAACTAAAAAAAGGTTCACGATGTTTATTATTTATAATCAATTAAAATACTATCATATCTCTTCTGGAATAATTTAACTACTTCTTTTGATTTGGCTGAAAGATGGCAACCGACGCCATATTGAAAAACAAATAGCAATTAAAAATAAAACTTTTTTATCGTTCCCGCCTTTTTCAATCGAGATTGAATTGTGTAATTGACACGTAAGATTGGATTTTTGGTGAAAATGAGCGATTCTGACGATTTCGGAATAGGTTTAACACCGCCCGATATAAAAGCTAAGGCAATAATTGCAAGTGACAGTATGTTACCAGAAAAGTGAAAAGAAAAATATATTGCCGTCTATGAGAATTTTATTGACTGGAAACGGGAGAATAAAACTATGTCATTCTCAGAAAATGTACTAATGGCGTACTTTCTCGAGTTGTCTAAGAAATATCAGGCGTCAACTATGTGGTCAAAATACTCTATGTTGAAAACTATGATCAAATCCAAAAACGACGTAGATATAAAAACTTACTCGAAATTGACTGCTTTTTTGAAGAGGAAGTCTGAAGGTTATCAAGCGAAAAAATCTAAAGTTCTCACGGCGAATAATATTGAAAAATTTATTAACGAAGCTCCTGATCATCAGTATTTGGCTACTAAGGTAGATACCTATTTTATATTATCATTTTTAGGGTTCCGTACCCAAAGGGTAAAAACGGGACCCTATTACTGAGACTTCGCTGTCCGTTTGTCCGTCCGTCCGTCCGTCTGTCACCAGGCTGTATCTCAAGAACGGTGATAGCTAGACAGTTGAAATGTTCACAGATGATGTATTTCTATTGCCGCTATAACAACAAATACTAAAAATGAAATAAAATAAATATTTAAGGGGGCTCCCATACAACGAACTTACAGATAATGGTACGGAACCCTTCGTGCGCGAGTCCCACTCGCACTTGGCCGATATTTTTTTATAATACTAAGTTCCTAGAATTTAATACTATTTGACTAATTGTGTTTTTGTTGGTAGGTTGCACTCATATTTGGGATTTCTGGCGCATGCAGGCGTGAAGAACTTGCGAACATTAGAATTCAAGACATTGAAGATCACGGAAATATGTACATTATAAAAATACCAAACACTAAGAATAAAATTCCTAGATCGTTTACAGTGGATGGCCTATTTTTTGAAATTGTAAAGAAATATTATTGTCAGCGTACATTGAAAGGAAAAAGTGACCGGTTCTTTCAAAATTACCAGAAGGGGAAATGTACTGCTCAATCTATAGGTGTTAATAAATTTGGGGACATGCCAAAAGATATAGCCAATTTTTTACAGTTGCCAGAGGCTGACCTTTATAGAGATCATAGTTTTGGAAGGTCCTCTGCTACGTTTCTCGCAGATTCTGGGGCAAACATGACTACCCTAAAACGGCATGGTGGTTGGAAATCGGCTCATGTCGCTGAAGGATACATCGAAAACTCCATTGAAAACAAACGGAAAGTTGGAAGTCAAATAACGCGGTCGATTCATTTACAGCCACCAAATCCACAGTATGAAACTAAGCAACATTTATCCACGTCTTATGATAATTATGAGCCACAACCGGGCCCCTCTCATGCTTACGATCAAGTCTCTGAACCAGAACCAGGACCATCTGCTGTTGACGGACGGCGACTTTCTGGTTCTCCAATTAAACGACGAGAACCAGAGCCAGAATGGACTCAGTCATGCGAGATTAATAACAGTTTGAGTCAAACTTTAAACTTGCCGCCCAAGGCATTTAATGTTACGCTTAATAATTGCTCTAATTGTACTTTGAATTTTTATCAGACAAAAAATAAATACAATTGTCCCTTTTAATTATTGTTTTTGTTTCATTGACTTTTTTCGCAAAAGTATTAAAAAACGTTGTTTGACATACGTGCGGAAGTGTCATTTTAACTCGTCCCGGGTCTTGACCCTCGCCTCGCGGCTCGGGCCAAGACCCCTTTGGGACTCGTTCAAAATGACATACTTTCCGCACTTGTATCAAAAACTACTATTATTGTAAGCAAAGTTATTTTATCAATTTCGTATAGATGGTTATTGAAGGTTCTTTTTAAATCTCACATTCTGTAAGGCTTTCAAGATTATTTGGCAGTTAGTGATATTTTATAATAAATACGACTATTTAATAGTGTTTTTTACCGATTTTGAGTATGCGCTATTATGCAGAATGAGCTGCAGAATTGCATAGACTAATAGAATAGAATAGAATTGAATGAATTCCTTCATAAATGGGCCGTGTATTTGTGTCGCACATAGTATCTACCTTGACTCAATTTCGAACAATTGAAAGTCGTCATTTACCATTATATGAGTGTAATGTAGTACTGGGCTGGGTGTTCTGTGATCCAATAACATGGCGTTAAGTTTTAATGAGTGGAACTTTAAAAAGGATTAGTTTTTAGAGTTCCATACCCAAAGGGTAAAAAACGGGACCCTAAAACCTATTAATAAGACTCCGCTGTCCATCTGTCTGTCTGGCTGTCTGTCACCAGGCTGTATCTTGTAAACCATGATAGCTAGATAGTTTAAATTTTAAAACATGATGTATTTCTGTTGCCGCTATAACAACAAATACTAAAAACAAAATGAAATAAATATTTAAGTGGGGCTCAACTACCAGGCCAGTCAAGATAGGAAATGTTTGTCTGGTACCCTCGGTGCGCGAGTCCGACTCACACTTGGCCAGTTTTTATTATCATTCATTTCATGCTACTGATTAACACTTAATTTAAACATTTGCATCAAATTCTATTTTATCGAATAACAAAATGTAAATACAACAGATCTAATTACAAAATGATACATTGTTAAAAGAAATGTTGTCCATTTAATAACTTGTCATGCCGTTCCAATAAGCTATTTCGTAGTCCAAACTTTAGAAATGCCTACTTTTAATTTAAGAGGGGGAAGTTTTTCAAATATTCCCACGAACCGCCTGCCGGGTAGTAAGTTGAATATTAAATATTTCTCGGAATGTAACTTAATGGATCCTGTTAAATTAAGTGTGCAATAATATTTTACCTATGTTATTTTCCACGCTGCTATTATATCAGAGAATAATGTGAGTCTTTTGTTCGTTTTAAGGTTGCAAATAAATTTTCGGTCAATATTATATTTATACATAATATCTAGTATAAGTTTCGGCGTTTCTTCTCAACAGTAGTCGTGAAATGCCGGTAGACTCAGACATGTAAAAGTACCCTTTTGGCCTACTTACGAAATAAAGTGTATTGTTTTATATTATTTATAGTTTATATTTAATCACTGGGATTACAGGAGGTTGATACTAACATCGATGCCATGTTTCTGCGGAAGCCATTTCTATGAACATTTCAAAGACGGTACCCACACCCACAGTAGTTGGAATCATCATTAATTCTTCATTCTTCTTCCATTATTTGTCATTTCAAAGTAAGCGTTGGTCTTAGTCGATATCCAGCTAGCCGGGGCCAGCAAACTATCACAGAATTTATCACGGCTGAGAAGAGAAATTTAAACGTACATTTGCCTCAAACGACTAGACCAATTTTGATACATTTTAGTACGAAGGTGGCTGACACACTGGTTTAACACGTAGGCTACTTTTTATCCCGAAAAAATGTAGTGTGCCCGTGGGATGAGCGGAAAACACCGCGTGGAAAGCCGCGCAGTTAGTAATAAATATACGCAATATAGTCCGTTTGAATTGATGTATTTAAATTTTTCGTTGTTTGTTTAGTTTTAGTAAGAGATCTAATGACTTTGAAGCCTTACTTAGAGATACAATTTTACATATAAAACGTGGAATGAGTTTTCACGGAAAATATTTTATTACTTTTAGTAGTATTTGGAAATGTAAGCAAACTAGGTCTGTCACAAATGATAGATTTAGTCTTGAAGAAAGATGTTACAGAAAATTGATCGACTCAGTTGACAGTAAACGATGTGATGTTTGTTTTACTGAAGAAATATAAAATAACGAAACTAGAACGAGAACACCATACTCTGCACAATATAATACACGTATCTATCAAAGAAACATCTTTGAAAAAAAAAACCCACAGAAGAAATTAAGCTGTAAACTTTAAGATGTATAGCAAAAGTATCAAAAGGACATCAAAAGTATATATTTGCTAACGGTACAACACGCTATGACCGCAGTTGAAGCAAGATAAATTAAAAGAAAAAAATGTTGCCGGTTTACATTTTGGCCATAAACAAGAAAAATAAAATAAAATTTTCTGTTCATGAACATAGTTCCGGCGGCCAACAGTATCTGTTATAACAAAAATAAAAACTAATAACCCAAAAATCACGATTTATAAAGTTTGTTATCGTTAATGGACAACGGAAATAATTTTCGTAATCATAATAGGCAGTCATAAAAAATCGAATATCGGAATCGAGTAAAAAATTATATAAGTATACCTAGGTATTTATCGAACCTAGTCACAATTTTTTATGAGAATCGGTTGAGAAATGTGGCCTGTAGGCGAGAAGAGTCTGAAATCTGAACATATGAAAGAAAG
Organism: Apotomis capreana; assembly: GCA_947623375.1. Lineage (NCBI taxonomy): Eukaryota > Metazoa > Arthropoda > Insecta > Lepidoptera > Tortricidae > Apotomis > Apotomis capreana. The sequence goes on along the minus strand of OX392508.1, from coordinate 5,220,342 downwards.
TTTTAGCGAAGCTGAAACAAAGACGCTTCGCTCGCTCGGTCAATGAAATGTTAAAATATTATTTATGGTAGGTAAACTCGAGCTGTACTGTAGGTAAAACAGCACAGGAGAGACGCAATCGTTATCACGCCACATTATGAAGTGCTGACTCATTTCTGTATTTTTTTGTTTTGTATAGATGCAACATCAGGTTCATTATTATCATTGGTGCTGCGCAGGCGCCATGTTCGCCGAGGGGCGCGCGCGGGGCTAGCCGTGTTACTACGCATGAGGAATGCTACGGACGGAAAGGTCATTACCATTACGCCCCCTCCAACACCAACACACAGCCAGTGCTACAAGCTCTCCTGATTTATCACTTTTTAGTCCAGATCAACTGATAACTTTTTGGTGTCGAGCAAAATCTCCTGATTTTTGACAATTTGTTGGAGCATACCGCTAAACACACCAATTTTTTAACATACGCGGTCATTTGGCAATTGGCAACGACCCGATAATCGTCAACCTTTTTTGAGTGGAACGGAACGCGACTTTTGTTTATTATTTAATCTGAAGGGCTACTCCGATGTTCGAAATTCGGCCGTCGTATAGTGCCGTCCCGTTCACCCATAGACTTTGGCAGAAGATCGAAAGGGACGGCACAATACGACGGTCGAATTTTGAACATCGGAGTAGCCATTCTGTTTTCTTTGATATTTTTATGACAATAACCTGTGGGAGTTTGCAGCACTGCTCGTGGCAGCGAGAGAGTGGGATGCGAGTTTGCTCCACGAGCGCAGGAGAAGCTATCATAAGCCTGTCATCGCGGGGCCGAGGTAGCCCGCGGTAGCCACCGCGGGCTACCTCGGCTAACTAGGCTGTATTGGGTTGTATTTTTAACCGACTTCAAAAAAAGGAGGGGGTTCTCAGTTCGGTTGTATGTTTTTTTTTTTATGTTTGTTACCTCAGAACTCCTTCATTTATGAGTCGATTTGGAAAATTCTTTTTAGGTTCATGAATAGACCTCTCAAGGTTTGTCCCATAAAATTTTGGTGAGGATCGGATGACGAGATCCATGAGGAATCGAAGGAATTCCTGAAATTTTATAGGCACTTATAATATTTAATATTTTTCATATATTTTATAAAACTATTTAAGTATTTGCATATGGTAATCATCATCTTCCAATGCTGAGCTGATGATGGAAGGTAACAACTCCTCAACGGTTAGGAGTTAGGAGATAATTCAAACGAGATACATGCCTTCAAGACCTCCCTGATCACCAAAGCAAAAAAAAAAATTTTAACAAAAAAATAGAACCGACTTCAGTAAAACTAAAAAGCCAAAAATAACCCGTTCAAGTACAGATTACATTTGACTCACCATTTGAAGTCGGGGCCAAACCTCACGGAAACTATAATATATTAAATATAATGACTCAGTGGTTTGGGATCGACTTCAAAGGGTGAGTCAAATGTAATCTGTACTTGAACCGGTTATTTTTGGCTTTTTAGTTTTACTGAAGTCGGTTCTATTTTTTTGTTAATTTTTTTTTTATTTGTAATCTTAATTTTGATTGATATGATGATCACTGGAAAAGTCGAAGGCAGGCGACCAAGAGGCAGGAGCCCGACACGCTGGACAGGCCAGATTCGCACAACCCTTGGCACTACAGTTCACGATGCTCTTCATGGCTACTGATAGGAACAGATGGCGGCGGATCATCCAGAAGAGACTGTTCCGAGATAATGACCACGACCCTCATAATGAGGCAGCCGACGCACGGAGGAGGAGGAATAAATTATTTTCACTTCAGTCATTCATTTAATTTCTGTTCAAACCGTAGGTACCTACTTCATTTCCCGATGACCATAGAATATTAAGCGAGTTTCGAAAGAGTGTTAGGTGGGCGTCAAGTCTGTCCACAATTTTTAAACTTTATTGTAAGATTTCATTGACCTTTAAAAAGTGTTTTTCTGTGTTTTAGTTTATGGTGTATTATGCTAAAACATTCAAAGCCCCAAATGTTTTGTTTGAAACAGAAAGTTAATAAATATTAGAAGCCCGATTTCTTGGTAACTCGTAAATTATTGGTCAAAAAGTTGATTCGCCCAGGTATTGTTTGCAAGAGTGTAGTAAATTTACACGGTAAATTTAGATATACGGGTATTCTGCTAGCAAAGCATAATAGGCAGTCAAAAAATATAAAAGCTCCCATAAGTGCTATAGGGCTATAAGTGTTCGTGCGCGTCAAGTCTTTTCCTTAAATGTTGCTAATAATGGATCAATTTATTATTTTCAATCCTAACATTTCATGAATCCCTTTACCGCATATAGAAAAAAAAAATGTTGTTTGAATTTGAACCTTGACCTGTGCCAATAAGGTCCAAGTTCATATCTGCCATATATAATAATAATAATAATAATAATAATGGGAGCCCTGGACGCTTTGCTAGACCCGTACCTTCGGGCTAGCGAAGACTTAGCTGATACCCACTCGATCATGTACTGTGGGGCCATCGCGGCGTGCCGCGTTGCTCGTGTCAGATTCCCGGACACTGACCGAGCACCGCGGACCGCCGGGGGTGTTCCTGCCTGGCAAGTACGGATCGAGCGGCGTATCAGCTCGTTTAGGACTCTCATTGCCAAGCTAATCTGTTTTAGGGGGGGCAACAATCGCCCCCGTGTGATGCGCTATGTAACACAAGCCTTCGCGGGGACTGGCACCAGGCCCCGCGATTACATGGCAGTTGTCACAGAGCGCATCGACTACCTAAAGCAGAAAGTTTATGCATGGGCAAGCCGTATTCGTCGCTACAGAGAGCGTGTAGATCGATACCAGCAAAATCGCCTCTTCCAAAGTGACCAAAGGAAGGTATACCGAAGGTGGGAGGGAACCGATCAATGTGTGACCGACGGGCAACTGCCGGATCCTACTGCCATGATTAATTTCTGGCGTAGTATCTGGTCGGTTCCAGTCGAACACACCGAGGGCGAATGGATGAATGTTGTCAGGCGTGAGTGTGAGCTGATCGAAGCCATGGGGGCTGTGACCATCAGCCCCGATGATGTGAGTTGTGCTGTCCGTACGACCCAGAACTGGAAAAGTCCTGGGCCGGACGGATTGCACAACTTTTGGATCAAGTGGTTTCGATCCTCACATGAACGCCTGGCAACACAATTTCAAGACGCCCTCGAGCTTGGTTCCCTGCCATCTTTCATGACTACTGGTGCTACCTTCCTGCTCTATAAGTCCGGTAGTACCACGGAAGCGAAAAACTATAGACCCATCACGTGCTTGCCCACTTTATACAAGCTCCTTACGTCCATTCTAAGAACAAAAATTAACACGCACATTGTTGCGAATAACGTTTTGGCCTTTTCTCAGAATGGATGTAGGGTTGGGTCCCGTGGTACTAAGGAGCTCCTCCTCATTGACACGACCATTTGCCAACAAGTCCGGCGGAACAGGGGGTCCCTCTCAACCGCTTGGATTGACTATAAGAAGGCCTATGATTCGGTGCCTCACTCATGGCTGGAGAGGATCTTAGAGCTGTATAAAATCGATACAGCTCTAAGATCCCTCTTAGGCGCATGTATGAGGCAGTGGACCACAGTCCTTCGTCAACCAGGTGGCGGAGATGGCCCTCCTGGCCCACAGGACTTGATAAGGATTGAGAGAGGTATTTTCCAGGGTGACAGTTTGAGTCCTCTGTGGTTCTGCCTAGCCCTTAATCCGCTCAGCACTTTGCTGAAGGATTCAGGACTAGGTTGCCGACTTCGAAGAGGAGGTGAGGTCATTTCTCATCTGCTATACATGGATGATCTTAAGCTGTATGCACCAAAACGCCAGGATTTGGTGGAACTACTGGAAGTAACAGAAACCTTCAGTAGCGCCATCAAAATGGAGTTTGGTGTAGACAAGTGTGCGGTCATGCATGTACAGCGGGGGGAAGTCGTAAATTCCGCGAACTTACAACTTTCTGAGACAATGTCCCTCAGGTCTATCTCCGAAGTCGAAACCTACAAGTACCTTGGTATGTCACAGTCATTGGGTATTGCGGACGGAGACATTAGACAGGCGTTGAAGGAGCGTTTCTTTTGTCGTTTGACAAAAGTACTTAACAGTCTTTTGTCCGGTGGCAATAAGGCGCGCGCCTTCAACGCTTGGGTGATGCCTCTGCTCACTTACTCCTTTGGCATACTAAGGTGGACTCAGACTGAGCTGGACGCCCTGGATACGAGGGTCCGTCAGCTGCTTACTACAAATCGCATGAGGCACCCACGCTCGTCAGTTATGAGAATGTACATCCCGCGTAAGTGTGGGGGCCGTGGCTTTTTAAACGCCAAGGACCTCCATAACCGCGAGGTGTGCAGTCTTAGGGAGTATTTCCTAAACAACGAGTGTGGGATTCATCGCGATGTAGTAGCAGTTGACAAAGGCCTCACCTCTCTCTCCTTAGCAAACGAGAACTGGCGCAGACCAAAGGTGCTTAGCACCGATGACCGCAGGGCTGTATGGAAGAGCAAGGAGCTACACGGGCGGTTCTACAAGGCCCTTACGGGGCCCGATGTAGATCTGCTCGCGTCGGTGAACTGGCTACGCTTCGGGGATCTCTTCGGGGAAACTGAAGGTTTTGTCTGTGCAATTGCGGACGAAGTAATGATGACGAACAATTACCGGAGATATATCCTGAAGGACGGTACGGTCGACATTTGTCGGGCATGCCGCCGTCCCGGTGAGTCACTCAGGCATATAATCTCCGGTTGTTCTCATCTTGCTAACGGTGAGTACTTGCACAGACATAACCAAGTAGCCAGGATCATTCACCAGCAACTTGCTCTTCAATACGGTCTTGTGGGGTCTGAGGTGCCGTACTATAAGTACGCACCGATGCCAGTTCTTGAGAATGGTCGTGCCACGCTCTATTGGGATCGATCTATCATCACGGACAGGACTATTGTAGCCAATAAGCCTGACATCGTTTTGGTAGATCGATCCAAGCGCCAGGCAGTGCTCGTCGACATCACCATCCCCCATGACGAGAACCTCGTGAAGGCCGAGAAGGACAAACTCAGCAAGTACCTTGACTTGGCTCACGAGGTGACCGCCATGTGGGATGTTGACTCGACGATCATTGTCCCGATAGTCGTTTCGGCGAACGGTCTTATAGCGAAGAGTCTCGACAAACATCTTAAGAGACTCTCGCTAGATGGCTGGATCAAGGGTCAGATTCAGAAAGCGGTACTCCTGGACACGGCGCGCATCGTCAGGAGGTTCCTCTCTCTGTAGCCCTAACCACCGGTAGCTTGGGCCCCGCCCCGCTGCCGGCGGCACCCTAGGTTAGGTTTTTTTTAGAATGTGTTTATATTTGTAATGTATTTTTTATATTTTACTTTTTATATAAATTTATTGTAAAAAAAACCTAGCCTAAGTACAAAAATGAATAAAGGGAATAATAATAATAAAAAACCCGACGTAAAGTCGAGATGGGAAAAAAATCCACAAACATAATAATAATAATAACGTTTATTCGATGCAAAACCTTATCACTAATGTTCATCCTCTGCCAAACCACAAGGCGGTTTATTGGCAGTATATATGGCTCCGTATGCGGTAAAGGTTTAATACCAGTTATTAGGGAAATACTTTTTTCTACTCCAGTACTTTTTTCTGTCATTTATATAGTTACTAACTCGAATATAAAGACATAAATTATGAAAGTCTGTAAAAGTCTATACTCTACAGCCCAAAAAAACACTGCTAAACGATGTTATAATGTCGCCAAAAAAGCATCACTTAGTACCACAGATTACAAGATAAACAGCTGCATTCACACAATTTGCAATTTAAAAACAAACTTATTGTACTAAGCCATTGCTGCCAACTTAAAAAAAAAGTTTTGTCTTCAGTGCATGGATGTTTAGTATAGTGAACGTATATATCTTTATGTATAAGTTTATTTTTTATGACAGATGTTTAGTATAGTGAACGTATACCTTTATGTATAAGTTCATATTTTTTTGACAGGTGGACGTCAATAAAAAAAAAGTTTATCAGACAATTTTTTTTTTTTAATTTTGTTGATTCCGAGCGGGAACATGTCATTATTTTCTTTGTTGTTTATTTGCATTTTATTTATGAAATGTCGAGTCGTAGAAAAAGTATTGTATGCAACGTTGTATAAGTAGGTCAAAAAACGCTCGTGGCATCTTTCTTACGATGTTCGCTACGCTCACATCGTAACCCATGCCACTCGCGTTTTTTGCCCCCTCTTATACAACGGTTGCATAAAATACTATAATAAAATACGAAAGTGCAAGTTATTTTATTCGGATGATTAAATTCCATCATTTAATCTGCAAGTACCCTCAATGACTCTTTTACATCGCTGCTTCGACTCTTTTATGAGAAATACATTATGACCACTTGAATATCTATGACAAGAGATGTGAAAGGTCTACTACATTAGTCAAAATATGAAAAGGTTTGAGCATGTAAAGTTAATATCTAAAATCCGAGTCCGAATCTACTTACATTTGTTACCTGCAAAAAAACCCTTATCTCTGTTGCACGCGCACTTACTGCTGTTTTTAATCCCCGACAAAAAAGAGGGGTGTTAGAAGTTTAACATGTGTATTCTGCGTATCTGTGTGTCCGTCTGTACCATCGTAGCTCCTAAACGAATGGTCCGATTTGAATCCTTAATCAAAAGCTTTGTCTGTCGAGATGGTTCTTAGCTATATTTAGTTGACTCGAAGTTTTTTTTTAAATTTTGTATTTAGGTTTTTAATACAATATGTCATAAATCTATGTTTCCTCCTACTTAAAGACGCTTTTAATGTACAAGATGTCTGTACTTATAAGTTGTCTAATTTTACGAGACAACTCTGATTTAAAGATTAGAGGCATTGTTTGCAGGTAACAAATGCCAGTAAATTCGGACTCCAAAAATAATTTTCACTATATCCAAAAACGAGAATAGCCCCTATCTTTTATTCTCCGTTGCCAAAGTTTCAAGTTTCTAAATACGTAAAGAAATAACATCATAGGTATACCTTCTATCGGCCGGAATTCCAAGTTTCCCGGACTTCGGTAAATAAACGTTGTTTAAAGTTGTTCCCGTTTGTTTGCCGGATTGCGATTAGCAATTTTAAGGGCTGCTCCAACCGATATTTCCTGACCGGACGCGCGTTATCGTTTCCGATTGTTCGCTTGTATTCAATCTCAAGATTGCTGAACGATTATTTATTGTTGTTTTGTAATAAATTTATAATGGAAATTTCGCTTGGAAAGAAGACATGTTGGGACAATTCTCGGATAATTAAAAAGGCCCATTTGATTAAGAAAATGAGATATTGTTCGTCTAGTTAAATTTCATTTACGCCCATCCCAAATTCCCGAGACCTTAATATATAGAGGTTGAACGAAAAAAAGAGGCACTTTTACACCTAACCGATCTCGATGCTGTAATAGGTATACCCTTTCAGGGAGCCTATGACGTGATAAATATAAGCGACTAAGCATCTGTCACTCACACTCGCATCCCGTCAAAACGTGACGGATGCTTTGTCACTTATTTTTCGCGTGATAAAAGCAACCATCATAGGCCCACAGCACTACTCGTAAAGTTGCTTTAATAACACAGAACATGTTGAATATATACTCGTGCAAGACACTATAACTACTATATAATAGGTAAAGCCTGACCAGAAATATATGAGAATGCGCCATATTGCGGAATTTCACTGGAACTAATTTCTTACACTGGCAATGATTTTATGATGGTTTGTCTACAATGACAGTGTCATTCGTGATGGTTTCTTTAAAAGACAAATATTTAAAAATATCCAAAGAAAATGACGAAAACAATTCACAATACACGAAGAACAGTCAAGAAAAGTGTGCATTCCATTAAATATATTACGAGGTCACCATAGGAACTGACAGGTATTTAACTAATGTCATTATAGTGCGTCTGCAATTGGTTGCAAAATTGTTGCCATACAAATCTTATAAATAGCGCCCTCTTGACAATACTCATATATTCTGGTCAGCCTTTCAGTCTCTTTCTTCCATGGGCTTTATACCTATATCCGTAAATTTTACATGACATAAGATCGCATTTGTGTTTTTATCATCACAGTATTTTTTTTTATTAACAAAATAATCTAGCAAGTAATTGTAATTATTTAGTAATAATAATTAGTACAAGTAAATTGGACATGGGCCATAATGTTAATTAGTCAATAAAGTGCTTATTTATTCATGGTTATAATTCATATTATAAACGTGTTATAATTTATAAATGTGTCATAATTGCTATCCTATAAGTGTGCACACCTATCAAATTAAGTGAATCAAGTTTATCTCAAGAAATCGTCTTTCGTGTTCCAAACTATTATGTAAGAGTATGAATGAAAGTAAGAGTTAGCAAGTACTCTAACAATTACTAATACTCCTGTAGATTAAAGAATATTCCAGTTACGCATTATCGTTGGTAACATACATTGGTGCGTTTTTTTTTGGTATGTAGCGTCCCTTATCTGAAAAAAAAATTGGACAATTGCGAGTCCGACTCGCGCATGAAGGGTTCCGTAGATAGATATATATATATAACAAGTGTGTTGTATGGGAGCCCCCCTTAAATATTTATTTTATTTTATTTTTAGTATTTGTTGTTATAGCGGCAATAGAAATACAACATCTGTGAAAATTTCAATTGTCTATGCTATCACCGTTCTTGAGATACAGCCTGGTGACAGACGGACGGACGGACGGACGGACGGACGGACGGACAGCGAAGTCTCAGTAATAGGGTCCCGTTTTTACCCTTTGGGTACGGAACCCTAAAAACAAACAACAGACCTGCTTTAGTACGCGGCCTAATATTCGTCAATGAGTGGATTTTTTATCACGCCGCGCACACGTGAGCGCGGGCCAACAATAAAAGCAATTATTTTTTTCCTGCGCTCTTTTTTCATTAGCAAACAAGAATGACGTGTAAAACAAGCGGCCATGACGAGGGTCTCCGTAAATAACCGAAGGGAAGTAATTATCTTGCCGTTTGTATGTAAACATTAAATATCTAGACGCTGCCGCTGCGACAATTTCGCCGTACCTCATTTTTGCATAATGGATAATGTGTACCTGAATGAAGAGGCCTTATTCCTTTTCAATTTTTTTTTTCATATTATGACAAATAAATTGATAATTTCAGGAACTTATGAACATTTTAAAGTGAATAATACTTTTCCTTTAGTTCTAGTTTTAGAAATAAACATAGCTATACAGGGTGATCAATCCAAATGGGTCAGTAGGGAGAAGTCTCAAACTATAAGAGATAAGGAAATTTGTTCAACGGTGTGTTGACATTTTGTCTCTATATAATGTAATAACCCAATTGCCTGCTAGATGGCGTTGTTACTTTGGTAAAATCGGCTACTTCACGCTGTTAAGATTTTCCCTGAGATAATGACCCCATTTCGATACATTTACTTTTTTGTACATTGATCGTTTAAATATATTGTTTATATATACCAAGCAGCAGTGTATCATTGACTGGGAGCCAGTTGTTTATTGGTCCTTCGAGCCGGATCGGCTTAGTGGACACGGCGGCCACTTCGGGTACTAAGGCGAACAAGAGCCTATTTTTTCCGGATCATTGTGACGTAAGCAGCACATCGTGACGTCATCAGAGAAGTACAGCGTGTGACGTAAGCGAATCGAATGTGTGACGTATTGAAGTGACCAACTGTGAGTACATTTAATTATTACGTAGTGCAACTGTCAAAAAGATAGAAAGATTTCAAGAATTTCGGACAGAAAATTTAGATCAAGTTTGGACATAGAAAAATTTTGTGACTTAGAATAATTTAGAAAAAGTTGGAACGACGGGGAATCCATGCCTAATTTTGCCTAGGATTTTCAAAGTCTAAAACACTTAGAAAAATTTCATCATGTATGCTCGGATAAAAGTTCAACAAGACTTATATTCTAGAATCGAAAAGGCTACAATTAACTTTAAAAAATCGCCAAAAGAGAGACTTACTGTAGACTACATTAATACTAGATTGGAAAATTTGGAAGCTTTATGGGTTCAGTTTTCATCAACACATACGCGGATTATACACGAGTCTGACGTAACACTTTTAGATGCCAGTGTCTACATAACTGAGGATTTATACACGTGCGCAGAAGAGTTGTTTATGCAATACAAGTCAGAACTAAAGGCCGCTTTAAGGAAACTAAACGTAACAAGTCTTGATGGAAACGGTGAGTCTTCAGCTAGCCAGTGCAAGTCTGCCGGTAGCCAGAGCAAGTCAGACCTGATTAGACTGCCAAGGATATCCATTCCCACGTTTTCAGGAAATTATTCTGAATGGACGAGTTTTCGAGATCTTTTCACGTCACTAATACACAAGAATAAAGAGTTAGACAACGTCCAGAAATTGCACTACCTGAAAGGTTACTTAGTCGGCGAAGCTGAACAGCTTTTACGTCACGTCCAGATCACACACGACAATTATGCGGCATGTTGCGAGAAATTGGAGAAGCGCTATGACAATAAGAAATTTATGTCAAGCAGCATACTCAAGCGCTTCATGAGCCAAAAGAACATTGCCACAGAGTCTGCAAGTGCGCTCAAGGAACTACTGGACACTACTAACGAGTGTTTAAACGGATTACGAAATCTGGGCATAGACACATCCACATGGGACATAATTGTGATTTATATCATCTGTCTCAAGTTAGACAACGAGACAAGAAAGCAGTGGGAACTGAAAATCAGCGAAGCTTCTGATGATTTGCCCACCCTGAAAGAACTGCAGGAGTTCCTCGAAATAAGATTCAGGGCTTTAGAGTGTTTTGATACCAAATCATCGAAGGCAGGATTTACGCCTAACAAATACAGTGTTCCATTCAACAGCAAATCAATGGTTCATCATGTAGTCGAGGTTTCGTGTTCTTACTGTTCCAAAAATCACAATTTGTTCAATTGTAAAGATTTTGCAAAGCTTAATGTCAATGCTCGACGTGATTTCATCCAGTGTGGTAATTTCTGTTTTAATTGTTTAGGTTCAGGTCACTATGTCTATTCATGTCGTCAAACCACTAGATGCCGAATGTGTAAGCGAAAACATCATTCATTACACTGCACCCAAAAAATGACACTGCCTCAACCGATTCTCATGGCAAACCTACTCAATCGGTTGATGGAGGTATAGTTGCACACGCAACTACAGCTGATTCATCATCGCTTAACGTCGATGAGTCCACCAGTGTAACAACGTGTTTTTCGACCAGTCGTGGTCAAATCATATTGCCAACGGCTTTGGTTAAAGCTCAGTCGAAAACAGGTTCAGGTGTCACGCTCAGATGTTTACTCGACCAGGGTTCACAGGCCTCGTTCATAACGGAGTCTGCCGTCCAATTACTTGGACTTAAGAAAATACCCCACAAGAGCACTGTATCGGGATTGGGAAGTGAAGGGAGTTCTTCTATAGACTCCAAGTCGGTGGTAAATGTTCAAATTTCATCACTTCGAAATCCTGATTTTAAGTTTGATGTTCGTGCTTTTGTGTTGGGCAAGCTCACATCAGCTCTGCCATCAAGGAGAGTTATTGCTGAGCTGAGGTCAGAGTTGTCAAACTTAGAATTAGCTGATCCAACGTTTAATGTACCAGGCAAAATAGATATGCTCCTCGGCGCAAATATTTATAGCCAAATACTCTTAGAGGGTATTATGAAGAAATCACCGAGAGCCCCTATTGCTCAACGCACTTCCTTGGGTTGGATCCTGTCAGGGCCGATCACTTCTGGTGATTCGGAATTACACAATCATATTAGCGTCAACCGATACGACACCGATAAGATTGTGCCAGATCCAAAGCAAAATTGCACCGAGGAGGAAGAAAAGAAATATGAAGAACTCTGGAAAGAAGGTCCGCAGTGGCTGAAACAAAAATATACGTATAAGCTACGCAAAGTTAAAAATAAAAGAAAACCTGAAATAAAAGAATGCAATTAGTAAGAAAAGTCAATTTACCTTGTTAAATTCGCTGATAGATGATAACGGAATTTTTAGTAACTACGAAACTGCTAACATTGGAAATATACGAAGATGGCAGCTAAGACAGGAGATAGTTCGAGACTCGTGGCACCGTTGGTCGCGAGAATATCTGATGCAGATTTACCATCGTTGTAAGTGGGCTTATCAGACACCTGAGCCAGGTGTAGTATGCATTTTGTTAGTAGATTATTAACTTATTACCTTCAGCGAAATGGTTATACGGCATTATTAACGATAAATATGAATATGTATTCAGGTCTGGATGGAATTACTAGAGTACCTAGTTAGCTTACATTTTTCGTATTTATAGATAGTTTAATTGTTTTCCTTGACAATATTCTATGATATCCAGAAAATTTGTTATCGTATAATTTATTTCAAATGCATGTATGTAGTATACGCCCGACCCATTCTCATAGTTGTTATTGTTATCTCATGGTGGGCGGCGTGAAGGACACTTGTTTTATAATTGTCCTTGGTGGGCGGAATGTTCAACGGTGTGTTGACATTTTGTCTCTATATAATGTAATAACCCAATTGCCTGCTAGATGGCGTTGTTACTTTGGTAAAATCGGCTACTTCACGCTGTTAAGATTTTCCCTGAGATAATGACCCCATTTCGATACATTTACTTTTTTGTACATTGATCGTTTAAATATATTGTTTATATATACCAAGCAGCAGTGTATCATTGACTGGGAGCCAGTTCTAAGGAACCAATATGGCGTCGATTTTAGATTAAATAGAAAATGCATTTTTTTTTTTTAATCACATATATAATTTCATAACCCCATCACAACCTCTGTAATTGAGAAAGTACATAAAATGCTAATAAATCAAAAATTTCACGGTCAATAGTCGGTTTTTTGCCTCAGCAAAAATGTCTAAAATGGAAGTAATAATATAAAATATTGGTGACATCTTTTTAACAATAATATACATTATTTGGTCTGAAATTAACTTTAACGGTGTTCACATATTTTTATAGCATGTAAGAAAAAGAAATATTAGCTTTATTTATACAATAGTTTGTGATACACTATTTGGTGAGCATTCATCCGTTTTGGCAAGTATTAAGAATTTATTGGAAGTAATTTATCAACATATTTGGTAGGCGTTTAAACACAAGCCAAAAAAATGATGCAGTTTCTTTTAAGTAAAGGCGTATTTGATGGATACCTTTCTTAAAGAAAATGAAAGTAGGTAGTTAGTTGAGTATTTAGGGTAGGCATCCTATAATGTGTAAATTCGTTGTTATAATAACTGTCACTGTTAGTTAACGTAGATTATGTAGTTGTAGTGCAACTGTTTGTATTAAATACTTAAAATAGTAGGAGTAGGTATAACAATAAATAAATATCATAGCAGTATAAATTATAATAATGTATAAAGAGTGCGGTCTTCGCCAACAAACTGCATTGTAGTTTGGCGAAACATATAAAGTGTACCAGTTTTTTTTTTAGCATAATAAGTAAATAAAAATAAATTTTAAATCAAAAATCGACGCCATGGTTCCTATAAGAACAGATTTCCCTATCTCTTATAGTTTTCGGTTTCTCTCTCATTGTCTCATTTCATTTGGATTGATCACCCTGTTTAATGCTTTCATTGCATGCGGTAAAAAAAAACGGTTTCCTGCGCGAATTTTGTTAATTTCGAGTAGTTTTTGAAATAAACATTATCAATCTAAAATTCAAACTAGGTTTCTAATATATATACCAATAAAGCTCAATAGCCCAGTTCTAAGTAGTAACATTGCTAATATGTTAAGAAACATGTTTGATCAACGGATAAGGAGCCTTTATGTGACGAATGTGAAAAAGTGTGACTATGATTGTTAGAGACGTTAGGTATTTCAGACTTTTATTTATTTCGATTATTTCCTTTGAGGAAAAGCCTATATATAAATGCGAAGGTTGGTAAAGACGTTTGCGTAATTTGATTTTAAGATATTTGTTAATCGATAACGAGATTATATGTTAAAAATGGCACAAATATTCATCATCATCATCCTCCTAGCCCATTTCCCATTTTTATTGCTTGGAGATATTTTATGACAATCAAATCAGCCCTTTTAGGGTCATAAGACGAAAGATGCTTCATTCATGGTAACGTGAGCAGAGTCGTGTGACAATGCTGGTTAAAAGATAAATAGTAACAACTCCCTCGATATGCGATAGTTTAATCATTAAAAGATAAATCCAACGGCTCTAAAACTTGACCAATCCTTGCGAAATTTTATGAACTGAAAGGGAAGGAAATGTTCTGTTTTAGACAGTTTCGGTTTTTGCACTTATATTATAAAACGTGTCGAACTAACTAGGCATCTGGTTTAGCTGAAATTCCGACGCAAACAGACACCTAATACCCAAATTCTATAATAATTCGCTACGCGGGGAGAAAATCTCACATCGCGGCCAAGGCAAGACATACAATTTTAGACAAACCACGGCGGTAATTCTTAAAACGCCAGATCGCATATTTGTGGCGCTCGCCTTCAGTTCGGGCCACAAACACCTCCGATCATTCACAAATTCAGCGCCCTAGGTATAGAATGTACTTGTAGATAGCACAATTTATTGATCGACTGCAATTTTTCACAACCGGGGCATACGAATCAAATGAGAAAATTGGCTGCAGCATGAAACAGACCAGACCTATGAAAAAAAAAATAGTCTTACGACCATCTAACGAGTCTTTCATAACTAGTCCCTTTGCACAATACTCACAGTAGGTCGACATAGCATTTTTCGAAGTTGAGAGCATAGGAAAGGTTACTGTTACTGGTACCTAAGTTGAGTTTGATAATCAACATATTCATCGAAACAGGCGCTTTTCAAACAATTGGGTCTATCTTACTGTGAATGATTCGTACATTCAAATCGTTTAATATAAGACATACAAAACCATATACATTTCTATTTGGTTAAATTCAGTCAAAAATTCACCACTGTGCACTAAACTCACGAGCATGCACTAACAAGAGTCTTAATCGTGAAACGTGATTTTTTAAACTCAAAGTTAAAATTAAAAATTGCAACGACTGAAAATCCAATTTAATCTATTGGGCAATAATGTCACCGGATAATCATCCGTGTTTGTGTCGCAAATAAACAAACCTTCCGAATGTATATTATAAAAAATTGGGCAAGTGCGAGTCTGACTCGCGCATGAAGGGTTCCGTGCCATAATCTATAACAAGTTTGTTGCATGGGAGCCCCGCTTAAATATTTATTTTATTTCATTTTTAGTATTTGTTGTTATAGCGGCAATAGAAATACACCATCTGTGAAAATTTCAACTGTCTAGCTATCACCGTTCTTGAGATACAGCCTGGTGACAGACGGACGGACGGACGGACAGCGAAGTCTCAGTAATAGGGTCCCGTTTTTACCCTTTGGGTACGGAACCCTAAAAAGTAGGATCAAAAATTATAAATTTTTTGAAATATCAAATGACACAGAAATTATACTGACTATAAACTAAGAAATTAACTAAAATACATGCTAAAACGGAGTAAATTTAATATTAAAAAAGACTTAAAAAAATAGGACCCCTTTGGTATGGTCCCGAAAACGCGAGCAGCATTTCCTCGCTAAATAGCAACGCTAATACGTTGAGCGAGGAAACTGCCAGCTCTTCGGTCCCCCGTGGTGTCGACCAGTCTTTTTCAAATAACTGCTTAATTAGTTGTCGGGAACTGGGCCCTCCGCGCCTGGCTTATGAGATGTTCCATGGAATGTTTGAAATGTTTTGGCACTCGGCACAACACCTACTGTAACCGTACCCCCAAAATTACTCCTGTGGCGCGATCTTATTAGCGGATTATACTCGCACACAAAGTCCGACTCACTGGTAGTGAGGTCTAAATAGCCCTGATACAGTTCAAGTCATATTTTCATAATTAAAAACCTACTGTAACCTTTTTCCGTGGCGCCATCCCTCGGACACCGGGGGAGTTCCGGCGCATTACATCACGTACGAGATACATTTATCATCCCAAATCCACGGCAGGCAGGGTCATGTCGTTCTCCCTTATTAAACATGTCCAACTTATAATTGCATCCTTTATACAACAGTTTCCTAAACAACCTTTATACAGTTTAACAGTATATCAAGTGCAATTTACACACGCTTTTACAATAACCTTGCTACAAGGGGCGTCTGGAAAGTTCTAAGCCTAAGATAGAAAAAAACAATTTACACAAATGAACTCGTGTTTATTTTTCAATATAGTCTCCTCCTAAATCAATGCATTTTTTACATTTTTTATACAGTGCTTTTAGGCCATTAAAAAAATAATCTTCATTTTGCCCTTCAAAATGCAGCCGCCTTCATCTCTTCGTCACTTCTAAATCGCTTTCCCCTCAACTCTTTCTTCAAATTATTGAATAGAAAATAATCGCTTGGGGCTAGATCTGGGCTGTGGGGTGGGTGGTCAATTTCGTCAAAACCAACTTCCTTCAGAGCACGCCTCGCAACATTAGCGGTGTGAACGGGTGCGTTGTCTTGCAAAAACAAAATGCCTTTCCTTAGTTTACCCCGCCTTTTCTCAACTATGGCTTGTCGCACCTGTCTTATTAGATTTGCATAATAAGTTCCGTTTATCGTAGAGCCTTTTTCTAAATAATCGATTAAAAGAATGCCATCACAATCCCAAAATACCGTAGCCATTAACTTAGAGGCCGACTTTTGCACTTTAAATTTCTTCGGCGGCCTTTCACCCTTTTCAATCCACTGCATCGACTCAGACTTACACTCCGGATCATACTGTCTGATCCATGTTTCATCAACAGTTACTATTCGGGAACAAACTTCATCTAAATCATCTTCGCACAATTCTAAAAACGCCCGAGAAGTTTCCACACGACGTACTTTATCGAAGGCCGTTAGCATTTTCGGTACCCAACGAGCACTGACTTTACTCATGTACAAATGTTCATGTAAAATTTCTCCGACTCTTTCTTTACTAATACCTAAGACCTCAGCTATTTGCCAAACCTTAATTCTTCTATCTTCTAATACCAGCTTTTTGACTTTTGCTACGTTTTCTTCGGTCACTACCGATATTGGCCGCCCTGAGCGGGGGTCGTCTTCGATCGATTCCCGTCCGAGTTTAAATAAGCGACTCCACTTTTTGACTGTGGCATAAGAAGGCCCAGAATCACCGTAAATAATAGCCATTTCCTCAAAAATACACTGCGGTGATTTGTCACTTTTTGTAAGGAATTTAATTACAGCACGGTGTTCAATTTTCGTAATATTCGTTGGTAATTCACACATGATGTACTTTTCCGTTGAATATCTCGAAACAGAATAATAAAAACGTGACATGTTATTTTTTAATAATTTGTTTTTAAATGGCCTTTCTAGTGGCCAGTATCATAAACGCATATATAACCTCGAAATACCTTAGGCTTAGAACTTTTCAGACGCCCCTCGTATAAGGATTTACAAATTTACACGTTCACTGACAGTGGAACATTGGGATCTGTTATAGGAGTTTTTCATAAGTAAATACACTAAACATCCTATACTATTATTAGTTCTAGATTTGTATTGAAAATCAGTTTTCTATGGAGAGGGGTTTCAGCAAAAATCTTAATAGTGCGATGCAGGATCCCTTTTGTTTTGTATGGGCGCGTGACACTATGCTAGTCTGGCCATAATCTGTAGGTCATTATTTCATTTGTCCTCTCATTACGCCGCAACAGCTGATTTTTTTTTAACCAATTTTGGTACAAGGATAGCTGAATATCCAAATATATAAATGGTTTTAGAATGCTTTTTACCCGACTACGTTAAAAAAAGGTTTTATGGCGACGAATTAGCAGGCAGTCAATATATTATGATACGACATTATCCGACAAAACGTTGTTCACTAAATTCATAATGAGATATATTATTATAATCCATTGTTTCGTCTTCGATTTCCAGCAACGTCCCAATTAGTCTACGCTAATTAAACATTGTCTATTACTAATACTATACATACAACGCGAATATACCGGTCATTGCTAATGATAGCTGAGTGAATCAATGTAGTTGCCTCCTTTCAGTGTTTATATACATAATACCGTAACCCAAACAACTTTGAATAGTTCCAAGACACAATCACAATTTAATCATTGGTAATTTTTTTTTTCTTCGCTACCAATCTCAGCTCGAAACCTTAGTAACACCTTAACAAAGAAGCATTCCCTATTGAGAGAAATTTCTTTGTTATACTCTTCTTATGGTCTGTGGTTATAGTCATATAATGATCGTTGAAAAGTAGTAAGACAGATCAACTTATAAGCTTCATACAAATATAGGCTTTCATTTTATGCCGCAGAATTTAAAGATCTATTATTAATATTAAGAGCAAGATACAATTATATTTCTAAAGGCCATATAACACCACAATATGTTAAATTGACTTAGAATATATACAGCGATGAAACATATCAATCAGATAGGCTATGGTACGTATATAGCCGTTAAGAGGTGAGAGTCAGAATGGCGGGTGTACCATCACGGATTTGTAAAACAATTATACCAAAAAAATGTACTCAAAATGTACTATTTTGTACCAACTTTAAAAAAAATTGTACCTCTCCGTACAAAAAGTTATTACAATGTTTAGGTACACCCGCCATTCTGACTGTCAGGATGGCGGGTGTATCGCTGTTTACCATGAAGCCCTTGTTTATTGAGAAATGTTATTACTCTAAAAAAATGTACCAAAATTGTACTCCAAGATACAGTTAAAATATTTGCAATCGGATGTGTAACTTGCGAGTTATACACAAATTAAATTTTGTTCGTAGTAAGTGAAGGGCCAAGGGGAAGAACTGGGTAAGTCACATTTAGCAAAATTTTACAGTACTGAAGATTGAGGTTGGCCAATCCTTTGATGGCTGTATGGCTTCAGTAATAATAAAGCAAAAAAACCGGCCAAGTGCGAGTCTGACTCGCGAACCGAGGGTTCCGTACAAACACTTATCTTAACTGGCCGGTTAAGTTTGCGCCGGATACAAATGAGGTGCAAAGTTAAGGCAACTGAGTTCTCCAAATATGATTTTCGAAATGGACAATATTTTTTATGATTTACCTACAAATGAATAGTTTTCTGAGCTTTCCTTATACTTGTAGTATAATAGACGATATAACTTGTAAATTTCAGTTCCAGATCAACGAAAAATACCCTATAAATTTTGAATAGGTACCTTGAGAGTGTGTGTCGAAATAAACGGTTATGCCAGGACAGGAAGTACCAAGCACCAGTCTATATCCACTAAGTATGGCAATATAACGAATTATAATGGCATATTTTTTGAAGCCGGAAGCTCTTTCTTACGGTGGCGTTTCGTAGCCGACTGCAGACAGCAACAGAAGACGACGGACGTCGGCTGCAAAGTGCGGACCGACTCCTTTACTGTAGTACCATTGGACAGTAGCATCAATTGAACTATTGACAGACTTGTATATTGCTAGTTCCATCGATGGATCTAGAGACACATGTTGGTTTGAGTAACCCCTTTATTACTGTAGTGCCATTGGATAGTAACCATCAATGGAACTAGTAAGACATTTGTATATTGCTACTTTAATTACTAGACATGTTGGTTTTAGTAACATTGACCGATATTACCACGTCATGCTCCCTGGAAACCCCACTCTCTGTTTTGTGATTTATTACTGATGTACACAATATGTACTGAATTAGTATATACTTAAAAAAAATTGTACCTCTATAGTTCGAGAGTACAATAAACTGAATTCGGAGTTGCTGTAGAACATCTCCCCAGCAAGCCCAAAATTTTAACCCTATAATATTTAAAAGAATTATCCCCTAACTTTCAACTATTAAAGAGTTGTTTTTTCCATACCAGATGCAAAACCTGAATAACTTTATAAAATCGATTTCCCTGAGATGCCATCACCAGATCTCGAAATGATAATAATGGGACCACATCAGGAGGATGCTCATTCAAATACATAAGAATTTTGAGAATCGGTCCACAAAGGAAAACCATTATAAGATCACTTCGTTGTCCGTCCGTCCGTCCGTCAAAACCCTTTATCTCGGGAACGCGTGGAAGTATCGAATTAAAATTAAAACTTAAGTCGTAATCTTAAATCAGGTCTTTTAACAGGTCTAAACTCTACAGTCCCTTAAAGGCCTTGAAGCTGTGAAAAACACCAACTTCTAAGTTAACTTAAAAAAAAGATGCGGCCGTTTAAGCAGCAAAAAACGTTATTTCAAAGGTTGCTCCTCATTTGTATCCGGCGCAAACTTAACCGGCCATTTAAGATAAGTGTTTGTACGGAACCCTCGGTGCGCGAGTCAGACTCGCACTTGGTCGGTTTCTTTTGCTATATTATTTACTGAAACCGTAATGCTTCAGCAATAATATGCTGGCAGTCAGCCAATCTTCAGTACTGTAAAATTTTGCTAAATGTGACTTACCCAGTTCTTCCCCTTGGCCCTTCACTTACTACGAACAAAATTTAATTTGTGTATAACTCGCAAGTTACACATCCGATTGCAAATATTTTAACTGTATCTTGGAGTACAATTTTGGTACATTTTTTTAGAGTAATAACATTTCTCAATAAACAAGGGCTTCATGGTAAACAGCGATACACCCGCCATCCTGACAGTCAGAATGGCGGGTGTACCTAAACATTGTAATAACTTTTTGTACGGAGAGGTACAATTTTTTTTAAAGTTGGTACAAAATAGTACATTTTGAGTACATTTTTTTGGTATAATTGTTTTACAAATCCGTGATGGTACACCCGCCATTCTGACTCTCACGTTAAGAGGCCTTATTCCTTGCATAATAATTTTTTTTTATATTATGACAAATATATTGATAATTTCAACCAACTTTTCAAAGTTAAGTTTGAGATAGTAACAGCAATTTCATGCTTTAATTGCGTGCAGTCGAAAATAAGTAAAAAAAAAAAAACATATATTATTATTGTTTAATTTAAGATTTCTCATGTAATATTTTTCTTGTTGGTGTGCAATAAAGTGTTGTTGTATTGTTGTATTGTATTGTATTATTTGGATTTAGGAAACTTTGTCAGATCCCCAGTCACTCCACAAGAAAATCAGGAGCTTGGTGAGACGCGACCTTCGCAGCTGGAACACTCGCCTAGTACGTGAGGCGATCGAGCGAAATCGGGGGTCGAAAGTCTTTACCAAGACACTGGGGAGGAGTCATCTGACAAAGTTAGCTACCTCGAATGGTGAAACCGTCACATCAGTCCCGGGGATACTGGCTGAAATTGAGGACTTCTACGGACATCTGTATGCTTCGCATGCACCGAAGCCTACACCTGACGCGAGAGACCCTAGAGCCCCACTTACCCGCCACTTCACTGAAGATCTCCCAGACGTAGATGTCGACGAAATCGACGCGGCTCTCAAACAGCTTAGTAATGGGAAGGCTCCCGGTGAAGATGGAGTAGCCTCTGAGCTCCTCAGGGCTGGGGGTAAACCTGTTCTTGGGGAGTTGAAGAGGCTCTTCAACTCTGTAATAACCAATGGGACTACCCCGAAGGCGTGGAGCAGAGGTGTAGTGGCATTGTTTTTCAAGAAAGGAGACAAAACGCTCCTTAAAAACTATAGGCCGATCACGCTTCTGAGCCACGTCTATAAGCTGTTCTCGAGAGTCATCACGAATCGTCTGGCATCAAGATTTGACGCCTTTTAGCCACCGGAACAGGCTGGGTTTCGTATAGGCTATAGCACCGTGGACCACATCCATACTGTTCGGCAGGTTATACAGAAGTCCGAGGAGTATAACCAACCGCTGTGTATGGCGTTTGTGGACTACGAGAAGGCCTTCGACTCCATCGAAACCTGGGCCGTTCTGGAGTCTTTGCAGCGATGCCAAGTCGACTGGCGGTACGTGGAGGTGCTGAGAAGTCTCTACCAAATGGCGACTATGTCCGTCCAAGTGCAGAACCACCAAACAAGACCCATCCAGCTGCTTAGAGGTGTAAGACAGGGTGACGTTATTTCCCCGAAACTCTTCACCAATGCTCTGGAGGATGTCTTCAAGACCCTGCGGTGGAATGGAATGGGCATCAATGTCAATGGTGAATATCTCACACACCTCCGCTTTGCTGACGACATAGTTATAATGGCAGAATCGCTGCAAGACCTGCAGGAAATGCTGTCCGGTCTTAATGCTGCCTCGAGACGCGTTGGGCTAGGGATGAACTTGGACAAGACTAAGGTCATGTTCAACGAGCACATCGTCCCTGTGCCCGTTTCCGTCGAAGGTGTAGCCATTGAAGTTGTCCAGGAGTACGTCTACCTAGGACAAAAGTTACAGCTGGGTAGAGACAACTTCGAGAGTGAAATCACCAGAAGAGTGCAGCTTGGCTGGGCAGCATTTGGAAAGCTGCGTCACATCTTCGAGTCACCCTTGCCACAATGCCTGAAGACCAAGGTATTCAATCAGTGCGTCCTGCCGGTCATGACATACGGAGCCGAGACGTGGAACCTGACAGTGAAACTAGCCCACCGACTACACGTCACACAGCGAGCTATGGAAAGGGGTATGCTCGGAATCTCGTTAAGGGACAAAGTCCGGAACGAGATTATCCGACAAAAAACCAAAGTCACTGACGTAGTTCAGAAGTGTAGCAGACTGAAGTGGCAGTGGGCTGGTCACATCTGTCGCAGAACCGATGATCGGTGGAGTAGACGGGTTCTCGAGTGGAGACCACGACTCGGCAAGCGTAGTGTAGGACGCCCTCCGGCCAGATGGACCGACGACCTGAAAAAAGTGGCTGGTGGTGACTGGATGGCGAAAACGGGAGATCGGGCCATGTGGCGAACCCTGGGGGAGGCTTACGTCCAGCAGTGGACTGCAATAGGCTGAAATGATGATGATTGTATTATTTCGAGTAGTTTTTGAAACAAAAATTATCAATGAAAAATTCGAACTGTCGATATCAAATATATACCAATAGCCCTGTTTTAAATAGTAACATTGATAATATGTCAAGAAACATGTTGATAATAGAGAAAAATTACGAAAATAATCAGCATTTTTGAACGGATAAGAAGCCTTAACAGACTACACCCTACAAAATCCTACAAACAAGAATGTACGCTCCGTATGGATGTGTCCTTTTGTTAGTGCCTCGTGGCAGGTTTCGTGCGATAATTGGATAACATGTCGTCCCGCGCCGCACATACGTCACTAGCGAGGGGATTCAATGAAGGGATGATTTGGCAAGAATGACAATGGATAATGTTATTTCACGAAATCAAAGAAAGTAAAAATTATTTTAGTTGTCGTTTAATGACTTTGAAAGTGTAACTCTTAGAAGATATGTTCTTCGCGATATATGTAATTATTGGGTCACAAAAATATTGAATGCGTTGCTATTAATTTTAGGAATAGGTGAATTTATTAAAAGACAAATACTTGCCAAAATACAACCCGTGTGTGTAGTACAGCATCGACAGCACAGGTTTCGTCCAATCACAAAGTAAATTATTAGATAGAATAGAAATATATGTCAAACTGAGTCAATACTGGGGGCCTATGATGGTTGCGTTTATCACGCGATAAATAAGTGACAAAGCATCCGTCACGTTTTGACAAGATGCGAGTGTGAGTGACAGATGCTTTGTCACTTATTTATCACGTGATAAACGCAAACATCATAGGCCCCCTGGACAATATATTTACCACCATAATCCAAAGTCCAACATACTCGTAATCATAAATAATAATATCAATACAACAATACTTTATTGCACACTGTTGTATCTTGAATAAAACTTCTGCTATTTATATGATATTAATTTATTGGACACCATGTTATCCGTACACAAATCACTGAGGTAGAAGGGCGATCCGTTCTACGCAAGAGTATACTACATTCTCCGGGACTTATAATAAAACTAATCTAGTTTTATTTCATATTACAAGTAGATACGAATATACATCCACAAAGATATCTGTGAACTTACGAGCTTATAACTAACATTTAGAAGCTTAATACTAAGTTAGCTAAACTTGTTAAGTGGATATCTTGGCATCATTTAATATAAATACAAGTAATACTTGGCCTACGATATAATACTTAACTTACTCTAATTGCTATTAACATCATCGTTACAATACACCATTTGATCAATATGGCGTTTCCAAGTCGTGCCTTGTACCTCAATTAGGTAAGTTAAATTTGGTACAGATTCGGATACAATTTTGCCCACTATCCACGGTTTATATCCCTTCCGGTAATCCCTAACCATAACTTTTTGCCCTATTACAAATTTAACTTTTCTATTGGGTGTCTCTTCCCCCTGACTATCTGGCTGACACTCTACCAAAAGTGGGGGTTTTAAACTACTAAATCTATTCCTCAGTTCCCTCCCCAGCAACAATCGAGCCGGTGTAATACCTGTGGTTCTCTGAGGTGTAGTTCTGTAATCAAACAGAAATAGATTGATTGCTGAGTGAATATTATATCCACTTTCTCTAATTTTGGTAACGGTAGATTTAAAAGTTTGTACAAATCTTTCTGCAGCTCCGTTTGTCGCTGGGTGGTAAGGAGGTGAGAATGTTTGTTTAATATCACATTCTTTACAATAATTTGCAAATTCAGCACTAGTAAATGTAGTTTGATTATCCGTAACTAATTGTTTCGGATATCCAAACCTACTAAATAACTTATCCAGTACTTCGATTGTTTTGGTAGCTGTCATGCTTGACATTTCAAATGCTTCAGGCCATTTACTATAACTGTCTATTATTATTAAATACATTTTATTATAAAATGGGCCCAGAAAATCTGCATGTAATCTATGCCATGGAGCTGACGGAGTCGGCCATGGTTGCGGAGACTTAATGGGGTTTCTATAATTTGTTAAACAAACTATACAAGATTATCCCATCCTCGTCGCCAATGTTGTATCTTGAATAAAACTTCTGCTATTTATATGATATTAATTTATTGGACACCATGTTATCCGTACACAAATCACTGAGGTAGAAGGGTTTTTTACTGACATATGCTATGGGCTTGACCACTCCATCAATATCCCGGTTTGATAATATAGCCGCTAATCCACAATCTGAAGCATCACAAGTCACTATAATTGGAAGGTCTGGATTAAAATGTTTTAAATTATCTGCTGAAGCTAATCTCTGTTTTATCATATTAAATGACTTTTGACATTCCTCTGTCCAGTTAAATTTATTGACTTTGGTACAATCATATAGTGGAGTTAAGATCTCTGCCATGTCTTTTAAGAATCGAGAATAGTAATTAACTTTGCCTAGAAATGATTTTAACATTGTTAAGTTAGTTGGAGCTGGGGCATTCAACAAAGGTTCAATATTTGATTTGATGATACTTATACTGTTTTTATCTATACGGAACCCAAATACGTCTATGTGTCTCGTAAAAAACCTACACTTTTCTGGTTTTAATTTGAAATTACTTTCCTGTAACTTATTAAGTACTTTGGCCAGATTTTCGTAAGTTTCCTGTAAGCTTTTACCCGACACATAGATGTTATCAATGAAAACAATAGTACTTGGTATCCCTATTAATTTTTTACACATTAATCTTTGAAAGGAGCCAGGACCGGTATTAACTCCGTATGGTAAAAATTTATATTTATATGTACCAAATTCTGTAACAATTGTGGTAATATCTTGACTTTCTTCTGTCAAGGCAGCCTGTAAGTAAGCCTCTTTCAGGTCAAGCTCGCAGTAGTATTCACCATGTTTCAAGGTTTCAAAGATATCCTCAATGTGTGGGAGTGGATAATGATCAATTTCTAAACTTGGGTTAAGAGTAACTTTGTAGTCACCGCATAGCCTCACCGAGCCATCAGGTTTTAAAATGGGCACTACAGGTGTACCCCATTGGCTTTGCTTTATTGGGACTATACGGCCATTTTCCTGTAATCTCTCAATTTCAAGTTTTACCTTATCTCGGAGGGCATAAGGAACACGCCGAACTGGTAGGAACTTAGGTGTAGCATCTTTTTTTAATTTCAAGGAAATTGCTTCACCCTTAAATTCACCCCAACCAGGACTGAATACTGCTGCGAACTCCTGATCAATTAGTTGTTTGGCATCTGAAACATTTTTTACCAATATGTTAGAGTTATAAAGAGCCATCTCCTTGAAAGCGGGGGGCCACATGTTTAACTCATTTAACCAATCCCGACCCATCAAACAAGGAGTGGTCCCTTTTGAGATATATATGCTTAACTTTTTATGAATATTATTATGTTTTACAGGTATATTGTGAATAATACCTAATGGCTGAGACAATGTTTGATCAAAATTACGAAACGTCACTTTGCACTTCTCTATATTAAATTCTTTTAAATATTTATCTTTGAAAGCGAGAGGCATCACAGACACTTCAGCACCCGTGTCCACCTCAAATTGTACTTTTTGTTCATTTCCTATTTGGAGCTCGACTACATATGGTGGTATTTTACTTACTCTATCAAACCTATAAGTTTCATATTCTTCAAGTACATCTTTTTTGTGTATGTCTTGGTTTTCAGATATATCTTCACACGTCATATCCAAAACATTTGTCTGCTTATACTTGTTTTTTGAGCACATTTTATATATATGTCCTTGTTGGCCACACTCCGAACAAAATTTATTTTTCAGCGTACAGTCTTTTTTAATATGATTATCTTTCCCACAGCAGAAACACCCATTCTTGATATTTTTATTGTTAGTTGTTTTTGAAACTGTAATCTTCGACTTCACTTTAGTCTTCGGCTTGATGTAGGAAATGCTGCTGGTGTCCCCTTCACCATTTGAGTGCTTGAAGGCTATCTCCACAGTTCTAGCTAGTTGTACCATGTTTTCTAATTTTATGTCATGCGCTTGTTTCATTAGTTCAAATTTTATTAATTTTGAATGTACCCCTTCAATTAATTTTTCTTTTACTTGATCCTCCTCATCCTTAAACCGGCATTTTCTTGCGAGCTTCTTCAATACGAACACATAATCTTCGATAGACTCTGAAGGTAATTGATTTCTGCTTCTAAACTCAGCTCTGTCCAACAATGGCGTCTGGGTTTGTGTATATTTTAGCCGTAACTTCTCACATATTGTTTTGAAACTTAAGGTACTGGGTTTTACCGAATCACATAAGAATTGCAAGGTTTCGAACACTTTAGGTGTTAGTTTGGTTATAAGTAACGGAACCTTTTTTTCTTCAGGTATATCGTTTAACAGGATCAAAGATTCCAACTGTTGTTCGAAAACGTCCCAATTTTCGCCTTCAAACTGCTTAATTTCAAAACTGGAACTCATTGTTTTCTTTTTTTCCACACCCGATGAGTCTATTTTAGGTTGCTTTACTTCTTTATTTTGGTAATAATCACTAAGTATTTTTCTTAAGCCGTCCACTGTCGGATTGAGCGGACACTGCAAACCTTCGTCTTGAATTATTTTTATTAAACTTTCTTTTGCACACCGGTAAATAAAAGTTCTTTTTCCTTGTTTGATTAAAGAAATTATTTCGGCTTCTGTCAATTCTTTTTCCAAGTTGCCTGCACCGTTATCTGTCATGCTAACGTTTCATTTCACGTTTGGCAAATGTCTTGGAACACTATTCCGCGGGTAACCTCAAACTTCAACTGTCACCGCCATTGAATGCCATTGTTACCCCGGTGTCCTTCGTATTAAAAGTAATTAATTTCTTACTTTTAAGAAGTATTTTGCTCCTCCTGATTAATATATCGGTGCACGGTGTTGTCCGAATGTCCTCGTCGCCAATGTTGTATCTTGAATAAAACTTCTGCTATTTATATGATATTAATTTATTGGACACCATGTTATCCGTACACAAATCACTGAGGTAGAAGGGCGATCCGTTCTACGCAAGAGTATACTACACACACCAACAAGAAAAATATTACATGAGAAATCATAAATTAAATAATGGTAGACAATAGGCGGTCTTATCGCTAAAGAGCGATCTCTTCCAGACAACCTTTGGGTGGCATTAACTTGAATTCGCCAAAGATGTCAGTTATGTTGTGTCTGTAAACATCTCATTAAATATGAAGTAGTTTTCAAAACGTATACACACTGTCATTGTTTATCGTCGCGGTAATGGCCTCTTCGTCTCGGAATAGGTAATTTATTTAAATGTAGGTAGATACTAGATAGTATTTTAAAATTGTTGATGGCTATAAATAATAGTAGAGTGGTATAAATAATAGTAGTTTATCTATCCAAATTATCATAAACCCTCCATGATGCGTTCAAGAACCGCACATCATGACCACCATAAAAATAGATTGTTTTGTTAGAACAAATTTCTTATCTGTAAAAATGTTATTATTATTAACATTTGTTGCGTCCCGCTCTACCTACGACGCTGCTTTATGTGTCCCGGCTACATTACAGTACGAAGGCTGAAGATATTGCAGAATATGTAAGGGTGAAGTCCGGTGTCATCCTGAGGGTCGTAAAATTGGAGTCTCGCCACGACGTGAGTTTTAATTCCTTCGTGCTGAGAGTTCCGACGGACCAACTAGCGACCTTCACAAAGGAAGAGTACTGGCCGAAGGGTGTCATGTTCCGGCGTTTCCGTGGACGGCTACCTGACACATCGAACACGTGTAACACGTCGCTGTTGAAAAATGTGACCTAGTTTAGTTACTTATTATTTTAATATTTAATATGTATGTTAGATTGTAAGGTATTTATCTATGGGCCTTTGATGCCTGAAATAAATAAATTATTATTATTATTATTATCTCCTTTATTCATTTAAAATCTTAAGTTAGGTTTTTTACAATAAAGTTATATCAAAAGTAAAATACAATAAAGAAATTACAAAATATATAAACACATTATAAAAAACCTAACCTAGGGTGCCGCCGGCAGCGGGGCAGGGCCCAGGCTACCGGTGGTTAGGGCTGCAGAGAGAGGAACCTCCTGACAATGCGCGCCGTGTCCAGGAGTACCGCCTTCTGTATCTGGCCCTTGATCCAGCCATCTAGCGAGAGTCTCTTAAGATGTTTGTCGAGACTCTTCGCTATAAGACCGTTCGCCGAAACGACTATCGGGACAATGATCGTCGAGTCAACATCCCACATGACGGTCACCTCGTGAGCCAAGTCAAGGTACTTGCTGAGTTTGTCCTTCTCGGCCTTCACGAGGTTCTCGTCATGCGGGATGGTGATGTCGACGAGCACTGCCTGGCGCTTAGATCGATCTACCAACACGATATCAGGCTTATTGGCTACAATAGTCCTGTCCGTGATGATAGATCGATCCCAATAGAGCGTGGCACGACCATTTTCGAGAACTGGCATCGGTGCGTACTTATAGTACGGCACCTCAGACCCCACAAGACCGTATCGAAGAGCAAGTTGCTGGTGAATGATCCTGGCTACTTGGTTATGTCTGTGCAAGTACTCGCCGTTAGCAAGATGAGAACAACCGGAGATTATATGCCTGAGTGACTCACCGGGACGGCGGCATGCCCGACAAATGTCGACCGTACCGTCCTTCAGGATATATCTCCGGTAATTGTTCGTCATCAATTGCACAGACAAAACCTTCGGTTTCCCCGAAGAGATCCCCGAAGCGTAGCCAGTTCACCGACGCGAGCAGATCTACATCGGGCCCCGTAAGGGCCTTGTAGAACCGCCCGTGTAGCTCCTTGCTCTTCCATACAGCCCTGCGGTCATCGGTGCTAAGCACCTTTGGTCTGCGCCAGTTCTCGTTCGCTAAGGAGAGAGAGGTGAGGCCTTTGTCAACTGCTACTACATCGCGATGAATCCCACACTCGTTGTATAGGAAATACTCCCTAAGACTGCACACCTCGCGGTTATGGAGGTCCTTGGCGTTTAAAAAGCCACGGCCCCCACACTTACGCGGGATGTACATTCTCATAACTGACGAGCGTGGGTGCCTCATGCGATGTGTAGTGAGCAGCTGACGGACCCTCGTATCCAGGGCGTCCAGCTCAGTCTGAGTCCACCTTAGTATGCCAAAGGAGTAAGTGAGTAGAGGCATCACCCAAGCGTTGAAGGCGCGCGCCTTATTGCCACCGGACAAAAGACTGTTAAGTGCTTTTGTCAAACGACAAAAGAAACGCTCCTTCAACGCCTGTCTAATGTCTCCGTCCGCAATACCCAATGACTGTGACATACCAAGGTACTTGTAGGTTTCAACTTCGGAGATAGACCTGAGGGACATTGTCTCAGAAAGCTGTAAGTTCGCAGAATTTACGACTTTCCCCCGCTGTACATGCATGACCGCACACTTGTCTACACCAAACTCCATTTTGATGGCACTACTGAAGGTTTCTGTTACTTCCAGTAGTTCCACCAGATCCTGGCGTTTTGGTGCATACAGCTTAAGATCATCCATGTACAGCAGATGAGAAATGACCTCACCTCCTCTTCGAAGCCGGCAACCTAGTCCTGAATCCTTCAGCAGCGTGCTGAGCGGATTCAGAGCTAGGCAGAACCACAGAGGACTCAAACTGTCACCCTGGAAAATACCTCTCTCAATCCTTATCAAGTCCTGCGGGCCAGGGGGGCCATCTCCGCCACCTGGTTGACGAAGGACTGTGGTCCACTGCCTCATACACGCGCTTAAGAGGGATCTTAGAGCTGTATCGATTTTATACAGCTCTAAGATCCTCTCCAGCCATGAATGAGGCACCGAATCATAGGCCTTCTTATAGTCAATCCAGGCGGCTGAGAGAGACCCCCTGTTCCGCCAGACTTGTTGGCAAATGGTCGTGTCAATGAGGAGGAGCTCCTTAGTACCACGGGACCCAACCCTACATCCATTCTGAGAAAAGGCCAAAACGTTATTCGCAACAATGTGCGTGTTAATTTTTGTTCTCAGAATGGACGTAAGGAGCTTGTATAAAGTGGGCAAGCACGTGATGGGTCTATAGTTTTTCGCTTCCGTGGTACTACCGGACTTATAGAGCAGGAAGGTAGCACCAGTAGTCATGAAAGATGGCAGGGAACCAAGCTCGAGGGCGTCTTGAAATTGTGTTGCCAGGCGTGCGTGTGAGGATCGAAACCACTTGATCCAAAAGTTGTGCAATCCGTCCGGCCCGGGACTTTTTATTACTATTATTATTTCATTCAAATTTCGAACATCTCTGAAAAACAAATTAATTTGACCTCTATTCTAATATCAGTCTAGATGACGTTTAGTTCGAAATAAATCAAATTTGACAAATGTCGAACGTAAGTAAGATACCAAACGATAAGGTAATTGGGGCCGACTCTAGTCTGTCTCTGAATAAAAAAAACCATGACAGCTGTCAGAAAGCTTCATTACCGCTATTACCGGGTACTACTTGACTTCTGAATGCATCATGGAGGCTTATGATATGTGGCTAGGGCTTCCGGTTCGTGTCTCAAGATGGCCGCATGCGTTTAAGTTTCGTTGTTCATTATTTATTCATTTTAGTTGTTCAATGTGTAGTATTGATAGCGTATTGTGCAGTGATCTAACGTAGGAGTGAATAGCTAATGAAGAATTCAACTTGAAGCGTTCATAGCCCTTCCTGGGTCAAGGCCCGATAGTCCGCGTGGTTTTTTGTAAATCGCAATCACTTTACAAAAAGCACGATTTTTTCAACTCACCGTACAACGTGGTATCAATCCTCTATCTAGTCGCCTAGTGCGATTGGCAACGAGACATTGGCAGTAATGGTCGCTTAACTGTGACCGGCTGCCATTTTTAAAAAAATAGAATAGAATAGAATAGAATAGATATGTGGCTAGATACAATAGAATAGATATGTGGGTAGTGTATGTATATAACTGTACATAATTAGGCATTAACACTCGTGAAATGTTATTATGAAACTCGCCTTCGGCTGCTCGTTTCATAAACCCACACTCGTGTTTAATACTCGTCATTATGTAGGTACGGTAACATAAACTACTATTATGCAACAATTACATCATGAGATGTCTGAAAACGTGAGTGTGGTTTCATGTAAAGAGTCGAAGGTGAGTGAGCAAAAAATTGGGCAAGTGCGAGTCCGACTCGCGCATGAAGGGTTCCGTACCATAATCTATAACAAGTTTGTTGTACGGGAGCCCCCCTTAAATATATTTTTTATTTTATTTTTAGTATTTGTAGCGGCAATAGAAATACATCATTTGTGAAAAATTCAACTGTCTAGCTGTCACGGTTCTTGGGATACAGCCTGGTGACAGACGGACGGACGGACAGCGAAGTCTCAGTAATAGGGTCCCGTTTTTACCCTTTGGGTACGGAACCCTAAAAATGAAGGTATAACGTGGTATAATATTCAGGTTGTTGGTTTTTTTTTTTATTTAAGGTAGGATATATTTTACAGTGT
Source organism: Apotomis capreana (assembly GCA_947623375.1). Classification (NCBI taxonomy): domain Eukaryota; kingdom Metazoa; phylum Arthropoda; class Insecta; order Lepidoptera; family Tortricidae; genus Apotomis; species Apotomis capreana. Next base: position 5,187,925 of record OX392508.1, on the reverse strand, counting down.
GCTATATTTATCCTTAGGTATCGTGCCAACCCCGTATTAAAAATTATCGAAATCTGCTTAAAATCTCTCAGGAGATATAACATAGGTACCTAAATGTAGTTCCTTAAATAGACTGTAATTATAAATTTATGAAACATGTAATGTCTCATTTTTTTAATGTGGGTACACCACAATTTTTATTTAAACCATGAATACAAAGATCAAAGCTTAAAGAAAAATTGAAAAAGGAGCTACCTGGTGGAAGGGACCGGGAATCGAACCCGGTACCTCTGGATTACCGGTCCAGCGCGTTAGCCACTTCGCTACCCTCACTCCACGTAGACCTGACGAATTTTTCCTTATGCTTTGCATTGTTTATTTGAAAGTTTTTTACACCTTAGCGACCTCTATGTGAATACGTTAATATTCACACCTTACCGCACCACTTTACAGCGGTGAACGAGCAAGCGAGAGAGGGCGCTGTTAGTTTTATAAATTTATGAAACATGTAATGTCTCATTTTTTTTTTATGTGGGTACACCACAATTTTTATTTAAACCATGAATATAAAATACCTCTCTCGCTTGCTCGTTCACCGCTGTAAAGTGGTGCGGTAAGGTGTGAATATTAACGTATTCACATAGAGGTCGCTAAGGTGTAAAAAACTTTCAAATAAACAATGCAAAGCATAAGGAAAAATTCGTCAGGTCTACGTGGAGTGAGGGTAGCGAAGTGGCTAACGCGCTGGACCGGTAATCCAGAGGTACCGGGTTCGATTCCCGGTCCCTTCCACCAGGTAGCTCCTTTTTCAATTTTTCTTTAAGCTTTGATCTTTGTATTCATGGTTTAAATAAAAATTGTGGTGTACCCACATTCAAAAAAAAATTAGACATTACATGTTTCATAAATTTATAAAACTAACAGCGCCCTCTCTCGCTTGCTCGTTCACCGCTGTAAAGTGGTGCGGTAAGATGTGAATATTAACGTATTGACATAGAGGTCGCTAAGGTTTAAAAACCTTTCAAATAAACAATGCAAAGATCGACACACAAAGCATAAGGAAAAATTCGTCAGGTCTACGTGGAGCGAGGGTAGCGAAGTGGCTAACGCGCTGGACCGGTAATCCAGAGGTACCGGGTTCGATTCCCGGTCCCTTCCACCAGGTAGGTCCTTCTTCAATTTTTCTTTAAGCTTTGATCTTTGTATTCATGGTTTAAATAAAAATTGTGGTGTAACCACATAAAAAAAAGAGACATTACATGTTTCATAAATTTATAGACTGTAATTGTTTACCTTCGCGGCGTCGGAAGCCACTCCTTGAGATATTTTATTCAGATGTTGTTAGTCGAAAAAATCCTTACTTAAGTACCTTAGTCCGAACTCTGGTCTTATCCATATTTTGAAACGGCTCAGAGACATGGACCCTGAAGAAAGCTGACCGTGATCGAATTGAACCCTGTGCATACCGACAGCACCCAAATCAAGATCCGAGCTAGACTGTCCACAACCTGTCTTCGCAGGGTTTTAGAGTACTTTGGCTACATTGCCAGGAAAAGCAGTGATAACCTAGAAAAACTGATGATCACTGGAAAAGTTGAAGGCACGACCAAGAAGCAGGAGCCCGACACGCTGGATAGATCAGATTCGCACAACCCTTGGCACTACAGTTCACGATGCTTGACACACGGCTACAGATAGGAATAGATGATGGCGCATAATCCGAGGCTTCCGAGAGACACCCTAAGCAACATACAAGCTGTATAAGCGCCTATACCTACAGCCCTTATAAAGAAAAAAAATATTGAAGTAAAATAAAATATTGAAAATATACAAAAATGGATGACGACGCCAGTGGGGGAGTTAAGGGGGGGTTGATAGAAAAATCTTGCGTAGTGAGAAATGCCTGCTCCATCTTCACAATCGAAGGCCCTGATGTGTCTTCTGGTACCTCTCACTCTCATGGGGACGGCTCGTATGATCGAGATTTGAACTTTTACTTTTAGTCAGAAAATTATTTGTGAATATGGTTTTCCCATATAACGAAACCCCTTTATTAAGCTTAGTGTGGCTTGCAATAATCTAAAAGTATCCTATACTGTGTACAACTGTTCTACGCCTGTATAGGACCTAACAAAATCTGTCCAGCCGCTTTGACACGATGAAACCGCAGCCATATTCCGAACGATAGACAGCGGCAACCGCTACGAGTTCCCAGATAACATTTTATTAGACAATTTCGTCGGGTAGTGCTACATTTGACTGACAACTCCAGTAACTTGCTGTGTACATCTGGGGCCATGGCGTGTACAACCACGCCGAAACGTTAGATTAAGGTAACTAAGGAATATTGCGATAGACATAATATATAGGTACTTACATACATTTTATGTTTAATATAAATGGCGGTATTAATTTTATAGTAAAATCATGATACTAGCGTATACATTATCGAATGGAAAAGATTTTTTCTATAAATAAAAAAGGTGTTCTTTGACGAGGCTGCGGAGCTGTGTCCTTTTTGTAAGGGCATCGTAAGCAGGGCCCTGTTTCATATACGTGACAAGTTGACAATTTGTCAGTTTTTGACAAAATTGTCGAATTGTAGCTACAAATTCTGTTTCATAAACGTGACAAATATGTCCGATTGCGACAGGTAAATAGTTGACAAAATTGTCAGTGTCAATCGCGTTTCATAAAGGTCTACAATTATCAGTTTTAAAATGTCTCAGTATTTAAGAAAATTGTCAAGACTTTTTTGTCATGGTAATCGACATATTGTCATAAATTGCGACAAATATGTCACAGCATATATTTTTGTTAAAATGATATAGCAGTATGAGAGCAGCAATAAAAATGTTTGTAGATTAGCATTCATCAGATAATTTTGACTAGCATTCTAGGATTTGTTCGGTAACTTGCAACAAGTAAAATGGACACGAAAATAATAATTTTGGACCTTATACAAGCCAACAGAGAAATATTGTTTGGCCAATTTAGTGAACATTTAACGCACGAAAATAAAATGGATGGAAATCGCAGAGCAATTGAAGAGATTGGGTATATTTAGCAAATATTGGGCCTGTTAAATAAGTGAATTCGTTTGTAATACGCATAAAATTTGCTGAGTGGGAGTAAGTGCGAAAGTTTCCGTTGTTGAGAATGTTGAGTGTTGTAATTTTTGTCCTCTTTTAGTTATTAAGTATTCGACGGTAGTTTTACAAACTCGAAATTTTTCTATAAATGTGGGGTCAACCACGTCAAAAGTAAAGTTTGCCCTTGTCCTAAATGCTCGACGACGCCGACGTATTGGTTGAACTAAATATTCTTTATCGCTGTTGCTACTAATGTGTCGATGTTAGCACCATTTCACTGGTAATAAGTAATTAATTAGTGAGAAGTAGCCGCTGACATTGGGTGAGGTCGCCTGTCAGAAATCTTCGACAAGTCTACAAATTTGTCAACTTGTAATTACAATTTTGTGTTTCATAAAACAAATATGTCAAGTTTTTCGCGACAAATTGTCACCTGTCGCCTGTCAAGGGAAAATGTTTATGAAACAGAAATATATGTCAAAATGTCGCGACAATTTGACATAATTGTAATTTTTCCACCACGACTTATTTGTCATAGGTAATGTTTATGAAACGAAAAATTGTCAAAATGTCGAATTGTCACCTGTCACCTGTCGCCTGTCATTGTCACGTATATGAAACAGGGCCCAGGTTTCGTGCGATAATTGGATAACGCCTCACACTCGTCATAGGCGCGATGATACAATATTAATGTAGTTCTCAGAATACACTGTCATTGTTTACGAGACGTGAGCCACTTCGGCTTGGGCTAATCCATTCAAATGTAAAAACTCGTATGCTTACTATATTGTGTTAAAATAAAAGTAAGTGAGGCAAAAATTATTTAACGGAAACAATAGGTAATCAACTAATGCACTGTGGCGAAACTTTGTAGTTTGTTTAGGTTAAATGAACTTAATTTAATCATTTTTATGATAAAGAATTCTTCTCAGGGGTCCATGTGTAAGCAACAGGTTTCCACAATAATTGTTGTGCCACGTTGGTACTCATATTCCTCATAATTTTAGAAGTGTTTTCCATATAAAAATATGTCTACGTTCAATAAATACGAGAAAATAAAATTAGTTTTCGTTGAAGTAGACTAAGAACTTTTTTGACGGATGCATTGATATTTTGACCATGTGTTAAGTATAAAGTTATATTCCTTGTTAGGATTCGTCGGGTTTTTAATCTATGCTATCTGTAATGTACTCGTATTAGCACAATAGTATTAATAGGACCAATTAATTGAATCGAAGCACATTTTCAACAATTTCAAAAGTAAATTACCTAAACGTTTTATATTTTCCATTAACAAAGCACATGGTGACAAAGAGATTTGTTTCCATAAAGCCTTTTGTTCCTATAGTAATTTATCTCACTGACTATCAAAGGCAAATGAGAGGCATGAATGTGACAACAATACTGTCGAACTACTTTAAAACGACTTAACTGATCGGTTTTTCAATGAAACATAAGTCATTTTAAAAAGTAAAGATACCTAACGGATTTGAGTGGAAAAGGTCGGCGACCATGTTTCCTGGTTACGAATTGAGTTATGACAGCTATTTGTTTGTGGTGGAGGATTAAAGGGCTATTGTTAGCGTGCACACAAATTTTTAGTATCTACTTACGTAGGATTGATTCAAATAAAACGTTACATTTTGCGCCAAATAGTTTCATGTATTGACGCCCGTCCGCCCGATCTCTGGGTAACACTATAACATTTATAATTTATAACATACAAAAATGTATAACGCAGTTACGTTAAGTTACCACCTTATTTGTACGCGACGACATATCAAGTGCAAACTTAACGTAACCGAGCAGTAATACGTACTTACATCGTTAATTTCTTACCTTGCGCGCTGGTTCTATAAATAGACGAATCCGAAAAAAATACCTACATTATTGAATAAAAACAAAAAAAAAATATATTTATTTATTACAATAATTAGCACTAACAGTCATCTAACAGTTAAACATTATATGCTAATCGTAGTACGATACAAAACATATTACATTAATTATGATTATTGTAAAAATAGAAATAGTACTTACGATTTTATATTGATTAGGTATATTATAATCAAATATTTCAGTAAACCAGAAAACAGCAGTGCTCGTTTAACTGTAATACTCTTAACATGTTGCTTCCGTAATTTTTCCTTTCCAACGTTGATATTGATTTGGACTTTTGTTTTTAAAGTTTTTGGTACGGAACCAGCAGTCACTTTTGTCTTTCTTGGCCGATAATATTTATCTGTATCACAATTTCTTAGAACTACAAACAGGACAGTTTGACGAAGACGTAGCACTCACGAGATGAAACGTCTCAGTACAACTACAGTGTTATTTAATAAAAGCGTGCTGAAAGTTGTCTGCAGTATATATATACGTTTAGTGTGCTTGTGTTGTTTAGTATAAGGCGTGTTGTACATGAGTATAAAGAGTAAATGAAATGAGTCAATTCACAAGAAATAATACACTACGCTGGAAACGCAAGGTCGCAGGTTCGGATCCTGCTTAGATTGTAGGATAGGTATCACATTACATTGTTCTTTCATAATTTACCTTTGTGTCAATATTTCCAAAGGTAAAATTGATTACGAAAGAAAAATGTAATGTGATCCCCTACAAAGTACAATGTAATGGTCCCGTTACTATGTTGATATAGTAGAATACTCAGATACCAAAATTATTTTGAAATTCGTGGAAGCATAAAACAAACTGTATTCTCGTTGAACAAAGTTTTTAGCCTCATGTCAGTTAATAGTGCTATCACATTATAGTGCTTTGTTGCTACGTTTCACGTCACGGTAACTACAGTGTAGCGTAAAATTTAATGCTAATGGACCCTAAATATTTCTGAGTATTTCATCTATACAGCAAATAGGTCACGTTGGTTATATTTTATTTTATAGTCATACTAGTAAGAGTAATAAGTGCTCGCATATTCATCCGCATATTTTTTTCTTTACCATAGCCCGTTAAAAAATATTCTATAACCATAAGTATTTGAATGTGCAGCTATCCCTGTACTAAAATTGGCTAAAATCCGTCCAGCCTTTCCGCCGTTATGAGAGGACAAATAAAATGTTACCAAGAGTCTGCCGTGCTACGGTAAAAGGCGACCTTTTGCTATGGAGCTCCATACAAAAAGGTCGCCTTTTACCTTAGATGGCGTTGTACCTACAACCAGCGCCATGCAGCGCTGCTCCACAGATAACTAATTTTCAATGCAATTTAAGAATTTTATAATAGTATAACAAGCCAAGTCTTTCAAAAAAAATGATTTCATATTATTACCAACCCAACTGTTTACCAAGTTTTTGAAGTGAATAATACTTTTCCACGAGTTTTAGGTAAGTATAGTTCGGTGAATAGAGACTAAAGTACTATGGATGACCTTATAAAAGGTCCGGTAATTTTGAATTTTTGATATGTTGTCTAAGATAATTAGTGAATGTTTTAAATGCAAAATCTGTCTATCTATCTTCCTTTAGGAGCATATTCGTGTCGAAAATATTTTGAAAAAAACTAATTTTCCGCGTAAACAAAAATTATCAATGAAAAATTGTAGGTTTCAAATGTATATCAATAAATCCCAATAGCCCTATTCTGGGTAGTAACATCAATAATAATATGTATGTTAAAAAACATGTTTGACCATAGAGAAAAATGTCTAAAGCAATCAGCATTTTAAAAATAATATCCCTTAAGTTCACTAAGGTAATTATTCAATGTTTATTTAGTCTTGTTTTGAGTTGAGTCTTTGTTCAGACGTTTCTGTTAAATAAAATTTAATAATGTCTGGCCTATTTTCATAAGACGGTTTGTTATCATACATTATGTTACATTTTTTGGTCTCTTGCCACTTATTATTTTATCTTTAATTACTTGAAACGGGCAACTAAATACTTGACAAGAACATAATCGTATTTTAGTGTTTTATCTCCACCTAAATAATAAACATTCGTGATTTTGAAGACAACATTCTGACATTAATCTACATTGTATAATAATTATATTGAACATTGAACTGGCAACGATAATAAGTTATTAAAACAAGAGAGAATTAAAAACAAAATGTAGACATAATTTTTTGGACATACATGCCTCAAAATTCATACGATGGTGTCATTCCGCTGATGTATGGTCCAATAACGCCCGATGTGAAGAATGACTCGAATCCCATTAACGTCGCAAACAGTCCGAGGCCGCGCTGTCAAGCGATTTGTTGCCGTGATTTGTGTCCCCATGTTGTGGGGGGAGTTTCTAAATATCCTTCTATTTGCGTAATAGATTGTGATTTATATGATTGACGGAAAGCGTCTCTGAGCGAAGCGGTTCTGCTTCAGCGTGGTCAAAAAAAAAATTGTATGCCCAGATGTTTGAATCATCAGATTTCCGGCTGTCCTCGCCTAGAGCTTTCATTTCTCAACAATTCTCAAGATTTTCTTTAAATAAAGAAGTTAATAAAGCATATCACTAAAGTAAACTTTTAACTATGTTTTCACAAGTTTGAGGGATGTCTACCTATAAGAAAAATGTCAAATTTAGCCCAATTAATCAATTTCTGCACTACGCACCAAAGTAACACTTTCTTTAGTTTATTTAAAATTTACAAAAATGCCAATAATAAATCTTTTACAGTCTATGCCTCAAAATTCATACGATGGTGTCATTCCGCTATCCAATAACGCTCGATGTGAAGAATAACCCGAATCTCATTAACGTCGCAAACAGTCCGAGGCCGCGCTGTCGAGCGATTTGTTGCCGTGATTTGTGTCTCCATGTTGTGGGGGGAGTTTCTAAATATTTTTCTATTTGCGTAATAGATTGTGATTTATATGATTGACCGAGCGAGCGAAGCGTCTCTGCTTCAGCTTGGTAAAAAAATCGTATGCCCAGATGTTTGGATCTTCGGATTTCCGGCTGCCCTCGCCTAGATTTCGCATTTCTCAACCGATTCTCATGAAATTTTGTAAGGATGTTCGATAAGTATGTAGAGTCAGTAGAGTCTATTCAGTTTTACGAAATTTTTCAAAATGGCGGTGTAATGAGGGTTGGAAACGCAAAAATTCTGCGAGGGCCATGAGCCCGTAGTGGTATAGATGTTGTAACGCCATGAAGAGTTGACTGGTTTTCACTATGGAGCATTTTTACATAACATAGACAATTTGTAAGATCAGAAATGTTCTAAGAACTTTAAATCGTAAACAGACATCTAATTGCGCTCAACTTCGTTGGCGTTTTTTTTAATTTTTATTTTCATAAAGGGCTAGCAGATGATGAGATATTTGGAAAAATAAAAAAAATACACGTATTAAAAAAAAACATGTTTTCGTTTGTTATTGAATACTATAATAAAAAAGTAAAGCTTAAGTTTAAAACTCATGCACATTTTCTACATTGCCTTCAAATAAGCGATGATTACGCTTAATATTTGCCATTCCTATGCAATACATAATAGTGACATACTAACCTGACATAGCGACATGGGACCGTGCACGAGCAAGTTTAACAACCCTGACGAGAAGCGAGAGCAGCCTGCGAGATGTGAATCAACAATATACTAGCATGACACGTGGTTGGTTCCACAACTTGCAATAACTTTATACCCCTCGCATAGCTAATGCTTAAATGTATGTCTGATGTGACGCTTTAATGAAATTATGTTGGATTAAATTTAAAACGGACTTTGCTGCCCCAACAGCCGTCCATTCTCCGGGCTACATGGCCTGCCCGTTGCAACTTGAACCGTCCAATGCTGTGAGCTATGTCGGTTACCCTTAAGACTACAAACATTATCAACATAAATTACAACTCAATAAAATCGATGCCACAGACAGACACACAGATACACAGACACACAGATACACATGTTAAACTTATAACACCCCTCTTTTTTTGTCGGGGGTTAATTAAGACAAATAAAATAATACTAAACAAATTATGCCCGATGTGACATGGTCCCGGAAAGGAAATTTTCTACGCAGTATCGCAATACTGATCCGTTGTACGGTAACTGCCAGGTTTTCGGTCACCAGTTGTACCGGTTAATATTTTACGGAGGAGATTTTCAAAAAGTCTATGGCCACTGGGTGCCCAAGGACCTAAGGTCTCGTCCGCGGAAGTGGGTAAAATTATACTCAGGGCTGAAACCCGTATAATGTATTTTTTTTATTGCGGGGCGATCTCGGATGGATGTAAGTGTTAGAAATCGGATTAAGAATTTGACGATTCAGTGTCAGAATGTACGCTTTTAAGATTTTATTTATGACATTTTAACAACACGTTTCGTGACTAATATATTGCAGAATTAAGTAGGTAAGTAGAATTAAATTGCGTACACTGCTAACTCCTTAACAATATTATAATGCAAAATTGTCGGGAGAATTTTCTATTCATCTTCTACTATATTTCAACCTCGAACCAGTGTATGAGTTCGTCCCGGTTGCCATAGAGACTGGTGGGCCATGGTACGCTGAGGCTAAGGAGTTTGTCGCGGCTTTGGCGCGAAGGCTGAAAGACCGAGGCGTGGACTCCCGTTCCGGCGAGTACTTGGCTCACAGGATCTCCCTGGCGATACAGCGCGGCAACTCCGCTAGTATTCTAGGGACCTTTGAGCCAGGCACCTTCCGGAACGGTTCATAGGTCCCTTCTAGTTTAATAACTAGTTTTACTTATTATTATTAAGTGTAATTTTATAGATAGTTTTAGTCAGAGCAATATAGATATAATGTGAATGTACCAATATTTGTACGGGCTATTGACTTGAATTAATCAATAAACGTTAATAATTAATAAAAAATATACCCCTCCTTATTATTATAATCAATTTAAAACTAACGTAAAAAAATACAGGAACGGCCCGACATGTTTCAAACTCGTATGAAGCAATTCATCAGAGACAGCTAACCGTACAGCCCGGTCACTCAATACAAAAACAATTCATATCAAAAATATACCTACAACATTATCCACACCTGGCTAGTAAAATCAGGAAGAGTAAAAAAGACGTACCGAGAAACAAACCATTTATATTCCTAAAAGAAATCTCCTGGAGGTACTAACTCGTAAGTTAAAATGTTGCGAAACTGAAAAACGCAGCACTATTTGTCACGGGGACTTTGCGTCACGGACAATAACTTCACGTTGAAAAATCCCGCACCACCCCTTTGTCACATTTTGCAAAGAAAAGTATTTTCTTTTATTCATTTTGTCGCTTGCTCTTTACTGGATTATGGAAAACCAGACACTTTTATGAATGTGAAGATCAGACTTGGTAGAGGTAATTCCATTTAAACGGAGACTCATTCATAACACTCAAAGGATACAAACAAACCTACTCGTAAATATTCATGTTCAAAATAAATTCGTAATCCTTTTATTTTTATAATTGTATGCCATCTACATGTAATTTATATAATTTTGGTTAACAAACGCCAGTTAACGTCACTTACCACTTACTAAGTATATTACGATCATAATATTAATGTTACAAACATCAAATTGTGCGCAAGCCTAACTATATCCTATTTAGTAGGGTAGGGCGGAGCAAAAAGGGCCATTTTACATATATTTGGTGGTAACTACTAACTTATATTGTTTATGAAAAAGATTTCAATAGCAATGAATAGCTTAATTCTTCGTCTATCAGTGACAATATTTAATAACCAATTTTCAACTCCAAGCCAGATAATAACAATATAGAAAGTCGGGTCGATTGGACCTTTTTGGCCTGACTGTGGGGCATAAAGGACCAGTATCAGGGCAAAAAGGACCACTAAATTTATATGGCATTGTGTAGTTATTTAAATCAGCTATATAAAAGAGCGTAGTGTAGGACAACCTCCGGCCAGATGGACCGACGACCTGAAAAAAGTGGCTGGTGGTGACTGGGTGGCGAAAACGGGAGATCGGGCCATGTGGCGAACCCTAGGGGAGGCTTACGTCCAGCAGTGGACTGCAATAGGCTGAAATGATGATGATGATGATGATATAAAAGAAAGGCATGTTAAATCAACTCAATTACATTTTTACATATAAAAAAGGTAACAAGTGTCAACTATTTTAATTTCTACCAAACTTATAACTATGGCACAATTTTTAGATTGTGACATTAAGTCTTTTTTTTTTTTTTTATGTCTTAGGGGGCAAACGAGCAAACGTATCGCCTGATGTAAAGCGATTACCGTCGCCCATAACCACCTGCAACACCAGAGGAGTCACAAGTGCCTGCCTACCCGGAGGACGAAGATAGAATGCCTCTATGCTAGTAATTTCACCGGCTATCTTACCCCCACACCGGAACACAACAATGCGAACATTGCTGTTTGGCGGTGGGTTAGCAGGCAAGACGGTAGTAACAATCCGGACGGAACCTGCACGAGGCCCTACTACTCTGAAAAGTCTGAAGAAGTCTTTTGTGATTCACTTTTTGGTCTCAGACATATAACCTATGGTATACCCTTTTATAACATACATTTTTAAATTTTAGCATTTTTTTCGACGCAGACATGTATAGACCGGTCGGCGTTCGCCAGCGCACTGTGCGAGGCGGCACGCGTACTCCCTCCGCCAAACCCCTCACAGTCGAGTCATTTCGATGTCAAACGAACTTTTAATTTCGGAGTTAGGTATGGTGGACCTTTTTACCCGCGGACCTTTAAGCCCCGCTCTACCCTAATATATTATACATAAATTATATTTTTGGTAAAACAATTATTTACCCAGAGCCACTGGGACAGACAAAAAAAGGAAATTTAATACTTAGTTACTGTAAATCGGTTACAGCTTTTCACTGTTGGAGATATTAAAAAACAAAATCCATGCATGAGATAAAATGTTTCTCGTTCTGAAAATGTATTCTTAGTATTGGTTAATAAGTACGTTTTCCATATTTAAATGCAGTGTACAAATTTAATAACTCCTTTAACTTTTATATTTATTTTATAATTGGATATACTAAGTCAGGATAAATTATTGAATTGAATTTCAGCTCCTATTCCAAAATAGAGTTTATTTTTCACAGTGTGCTGTGTTTCAGTGCTCTATAAGAATGTCTAACTTTAACGGCAATTTCTGGCTTTTAGAACACTCTCAGTGTTGTTAATCACATAATAGACATTTGATCTCAATAACTAATAGATCGATTGACATCTTGATAAAAAAAATCAATAACCCACTTGTATTGCCCTGTTTTTATGGGCTAATTGAAATATTTTACTTACCAACTGATAGCTAATATTTTACTAATCGTGGCTCACTCAATGAAGGTTAAATATTTAATTTGTTGACCAAAATAATTTAGAGAAATTCAGTATGACACTAATTGCAAACTGATTCAGAAATGTTTGCTGGCCAATAAATTGCTAACCAACTATCCAATTTGGCTGACCAAATATTCCAAATAGTAGTTATATGATACCCGTTTTTAGTGTTCCGTAGTAAACAAGGAACTCTTATCTTTTCTTACTCTTAGTTTCGCCGTCCGTCCTTCTGTCCATCATCATCATCACCATCATTTCAGCCTATTGCAGTCCACTGCTGGACGTAAGCCTCCCCCAGGGTTCGCCACATGGCCCGATCTCCCGTTTTCGCCATCCAGTCACCACCAGCCACTTTTTTCAGGTCGTCGGTCCATCTGGCCGGAGGGCGTCCTACACTACGCTTGCCGAGTCGTAGTCTCCACTCGAGAACCCGTCTACTCCACCGATCATCGGTTCTGCGACAGATGTGACCAGCCCACTTCCACTTCAGTCTGCTACACTCCTTCTGTCCTTCTGTCCGCCTATTTGCAAAATGACGGCGGAAGAGAAGAGAGAAGGACGGACAAGAGAGCTTAGCTTCTGATTCTATGAAGTCAACTGAGGAGACGATGAGTATAAGAGACAGGGGCGGGCCCATGTGTAACAAAATAGTTATCAAGAACGGACACAGGATAGTCAACCAAGAAAAGTTTCTAATGATATATCTTGATGTATTTTTGTAATAACGGCTACGGCAACCCTACACTGAAGATGGCCCGACATGCTCTTTCCCGGTTTTTAGGGTTCCGTATTCAACTAGGAACCCTTATACTTTCGCCATTTCCGTCTGTCCGTCCGTCCGTCCGTCCGCGGCTTAGCTCCGTGATCATAAGTGCTAGAAAGCTGAAATTTGGTATGAGTATGTGTATGTATCACGCCGACATAACGGTAAAATAAAAAATAAAAACATTTTTTTCGGGTACCTCGAAATACAAAGAGGAGTTAAACAGGGTGACCCGCTATCGCCGAAACTTTTTACCAGCACATTAGAGCACGTCTTTCAGAAACTTGCGCCGCATTGGGGAGACAAGGGACTAGTCGTTGGAGAAACGAGGTTAACCAATCTACGTTTCGCCGACGACATCGTGCTATTCTCCTCAACCGCAACCGAGCTACACCACATGCTACAAGATCTTAGCAATGCAAGCCTCGAGGTTGGACTGGAAATGAATATGTTGAAGACCAAGGTCATGACCAACAGCACACAATGTAGGGTAGAGATAAACGGATAACTTATTGCATATGTCCATGAATACCTCTACTTGGGCCAATTAGTCTCCTTCCAGACGCGTCAGGAAAAGGAGGTCGCAAGACGGACTGAAAACGCCTGGAGGAGCTATTGGTCCATGAAACATCTAATAAAAGGTGACCTACCACTGTCACTTAAACGTAGGCTCATGGACATGTGCATACTTCCAGTTCTCACCTACGGTGCTCAGACGTGGTCTTTGACTGAGGGTCAGAAGTCCAAACTCGGGGTTTGCCAGCGAGCTATGGAGCGCAGCATATTAGGTGTAAAACTAATGGATCGAATCCGGAACCCCACGCTGCGCTCACAAACCAGGATAGTTGATGTAGCTTGGAAGGCGGCCAAGTTGAAGTGGGACTGTGCTGGTCACGTCTGTCGCATGCCCGACGACTTGTGGGCCAAAAAAACCACAGAGTGGAAGCCCCACAACTTGAAACGGAGACGTGGCAGACCCCGTAGGCGATGGCGGGATGACTTGGACTCATTTTCGAAGGACTGGCCAGATACAGCTCAAAACCGCGACAGATGGAAGAAAAGGGGGAGGCCTTTGCCCAGCAGTGGGACATAATTGGCTCATAATATAATATATATATCCTCTTCCCCCCGGACCGCCTTCGGGCTTAGACGTGCTCACTAGTCCGCTATAGTATTTAATTTTCGAAAATTACATTTTAAAACTAAAAAAATAAAATAAAAAAAATAGGAGTGCATAATTATCAAGGAGTTTAAAAATAACTATACAAGTCATTTCTGTGAGTGATGTGATCCTGGTACTCGAACTCCGTAAGTCGAGTGCATTATCTTATCTCTAATACCTGCGTGAGCGCCTACTAGCCACGGCGGCGTTGTGATTGGTGCGGGTCTTATCTTAATTACCACGCCCCCTAATTAACCAGTTGTGCCTCCGCGTACCTTTCGAACTTATACTAGCCTAGTACTATGGGAAGCCCCATGGAGAAGTCACAATCAGAGTCGGACATAACAACTCCGACTAATTACATCACAACTAGGAATAAACGAAAGCGGGAAGACGAATTTGCTCAATTTAAAGATGAGTTCACACAAATGATTTCGACTATGCTTGCATCTCAGATGACGGAGATAAAAAAAAACACAGAAGTTCTCAAGGAAATAAAACAGACGAACCGTAACATCGAGGAGGCCGTTTCCTTCCTATCCGCACAATACGACGAATTTAAAAATAAAATTGAAACATTGGAAGCGAAGGCAGAACAAGACAGAAACTACATTTCGACTCTTGAGGATAAAATTGAGGACCTGCAGAGAGAAAATAGGAAATGCAACCTTGAGATCAAAAACGTCCCCATACAAAGAAATGAATCCAAGGGCACCTTGGTCAGTATGATCACTCTACTGGGTAACACTGTGGCCTGCCCCATTCAAAAGTCTGACATCAGAGACATCTATCGGATCAAAAACAAAAAAGAAAACTCAAGAACCTCAACTATCATTGTTGAAACAACGTCAACTCTACTGCGGAACGATGTGTTGAAGATGTGCAAATCTTATAACACTAGAAATGAAGAAAAACTGTGGGCAAGACACCTAGGTCTACAAAGCAACCCAGAGACACCTATATTCGTCTCTGAGCAACTAACTCCACGAGCATCTAAACTTCACTTTTTAGCAAGAGAGCTCAAAAAGGCCAAAAAATACGAACATTGTTGGACGAGCTATGGCAAAGTTTACCTTAAAAAAAAAAGTGTGTGTGTCAGCTCCGACGCACGACTGGAGTTTACTCTTCAGGCCAGGCGCGCACCTTTTTTTTAGTCGCGCGATAATTTTGTCGCAGAAATAAGCGTACTTCTGGGTTTATGAAAATCGTGGTGCGCGCACTCTCATATAAACCCATATCTTGCATTTATGCGACAAAATTATTGCGCGACTAAAATCGTGGTGCGCGCCTGGCCTTAAGAACGATTATAAAATATATACTCAATACTCAATACGTTTATTGCACATAATGATTAGTAAATAGTTTAAGTATCACATTATGTACCCTGTTGGGTGCTGCAAACAAGAACGAGAAGGTAGGCACTTACATAATATTAATATACGAGTATAATATACAGCAAAATTACAATATTTTACAAGGAAAAATTACTTCCAATTCATTTTTAACAAATTGGATAGATCATGAGTAGTAACTAAATAAGGAAGCGTGATGTAAAGCGCCCTCGAGCGGCTAGTTTAGTTACTACAGTCTGCAGTGCTACGGAAAAAAAAAACCGTATCTTACTATGAAATCCATACAAAGATACGACCTTATTAATTAAGGAGCTTTGATCATTTTTATGAACATGCCAGCTCCAGCAGGCCTAATACACAACATCATTCATCTAAAAGACATAGATAAATAAAAACATAAACCGTATAAACTTAAAAATAACATGTACACGAAAACAACTATATTTGTATACACTATTTACATAAAAAAAACTGTATACAAATTTAGCCGATTCCGATAAGGGTTCCGCCAATATTGAATTGAACATTACATTCAAGAAAGATCTGGTATTAGACCTAGCCATTTACATTAGACAAAAACAAACGTACAAAATCACCTTCCTCAAAAAAATCCTTAAATAAATCCAAAATCTCCTTAACAACAACTCCAAACAGCGTTTTGAACTTCTCCTCCCAACTTTCGGTAGAAAACAAAATATCCTTCGTCTTCTCAACCAGCCTTTCAAAAGTAATACGTCTCTTCTTCTTGTCCTTATTTTGTCTTTGATCTTCCATATCAGCCCGCTCAATAGTAGGCTGATTGACCAATAGACACTCGGACCTCTTCACATCTGTTACTCTTTTTGACTTCCACGGCTTACGAACCTCTTGTTGTGGCTCGCTCTCTAATTTGTACTGACTTACTGATCCCTGGCCCTCAGCCTGACAGACAGAATCTTCACTCTTTAGATTGTAACGGCTTCGACAAAACAGCATCTCTATATGACTTTCCAAAACTTAAGTCATTCTCAAAAACAGATGGCGCATCCTGACTACAAACATCCGTATCCTTTTTTTTCCTTATTTTGCATATACAACCAAAAAGCCCGTTTATATATACATCCCTCAGCAGACATAATCCTGCGAATTTCTTACTCCTTCACAAAAACCGGGCACGACTTATCTAAGGCCATATGGCTGCCTTTACAATTAATGCATCTAAAAATAGTCGTTTCGCAATTGGCATGCTCCCCGCCGCATTTCGGACAAGTAACTTTAGTAGTAGGACAAAACCTGCTCAGATGACCGAACTTCCAACATATTGAACATTGGGTAACCGGGAAAGTGTACTGATTTACCTTAAATCGGCAACCGTAGGCATAAACATATGGCGGTAAAGAAGTTCCCTTAAAACACAGACGAATAGCTTCAGCCTTAACCCAACGCCCATCATGATCCAAACGGTTCAGTCTACATATTGACAAAATGTCTTCAGACCCTTCAATATTCTTTAAAAATTCGTCTTCCTCAACCTCCAACTCAACCTGCCTTATAATTCCATAAGTGCAGCATGCCATATTAGACCAATAAGAACGTCTCGTCTCATTGTTAAACTCCTGAGAAGCCAGAAGCTTCTCCGCATCATCCTTAGAGTTAAACTGTCTGCGAACTTTACGTGGACCCATAAACTTGATGGATAAAATTCCTTTTATACCCTTAAATTGCAGCAACTTTGCCAAACCAATCTGTTTCGGTAAATCTTCTTTTGACACTATATAAACTTCAAATAGCTTGTCAGGCACACCGTCCGGCTCCAGCTGCGTTTTGGCGGTTGCTAAAACCCGCAAGCGTTTAGGTTTCCTGCCTATTGTGATAAAACTATCACTACAACCACAGCTTTCGTCGCTCAGACCACAAGCACGCTTCGCCGCTATATGCCGCACATCCGACATGGACTCAGCGTCCGATACAATATCCGATTGACTCGGCCCTGCCTTATTATCAAACTCCACTTCAGATAGCCACGACGGAGCTGCCCACTGCTCACATTCTAAAAGTGACGTATCACTCACGACACCTCGACTTACTCACTCATCGCAAAAACAGCGAAAAGGACTAAAACTGAATTAACTTATAAACAAAATAAAATTTGATAAAATTTTCAACCGTCGCCATTGACAACCAAACGTCAATCCTCGCAATACTTATATTTTTGGAACGTATCTGCCGTGCTAATTTAAAAAGTCGTATCTCAGTATACGATCGGGATAAAAATACGACTTCTTAATTTAGCAGATTATGCGTTAAGCGTTATAGACTAAGCTCCCGATATAAAATGACCTTCACAGAGATGTTTATTTGATGAAATGTATTTTATATTTAGTTTAAAATGTCAATAAATATATTGCATATGGGTTGCCTAACAAATTTTAGTCCGGGGTATGTTTAGTTTAAAATTAAAAATTTTTTTTTTTACATTTCACCGATTTGATTATTAGATAAATTCATAATTAAATAATCTTTAATTTTATTTAATTTCAATTCAACAATCAGACTGTTGCAAAATGCTAGTAGGTATAGATTTACCTGTTTATACCTGGCTACCCAATAGTTGTGACGGGAAAAGAATAGGCAACCTAACGTTTGCATATTCTATGGGCTTCATACTTTCGATTGGTATAGAATTTATCTAATATTAATCAAACCGGTGAAATGTTTAAAACAATTTTTTTTTATTATTAATTAAACATAACCTGGACTAAAATTTGTTCGGCAACCCATATGCAATATAATTATTGACATATTAAATTAAATATAAAAAATACATTTCATCAAATAAACATCTCGGTGAAGGTTATTTTATATCGGGACCTTAGTCTATAACGCTTAACGCATAACCTGCTAAATTACGATGTCGTATTTTTACCCCGATCGTATACTGAGATACGACTTTTTAAATTAGTACGGCAGATACGTTCGATTTTACACCCCATATTTTTCATACCCCGGGCTTATATATGAAAATCGATTCTTAAGGAGTAAACTCCAAAAAGAAGACAACACCGAAGCTATACATGTAACCAGTGAGGCGCAGTTGAACCGTCTTGCACAAGGAATGTGACTCTTATTTACCCCCGTGACAAGTGCCACACAATATTTTAGACGATTTAATTTTAAGAAAAAAATGGTAAGTTGCCACTACATAATCTACCTAATACCTCCTATAGACTTATGTTGCTGTAACTTAATTGAACACCCGTATAAAAACTTGATAATTATGACAAAGCTCGCTATAGTAACAAAAGTAACACAACTTAAGGCGACTTTATGTTTTCCTAGTAGTGGCAACCTCACCAACGTAGTTTACAAACTTGTTGTTGAATCACAAAACATAATAATACGGTTAGAAATATTTGTCTTATATACCCCTAGTAATAACAGCCCATCACTAACATTAATTGTTAGTTTTCATGAAATAAATAATTATAAATTAACCTATAAGGGGTTATACACTCCTGGTAGCACGGCATTCATTTTTGCAATGCCACAGACTTATAAGATTCGTATTGACGTAGTCTCGACCTCTCTCATTCTATGCGCCCCTGGTACGCATAATGTTATACTGGAGATTTTGTATAAAAATTATATTATAATATGGTACATAGATTTAACACCAGCTCTATGCGCTCCTGGTATTAACCATCTAATTACACCACTGGAAATTATAAAACAAAGTAAATTGTTAAAAGTAAGATGTCACATAAAAGTAATCACCACTAAATACTTTTGGTCTCCTGGTAACACAAGCCCAACATGTTTTATGGAAGCGAACATATATAACACATTTGCACACACACACACGTTACACATCCTTACATTACAAACACAGACTCAAGGTCGTATATGCACCTATAGAAACTGTCTACATGTAATAAATATAACATGCTCAGAGTCAATAATAATTACAACTAAATACTTATTTTTTCAATTGCACATAACCTGCCCCCTGAACTATGCTCATATGGCATCTAGTTACCACCTGCAAATAATACTTAGCCGCAATGTCTAGTCAATTAACGCTGTTGGACGAAATAGATGAAACAGAAATTGCACAATCTTTTGAATGTGATCCCCAGGATCTCAAAGAAATAATACCTACGTTTAGTAATAACTTCAGTATCGTATCGCAGAATATCCGTAGCATATATTGTAACTTCACTGATTTGCAAGTAACGCTAGTGCAAATGGACTTTGAACCTGACATATTAATCCTAACGGAATGCCGTCTTAACCCATGTAAACCTATTCCCCAGATTCTCAATTATACCAGTTTTTCCACCTATAACAACATGAATCAAAATGACGGTGTGGCGGTTTATGTTAAGAATTACTTAAATGCAAATTTTCAGGAAATAATATTGGAAGACGCGTCATGCACTCAGGTTATGCTTGAAAACAAAATCATTCTTGGTATATACCGCTCCCCGTCAAATACTAATGCAAGTAATTTTATAAATTCTTTAAATAAGCATCTGGAAACTGTGAAATCTTTCAATACTATTGTTATAACGGGTGACCTAAACATAAACCTCTTGCCGCGACTACAGGAACAATCCTACGAAAATAGTAATCGCCAAATATACCTAAATATGTTGAGTACACATGGTATCCTCCCTGGCCACGTATTACCTAGTAGATTGGACAGCTGCCTTGATCATGTAATGCTCAAGATAAATAAAAAAATCACAACTGCGTATACAGCTGTCGTTAAAACATCTATTACTGACCATTATACGACATACCTTGGTCTCATGAGTCATTCGTGCAATTTAAAAAACAAAACACCTTATGAAATTATTAACTATGAAAACGCAGCGACCAAAGTACTAGAAAAAAACATAGAATTGCTTTTATTTTGTAACGACCCTTACTACGTACTTGAAAACCTTACTAGCAAATTATGCAATTCACTAAATGAAAGCAAAACTACAAGAGTACAACCTAAAAACAAACGGATTATTAAACCGTGGATCACTCCAGGTATTCTGCGATGCATACATAACAGAAACAAGATGCAGCTTAAATTAAGGTCTAACCCTGAAAACGAGATCTTGAGGACTACATTTAAAAGATATCGCAATTATGTAAACAATATTATTAAAAAAGTGAAACGTAAATATGATTATGAGCAATTGGATAAAAGTAAACATAACTCTAGGGCATTATGGGCTACTATAAATAATATAACACATTATAAATCTCCAAAAACGAAAAACACGGACTTACTTAAATGTAAACCGACTGCAAACGAATCAGTCAACCATACTAACCAGTTCTTTACCGGCATTGGTAAGAAGCTAGCTATGGATATTGTCTCAAAGCACAAGGACATCACACATGATAGTAATGTACATACTAACAGTATACCCTGTTCATCTTTTGTCCTACTAGACACCGATCCGCAGGAAGTAGCTGGTATTATAATGTCTCTAAAACTAGATAGCGCTCCAGGTCATGATGGAATACCATCAAAACTACTTAAATGTTGCAAAAATGTGGTAGCACCCGTTGTATCTCACTTGGCAAACCTCTGCTTTGCGCAAGGAGTCTTCCCTACTCAGCTTAAAAGATCGTTAGTAACGCCAGTTTATAAGAATGGAGATAGAACTGATCCAAATAATTACAGACCTATATCAGTATTAAGTTCAATTTCAAAAATTTTGGAAAAATTAATTAACACTAGACTTGTGAACTATTTAAACAAATTTAACTTACTCTCTAAATCACAATTCGGCTTTAGAAAAGGAAAATCAACAGAAGATGCCATCATAAGTTTAACATCAATCATTAGTAAAGAGGTAGATAATGGAAAAAAATGTTTAGCAACGTTTCTAGACCTTAAAAAAGCTTTTGATACGGTCTCTGCTCCAATTCTTGTAAAAAAGCTGGAACGCATTGGCATTAGGGGAAAGCCATTGAATTTGCTGAGTGACTACCTCTCTGAACGTAACCAAAGAGTTAAGATCGGTGATCACATCAGTGCTGACTCTGTGGTATCTTTTGGAGTGCCACAGGGCAGTGTGCTGGGTCCGACACTGTTTCTTGTGTATATAAATGAACTTACCAATATACAAATTCAAGATGGCCATGTTGTCTCGTATGCGGATGACACGGTACTCATATTCACGGGTGACAGTTGGACCTCGGTTTACGCTGCTGCTGAGAGGGGACTACAAAGAGTCAGCACATGGCTAATATCTAATGTACTTACCTTAAACAGCGAAAAGACTAACTACATTTGTTTTTCTAAAATAATTAGTAATCAACCATCTCAGGAACTAAATCTAAAAATTCATGTATGCAATTCTAATGACACTCATTGCAATTGCACTATAATAAACAAGGTCAGTTCTACTAAATACCTAGGAATAATAATTGACGAGCGACTATCCTGGCACCCACACATAGACTACTTAAATAATAGAATACGCAAACTGGTATGGATATTCAAAATTCTCAGACACACAGCATCGACAAATTTACTAAACCAAATATATATTGCTCTGGCACAATCCATAATGACCTACTGCATTCCTGTATGGGGTGGAGCATCTAAGACCAAATTCTTGGAAGTGGAGAGAGGACAGAGGTGCCTCCTTAAAACTATGTATTTTTTGCCTTATAAATATCCTACCGCTGATCTCTACCGCGAGTGCAACCTGTTAAGTATGCGCAAACTGTACATTGTATCTGTAATCCTTAAATTGCACAAAATGTTACCATATCAGCCACCAACTCAAGTCCGAAGGAGGGCTGCAAAAGTTGCCCCTCTACCCCAAAACAAATCAGCTTTTGCAAGAAGGCAGTATGATGTACAGTCTGCTCAATTGTACAACAAGATGAACAATGAGTTACACATATATAGCCTGAGAACAAAGGAATGTAAAGAATTACTTATAGAATGGTTAAAAAAAATTAACTGTATTGAAATTGAGGAACTACTGATTCCGAGCACTTGATCACCTAGAAGTAACATTATTGTATGGTAAAAATAATAAATAATAAATAAAAATAATTTGTTATACATATTAAAATTAGTAAAATATTACGAACGTATAATTATTGTAGGCAGAAACTATGAGTATAATATATGAATAAATAATGGTTAAAATATATAATTATGTAGTTTATAACACCACTCGGTATCTTATCACACACACTTCACACTCACACGCACATACACACACACGCGCGCTCACACATTCACACACATACACAAATGCGCGCATAACATAACATAACATAAAATAAAATAAAACAAAGGAAAACAAAACCTACTAGATATGTAATCAATAAGCACTTAAAAAACTTAGCTTAAGTTAGGATAATAACTAAGTTAGAAAAAAAAAAGAACTGAAATCAACAGATTAGTGGATCGTTTAATGTTCTATTTTTGGAAGAGCGAGACATCCCGACACAGGTATATATATACCTACTGGGAAGCCTCAACCTTGTGTTGTTTGTAACCACTGCTTTTGAAATAAATAAATTATTATTATTATTATATTAAATTATTATTATTATATATATATATATATATACCTCCCGTACACCTAAAGTGGGGGTTAATTTTTTTTTCATTCCAACACTAGCGTGTGGGGTCGTTGAATAGGTCTATTAAAAACAATAGGGGTCTTCAAATGGTCTTCAAACATAATTTTTTGATAAAGTCAGCAGTTTTGTAAATATTCGCTCGGGAAATCCAAAAAATAGTGTCCCCCCGGGTCAAAA
Organism: Apotomis capreana; assembly: GCA_947623375.1. Lineage (NCBI taxonomy): Eukaryota > Metazoa > Arthropoda > Insecta > Lepidoptera > Tortricidae > Apotomis > Apotomis capreana. Next base: position 5,164,550 of record OX392508.1, on the reverse strand, counting down.
AATTATGGAAAAATTCATGAAAATAAGGCCTTATTAGTACTTTCAATGAAAACTATATTGAATAAAATCGGTTGAGCCGTTTTTGAGTTATCGCAAAATTTCATATTGTCTTTGCAATGACGTAAGTGCCGCGCGGTGTTCTTATACTTCGAACTTTGCACATATTAGTTAAATGCCATACTGCATTAAAACATTTCGCGCAATCTGGTGCGTATAATCGATAAATTCCAGAAGGTAATAAGTAATGACAGTTGCTTTGGCGTTTACGACCTTTTTAAAGAGCTTGAAATCTTTCTCGTAATTTAAATTTGATTTTATTGTCTATTGTGAAGGATAGGCAACTACGGAACCCTACACTGAGCGTGGCCCGACATGCTCTTGGCCGGTTTAAATTATACGCATCTACTACCAGCTACGTACGTAGCTGGCTAAATTATTATATGGTATCTTTTTTCAACCCTAAGGGCTACAACCACCACTTAAGGGTATTTTGGCTTCTGGAAGTAGCCAAAACCAAAATATCCTTTTTTAATACTCTTTTTAAAGCAGGAAAATTGAAAAACCAGTTACAATTGTACACTCACCAGAGTTCGCATTTACGTTACAATCGTAAAGCCCATTTATAAATGCTCTTTATCTGATTGCTCCCTTGTTCGCGTACTAATCAACAACATAAATATATGTACAACAAAAACCCTTAAAACATTTATTTATTTGCGCCAATCAATAAAATCACTTTCGTTTTTCATTCAATACATTCAGTGGATAAAAGAGAAAAGTAATCTCAAGAATTGGGCTCGAACACGCGAAAAAGATATTGGAAGCCATCCGAGAAATAAGAACAAGTCGCCTTTATACAGTCAGAGATTATCTCGTCGGGTAAGTATATTTAGATACATTTGGGAACTTCGGGGAGGGCCAGGAACTTTGAAAAAGATACGTGGCGCCAACCACGGCTTAAAAGTTAAATACGTACTTTTAAGTCGCAATTTTTTGGGTTTCTTTTTTGGCGTGTGATTTATCTGTTAAGCACCGCGAATCAAACGTAGGAGCCCAAACACAATTTCACTTTATGTCGACGTCGGAACGTAGCGACATCTTCGTGACGTAGAAAAATCTACGTGACGTAGAAGAATCTTGAAATACGAATAAAAATTCAAATTGCAACAGTGTGTACACATGCTTCGAGGTGAGCTTAAGAAATGTAGATTAATTTTGAAATCCGCTACACGTAAACACTACATAATTATAGATATTTATCTCTTTAGAAGACCGCGTTACTCGTATCATATATGTATCACATAATTATACGACAAACTCTAAACGATAAAATTTGGCTATCTGATATATTTCTGTATTTACTATTAATTTTTAGGCCGCATATTTTTAATAATTTATACAGTAATGATTTTGGTGACTTAAATGAGTTGCCATTTAAAGGTAACCATCAACAGTAGGGTGTTTCATATTTCAAAAAGTTTGATTTTCATGTGACTTCGCTCAAATCCTTGATCGCACTTACCCAAAAGGCGTCTGTGCCAAATTTCAGCTTAATTGAACATTATTTAGAGGTTGCGCCACATTGTGGAATTTGCAACAAATACGTAAATTCTTGAGCATTATTCAAATAAGAATTTCACCATTTTTGAGTTATTAAATTAAAAAAACTTATCTGGCATAAAAAAGCAGTAACGTACATCAAATTCAACTTTCAGTAAAGCTTCTTCTAATGAATTTCTATAAACATAGGCTCTTTCGAAGAAAAGTATAGTTTTAGTATACACTCATTATGACAAAAAAAAAATAAAAATAATATCATACAATTATATGTCAACATCTGCTAAGAACTTAAAGTAGAGAAGATGTGCAATATATCTCTATAGAAAGAAAAACACAAAAGTACATTTTTCAGAATAATTTTTGAGTGCCAGTACGATACGCGGTTTCCGCATAATATAGAGCCATTACCACTTTGGCCACATGAAGAATGATATTTTTGTATAGTATGCTACTCGTATACTGATATGCATTACATATTGATAAACAATAGCAAATTATACAAATTCATATATTTTCAGGGGGTTACTAATGTGTTGCACAAAATTTATTGGCATATTTTCGTTTCGCATAGCAACCATTGGCACAATCATCATTTCGCACAATTGCTTTTTGCCTAAATTTCTTGGCATACTATCACTTCGCACACGTTTCTTTGGCAGAATAGTACATTGGCATAATGTCGATTAGAACAATACACCTATGGTCCAATAATTGTGTCGCCGAAATTTATATGGCATAATATTCCGTTTGCATCCTTGAGTGTAATTATGTTATAGTAATGATGTAGAAAGCATTAATGTCATCCTAAATAATCAAGCTGATTATACATACAATGGATTTTTGAAGGCTATAGGTGCTAATTTAAGATTAGCATAGTTATTTAAGGAAATCCTTTTTCTTTACTATCTTGCATGTCTTATACTTATATAAAATAAAAATGACAAGTTCTGTGTTTTTTAACCGTCCTACTCCTACTTTCCTCCTATGTCCTACTTTCGGTTTTGTGGGGGACGCAGTTTCAACCTAACCTAACCTAGTTTTCTGGCAGCGATTCGTTTCTGTGAGGCACGCAGTCAAGTTCGTAAGCCAAGTCGGACCTGCGCGGCTCGCTCGCTCGTTAGGATCGCAGTTCAACCTAACACTCCTCCTCGCTTCGCTCGTCGTCGTACCTAACCTAAGCCAAGTTGGATCTGCCTTAAGGTGAAATTGGTAATGTTAGGAATCGTAAGCCAAGTCGGACCTGCGCGGCTCGCTCGTTAGGGTCGCAGTTCAACCTAACACTCCTCCTCGCTTCGCTCGTCGTCGTACCTAACCTAAGCCAAGTCGGATCTGCCTTAAGGTGAAATTGGTAATGTTAGGAATCGTAAGCCAAGTCGGCCCTGCGCGGCTCGCTCGCTTTGCTCGCTCGTTAGGGTCGCAGTTCAACCTAACACACCTCCTCGCTTCGCTCGTCGTCGTACCTAACCCAAGCCAAGTCGGATCTGCCTTAAGGTGAAATTGGTAATGTTAGGAATCGTAAGCCAAGTCGGAACTGCGCGGCTCGCTCGCTTCGCTCGCTCGTTAGGATCGCAGTTCAACCTAACACTCCTCCTCGCTTCGCTCGTCGTCGTACCTAACCTAAGCCAAGTCGGACCTGCCTTACTTACCTGCCTTGCCTTCGTTTCTGTGAGGGACGCAGTTTCAACCTAACCTAACCTAATTTTCTGGCAGCGATTCGGTTCTGTGGGTATGCTATGGTACAATTATGCCGAAATAAATTCGGCGGAACTTATATTGTGCTACATAAAATTCTGCGAAATAAAAGTTGGCGATATTAGTATTCTGCTATTCAAAATTGTGCCAAATGAATACTATGCGACATAACAATTGTGGTAAGTATATAATTATGCGATAGTATCATTCGGCTAAAAATTATTGTGCGAAAACGGTTATGCGGAATGTATTTTGGACAATAGAGATTGTGCAAGATAAGGGGTACCCATTTTCAGGCTTCTTAACTTTTTTATTTTTTGTGTATAGGTTCAGAGCTCCAAAACTCTACGATTTTGCTTTTTTGTATGTTATTTTATTCTATATTAGTAGTTTCTAGTCCAGTAACTCTGCCCGGTCAGAAAAAAGACTCTGAAGTATATGAACTCGTATCGGCAATAGTGAGAGTTAGAAATAACTATTATTTTCTTTGTTGTGTAGTGTATATCCCACCTAAAAGTGCTGAAAGTGATTATATGCAATTATTTCATGTTTTAGAAACACTTTCTTCGAAACATGACAATGTATTAATATTAGGTGACTTTAATTTGTATTCAGCCTCATAATACGGTGAATAGAGACTAAAGTACTATGTGTGACCTTACAAACGGTCCGGTAGTTTTGAATTTTTGATATGTTGTCTAGGATGGTTAGTCAGTGCTTAAAATGCAAAATGCACAATTCCCCCTCCTCCGCGCCCGCCGCCATTTTGAAAAAACCGGCACTTTCTTCATATTTTTGCTCATATCTTCCTTTAGGAGCATTTTAGCTAGAAGAAAGCTTCGACAATGTTATAGAGAGTTAAATTTACTACATTCTCCATTTTATATTTTTTTTCTAAGACAGATAGTTACGGAGATATCCACATTAAAAAAAACGTAAAAAATCGCACTTTCCTACTGAAAAACAAACTTCTGGATTAAATCTTCGTTTAGGAGCATTTTAGCTACAACAAAGCTTGGGCAATGTTGTAGAGAATTAAATTTACTATAATTTACACTTCAAATTTTGTTTCAAGGACGGTAAGTTACGAAGATATGCACATTTAAAAAACTGGAAATGTCGAATTTTCCGAAAATTTTTCAAAATTCTTGGTTTAGAACGCTGTTATTCACTTACGGACTGGTCTAGGACAAATTAAAACATGTAGGAAATATAATTGCTTATAAAACTCATGTCCATTTTTACATACATTTTCGGAAAATGTGACTTTATTTTTTACATATCTCCGTAGTTATCTGTCCTAGTAACAAAATTTGAAATGTAAATTATAGTAAATTTAATTCTCTACAAAATTGCCCAAGCACTGTTCAAGCTAAAATGCTCCTAAACGAAGATATAATCCAGAAGTTTGTTTTTGAGTTGGAAATTGCAATTTCTTAAGTTTTTTCGAATGTGCATATCTCCGTAACTGTCTGTCCTAGAAAGAAAATATAAAATGGAAAATGTAGTAAATTTAACTCTCTATAACATTGTCGAAGCTTTCTTCTAGCTAAAATGCTCCTAAAGGAAGATATGAGCAAAAATATGAAGAGAGTGCCGGTTTTTTCAATATGGCGGCGGGCGCGGAGGGGGGGAATTGTGCATTTTGCATTTTAAACACTGACTAACCATCCTAGACAACATATCAAAAATTCAAAACTACCGGACCGTTTGTAAGGTCAAAATCCTTTATTCACTGAATTATCATTGAATGTTCAAAATTATTTCATTTTCTTTGTGACCTTTTGTGGGCTCAGTCAGCAAAACCTAGTTACTAATGCTAAGGACCGGATATTGGATTTAGTGTTGACGACTGTGGGGGAGCGAGAGATATCAGTAGGGAGAGCGAGCGACCCTCTCGTCCCCGTGGACGAACATCACCCGCCGCTAGAATTGTGCGTGACGTTCCCGAACGCGCAGAGCCCGCGGGCCGCGCCTGAACCGCTAGAGGTCGCCCAAACCTTACAGTATCCGCGGTGGAATTTTCGGAAGTGTGATTTTTTTTAATTGTATTCCGAACTGGCATTGGTGGATTGGGCTTCACTTTATGTCATAAGTGATGTCGAAGCAGCCATCCAGTATTTTTATGACAGTTAATAATATTCTGAAAACTTGCACTCCTGTCAAAAAAATAAACATCGCAAGCCGACATGGATATCGCTATCCGGAATGGTATACCGAGGAGACCATACGAAATATTCAGGAAAAAGCGAATTGGCACAAATCATATAAAAGTAGCGGGGCCGAAAGTGACTACAAAATGTTTTCACACTATAGATCTTTGGTAAAGCTTGGCATTAGTAATTCATTTGAAGAATATCAGCAGCGGTTGCAGGATCAATTTGTGCGTGATCCGGGGTCGTTTTGGGGCTACGTCAAAGCTCAGAGGTCCAGTCGAAATACAGGCGACCTGTCGAAGGATGGTCAAATATTAAAACGAGAGGACTGCGCCAGAGAACTAGCCAAGTACTTTCACTCCGTGTACAGCGACATTGAGCCTAGTCTAGACGCGGGAGAAGCGGCCGCGGCGGCAGCGGCGCGGGGCGCGGAGCAGGGCGCGCGCGTGCACGTGGAGCAGCTCCAGCTGCGAGATGTGCGCGCTGCCCTCAAGCGCCTCAAGCCGAAGCGATCCGCAGGCCCCGACGGTATTCCACCTTATGTTGTCAAAGATTGTAGCGCTGCGCTAGAAGATCCACTTTTACATATCTTCAACCTATGTCTGGATAAAGGTATTTACCCGGAGTGTTGGAAAACAACGCGGGTCACGCCTGTTCCCAAGGGAGGAGGTGGAGCAGATGTGAGTGGATTCAGGCCAGTGGCGGTTCTTTCGACATTCGCCAAGGTCTTTGAGTCCGCGATGCACGCGGTAATATTTCCACAGGTGAGCGCGAGATTAAATGAGGCGCAGCACGGCTTTCGACCCGGCCGCAGCACTGAGAGTAATCTATTGTGCTTCATGAACTACGTTGCACCGGAAGTGGACCATCTGGGCGGGCAAGTCGATGTTGCCTACTTTGACTTTAGAAAGGCGTTTGATACTGTGGACAACGACGTCCTGTTGATGAAGTTGGCAGCAGCTGGGTTCACACCGCGCCTACTAAAATTTTTTTCCCACTATCTAAGAGGCAGAAAGCAGTATATGGAGTACAAAGGCTATACCTCAGACTGCTATAACACGCTATCGGGAGTCAGTCAGGGTAGCAACTTGGGGCCTTTGGAGTTCACTCTGATGATCAATGATCTCCCGGCAGTGGTTCAAAATGCAACCTGTCTTTTGTTTGCAGATGACTTGAAGCTGCTGTTAAAAATAAGGGACGCAAACAACTGCAACGAATTGCAAAATGACATTGACAGAGTGGTACAGTGGAGTAATGAAAACAAGCTATTCTTCAACTTATCAAAGTGCAGTGTCATGTCTTGCAGTAGAGCACTTTTCCCGCTGCAGCACGATTACCATGTGGGTGGGCAGCCGGCGCCCCGGGTGACAGACGTGCGGGATCTGGGTCTTAAAATCGCATCTGACCTATCGTTCCGAAAGCACATTACAGATACCTGTAAAAAAGCCTTCAGAACCTTAGGTTTCATACTGCGCCAGACTAAGCCGCCGCAGTAAGGGCCCTGTATAACGCGCTAGTAAGGAGCAGGCTAGAGAGTGGAATGATCGTTTGGAACCCGCACGAGACAAAATACATCGCAATGATAGAGAAGATCCAAAATAAGTTCTGTAGATACCTATATATGAAAGAATATGGAGTGTATCCGGGGTATCCGCTGATGTATCCAACACTTTTTATTCTCGGAATGGTTGGCTACAACAGGTTGGAAGTCAGGAGAAATTTAGCCCTAGCCACGTACATGTTTAAAGTACTGCGTGGAACAATACATAACCCTGATGTACTGGGTTCGCTGGGACTAGTGGTGCCTCGTAGTCGACTGAGGCGCGGACCGCGCGCGCGACTACTCGCGGTGCCTCTCGCTCGCACAAACCTTCTCGCTAATGCGCCTCTAGTCAGAGGCATGAAAATACTTAACCAGATATCCGAAGAAATTGATTTGTTCATTTGCAATCTGGCCGAGCTCACAAGGGTTCTCCTAGACCATTTATATTCGTGTTAGTTCCTATTTATTTATTTTTTACGCTGTGTTTATTGATATTGTACTTCTCGCTAATTTTATTTTTATTTTTCTTTGACATGTGGTTTGACTTAATAGTATATATCGCGCATTGGACTAGTCTGTAAGTGATATGTATCTTTTGTAATAATAAATGAAATAAATGAAATAAATGAAAAATAAATGAAATAAATATTTTTGTAAAATATCATGTAAATTATCTCTCATCGTATTAAAAATACTAGACTTCTTCTATATTCTAAGTGATATCGAAAACGCTGATGTATCTGCTCTAGAAAGCGTTTGCTGTATTTTTCCCTTTTTTCTATAAATGGTAAAATTACACGTTTCTCTTGTAGGCTCTGACTTTATAGAAATTGAACAATAGTTTAATTACTTACATTTAAACTTCTCTACGGGTAATATACTCTTTACTTCCAAACAGAGATATTTATGATTAACATTTTATAAAATATAAAATCAGTACTTCAGAACTATTACGAATTTTAACATTTGTTGTAAAAGTGGTTAGTTGGCGCAACCTGTAAACGTCCTCAAATTTTATTGAAATTTGGAACAAACATTTTATTTTATTATAGAGACTCGATCCCCAAGCGAAGTCTTAAAAAAATACACAGTTATTTTTTTTCCATACAAATATGAAACACCCTAATCAACAGCCATTACTCTACTGATACTGATATGATACAGAGAACCTGGTGGGAGAGACCGGAAATCGAAGCCTAGGTGACGCATTTAAATTTTTCTTTATGCTTTGATCTTTGTATCAATGGTACAATATAAAAACCGGCCAAGAGGATGTCGGGCCACGCTCAGTGTAGGGTTCCGTAGTTGCTCATCCTTCACAATAAACTGCAATTTTAAGCCCGAGGTTTAAGTTAAGAAAGATTTTAAGCTCTATAAAAAGGTCGTAAACGCCCTAGAAATTGTAATGACTTATTACCTTCTGGAAGTCAACTTACGTCCTTTTAAAGAAAAATATGAAATTTGGCGATAACTCAAAAACGGCTTGACCGATTTTGTTCAATATAGTTTTCATTGAAAGTACTTATAAGGCCTTATATACATGAATTTATCCGATTTTTTTTGACTCGCGGTTGAAAAGTTAGGGGGGGACACAATTTTTTTGTTTTCGGAGCGAATATTTACAAAATTGCTGACTTTATCAAAAAATAATGTTAGAAGACCCCTATTATTTTTATAAGACCTATTCAACGACACACCACACACCAGTGTTGAAAAGAAAAAAAAAATTCACCCCCACTTTAGGTGTTCTAGAGGTACCCGAAAAAAATTTTTTTTTTTAATTTTTATTTTACCGTTCTGTCGGCATTATACATACACATACTCATATTAAATTTTAGCTTTCTAGTACTAATGATCACGGAGCTAAGCCGCGGACGGACAGACGGACATGGCGAAACTATAAGGGTTCCTAGTTGACTATGCAAAGATCGAACTACAAAGCATTAAGAAAAGCTCGAAGGGTTATCTGGCGTCAGGGTGGTGGAGGTTAACACGTTGGACTGGTAATCCAGAGGTACCAGGTTCGAATCCCAGGCTCTTCCGCCAGGTCACGCATTTCATTTTTTCTTTGTACTTGCATCTTTGTAACAATGGTACAATATAAAACATTTGGTGTACATTAAAAAAAAATTACATTTCGTGTTTCATTTAATAGCCATTGCTTTTAGGCCTTGTTATGAAATCATTAGTATTTAACCCGTGGCACAGCTCCCTCCGGCTCAGCTAAACGCCAATACCAACTTTGACAAACCGGCGGTGACCTCCGATTACGGACGTTGTTATTACTCCAGGGATCAGACGAGCGCGGCCTGAATTGCTAAATCCAGATTCCAGAAGCTATTTTGAATGCTCTGGATTAGCGCCATTTTAAACCATGAACACTCATACCCGAGAATATCCGACACGAGCCAAGTCTAAATTTAAAAAAAAATGGTTGCCTGATGTAAAGTCGGTTTTACGGGCGAAGGAAGATTTTACGTGACAACGTCTTTTTCTCGGTAGAATATTTATTTGTATCATATCCATTCACAATTTCCCTAACAACATTTTAAGTGTTACTTTCTGAACGCACCCATCACATGTGTCATTAATGTCATTATAGTGTCTTTATTTTACACGTTTTAAATCTAAATAAAAAATTAGTAAAAAACTTTTTTAAGTTAAACGGTTTTATTGAAATATACTAAAAGGTAAAAAATAATTCGGTAGGTCCTAGGTACTAGGCATCACACCACTCTCCTCATCAATCTAGGGCACTGATCAGACAAAAAATAAAATCGTTGGGCGCGCGTAGCCTGCGTACCTAAATATATAAATAGCATTGAGTATGATATAGCGGTTGACTTGGTAGAAATTTCACACGCCCAACGATTTTATTTTTTGTCTGATCAGTGCCCTAGATTGATGAGGAGAGTGGTGTGATGCCTAGTACCTAGGACCTACCGAATTATTTTTTACCTTTTAGTATATTTCAATAAAACCGTTTAACTTAAAAAAGTTTTTTACTAATTTTTTATTTTCAAGTTTTTAGTTTTTAATTTTGTTACATATACTTCTCATTCTTTTTAATTAATTCAGTGCCTCATTACTACAAAGGTTTTTATAGCCCAGTAAATGTTACAACTAATAAATGGTATGATTCTGCACAGCAAATATTGCTCTGCCTGGGTCAGCGATTCAATCACGTGTGGTATAGAACCTGGATCCAGATTATTCCAGAAAGACTTTGATAGTGCTATTGTTTATTACTGGTGACATTTGTGTCTGGCAGCGGGAACATAAAAGTAACGTTGTCCTTGAAGATAATTCTACGAGTAATGCGCCAGTATTGTAACGTACTGTATGTACATAATTAGGATAGTAACGCTTGGTGCAAATTTCACAAACGTATTTTCGAACGTTTGCAGATGATTTCCAGTTCTGCATTGCAGGGTACGCTAACGTTGGTTATTTAACCTGACTTTGCGTTGCTCAGCGGGCCTATGATGGTTGCTTTTCGCCAAACATCTTTGTGCCAACCATCATAGGGCCCCAGGTGTTTCGGCCGCTACCAGCTCTTTTTGTCTCTCACGCTGCCCTGTTATCCTGGCCTCATATTGCTCTGGTGTTTCGGGCGCTACCAGATCCCTTTATCTCTCACGTTGGCCTAAAAACCTGGCCTCATGTTACTCAGGTGTCTCTGACGCTGTTTACTCCCTTTTGTGTAGTCGACTGTGAGGTACAATTTCACTCTCTTTTGCACGTTTTGCTCTATACTTTTCTTTCGCTTTTTTACCCGACAATGGTAAAGCCAAAGGAAAGGGTTATAAGTTTAGCAGTCTATGTATGTATGTATATTTATTAAGCCTCTTTTTTGTTGTGTTGCTGTTTCTGTTTTACTTTTGTTTGTTTTTGTTTTATTGTTATTAAGCATTTTGTTCCACGAGTAATGGTCAATAAAACGGTCAACCCCCCCAGAGGTCCAACAGAGGGGCAAGGCTATATTATACATCAAGATGTGCCCAAGTCTTGAGGGGAAAAGCTTACGACATATAATTTTCATTCACTCAAAATGCCACACAGTTCTTTGCACGTTTAACCTTAACTTGGGTGGTGTACCGCTAACGACGTTTCATTTTTAGCCCGCCTAACGCCACACAGTCCTCGACACGATATAAAATCTTGACTTGGGTGGGACCAAGATCCATGCTTGAATCCTGATTCTAAGTTGACGAAGTTCTTTGTATTGATAAGTTGCCTAAATTTCATCATTCATATTACTGTTAAGTATTGACTGCTCTAAAGTCTACGATCCACTATGCAACTTTCGACTTGCCCTTTCATTTGATATCCATCACCCATATTGAAGCAATGATTAAACTTAGCATTTCCGGCGGCCATGTACATATGATGATTTTTGTCAAAGCAGTACAGTAAGTTACAGTATTCTATTACTCAAGCCCTTCCATTTGATACCCATTTGGTAGTGAAAAAAAAACACCTGCCATCTTTTTGGCGGCCATATTGGATTTTCATTTATTTTTCATAGTGTTATCTATTCCACTAGTCAAGACCTTTTATTTGATACCCATACTGAAATCTGGCCTTTTCGGCGGCCATCTTAGATTTTAATTTTGTCAAAGCATTTTACAGTATTCTATTACTCAAGCCCTTCCATTTGATACCCATATTGAAGGAGTAATGAAAAAAAAACACCCGCCATCTTCTTGGCGGCCATATTGGATTTTCATTTATTTTTCATAGTGTAATCTATTCTACTTGTCAAGACCTTTTATTTGATACCTACCCATATTGAAGGGGTTATGTAAAGAAAATTAACTTGCCATTTTGTTGGCGGCCATATTGGATTTTCATTTTATTTTCATAAAGAAGTCTATTCTACTAATCAAGTCCTTTTATTTGATACCCATATTGAAGAAGTTATGAAAAGAAAAATTAACCTGCATTTTATTGGCGGCCATATTGGATTTTCATTTTATTTTCATAAATAACTCTATTCTACTAATCAAGCCCTTTCATTTGTAACCCATACTGAGGAAGTAGTGATAAAATATGTAATCCGCCATTTTGTAGCGGCGGCCATCTTGGATTTACAATGATACCAAATGTATTAAATTATATTGTCACCAAAACTAAAGATGCGTACCAAATTTCAGATCAATACGTCAACAGGAAGGGGGTCAAATTTCAATTACTAGATTTGACCCAAATAAATAAACAAACAGGGCAAGCTAAATAAAACCGTTTAATTTTTAATTTTTTTGATAAGTCTTATTTATATGTATTTAACACGGAAGTCATGCATTGGTTATAAACCAAAAAACTGATACTGGCACAAGCTTCGAGCCGCCATAAACGGATTAATAATAATAATACTCTTTGCCGCACCCTAACCAAGCAGGGAAATAAAAAACCGGCCAAGTGCGAGTCGGACTCGCGCACCGAGGGTTCCGTACAAACATTTTCCATCCCTAAGTGTTTAAGTTAAGTTTGCACCTGGTATGTATAGCGCCCGATATAAATTAGGTGCAAACTTGCAAAGTTAGGTATTAAAAAAAAACTACTTACTAGATCTCGTTCAAAATAATTTTCGTTGGTAGTTTTTATAGTAATGTACATCATATGTTTTTTTTAGATTTTTCATTTTCTTATTTTAGAAGTTAGAGGGGGGGGGGGACCAACTTTTTTCCACTTTGGAAGCGTCTGTCACGCAAACTATTCGGTTTAGAAAAAAAATATTTTAGAAACCTCGATATCATTTTTGAAGACCTATCCATAGATACCCCACACGTATGTGTTTGATGAAAAAAAAAATTTTGAGTTTCAGTTCTAAGTATGGGGAGCCCCCAATATTTATTATTATTTTTTTATTTTTGCATCAAAATCTTAATGCGGTTCACAGAATACATCTACCTACCAAGTTTCAACAGTATAGCTCTTATAGTTTCGGAAAAAAATGGCTGTGACATACGGACGGACAGACGGACAGACGGACAGACAGACAGACAGACAGACAGACAGACAGACATGACGAATCTATAAGGGTTCCGTTTTTTGCCATTTGGCTACGGAACCCTAAAAACATTATAAAGGCGAAAGTTTGTGAGTGTGTTTATGTGTATGTTTGTTACTTCTTCACGTTCAAACGGTTGGACCAATTTTGATAAACTTACGGATTGATTAATTTTATTAAATTTAGGTGTTCAACGGTTTTCTTTATTGTATGAAACAGTGCCCGATGTATATTTCCATGATGATGTTTTTAACAAACCTCCGTTTTAAAAAAGTAAAGTTTCATATTAACTCCTATATCTTGAATTAAATAAAGAGTCCGCTGTTTTCTAACATAATTGTGCGCATCGGGTAACAAGCATGAAATTTCTACCACAGATAGAGTGTTCCACGGTGATTATTTTCAGATGTGGAGGGAAGTCAGATTCGTCCCCTGTGAGGCGGGAGAGCGGAGTGAATACGGCCAAGGTATCCCTCTTTTCTTTCTATATTGCTGGTCAGTTGAGTCTACCAGGACGTGTTTGGTATCGTTTCCGTGTAAAACAGATATCAATTATTTATTTTTTGTGTTATTTTTGTATAGTTCAATAGGTATAAAAATATGGATGTATGGCCGAAAAGGTAAAAATCACAACAAGTTTTTTTATTCAGTGAGGTAAATTAGTTCAATTTCGTGAACTTTTTTAAATTATTATTATTATTCCAAAAAGCTCATTTAATCTGGTTTCTAAAAATATATGCATGTTGGGCACTTCTCATACAAACAGTAACTTAAAATATATCTTTACGTCGGCGTAACCAACGTAAATCTCCGAACGCATCCTATTTCGCTTCATTAAATGCATTAAATAATGATTATTAACATGCTTTTACATAAAATATTTACTAATACGTCCTAGAAAAACAAATTAATGTAATTACTCGTAAAACAAAATATTTTTTTGGTAATGTATCACGAGCACACGGGCTAATCTCAACATCAACAATTTATTTAAGTTACTGCTTGTATGAAGAGTGCCCAACATGTATATATTTTTAGAAACTAGATAAATTTATTGTTGTTGTAAGTTTAATAGAGACCATATTAAATATAACAATAAATTAAATTAAATTAAACAATAAAACTAATAACTAAACCTAAATATTATCTAATCAAAAAGCCCTCCCCGAATCGTTCCCGGTGCAAAAGTGCCCAACACGCTAGATTAAATTTGCTATTTTGCAATATTTTTGTTAGCTGTAAATATTCAGGAAATATAACTAATTTATCTCCCTGAATAAAAAAAACTTGTATATATTATATGTATATATTTTTAGAAACTACATTAAATTTGCTATTTTGCAATATTTTTGTTAGTTGTAAATATTCAGGAAATATAACTAATTTATCTCCCTGAATAAAAAAAACTCGTTGTGATTTTTACCATTTCGGAAATACAACCATATTTTTATATGGTATTATGAATAAATAACATGAAAAATGAATTGCTGATATCTGTTTTACACGAAAACGACACCACACATAAGTACTAGTAGCGTTATCTGATCAGTAATATAAAAAGAAAAAGAGGACTTCTTTGTCCTATTAAAATAATCACCATGGAACGCTCTATGTGTGGTAGAAATTTCATGCTTGTAACCCGATGCGCACAATTTCGCGGCTTAGCAACTCTAATAAAATCACTAAAGCAAATTTATCTTGGAAATCTAGTCAAAGCAAACGTGGAATTTATTCTAAGAGTACACAAACAAAAATAAAATAAAAACAAGCAAAATTGCGTTTGAAATAAATCATTGCCGTCCGCAAATCCTGTTCAGAACATCTTCATTAAACTCATTTGTTTTAATGTGTCCTAACAGTGGAAAATATAGCCTTTGGGAAGGACGGGCCTCCTGTGGAGTAAAATATGATTCGCATTACCTTAAGCCCTCATTGTGTTGTTTTTATCGTGGCTCTATGGACCTGTGTTTACACGGCCCTTATAAAACGACGGGAAATTTATGGGGTAATTATTTCTGTACTGAACGCCTCTTTTTTTAATGATAGAGGAATATCCTGAATACGATTGCGTCGCAGAAGCATTATACTTGTGGGAAATAAATAGCTTTATTATTTTTACGAGTATGACAGTAAATGATTTCTGGCATATGTCCGTTTAGTGATTACATACTCTTTGCGTTATACCGCCGTTTTAGTTGGCACCTTTGCAAAGGGATTGTCAAGAATTGAAGTATGACATTGGACCATTAACATACTGATAAATTATTTCATATGAGCCGAAATAATGGGGACGACGACTGCTCTTGAATTCTACACCATACTGTAGTTATATGAATAAAATTAGCTATGTCATGTAAAAAAGAAAGTTATATATATTTTGAAATGTGTGACTTCCAAGGTACGCCATGTTATCTTAATACAAAAAAAAATTGAAATTATTTTATCGCCATAATTTAAAATAACAAGAATTGTATATGGCAACTGTTTAAGTTTAAACGCAGTTATTTTTGTCTCCATACAAATATTGGGACCCATAACATAATATAATGGCCAAATTAGGTGTCCATTTTGTATGGAGCGTTTTGTCCACTCCGTAGGAATATTGAACTTTAACGGTAATTTCTAACTTTTAGAGCAGTCCCATAATTAACATTTAATCCAAATAAAAAATAGAATCGATTGATATCCTCAAAAAACAAATTTCGCCATGCCTATTATGCACAAACACCTCTCTCAAGGCTCTCCTCGTACCCTACGGTACGTGATCGCTACTCAAGTCAAGAACCTTCTGCCTACGTAAGTGAACTCTCTAAACAATGAAGACAACATAAAAAAATGAGACATTGCATGTTTCATAAATTTATAAAAAATTAACAGCGCCCTCTCTCGCTTGCCCGTTCACCGCTGTAAAGTGGTGCGGTAAGCTGTGAATACTAACGTATTCACATAGAAGTCACTAAGGTGTAAAAACCTTTCAAATAAAACAATGCAAAGATCGACACACAAAGCATAAGGAAAAATCCGTCAGGTCTTCCTGGAGCTAGGGTAGCGAAGTGGTAAACGCGCTGGACCGGCAATCCAGAGGTACCGGGTTCGATTCCCGGTCTCTTCCACCAGGTAGCTCCTTTTTCTATTTCTCTTTAAGCTTTGATCTTTGTATATGGCTTAAATAAAAATTGCGGTGTACCCACATTAAAAAAAACAATGAGTAATGTCTCATAAATTTCATAAATTTATAAAATAATACTTAGTCAAAAAACATGGCAATCGTAATGCATATATGCACAATTATAATTTTTTATACGACTGTCGGCAAATATTTTTTTCCTTATAACTATTTTGTTACCATAAAGTGGCAACTAGTCAGTGACGTAGGAAGTCTCACTGGCCGGTTCTCCTATATTAATCCTTAGAGCCAACGCACACTACGGCTTCTTGTGGTCGCGACAGTACATACATATGTATCTTTAGCACGCTCGAAGTGAGAAAAAGAGAGATGTACTGTCGCGGCCACAATAAACCGTAGTGTGCGCTGGCTCTATAGGATGCTTATTTACTGCTAGCATAAGACTGTATCGTTAAGTATAAATACAACTTGACAGTGGTTTCATTCGATTAATACATAGTTTTTTTAATTCAAACTGATTTCAATCTAAAAATTAAATGTTGGATTTGACTAGGATTAAAGGTAAAGACTTTCACCAGAAAAACGGAAATCGATTCTGGACAAATGGTGTAGTATAAAAGGAATCACTCTCAGGACGCTAGCTAAACTCGAAAACGTGGGTCCGTGGGTGGGTGGGTGGTGGGTGGGGTCCTAAATGCGATTAAACAGTACGGCCAAGAGTATACTTTCGTTGACAAACCGAAATCCGGCCGAAAATCAGGTCCTTCAAACCCCAATTTGGATAAAAAGATAGTAAAGGCATACACAACCAACAAGGAGGTGTCTGTTCGGGATTTGGCTTAAAAAGTTAGGTACATCTATTGGTATGGTCCAACGTCCAAAGCAGAGATACAATTTAAAGACTTACAAGAAGCAAAGGCAGCCTAAACAAAGCGAAAAACAGCAAAGCTCAGTAAAATAAAGAGTTTTAAGAAATTTATGACTATTCTTTCAAGGAAAATCTGTGTCTTATAATGAACGATGAGACATATGTGAAATTCGATTATAAATCTCTGCCGGGACCGTAGTACTTATTACACAGTTCAAGATCTATCTGTTATTAGTGAATCTGAAAAGTCAATTTTTACAGAAAAAAATGGCAAAAAAATTATGGTATGGCAGGCGATCTGCGAGTGTGGCCTCAAATCGACTCCATTTATCACTACGTCTACAATGACAGCATATTTATATAAAGGAATGTCTTTATAAACTACTTTTGCCTATATGGTTAGAAAACACAGTGTTCAGACTATATTTTGGCCCGATTTGGTATCTTGCCACTGTGGGTCCAAGACTTTGTAGTGGTATGAAGAGAAAAATATCAATTTTGTACCTAAAGCTATGAACCCCCGAATTGCCCAAATCTTAGGCCTATCGAACGTTTTTGGGCTATAACTAAAGCTAAATTGGGAAAAATGCCCGGTCTACAGGTTCCGAAGAGCAATGTCGTCGAGACTAGAACAGGATTACAAAAAAAAAATGACCAAGGCGCTGCAGCGCGCTGTCCGAACTCTAATTTCTACGTACAGACAGAAAGTCAAAAAATTATCTAAAAATTAATGATTTCATTGGGTTTAAAGATGGTTTGTATCATTTAACGTCTAAAACGTAGAAGATTTTTTTTCTATTAATAAATATATATAAGTTGTCAGTAATACTTTATTTTACTTGTATCTATACTTAACGATACAGTCTTACCTACTTACTATAAAAATATATTTTCGAATATAAATCATTATTAACCCACGTCTTCAATATGAAGAATATGATCATTGATAGTCAATTTTCGTTCAATATTTTCATTCGATTCACCTATTTGTATTCATAGGGAATTTCTTTGAATAGATAAACGGATAAGAAGGGTTCTTCCGTATTAAATTTGCGCGGGTCTGACGAATTGAAAACAAACCTAAATATTATACTGTAACATTCACTATACTACCATACATACTACACAGTTAAAATACAGTTTTTATTAAAGCAGTAACGCCTGCTAGCATTTATTTTTTAATTTTCGCTTCTATATAAACATTTGATCGAAATATGATAATTGAAATAAAATTGTACTCCCTTCTTGTTGACAGATTGCTATATTATATTAGTAAGTTCACATATTAATTCATGGATAAAACATCTAAGATATCGATTGAATCCCTCCATACTCGTATTTTGATTAAACTTACACGATTTTCATACATTATTGTAACAAAACGGGACTTAATCGCGTTTAAAGTGTTAATTTAATTAAATTAGGTACCTCGAGATACCCAAGTCGATATTACCTAAATTTTCTCCAAATGTAAAAAAAACAATAAACTAACAAAGATTTGTGAAACCGGAAATCAAACCGGTACCTCTGCATTAACGGTCCAACATGTCAGCTACTCGACCACCCTAATACCAGAATATCTTTAGATTTTTTCCTTAGTGTGTTGATTTTTTGCATTGTTTATTTAAAAGGCTTCGCACCTTAGCGACCTTTATGTGAACATAAATTCAGTATGTATCCAGTTAAAACTGCCAGACATCCGTCTGGAAAACAGATACAGCACGTGAATTAATAAATCAGAGGAGTCACGTCAAGAGTACATTACTAAATGTTTAAATATTTTTTTTTTGTAAAAACAAATTATTGAATGATGTAAAAATGAATTACACTAATATTATAAAGGCGAAAGTTTTTATATTTATGGGTTTGTTTGTTACTTCTTCACGCTCAAACGCCTTGACTAATTTTAATAAATTTTGGTATGAAGGTAGCTGAGACCCTGGATTAACACATAGCCTACTTTTTGTCTAGAAAAATTTAGTGTTCCCGTAGAATGAGCAGGTAATACCGCGCGGCGCAGCTAGTAATGATATACATAAAAATGGTAAAAGTTCCACCGTGTTTTAATAAAGCTCTCCGCTCTACACGTGTTCATCGTCATCGTACCACTAACCAGTTAAGCACACCTACAGATAGATAAATTGTCATTTAATTACACCGCAGTGCAGAATATTAGGTATCCCCAATGAACGGACACGTTGGTTGTGTATCTTAAAAAAGATGGTTAGGGCACTTACTTTTCACAAAAATACGGAGTACTTTTTCAACAACACTGTTTCCTTTTCAAGGAAGAATTCCGGCAGTTTGAGTGTGCATTTTTATTTCACTTGAAACATTTACGTTATCTAGTAATTATCTTGTTGAAAGAACAAAAACAATTGCTCTTTTCTTGTACTATGCCTAGAGCGATTTTTCGTCGAGTGCCGCGAAGAATTTATATTCCGCAGTGCGACTCATAAATTTGAGTGAGCGTCCTCGGCACTAGTTGTTCTACAGCAATTTATGATGTACCCACTGTTTAAGATTTCACAACTAATAAGCAAAGTAGGTACTCAACGTCTTGATTACAGGATTTCTTTATTTTAGTGATGTACTAGTGAAAAACTTATGAAAAAAAACGATGGTTTCTTTGAGTTCCAAGTACCTGACGCTAGATTGTAATTGGGGTGTTCTGCCATTTCGCAGATTTTTTTTAGCCGAATTTCCAACCAACATTTCGCCGACGTTTCACTTGAACAACTAACGATTAGCAAATTTTTGTATGACAACGTTTCAATTGGTAGAATTTTTGTAAAGCAGATTATTAAAAATATAATGCCTCTAAACTTTTGGGCGACTTATCATTTGTCAAATCTTTCACTTGGTCGAACAACTCTTGGACGAATAACGTTTCGTTGATGCAACAGTTCCCTTTTTATACATTAGGCAAGTTACAAATAAGAAAACGCTTACCCTAACCTAACCTAACCTAACTTACATATTTTTTGGTTGGGAATATTAATTTATAAATATATTTTCAGGATCTTGTTGAAATATACGTATATTTCAGATTCCTCAAGAAAACAGTGTGACAACAAACACTTCACCTCTTTATCTCTAAAAATCATATGAAACATCAAAAAACACCGTGACAGCGGTCGACGAAGAGCCTGAACCGATTAGAACTGCGATCAAAACAGCAAGCATGCCGCGGTAGCGGACGTCGAAGCGTTGGAACCGAACCGCTACCAGTAAAGTAGGTTAGGTTAGAACTGCGATCACAACAGCGCGCGAGCCGAGAGCGAAGCAAGCGTGTCGCGGTAGCGGACGTCGAAGCGTCGGAACCGAACCGCTACCAGTAAAGTAGGTTAGGTTAGAACTGAGACCACAACAGTGCGCGTTAATTAAATGTTTACATGTCATAAAAATAAGTGAGCGGTTGCGCTTACCCACGATATAAATAAAATAATATAACGTAGTTGCTAAACGAAACTGAACTCAATAAAACATTTGGTAAACAATAAACAACTAAGTGTATAATATGCCAACTAAAACATTCTACAACATGAAAGGTGGCATTTTGAAAATGTGAGGTTGGCAAATAAATGAAAGTTCGGCGAAATAAAATTACGCGAAACATGAGTTGGGAAGTGATAATCGGCCATGACGGCCATACAATTTTTGGCGATAAATAAGAGAACCTGTAATTGGCAAAGTCACTAGAGACTTCATCTACTGTTGTAATACATTTGTTTGAAATACCGCCGCTATGCGCGTTCTTTAGCGATATCCATGAATCTTAAACGATCACTTGTAAATATCACTTAAGATACTCGAAAAAGCAAAAAATTGAAACATACCAGCTAATTTAAACATTTAAATCTTAATTTAGTAATTTTATTTTAGCTTTTTTATATACATTTTTAAATTTTAATCTTATTGTTATTGCATTTATTGTGGGCATTTTAAACTTGAATTTTTAATCTTATTTATTTGGTTTTCATGTGTACAACTTTTTAAATAATAAATAATGTCCATTATTTCGTTTTTGTAAATGGGATAACTTGCCTGATAATAACCAATATTCTATTCTATTCATATTATGTCCGTGATGTATCCGATATAATAATTATACATTTAAACTAAATAAAATTACATTTTCGAAGGTAATTCAATAATTTCATCATTATTGACAATATTATGATGCAAATTATTTAACGCAATATTATATTTATAAAATAAAACAGTCGGTCATAATTTGAATCATTACTTGTAGACCCATAATAATCATTAACTAATAAATAGCTTGTTGTAAAACCAATGATACTTAACATTTTAAATCTCAATGGGTTATAATTTAACTATTTAAAATTTATTCCGTACGTAATTTCAAAACTTTAGGGTATAATTATCATTGTAATGATTGCCACACTGATTAAAACTAGACTGGAAATAATATACTGTATGAATGCAATTATAATGCCTAGAAAATAACAAATATCTGCGTGTACCTATATCATCTAATTGGAAACTGACCTATATAGAACAGTCCCAAGAATGTTTTTTTTAAAGTTAATAAGACATGTAAACGCATCGAAAGACAATAATCTTATTTAAATTTTCGTGAGGCATATTTAGGTAATGTTCTTTGTTTAGTTTTTGTTGAGTGTAAACCGCGAATACATTGAAAGAAATTTACAAATGAAATAAAAATCGTGAAAAATTTACCTCTTTATTCATGAGATAAATACAACGTTTTGAAAAAAACTTTATAAGGGATTATCGTTTTCCCTCTACGGCCATCAGGAGCATACAAACGTATACTAAAAACACAACTCTGAGACCACTGCGCGTGAAGCCGTGTCGAAACGTCAGACAATGAAGGCAAATAAGAAACATCGCGATAGACCCGGTATAATAATATTAAATAACTGCCCGTTGACCTAAAATCATGAAATTTGGCAGGAAGCAGCATCATGTAAGTAGCACAACTAAATGAAAACATACGAAAATCGTAAATTTGTAGTTACATTGTAATAAATATATATCTTTTCAATTAAAAATTCATTTGTAGGTGGTAAACTCACCGCAATCTATGTCGATGTGTGGGGACAGGGCGTTTTCTAAAAAAAAAATGGAATACCTGTTTCTTCCAAAACTTGACGTTTTTTGGGTTCATCTTACTCAAAATTGATAGCATTTTCAATGTGAAGAATAAAAAATGTGTCCCAACGGGGTTCAGGATTTTATTGAACACCGCTCGACAACAGTTTTGCAATGGTAAAGTTAAGTTTGTCTCTGTTTATCTTTTTACTAGAACAATATTCAGTGCATTCATCGTTTGTACGGAACCCTCGGTGTGCGAGTCCGATTCTCATTTAGCCAGCTTTTTGAAGAAGAATAACCCTTTAGCCAGGGAACTCGTTTTTGACACACGCTACGGCTTTCCGGCACGCTTACGAGATCACTACGACTTGCTTCTCCATGCTGCGTCGTCGTTCGTTTGTCATCTGACTTAATAGATGACAAACGAACGACTGCCGAGGCACAGAATACTTAATAGTATTACGCCGAGGTAAAGAGGTACTCGACGACCAATGATCGAACTCTGTGTGTATTTGTGACTTTTATATAAACTCTGAGCGCAACTTGATCCCTAGACCTTTAACTTCGTTATCGTTGTTATTCGTCTTCGTTACTTCAAATCAAAAACGCAAGACCGCAAAATAAATAATGCCTTAAGAGGCCTTATACATTGTAAAAAAAAAACGAATTATGTCAAATATATTGATAATATTAACTTTTTCTTTTAGTGTAAATACTTTTCCCTAAGTTCTAAATAGTAAATATAACAAACAGTTGTGTCGCGGACTAGAAAATAAATAGGTCCATTACAAAAAATCTCATCAGAGTGACACTGGAGTAGTAATTAGGTCAAGCGCGAATACTGTAGCCAACCTCGCCCTCTTAATGAACTACTCTAACGAAACAAGTTTTTTTTAGCACCATTGTGTGAATGTGAAGATTTTGCAAATGGGAGAATCGAGTAATTACTGACAAAATAGGAAAAGTTTTGTTTTGAAACAAATCAAACCCAACGTCTAATAATATTTATACGCAATATAATTTCGTGTCATATCTTTCAACCGAATTTAAAAGTCTTTGGCCTGTGGATAAATGACATGCCATATCAAACTTATTATCAAAATGTCCGAAAATCTATGCCATACATAAGTATGAATTAGGGGTGTAAGGACTATTCACATTTAATTATTGTATTAAGCGGTTTACACTCGCATGAAATTGTCAGGAAGTTTTAATAAAATTCGCATTGGCGAATATTGGCAAGTTTTAGAATATTTCGTATTCGTATTCGGAAGAATTTCTGCGAATATTATGCGAATATTTTTCATACATTTTCGGCCTCTTAAATAAATAAACAAAAGATATAGACCGCTAAACCTGAGTCATATTTGAATGAAAACATTTATTTCAGGCAACTGTGGCCCGTTGTTGTTAGTTTTAAGGTATGTATATATATACCTTAAAACTAACATACATATCAAATACAAAATAATAAAAATATAAGTAACTAAACTAGGTCACATTTTTCAACAGCGACGTGTTACGCGTGTTCGACGTGTCAGGTAGCCGTCCACGGAAACGCCGGAACATGACACCTTTCGGCCAGTACTCTTCCTTGGTGAAGGTCGCTAGTTGGTCCGTCGGAACTCTCAGCACGAAGGAATTAAAACTCACGTCGTGGCGAGACTCCAATTTTACGACCCTCAGGATGACACCGGACTTCACCCTTACATATTCTACGATATCTTCAGCCTTCGTAGTGTAATGTAGCCGGGACACATAGAGCAGCGTCGTTGGTAGAGCGGGACGCAGCAAATGTTTAGTTAGGTCCAGTCGGTGCGGTACCGCACTGATTTCGACAGGCTGGGTTCTTCTTCTTCCTTTCGACCTTCATGAAGCTATCCTTGTCGCATCGGGACTCTCTTGGAGCCCGCATTGGCAGGTCCTTTTTTACGGGTTCCTGCAACCCCTGAGATGACGGCTGCCTGGATTTCGGAGCAGCTGGGAGCTTTTCAATTTCGGCGTAAACACATCTCGGGGTCGACGCACTCACACGTGACGTGCTCGACCTCTCTACTGGAGCAGGCGAGCGAGCGGCGGAGCGCGAGGTTGGCGGCGCTTGGTCAGCAACCAGCGACGCATCCAATTCCACGGCGTCAGCGTTAACACCGCCGATTACATGTTGCGCCCCGTGACACGCGACTATTTTAGAGGTGTCACTTGACCTACATTCAGATATAGCGTTACGTAATAACGCTACTTCGGAACGCAACTCAATTACGGTATTATTGGATACCTCTTAGTCTGGACTTCGGTCAGACTCTTCTTCAGGATCATAACATCCTTCCGCAGCCTGGTGACATCGACGTGGTCGAACGTAACGGGTGGCAGCCGGTGCAGCTGCTTCGCTACGAACGAAGGCACGTCGCTCGAACGGGTCGCCTGGAATAGCGAGATGATGTCCCGAAGACTCTTTACGCCTCCATCCCTTCGGCGGGGTGGCATCTCGGCGGTCTCGCCGAGCGTCTGATAGAGCAGCGCCTTGCCACTGCAAATGTCCTCCTCCTGGAAACTTGACTTGCAGATCTGCGCGATGCTTTCCGCGTCCATCGTGCTGACGGCATTTTGTATATGCTAACAATTCGTTAACGATGACCTGCGACTCTCGCGAGGAGGCCATAGTGACAATACGGGCAGCAATTCGTACTGTGCACTGCGGCACGACCGTTTATGATCGCGCATTGCGCTGCACTCCGATGTTTGTATGGGGTTAAATATGCCCACGTATTACTAGCTACATAATTTAATTTTATTATTTTATTTAATTTTAGGCTATGTTATTTTATTTAAGAGGGTACGGTGTCCCACTGCAAATTTTGGGCATTTAAGGCCCATCTCTAATTTTTCCACGTGTCCTAGTCTTGGGCTAGTTCTTATGGAAGACATTTTTCTCGTTATCTCGGTCGAGGTCTACCGGGACGCCACACTATTTGGCGGGACCCACGTGGTAGTCAGTAGTCACTATTAATTACCCCCAAGTTTTCTGACATGCATCAGATTTATCCGGCCCAGTCCTATTTCAGTTACTAACTAGTATATATAAAATATATGTAACTATTTCCGTTCAGGAATTTATGGTATATATATTTATATATATTTTTAGATAATGTATTTCTTAAAATGGGTTCATCTAAGACAATGTGTTTTCGTTTTTAAATCAGGAATAGAAGTTTTAAGCAAATCACACGAATTTGCCAAGAAACTAACATTTTTCAAGCTAGTTAATTCGTTATTCGTTAATTCACTCTTTGTTCCGTTTGATTTTACTTACTGATAAAATAGGCAATATTCGCGTTCGCGAATGTCAGAGTCAATTATTCGCATTCGCGCATGTCCAAAAATCAACATTCGTTACACCCCCAGTATTGTATAGGTACAATTTAAAAGTTTTATATAATTATTCGATGATTTAATGAAAAACGAGATCACTTAATTTGGAATTGTAGTAACTTGGTAGGTACCTAAAATAATTTCAACATGATTTGTAGTAATTAAAAAAAACAGTTAACTGTAAAAAAATAATACTACTCAAGTAACACTTTATTCTACAAAGAACAAAGTTAAAACACCAGAAATTACTCGAAGCTTAGTCCAGTAAAATTAGAGTCAAGTAGATTTTTACATGTTTTATTTTTATGAATGTATTTATTACCAGTTGTTGTGTACAATTACCTACATAAAGTAATATACATGCATAAAGTAGGTACATACATACACATTAAGTTCCCGTGACAATAGAATATTATCGGAACTCTCTAACGCTTACTACGAGTAGGAACTAGGAACTCTGTCGACTTGAGTAAATTGATTGGTTATACCCAAGTACCACGCAAGAACTTAGAAGAGACAGTTTGGGACTTAGAGTTCTTTGAGAGACGTAAAAAAAATCTTAATCTTTATAAGCAGTTTCTAAGCACCTGCCTACTGATCCAGCGGTCCCGGGTTCGAATCCCGGCTAGGGCAAATATTTGTGTGCTGAATTCGAATATTTGTGCTTGGGTCATGATTGTTCTATGTATTTAAGTATATATTTATCTATATAAGTATGTATATCGTCATCTAACACAAGCCTTCTTGAGCTTAATTTGCGACTAGATCGATTTGTGTGAGGTTGTCCGATATTTATTTATTTATTTATTTATTAGTTGAAAAAACTGTCGCAAGATTAGAAGCAAAAGGTATATAGCCACAATAAAGATAGAAAAAATATACAACGTGAAGCTACATAAAACCTTTTAAAAACTTACTTATTTTCGTACGATTCGTAAGTAACCAAACTTTACAACCGTCTTTTTGTTTGGCTTTTTACTAAGAAGTAGGGAAAAAAGGAAAGATACATAAATTAGAAGGTTTTTTCTTCGTAATTTACAGTTGTGATTTATTCATGACGAAAGTGGAATAGCTACGTCAGTTTTAGGCTGTCGCGTCAATTTTTTACTCGGGGTATTGACCACTAATCAATAAAGAAGGTACCACGGTTACAGTTAAGATACAAGTTAGTACTTCTATGACAGACGATACTTCATATTATTTAATAGAGTGATCAATCCAAAAGAGTCTGAATGAAATATTAGGTAATAGAAATTAATATACAAGCTCGGAAAATATGGTATGACTCCGAATTTCCTCTTATAGACGTTGTCTCGCTTCAGGAAAACTTGCCAAATGTAATATTTAAGAAATCACATTATTGCTTTTCGTTACGAAATTGTCGTAGAAATTAAATTGCTTCACATTTGTACGGCGCGAAGGATCGACATGAAACTTGTATGGGTAGAAATTAAAATTAAAATCCGAGTCGTATGCGTTTGTAGAGTGTCTAACAAGTTATCGTATATCAAGTTATGTGAAAATAATTATGCAATAATGTATATTTGACATAGTGACTCAAAATTGTAAAGCGATTGAATAGGATACCCTGTATAATTTAACATAGGTTATTAAAATCGGGTTCAGTCAAAATGACAAATAATTTAAACACATACGGATGATTGACATTTGCTTTATCGAAAAATTGTGATGGGAACAGTTATTTATTATAATTATATTGCTTTAAACTATAACCAAACGGGACTCAACACACTTTTTGAACGTCCCGTTTTGTTATAATAATGAGTAATTATAATAGTATACGCAAGCTACAAGAGCGGACTCCCACCTGAAAGGCCGGCAACGCACTGTTTGTGACTCCTCTGGTGTTGCAGGTGTCTATGGGCGTCGGTAATCGCTTTCCATCAGGCGATTCGTTTGCTCGTTTGCCCCCTATAAATAATAAAGCTCATTTTATTCCTTACTTATTTACACAATACAAGTGTTAGTACAGTTGACAAGTTGTGATTTTTTTACGTTTCCCGATGGCCCATACTCACCCAAAATGTCAGCTCAGTCACCTAAAATGAAGCTGAAGTTCATAAAGAAGATCTGAATATTTTGTTTTATCAGTTATTCGTTTATTTTTTCCTTTAGGCACATTCAGAGATGGTACATTTTACATTGTTTCCGTTATGAAACCTTGTAGAGTGCTGCAACATTTAACAGGATAATAGTTAAACTAAAATTTACATTATTTGAACTTCAACATAGCTCTATTATCCTTATAATTATAAACGTTCTGTATCATATCTACTATGTATATTTCTTGTAGTTATATTATACTATACTATGTATATTTTTTTCTTGTTAGCATTTGGACACAATTACATAGTGATTCTGGTACATTACTCGTAATAACAACAAATCATTTGGAGTTCATTTTCTTTTCGGTAAGAAACCATACAAATACATATATTTTAATAATCCGGGTTTTCTTCTGTCATTTATATAGCTATCAACTCTAATAAAAATAAATAAAATAATAAAATAAATACAAATAATTCACATAATATTTTATTTAAACCCTGAGAGCTAAGGTGGAGCCATGGTGGGATTTTTAGGAGGTTCCCTACTTATAACTCTGTATGAAAACGACGAAATATTTACGAATGTTTATCTAAATAAAACAATTTAAATGTATCATATCGTGTATTCATTATTTGAACCTCTATTTCCTTAGGTTTCAATAACTTTACAGTTACCGATGCCAAAGGGTTGACTGATATAATTAATGAAAGTGTATTATTTACCATAAAATAACGAGTGTTATCTAATAAAGAACAGTAAGTACATAACATATTAATTTCGAGTGGACTACACTGTTTTACTGTTTATTACATCTGATATTCCATTAGTGCTCAGAGTCCATTATGTTATAAATATTCGCCAGATGAGATCCAGCAAAATATAAGTATAAAAAATCAAATATTTATATTGATTTAGAAATAAAATACCATAAAACTGTGGCAAAAACCTCTCTGCGACATTTTTTCTCTGAATTATAAATAGGCTTAGGTTCTTTGAATAAAGGTAAGTATATTCTAAACGTAAACCGTAAAACCTTTTTCGTTTTTCGGGCCATACACAATAAACGTTTTAGTTTTCCACTACTATTACTCGATTTAAAATAATAAGGACTTAGCAACCAAGCTCGCCAAAATCTATAAGTACACGCCAAGGAATACCGTTAAAACCACCCACCACCCCTAACTATGTGTGCCATTCCTACAAGTTTAATGAAGACGGAGCTAAGTACAGTGAGCCCAATCAATTTAAGCATTTTTCTCAAACATGCATGAGATGTCGTTATAAAGTGCGTTATAACAGGCTTCGTACGTTTTGGGCGGAACAACTCGAGAGAACTGTATAGAATTGAACTGTAAGGAATGTCATACAAAATTGAAGGCCTAGCCCGGGAAGTATATTTATATTAAACATGGCGTCTGTGTTCATAAACAGGCTAAAAAACGGAATTATATTTTTGGAGTTTACTCCTTAAGAATCGATTTTCATATATAAGCCCGGGGTATGAAAAGTATGGGGTGTAAAATCGAACGTATCTGCCGTGCTAATTTAAAAAGTCGTATCTCAGTATACGATCGGGGTAAAAATACGACTTCGTAATTTAGCAGGTTATGCGTTAAGCGTTATAGACTAAGATCCCGATATAAAATAACCTTCACCGAGATGTTTATTTGATGAAATGTATTTTAAATTTAATTTAATATGTCAATGATTATATTGCATATGGATTGCCTAACAAATTTTAGTCCAGGGTATGTTTAATTAATAATAAAAAAAAATTGTTTTAAACATTTCACCGGTTTGATTAATATTAGATAAATTCTATACCAATCGAAAGTATGAAGCCCATAGAATATGCAAACGTTAGGTTGCCTATTCTTTTCCCGTCACAACTATTGGGTAGCGAGGTATAAACAGGTAAATCTATACCTACTAGCATTTTGCAAAGGTCTGATTGTTGAATTGAAATTAAATAAAATTAAAGATTATTTAATTATGAATTTATCTAATAATCAAATCGGTGAAATGTAAAAAAAATTTTTTTTTTAATTTTAATATAAACATACTACGACTAAAATTTGTTAGGCAACCCATATGCAATATATTTATTGACATTTTAAACTAAATATAAAATACATTTCATCAAATAAACATCTCTGTGAAGGTCATTTTATATCGGGAGCTTAGTCTATAACGCTTAACGCATAACCTGCTAAATTAAGAAGTCGTATTTTTACCCCGATCGTATACTGAGATACGACTTTTTAAATTAGCACGGCAGATACGTTCCAAAAATATAAGTATTGCGAGGATTGACGTTTGGTTGTCAAAGGCGACGGTTGAAAATTTTATCAAATTTTATTTTATTTATAAGCATATAAGTTAATTCAGTTTTAGAGTCCTTTTCGCTGTTTTTGCGATGAGTGAGTCAAGTCTAGGTGTCGTGAGTGATACGTCACTTTTAGAATGTGGGCAGCGGGCAGCTCCGTCGTGGCTATCTGAAGTGGAGTTTGATAATAAGGCAGGGCCGAGTCAATCGGATATTGTATCGGACGCTGAGTCCATGTCGGTTGTGCGGCATATAGCGGTGAAGCGTGCTTGTGGTCTGAGCGACGAAAGCTGTGGTTGTAGTGATAGTTTTATCACAATAGGCAGGAAACCTAAACGCTTGCGGGTTTTAGCAACCGCCAAAACGCAGCTGGAGCCGGACGGTGTGCCTGACAAGCTATTTGAAGTTTATATAGTGTCAAAAGAAGATTTACCGAAACAGATTGGTTTGGCAAAGTTGCTGCAATTTAAGGGTATAAAAGGAATTTTATCCGTCAAGTTTATGGGTCCACGTAAAGTTCGCATACAGTTTAACTCTAAGGATGATGCGGAGAAGCTTCCGGCTGCTCAGGAGTTTAACAATGAGACGAGACGTTCTTATTGGTCTAATATGGCATGCTGCACTTATGGAATTATAAGGCAGGTTGAGTTGGAGGTTGAGGAAGACGAATTTTTAAAGAATATTGAAGGGTCTGAAGACATTTTGTCAATATGTAGACTGAACCGTTTGGATCATGATGGGCGTTGGGTTAAGGCTGAAGCTATTCGTCTGTGTTTTAAGGGAACTTCTTTACCGCCATATGTTTATGCCTACGGTTGCCGATTTAAGGTAAATCAGTACACTTTCCCGGTTACCCAATGTTCAAGATGTTGGAAGTTCGGTCACCGCAGGTTTTGTCCTACTACTAAAGTTACTTGTCCGAAATGCGGCGGGGAGCATGCCAATTGCGAAACGACTATTTTTAGATGCATTAATTGTAAAGGCAGCCATATGGCCTTAGATAAGTCGTGCCCGGTTTTTGTGAAGGAGTAAGAAATTCGCAGGATCATGTCTGCTGAGGGATGTATATATAAACGGGCTTTTTGGTTGTATATGCAAAATAAGGAAAAAAAGGATACGGATGTTTGTAGTCAGGATGCGCCATCTGTTTTTGAGAATGACTTAAGTTTTGGAAAGTCATATAGAGATGCTGTTTTGTCGAAGCCGTTACAATCTAAAGAGTCTGAAGATTCTGTCTGTCAGGCTGAGGGCCAGCGATCAGTAAGTCAGTACAGATTAGAGAGCGAGCCACAACAAGAGGTTCGTAAGCCGCGGAAGTCAAAAAGAGTAACAGATGTGAAGAGGTCCGAGTGTCTATTGGTCAATCAGCCTACTATTGAGCGGGCTGATATGGAAGGTCAAAGACAAAATAAGGACAAGAAGAAGAGACGTATTACTTTTGAAAGGCTGGTTGAGAAGGCGAAGGATATTTTGTTTTCTACCGAAAGTTGGGAGGAGAAGTTCAAAACGCTGTTTGGAGTTGTTGTTAAGGAGATTTTGGATTTATTTAAGGATTTTTTTAAGGAAGGTGATTTTGTACGTTTGTTTTTGTCTAATGTAAATGGCTAGGTCTAATACCAGATCTTTCTTGAATGTAATGTTCAATTCAATATTGGCGGAACCCTTATCGGAATCGGCTAAATTTGTATACAATTTTTTTTATGTAAATAGTGTATACAAATTTAGTTGTTTTCGTGTACATGTTATTTTTAAGTTTATACGGTTTATGTTTTTATTTATCTATGTCTTTTAGATGAATGATGTTGTGTATTAGGCCTGCTGGAGCTGGCATGTTCATAAAAATGATCAAAGCTCCTTAATTAATAAGGTCGTATCTTTGTATGAATTTCATAGTAAGATACGGTTTTTTTTCCGTAGCACTGCAGACTGTAGTAACTAAACTAGCCGCTCGAGGGCGCTTTACATCACGCTTCCTTATTTAGTTACTACTCATGATCTCTCCAATTTGTTAAAAATGAATCGGAAGTAAATTTTCCTTGTAAAATATTGTAATTTTGCTGTATATTATACTCGTATATTAATATTATGTAAGTGCCTACCTTCTCGTTCTTGTTTGCAGCACCCAACAGGGTACATAATGTGATACTTAAACTATTTACTAATCATTATGTGCAATAAACATATTGAGTATTGAGTATATATTTTATAATCGGTTTTAAGGCCAGGCGCGCACCACGATTTTAGTCGCGCGATAATTTTGTCGCATAAATGCAAGATATGGGTTTATATGAGAGTGCGCGCACCACGATTTTCATAAACCCAGAAGTACGCTTATTTCTGCGACAAAATTATCGCGCGACTAAAAAAAAATCGTGGTGCGCGCCTGGCCTGAAGAGTAAACTCCAGTCGTGCGTCGGAGCTGACACACACACTTTTTTTTTGAATGGTGTATTTTTTTACTTCATTGCATTTTTTTGAGAAAGGCACTAAACATGGGGCCAAAACACAATTACAAGTTACGACATCGTATCGTGGTACGACGCGACATAGTGCCAGACGTCGTGAGATTGTATAATAAAATAAATGAGATCCCACCAAAAACATTTAATGTAAAATTGGCGGCCAAGACTCACATGCTCATAACGCTTTCGCTATAAAAAAGTTATCAGATCCCTGGAAAAGCCAAACCCCTAAGCCCTGAGTTTACTAATCCTACACCTTGGCTTTAAAGGTATGGCTTGGCCGTTTCATAGAGTAACGTAAATAAGTCCAACGGACCGTCTGGATCTTGATACCGTGTGGATCAAGAAGTTAAGTTTATGTCTTCTAATATTATATAAACCTAATTCCTTACCATATAGGCCCGACAATCCATTAGACTTATTTACGGTACTAGTAAGGAGTAGGATTAGTAAACTCAGGGCTAGGGGCTTGGCTTTTCCAGGGAGCGATCTGATAACTTTTTTACAGCGAAAGCGTTATGAGCATGTAAGTCTTGGCCGCCAATTTTACATGAAATGTTTTTGGTGAGATCTCATTTATTTTTGTAAGGTGCCCTAGTTTTTAAAAGCTTTTATTTAACTTGCAATCTACCTATGTATCTAAGTATGTTTGTTCGGGTGGAATCTTGCAACTCAATTTTAAAGCAGATATCGTCAACCGATTGAGCTGAAATTTTGCATGCTTACTTAACTTTGATGACAATACAATAATATGGTACCATGGGGCTGATCTGATGATGGAACCGGAAGGTGGCCATAGGAACTCTATAATCGAAAAAGCAATCCTACCGAGTTTTGGCTCTTTAGAATCGTCTCAGTGAGCATTTGATGGATATCCAAAGACAAGTACAGTCGGCTATAAAAGCTTGTCACTAAAACGATTTTTTTGACAGAAACTTATTTTCATTTATTTGGGCCATAGCGTCTGTAAGTAAGTGGTAGTGGGGTAAACTTTTAAGTGCACCTTGTTGCTATGGTTACCTACGCAAAATTTGCCCCTCGGACAACCTAAGCATTTTTCTATGAAACAGTATGAAGATGTGAAGATGTCACTTGGACAACGGGGACAAAGTAAACGTTGATTCACCCAAGTAGTAATAATAGCAAAAGCGTTATGAGCATGTGAGTCTTGGCCGCCAATTTTACATTAAATGTTTTTGGTGGGATCTCATTTCTTTTAGTAAGGTAGTTTTTAATTTTTAGTTTTTTTTGTGCTGTAGCGTTTCAAAATAAGTAGTAATAATTGTGTATTTAAGAAATACTTACGTTTAGCCCCATATATATATACACTCTTATCCCCCATTATGGAAAACCCATACAAACTTTTATCCCCTTATTTAATGGGTGGATGGTGATTTTCTAAAAATCCTAGAATGTGTATTTTATTCATAACAATGAGTCCCAATAGATATAAATTTTCAGACCTCTAGTACGAAAGTCTCATACAAACTTTCATCCCCTAGTTTAAAGGGTTGGGGGGTAAAAGTTCCAAGTTTCAGAATTATTCTATTGTTTGTAAACTAAACCTAGCTTTCATACCAAATTTCAGCTTTCTAGGTCTTCGGGAAGTACCCCAGAGGTTTTGATACGTCAGTGTATATATAAGTGAGTGGCAAAATCGGCGTATTTTAGGCACCAATAAAACCTAAAGTATAAAAGCTAGATAAATTCAATTAAGTACATTTTATATGTTCCCTAACTGCATCTTAAACTGTGAATTTGGGTGCTCTGGTGTTAACTGGGACGAAGCTATGAGGGTTTGACAATTAGACGAAACGGTTTGAGAAAAGGTAGGTAGTGCTCCGCTTCTTTTTTGCTCGTCTTGGCGGGGGCACTACCGTGCCCCCAGATATAGATCTATACATACTATATCTTAACTATGTTTTCTTGGATCGCAGGCAAATTTATTAAACATATATAAATTCATTTCAATTTTACGCACATCTTGATTAGATGCATCGCCACATTTCTATTCCAGCCCCTCTAGCACAACTATGCTTCGTGACTCTTGTCGCGCGACATAGCGCTACCTGTCACTCTCTCACATTACTGCACAGAAAGAGACGGGTAATTATCTACGAGAAATAGTCGTGTATGGCAGTTATGCTTGAGGTGCAGCACGTACCCATTACTTTTCGTGGTTTGAATAAAAATATAGAAAGCGAATGCTGGACATGTATACCCATCCGTATAATGAAACTTAACATTTCGGGCCATGTCCAGTGAAGACAGTTTTGACTAGAGGGTTCTAATCTGGTTGACATTGACACATAGCGCCGTACCAGAGAAGCATAACACTATAATTCTTATGTTAAATGCTATTTCGTTATTATGATATACTCTTTTTTAGACAAACGTTTAATCGAATTTTCATTTTATAGAAATATAATTTCATCGAAAGCATACTTCTTATGAAACCATAGAATATCTTGGAATGTGATAACACAAACGTAACGTAACCTAACCGACTGTTTAGGTTGACATTTTCAAAATTTCCGAAAAATGCATGACTTCCGGGGAAAAATTTGTCTATGAAATGAAAATTCGATGAATGCATGCGGTGAAGTGTTGTGAGGATCAGGATCACCGTCATTAAACCTACAGTGATATTGACAAGTTGTAATAAACAGAAATTTAAAGACACGTTAATAAAAAATGTCGCCAACATAGACGATAACTAGACATATTACTGGACAGATAGCATTCCTTAAAACATTCAAATGCGTAGATCACCAACATGCTAACACAAGTTAATCAACGTAATTACTTTTTAAACCCAAGAGAAATTACATCAATTATCAAAAATCCGCAGCGATGCAAAATAAAACATACGATTGATGATCCGGCTTCGATCTTAAGGCGTTTTAATTAAAAAAAGTTAATTATCTCTCTGTCAGTAAGCCCGTCGATCCCCGATTTGTTTTACATTCCCAAACAGAATCTTCTCACCAATTTTAAAGAATTTTATTCGGATCGGAGTTTTCAACGAACTTTCCCATCAGGCCTGCGGGGAGGAACTTTCCACTTAAAATTCCACTTAGCAAAGGAACAAAATATTCCTTTCATTGGACTCGAAGCGCACTAACCAGTTATTTTATTCCGCAAACACAATTAAGCTGCGTTGTACTGTAATTTTTTAATGTGCAATTTTGTTTCCATGTGTGGGTTAATTATTCTGTCTGTACCAACGATTCTTTCATCTTAATTGTCAACATGGAGCATATGAATATTAATAAGTACCATGGAATAAACTAAGATTGCCGTGCTTTGATTACATTTAAAGTTGGCTTGAAAAAAATGCTTAATACACAAACATTCTTATGGTTGGGTTTGTATAAGTATATATGGATTTAATTTTTGACGTGGTAAATCGATGAGCGCCAGCTGTACGCACGTAAAAACGTGACTCATTGTCACGTTCCGGCTGAGCCGAGAGTGCAAGCGAGAACGCGGAACAAGGGATAGAGAGGCACGATCGGCCTAAGCTTTCGGCTTGTGACGCATCTATCTCTCTTCCACTCTATCGGCCGGCATTCATTTCATAAATGTATGCAATTTTTCATAAATGATTCCTTATGACATTATCACGTAAAATTATCGTCCGTAAACGGCGGGTGTACCTAAACGATGCAAAGCTCACACAAATCCACCTGTTAGAAATATGAAATGTTGTCAATTCGCTGCCTCTGTGCCACGACGCTACTGTGGACCTGGGCAAAGGATAGTAAGCGAGTGACGTTTGGCGCAGTAAGTAGAGCACCTGCTGGCTCAGGCAGGTCCCGAGTTCGAATACCGGCTAGGGCAAATATTTGTGTGATGAACTCGAATATTTGTGCTTGGGTCATGGTTGTTGTATGTATTTAAGTATATATTTATCTATATAGTCGTAAGTATGTATGTATATCGTCATCCAGTACCCATAACACAAGCCTTCTTGAGCTTAGTTTGGGACTAGATCGATTTGTGTGAGGTTGTCCGTAATCTATTTATATGGCGCACGTTGCTAGCCGGTGTCACCACGCCTGATGACCAATTACAATATTTAAAATTTTGAAATAGTGTTAAAAAAACTAATTGCACTTTTTTAATTGGGAAACATAACGCTGCTCAATCCTTGATTCTTCTTGCGAAATAAATACTGAATGTATGAAAAAAAAAACTTTACGTTCATCACTATTGATAGTCTTGGCTTTATTATGCAAAAAATACTTGAAATTTGCGGAATATTTAGTTATGTTTCCTCTTACATCAGTGACATTCACCTACTTAGAACGTCAGCAAAAATTGGTCGTTGCTAGTAAAATAAATTAGTACCACTAAAACTCCGCAATATGGCGTGATCACAAAAACACCCCGTTGTGCTACTCTTACCCTATCACAAGTTGCCACAGTGAAACTGATCAGAGCTATTGTAAAAGTAGTTTTAACAGGACTCAAGGAGAAGACGTAACACAGCTTCACCTATGATTCATCTTTATTTATATTCATATTCAACCACAGTTGTGCAAATAAAATCCACAATGCCAGCGACTGGGTCCCGTCCGCCGGCTGCCTGCCCATATATCAACCGGCCGCTTTTAATCTCGGCAGGCCTATTTATTTACATTTATTTCAAAGATATTTCCCCACCGGAATATTCCCCTTGGAATTGGTGGCATTTCCCGCGCTTAGCTGATTTGTATGGCCGCCGTTGTTATTGTTTATTTTGCAAAGCTAAAAGCTTTGTTTATTAGAGTCTTAGCGCTGTGTGGCTAGCGTTAGCATATTTTTGAAGCTGTTTGCCCTACGCTTTACTGAAATATTAAGAAAAATGTAAACGTTACATTTCAACTCCTCTGATAGTCAAAAATTATAATACACATGGGGTAAAAGTGCCCCAATTTGCCCCACATTTTGAAGTTTGATTTTATTTCCAAAAATATAACTCTATATGAATACATTATAACATCACATTATAGCCATATCTATTAGCTACTACACATATATGAATAATTAACTAAAAATTAAACCTATATTCGAAAAACTAATTTAATTTAGAGTATTAGTTATGAGGATAGATGCCTATTATATGGGTTAGATGCTCCGATGCTTTTATCAGTATGAGGATAGTTGCCCTTGGAATGAATGAAAGAAAAAATATAATTAAAACTTAATATGGTACATAATATTTGAATTGCAATGAAATATTACCTACAATGAAATATTCCTACAAAGTAGTAATTTCTTCAGCTTTTCAGCAAATTCAAAGGTCAGTTTTCGTATAATTTCACGAGTTGGAGGGAAACCATCGTTTTCCAGTTTTTGGATGTGTATCACCAAAAGTTTGTCGTTTTCAACATTGAAGAGCTCTTCCTAAAAAAGAAAATGAAACTTTATATATTTAAACTTTATTACACAAAACAGAAGTCAGTCCAAATGGCGGATTAGGGAATAGACGTCCCTAAGGGCATCTATCCTCACATAGCTTCGGGGCATCTTTCTTTTTCAGAAGGGATAGATGCTCCTGTAAAAGAAAAATAATTTGTTAGTAAAATTCCAACACCAGTACTATTTAATGGCATTCAAATCATACGCTTGCAAATACCAATAAAACAAAATCGACTTGCTTAAGAAAAACAAAAGTTACACGTCTCCACGTCGCCCGTGAGTGAGGTCGTCGAACTTTGTTCACTACACACACCACGTCTGTTTCCTACGACAGCCACTTGCAGGCTGGCGGCGGAGGGGGCCACCTTTCGTTTTAAGTATTATTTGCGGCGGAGTTAGCATAGCAAGTTAGAGTTTTTAAAAATGGGGCAACTATTAGACGACTACCCACTTTTACCCTAAACGTGAACATAGTTGCGAGCTAGCTAGATAAACCTCAATTAACTGGTTTGGACCTAAACTGTACGAGAGACAAAAATGATAGACACGATACAAAGACCAAACGTAACGTTACGCCGGTAGGTTAGGTTAAAACTTCGGATGTCAATTTCAGTGCTTTGGAAGCGTTTTCAGCAGGCTGAAAAGTCATGTCAGGCCGTTCCGGAAGTAGCTGAATGATAATATTAGAAAACTGTAATTTCACCCTAGTTGCAGTCGTTTTCAGGCGCCTGAAACAAGTTTTCAGGCCGTTACAGGCCACTCTATCAAATGACGGCATATTCGCCACAAAATCAAAATAAAAATCAAAACCTTTATTCTGTAAGTAGCCGGTAGATTTAGATTAAGACACGTGAAAGTGCCCTTGTGGCCACTTTCACGTGTCTTAATCTAAATCTACCGGAATTTCACAAGAAGGGACCGGTGTTGAGAAGAAAGCCGAAAGAAACTCAACAGCAAGTATATTTTTCGTAAATTATACTTAAAAACTATTCCAATTATATTATAACTAGGTACCTAATTGGTACATGTTAGAGGAGATGGACAAGATTCTCCAAATCAATGTTTACAGTAATATAAAGTGAATCTTCCAGAGATTTAGAAGGTCTCTAGGCGTCACGACATGCAATATATATTTATAATTAATTGATGAAATAATTTAATTCCGTTGAGATGTATAAGGTCTCAAGGCGTCGAAGTAAATAACTGATACTACAAAATAATTAAGTACTTAATTAAAATTTCTTAGACATGTAACATGGTCTAAAAAATATATTTAAACGCTCAGAAAAGTTAAGGACGGAATAAGAAACTATCCAAAAGAAAAAATATTAAATTTCTTATAGGTACAAAAAAATATATTGGAAAACCCGTTTTCAGGACCGCTTGAGTCTCTGAAGTGCACGAAAGTGTATGGCGAAATTTCCAGTAGAAGTGATAGAGATAGCTACACACTACATTCGAGAAGGGAGAGACAGAGATTACACCATTAGAGAGAGACATCAATGACCGAGAATGTTCCCGACGTTCAGGATAGACCTTACTGGAATATTCGCGCTTTATGTGGACAAGGCTTGGAGTGTTTGAGAGTGTGATTCCTCGAGGTACCTATCCCGAGGTAGGTAGGTAGGTTTATCCCGAAAAAATGTAGTGTTCCCGTTGGATAATCGGGTAACAGAGCGCGACGCAGCCAGTAAACTCTAATTAAATGGGCTATCTTTCATGACAACTTGACAATTACAATTTCACTTTTTGGCATAATCTAAATAAAATAGTTTATTTTTATTTATCCGGCGATAATTTAAATGAAGAATGTAACACCCACCTTTACTACTTCTCTCACGAGCTGACAATACCCGTTGCATACACTTATGACAAAAAATCAAATTGCAATAAAGTAAATCAATAAAATATCAATATAGTACTATTCTTCTTCTTCTTGTGTCGTATTCCTCATTTCTGAGGGTCGTGACCTCTACTCGTATTTATCACTCTTCGGACGATCACTTTCTACTTTTTCCTTCCAGACTACTTCCACCAGTCAAATTGCAACGAAGCAAATCAACGAAATATCAATATAATACCATTAAGTTAAGGTTTATCTTCCATTGATGGTTATTCTTATCTTTTCAAGATAAAATTTAAAACGTTTTTTTCAGTTATTAAGAAAAGTAATATCACTTCAAGTGTCATCGACGTTAAACGAAGTCTCTACCTAAAACCAAAATCTCATTCTGAGTGGTGCTCATGGACTGTATGTATAATTTGTCGTGTTTACTGTGTGATAGACAAATTTTGAGTTGTCTGATTCGTCGTCCTGTTTCGCCGGGTTCTTGTTTCGTCGGATTCTCTTTTTGTCGGATTTTCAATATCAAATGAAACTATGCTATAGCCGTGACTCCACTTCTGTATTTATTATTTACCATTACACATCTAATTTAAAACTAAATATTTATAAATTAGTTCCATTTCACCATAATAGTTGTTCGTAAAAGGATCTCCCTTTTCGGATAGGCAGTCGTGTAAATATTTACGGTTCACTGCATGATCGATTTAATTAATCACACTAATATAATAAACGCGAAAGTTGGTGAGAATGGTGAGTGTTTATGTTTATATTCGTTATTTCTTCACGGTCTAACGGCTGGACCAATTTTGTTTTTTTCCTCTATGAAGGTAGCTGACACTCTGGATTAACAAAAAGGCTACTTTTTATCCCTAAATAATATTTTATTCCCGTAGGATGAGCGGGTAACACCGCGGAGGGCTTATTGCGTATTTATTATTAAATATAAATGATTCCTATAAAATAAATCAGGAACAAATCGAAATTTTAAGCATTGTTTATAAAAGTATCATCGCGGCAAACAATAAATTAATACTGTTGTTCAGTGAAATTATAAATACTTTGCCTTTGCTTCAATAGTCACCAGAATATAATCTCTTATGCATGAAGTAGTCATGCTTCATGCAACGTTTTCCTGCAATCTTGGTCAAATTAAAGCACGCATTCAATAAGTTGCGGGTCGGCGCTAAGTTTTCCGGTACGCGGTCACCACCCAAAAACGTATGCATTCAATAGAGCTTACCAAGATTGCTTGGTGCTCATTTTTATTCAGTGCATGGTATAATAAAATAACGTATGGCACTCCAGAATGACAGACGAGACTTTTGACGTCATCACGCTATGATTGGTTGGTTAGTTCTGTCAATCCGTTTCTGTATTGTCAGAGGTGTATCATAATAGACCCCGATTCCCTTGTTACCTGTATGAATCTCATAAAATCGTGAGTGTTTTAAATCAATTATCGTGACAAAATAAAACTTAGTCAAAGAATATGACAATCGTAATGCATGAATGCTTAATTATTATTTTTTGTACGACCGGCTGCTATTTTTTTATATTTTGCTACCATAAAGCGGCGACTAATCAGTGACGTAGAAAGGCTCTCTAGCCGGAGTGCCATACCTTATTTTCTTATACTATGATTCAGCGATTTAAAAAAAATATATCAGACAACATCACACAAATCGATCTAATCCGAAATTAAGCTCAGGCAGGCTTGTGTTATGGGTACTAGACGACGATATACATACTATGATATAGATAAATATATACTTAAATACATAGAACAACCATGACCCAAGCACAAATATTCGAGTTCATCACTCAAACATTTGCCCTGGCTGGGATTCGAACCCGGGACCGCCGGCTCAGTAGCTCTCTACAAACTGAGCCAACCACGTCGTCAACGCGCTTTCCACGTGTCTTGAGGATTTCCCATCAACATACGGTAAACCAGCAATACAGAATGGGCGCTAGTAACACAAATTGTGAATAATATACATTGGCCGCAGCTGCCGGCGACGTTTCTCCAAAACTTTCCCCTTGTTGCGACGTGACAACACCATTGAGGTATTATTTATTATAGAGCCACAGACCCGAACAAAAGTGTCAAATAAAGTGGCACCGTTGTCATGATCAAGTAGATGCCAATAACGCTTATTTATAATTTGCAGCAACATATTGACTTCGTACAAAAGAACTCTTTGTTTAAACGTTTAAGTGTCAAATTGACTTAATTACTTATTACCACAAATATTTTACGCGTAAATTAACTTTTTTAGCGTATTCTGACTGAAGTCCCTTGTCAAACTTGGAACATGGCACGAATGGATCAGATTTTAATATTTTTACATACTAAAAATATTTTCACTATTATTTTATTTAGGTATTAAAATATATATTTTGTTTGAACTAAATAAACTCGTAAATTGTTAATAACAAATTTAGTTACGTTTTTATTTAACAACTGCATAAAAAGTTTCCGATAGAAGGGATCAGTAATAATGACATTATTTCTCCTTGTTCCTGTATGTGAAATGAGAGTAAGACAAGTGCAAAATATTGACATTATTAACCCTTTAAAGTTTGATCTTATTTGTCGGTGGCGTGGTATGCACGGCAGCACACGTCGCCGTCGCCTTTATGTGTTCTTGGCGTTCAAAGGTTTAAACTGACAGTGTCTAGACTCTGTGACAAAATAAAACAATAACAACAGAGCTATTTTTTAGTAATTTATGAATTTTATCATTTTACGCTTCTGTTGATTAACATAAAAAAAGCATGATTATGCCGAACACACGAGAGACGAATTATTTGGCTTCAATTATTCTTCGCGTTTGTCTCTTGCTAAATGTGATCTCCATTTTTACGTTGTTGAGAATGGGAATCTTGAATAAAAAAAATAGGATAATTATTTATTGCACTCCTTAATTTATTAATAAAATATAAAACTATAGCGACTCCTTCGATTTTTGTTCTGTGACGAGGTGCATTTTGTAGGGACAAAGTTAATAATTCTCACACAAAAATTGCTTTGATTTTACATAGGATTCGTTAATTAATCAATAGAACTTAAGTAAAAAAGAATATTCCGTCCTGTTCCTTTATTTTATAATTGTTATTTCTGTAATTTTTCACTGAAAATTAAGTCACTTTTGAGACCCGTCACGTGTCATGGTCTAAAGGAGACTGATCGCCCAACTAATGCGATTTGTGATTTTGCATTAGTTGGGAGGGTGCCATTTTTTCCGTCTGATTGTGTGTCCATGTAATTATTACGTCAATGGACAACACCGCCATTGTTCGCAGCATTAGAAAAATCACCACTGTTCGTTGACGAATTCTGGTTCGCAGGGAGAATAAATTATTCGGTTGGTTGAAATTAGGGTATGCAATCGGTTATTTTTAATATAAAAAAATAATATTTTATTTGAGCGGTTATATTCATAAAAATCGTTTCATTATAATTTGCATTCCCTAGTTGAAATTGAGAAATTAAGAGGCCTTATTCCTTTAAAAAAATTTTTTTTTGTATTATGAAAAATATATTGAGAATTTCAACCAACTTTTTGAAGTGAATAATACTGTGTCCCCGAGTTCTAGGTATAAACATAGCCTATTGTATGCTTTCATTGCGTGCAGTCGAAAATAAGTTGAAAAAAAATAATTTTCCGCGTGAATTTTGTTAATTTCGAGTAGTTTTTTTAACAATAATTATCAATGAATAATTCAAACTGTAGATTTCAAATATATACCAATAAATCCCAATGGCCCTGTTCTAGGTAGTCAATAAACATGTTTGATCATAGAGAAAAATGTATAAAACAATCAGCATTTTAAAAGGAATAAGGCCTCGTATTTAAGACATCGGTTTCTCATTGTGGCATCAGTTCATTCCATCATAGCGGCACTGTACTATTATCCATACAAATCGTTTACGTAGTCGCTAGTGAGTATGGTCACGTTAACTCATGGTAAGGGTACAGGCACAGGCGCGACGGCGGCCTATTGGTGTAACTCGGGCGTCGGTGACCTTGTAATGCCGAATCCTTCGACGAGGTATTCACGTGAATGCCCTTCACCACCGCGCGCGTCCTGCACTCGCCCGCGCTCGCCCCTCGACACGCACACATTGCCGCGAGTTTTGTTACTGCACACAAGTGACGCTGTCGTTTCATTTTACAAGTATTCGCAATATGAGTATTCGAGTCTACAATAAGATACCTTACGAAATAAGATTGCTGCCTGACAAAGTATTTGTAATTAAATTAAGAAAATGATTAATAGACAAATGATTCTATACTTTGACAGATTTTTTTAATTTTAAGGAATAGACATAATTTAGAGATTATTTTCCTG
Organism: Apotomis capreana; assembly: GCA_947623375.1. Lineage (NCBI taxonomy): Eukaryota > Metazoa > Arthropoda > Insecta > Lepidoptera > Tortricidae > Apotomis > Apotomis capreana. The sequence continues at coordinate 5,120,671 of OX392508.1, read as the reverse complement.
GATATATAAAGTCGACATTCATACTATTTAAGATGTTAATTTTTGCATGCCATGTTGGCTAAACATGTGATACTGATACTAATTATGTTAAGACAAACCCAATGTTACACAACCATGTTTATGCAAATAAATAATTTCGTTTCATTTCATTTCTTAGTATATATATTCTTTGGTATTGGACAGTATACTGTCACTCATTCAATTTCAGCAGTCCGGGACGGACCGTCAATCTGTCGTTGCGAGTGTGTTACACGATCATTTTCTGGTCATTCTAACCAAACTGATGGACTGGACTAACGCCAACCTGAGCATTTAACTTCTCTGTTGTTTTGCATCACCTACTCAATTCTAACTCTTGTTGATCTACTCCGCTACCTAAAGGTTGTCTGGAGGAGATCGCTATTTAGCGATAAGACCGCCTGTTGTTAACCTCTGTTGATTTTTTACTGTATATCTGTCATGTTTTGTATCCCTGTGTATTTGAGGTGTGCAATAAAGTGGGTTTGTTGTTGTAGTAGGGTACGCCACGATGCTAAATCGGGATTCACTCGAGCGTCATAGAGACCTATTGGGTTGCGAAGCTTAGATGATAAAAAGAAAAAATGTCATATAAGATATACCTTTTCATCGGTGGGGGGAACCGCTACAGATTTTCAAAAATGTAAAAAAAAAACTGTTGCATGGACATACTCGAGCGCGTCAGATATTGATAGCATCCATGTCCTACACATTTTTAAAGATGTACGCATGTTAAACTGATTGTTTCCATGATGGGGGTGGTCGTACTTGAGGGTTGAAAATGAAAAAAAAAATTTTTCATCGGGCGCATCAGATTTTCTAAGGGGATGTTAAGTGAACCCAAAAAAAAGCTCTTATATAATAATCTGACGATTTGGATGTGACGCAAACTCGCAGTTATTATTAGAATGTGCAAAATAATTCGCCATTTTGAAATACTCAAGCGCGTCAGATTAAGATATTATGGTTCATCTTTATGCCCTAGACGTGCTGTCTCATAATCTGACGATTATCTGGGGGGATTCGCCTAATCTGACAATTAAAAAAATTAACAGGAACTTGTGACTCAGAGCACTCTCCAGAAACAGGAAAATGTGACTCGGAGCACTCCCCAGAAGCAGGGGCATGTGATTCGGAGCTATTCCCAGAAACTTCTGATGCACTGTCATATTCCATTATACTTTGCCGCGGTTGTAAATACTGAAAGACTCGCGGTATTTTTATTGCTATAAATAATTTATAGCACTGTGCGTGATTTACTTCATTTAATGAAGTTTCTCTCGAAAGTTCAAGATTATTGTATGTTGTTCGGGATTTTCGGAGAACCGGTTTGCTCCGACTATATTCTAAAATATTTACTTACACATTTTTGTTATGTTTCTAATGTAAATTTACTTAATTGTTTTTTGTAAAGTAGTTTTACCACAAAATACACACTTTATATTAATATCGCTCATAGTACAGCTGATGGCAAACTTTTAGAGCATAATCTTGACTGCGCAGTAGCCCATTTACGTACAAAATGTACATGCGCAAATCTGCCATTTTTGTACTAAAAGTTGCCGGCAACTATAAAAAAAAAAAAAACAAAATCGTTTATTAACAAAATAGAATTATAACTAATTACAAATATCTGTCAGTGACCAAACTAGGCTGAGCCTGTATCTTGGCCAACTGCGAGGGCGGGTAACAAAGGAAAATATTTAAATTACATAACCGCTTTAAGACATTACAAGTACTTATTATTATAATTGGTAAGTATAATGCTTTTACTATTCTAGAATAATACTATAGTACGGTCAAGAAGAAGTAAGTGAGTGTGTGTGTGTGTGTGTGTGTATGTGTGTGCTGTCGTCTGGAAACCCCATTTGTAGGTCACATTGAGCATTTAATTATATCTTCAGTTTCACTGTGTGTCAACGTCATTAACCAATGCTTCACCACCCTTTTGGCATTAGCTACTGATAAAAGTTTAATGTCACAATGGCAACAGACGTAGTTGTATATGCTACAATGCGAGTAGGCTGGTGAACGCCTTGCAAGAGCGGATTTAAATGGGGGTAGCGGAACCTTGTAGATGCGCCTTCGCAGCATTTCCTCGTAACCAGCAGAATTGAGTACGATGCCATGGGTGCGAGTGACGGCTTTAATGACGAAAAGCTGCCTCACTCTGAGCAGCTTCGTCTCGCGGTACAATAAGTCTGTGGGGAACCGAAATGGTTTCTTAAGCATCACCTTCAATAATGCTCTCTGAGCACGTTCAAGGGGAAGCAGGTGGCTTTTAGCTGCACAGCCCCAGACGGTCACCCCGTAGTCCAGAATAGACTGACCTAGCGCCTGATAGACAAGGCGAAGTACATTATAGTCGGCACAGTTGCGAAGTCTCTTCATTACAAATATGAGTTTCCTAACTCTTGAAGAAAGAGTGGTAATATGTTGTGCAAAGGAGAGGTGTTGATCAAAGAGAAGCCCTAAGTATTTAACACAGTTTTGCCTCTTAATTACCTGATATGAGCATGCATCACCGTTATACGCACAGGAGTGGAATTTTATGACAATGGAGGGTGGCGTTGCTGAAGTTTTTGAGAATGCTACAAAGTTGGTTTTGTCAACGTTGAGAGTCAGCAAGTTATTGTTCAACCATGAAGCAATCTCAGATAGCGCATCTTCAGCTCCAGAATAGACGTCATCCCATGACTTGCCACTCACCAGTATGACAGTATCATTCGCGTAGCAGACAAGGCTCGCATTCGGTTTTGTGATGTGAAAAATATCGTTTATGTATAGAGTAAAAAGCGACGGGCCAAGCACACTCCCCTCTCTCCCGATAAATATTTAATAATGCTAGTACTTTAGTGTTGTAAACAACATGATCAGCTGTCATAGCGTCATGGCAACAGAAACCAGAGTGGAATACAGGCATCACGTAACTGCACGCATTATACTTTATCAATGATTTTTTGTTACTTCGGCTAGTGGAAATCGTCAGATTATATATTTTCCGTTATCATTGATTCATTCCCTTTTAATTAAAAAAAAATTAGCCACGCTCGAGAATGTCGAGATGAAGTTTTTTTTTTACAACTTTTTAGGCCTCCGCCTTCTTTACGTCACCTTTAAATTGTCAGATTAGAGGAATATACACGTTTTAGCATGTAACTAACTCACCCTACCTTAATCTGACGCGCTCGAGAATGTCAGATGAACAATTTTTTTTTACTAATCTGATCTTTTATCCTTGACGGGCGGCCATATATATGAGGCTCATATTTGGTGGAAGTACTTAACTGGGTATAAGGTATCCCCCTATATATTAATCTACCGCGCTTTAGGTACTCCCAAAATCCCCTCTTTGGCTCTCCTACTATTGTTGTTGTTCTCTGTCGAAGCGCAGTGTAGCACAGAGGTTGCAGTGTTTATCTATACGAATTTAATAGACCCGTCTACGGACACATAAAAAAGGATTAGGGACTATAATTATCTCCCATATCGACTTTACGTTTATTGTTAGTAATATTGGGCTCCTCTACCCAAAGGTTGTCTGGAAGAGATCGCTCTTTAGCGATATGACCGCCTATTGTCTACCATTGTTTAATTTAAGATTTCTCATGTAATATTTTTCTTGTTGGTGTGCAATAAAGTGTTGTTGTATTGTATTGTATTGGGCTCAGCTGCTTTTCGAAACTTTCGCGACAAAACCGCTATTGTTCGCTGACGAATCATCGTTCATTTCATAGGCAGAATAGATTATTGGGTTAAGGTTGACAAAAGAAGAAACAGGTGAGTAATTTACCTATTTATTATTCTTAGTTATAACATCATTACAATAATCAAACCAGGGCATTTTGAACTACAAAACTACGTACACTGAAAAAATAATTTGTGAATCCTACTGATATTACAGTTAGGCTTAATAAAGTTAAAAATAGTTTGATGTAACTGCGTGGCTCCTTTGCGTTGCCTAAATTACCATCTGGCAAATACCTAGTGTATCATATCATAGTACAACGCGCGATGACGCGGTTGGCTCGGTTTGTAGTGCAGCTGCCTACTGAGCCGGCGGTCCTGGGTTCGAATCCCGGTCAGGGCAAATATTTGTGTGATGAACTCGAATATTTGTTCCTGGGTCATGGATGTTATCTATATAATCTATATATGTATTTATATATTATGTATATCGTCGCTAGTATCCATAATACAAGCTTTGCTTAGTTTGGGACTAGGTCGATTTGTGTTAGATTGTCCCTTAATATTTGTTTATTTATTTATTTACATGTATATCATATATTAGATTATAATAACGCATAGTAGAATTTACGTGATAAATGGACAGCATTTCAAGTTTTCAAATAGTGTCAAGTTTCCTTACATAACCCAAAACTATTATTTTTATTTCATTATTCATCATCGTCTCACAATCAGCACTCAAATGACATCACCTTGTCGAATATTAACAGGCGCAACCTACAAAAAAAGCAGTGCTACAATTTCCATACTAGTATTACATAGTACGACTGTATGATTTACTGCGCCCAATTACTTGTCGCCTACGCTAATGAGGAACTTTTCAAATGGATTTTTTAATATATTGGAATATTTTCGAAAATCTAGAAATGTGGATATATTGAATTTTTTATCTTTTATTTGATTATATCGGGAAAAGGTCTGGTCAACAAACTGAAATGTTGTCAATTGCGGTTGACTGTATAAACCGTATTTCGCAATGTTTGTATTTCGTACAAAAAATTCTGTCGCTACTTTTCAAAACCTCGTATCTAGTTTGTAGATTGATACTTAGATACGAGCTTTGTTTCAAGTAGGTATTTTTTACTAAGTGAGTTTTGTTTGTCAACAGACGATTTAATGCGTCACATATGATAACATGGGTAGACCTAGATACCAATGAAACTTTCAATTGTCAGAAAAATAACGGGCAAAAATTACCATCTCATCAGCTCACAGACCGCCCCATTTTCCCCTTATAGCATGAAAGAAACCGTAAAAACGTATCCACATATATCACTGGATGGGCGTTTCTATTTCCGTAGCGCCACGGAGTAAGGACGAGTCCGTTGTATCTAAATCTTTTGTAAATAAAGTGCAGAAGAACCCCCTTGAAATAGAACTAACATGGCAAGCACTTAGCTCGCATCTGTGTCAAGGGGCGCGTAGATACGTGCCTAGATAATACTAGTTAAAATACTAAGTATCGAGTAGTAGATAGGTTAATAAATACTAGGAATTACTAAGTATCGAATAACATTAATTGACCGAACGAGCAAACTGTCTTTGTTTCATCTTCGCCAAAAAAACACATATCCAGATGTTTTGAATGAATTTCCGCCGGTTCTCATTTCTCAACCGGTTCTCATGAAATTTTGTACCCTACGTATAGTGCTTTTCTCAACCATATGCAATGAAATAAAAAGATACACCACTCAAAAAATATAATTCAGCTGATGTTTAGCCAGTTCATGAACACAGACGCCATGTTAAAAAAATACTTCCCGGCCTAGGTCTTCAATTTTGTATGAAATTCCTTTACAGTTCCGCCCAAAACATGATACTTCGAAGCCTCTTATAACGCACGTTACCTTTTACGATTTTTCATTGCATGTTTGAGAAAAGTATTTTCTTGATATACCTAGTGTAACGCTTCTTAAATATCTGTTCCGTGGCAACCTCATCCCATCTCTGACTGTGTACATAGCTCGGCTGCATCGCTGGCTGACTGATCACACTGTCCTTTGTCGTATATTGACGACAAACTCATAGTATATAGCAGATCAAACAGTGCAGTGGAGGACGAATCGGGGTAGAGCATAATTTTAGTGAAGGTGTATGTATAATCATAAAAATGTCATACAAGTAATTGCACCCTGTAATATTGGGCTAGCAAAGTGTCGAATACCTACGCCAGATACATTGTTTTATTTTATCTTAACCAAATTTTAAAATAAGAATGTACGAGTATCTATCTATTTATTTACGTATTTAAATATCAGCCTGTGATACTATCTATTAAAATTAATATTCGAGGCAGGGAAGGACCAAGATTAAGCTACAACAATAAACAAATAAAAGAGATAAACGTCATGTCGTATAGGGAAATCAAGCAGTTGGCTATGGATAGGGATAAATGGAGACAGCATACTACATGGGCTACACCGACAAGAGTTTGACACTTAAATTTACTTGTAACTTTTGAATTTTAGAAGTTTACCCGTTTTTATGACTACTAAATAAATACCCATGTCATAAAATGTATACTTGTTATTCGCAAACTTAATCAAATACAAAAATGTTTACTACATATAAGAAACTCTGAAGTCAGAAACCTGCCGACCTTACCTGTAGCAGCTATCAACATGTGCTGTTATCGAAGCTTGTACCAAAATTCTGTGAACATTAACCGGTTCTTTTAACCGATACTGTAAGTATGTATGTCATACCACCTTATACAAAATAAACATGTACCAATATTGAGTATCGGTACCTACATTATGTTCAGGTGATCGTCGCCGTTGAGAAAATTATAATGCAACACCTGACCTGCCGCACGCCGCTTCTTCATACGTTGAAAACTGAAATTAATTTCACGAAAGCCCGGACTTTCCCTATTTGCTGCACTTAACGAATTGGAGGATTAATCCGATGTTCAAAATTCGAGTTACACAATACACATATTGGTTAAGTGCCATACTATATTAAAACATTTCGCTCAATCTCGCGCGTATAATGGACTAGACGTACCCGCGGCTTCGCTCGCGTAAATCAAATGTACTTCCTATTTGTAACACTTGAATATTTAATTTTGGGGTAGGGGTCGGGTTGCATCATACTCATCATTACGCATAACTGTAAATAGTCATACATTTATGCGCATAACGTTTTTAATCATAATGTTTAAGAACATACTGTGTAATGGGCATACAGTTGATGCGCATGAAATGATTTAAGCATACTTTGTCATGGTCATACATTGATTACTCATAGAACAATGCAACCATACTTTATAAACGCATACATTGCAAAACGCATAGTCAAGTCGGTTCTGACCAAGTCGGGTTTCAGGTCATAAAAAAAACCTAAACCTAACCCAACCAAGTTGGATCTAGCCAAGTCGGATTTCAGGTCATAAAAAAAATAACCTAAACCTAACCCAACCAAGTCGGATCTAGCAAGTCGGGTTTCAGGTCATAAAAAAAAATAACCTAAACCTAACCCAACAAAGTCTGATCTAGCCAAGTCGGGTTTCAGGTCATAAAAAAACAAATAACCTAAACCTAACCCAACCAAGTCGGATCCAGCCAAGTCGAGTATCAGGTCATAAAAAAAATAACATAAACCTAACCCAAGCAAGTCGGATCTAGCCAAGTCGGGTTTTGGGTCTTAAAAAAAAAATATAATTGTAATTATCAATATTATGGCTTGAAAAGTGTATGACATTTACAATTATACTAAAAATAATTGTAATTCTCAGACTAAATAAATGTATGACATACGACATTATGGCTAAACAATTATGACGTACAGAAATTATGACAGCGAACAATTATGACATCGTACAATTTATGCCAAAAAAAATGTATGCGTAAACTGTTATGACAATCGATATTATGACAATAGTTGTTATGCGACCAGAGGGTCCCCGTAATTATGTTTTCTCAATATATATAATGAAAAAAGGAAACTGCATTTAGTTACGTTGCAAGTTTAATAAAAGCTTTTTAAAAAGGAAACTGCATTTACTTAGTGCAAATAAAATTAATTATAATCAAAAGGGATTCAACAAATTCTATATTTGTATACATGGGCTCCAGAGTAATACGTAGGTACATGTACAAATGTTACTCAAAGCAAAGCAAAGCAAGCAGTGCCGTTTCAGTAACAGACAAATAAAAGTAAAAGACAAAGAATCCTCAGAAAATAGGGTTAAATAATAGGTTGAGAGGTTAAAAACTTAATGCTACGTTGTGTCTATCTTGGAAAATAGTGGTGGACGTTAGCCTTTATCGGTAAAGGGCCTCTTAATCTTTCAATAGAAAGTAATATGTGAAAAAATTTACCCGTTTAACTAACATAGTTTCTGTGTTTATTTTACGCTTGTTTTCTCTCACAAACTCGTTCCTACCCGTTTTATAGGTAAATATATGCTAGGCGTATACGGAGTATAACGTTTTGGCAACAATATAGTTGATCTTTTTTCACTAATTCCATTCAAAAACATTAATACACATCACAGAGTTGAGGTTATGTCATGTCGGCGTTTGACATTTCAATTGACTGAGACTGACGTTACATGTCGTCTCACTCTATCGTATAAGCAAAGTGTGTAGTCATTACATTTCGAGCAAAAAACTTCGATATAACGGCGTACCAACATGACGCCAAAAATGTTTGGCTACTTAAACTTAAGTCATATGGCGAAACGAAACTTAGGCTACTTGAACCTAACCCGTAATAGCGACAATAACCGAGGGATCGCCGAAAATGGCCGACGGTCGCGAAATGAAGAATTTTATGAAATTTCTTTAGCCGATTGTGAAGGAAATACGTGGCGAAAACGGTATTTTTTACGCTCTTATTCTATTCTCATATTTAGACAATAGATTTGAATCGTTGTTTCTGCGGTAACGTGCATCGTATTGGAGAAACGTGATCTAAAAGGACGTCGAGTTTTGTAAGGCGCCATCTCGCTTCCTCCCTAGTGCGTTATCCCGTTCTGGCATTTTCAATTTTATTATATAGATAACTTCCAGAAGGTAATAAGTAATTAATTTTACTTTGGCGTTTACGACCTTTTTATAGAGCTTGAAATCTTTCTCGTAATTTAAATCTTTCGCGTAATTTTCGTCTATTGTGAAGGATGGACAACTACGGAACCCTACACTGAGCGTAGCCCGACATGCTCTTGGCCGGTTTTTTATTAGACACCAGACTAAAGTAACCTATGCAATGCATTGCGTTATAGTTTTGGAATTAAATAAAATAATATAAAAAAAAAATGCCTTTTAATTTCTCAATCGCTTGCAAGTACAATTAACATGCCATAGTAAATAATTAATTAAACAAATGTCAGTATTCTTTATAACCTAGATCTAGAAATATTTATATTTAGCAATAAAAAATAATAATAATTATAGAACACGACACAATACATTGACATATTAAGTTTTGATTATTTAAATTACTTATCTAATTATAAAATATTAGAATTAAAACTTTACATTTAAATTAAAAACAATATTATTCAATGGTGGCGATGAGAACCCCTCTATAGGGTAAAGGCCTCCTCCAGGCTTCTCCAATGCTCTCTGTCTGCAGCTGTCGTCATCCAGTCTGCGCCAGCCACCGCTTTCAAGTCGTCGGCCCAGCGCGTGCGCGGCCTGCCCCTTGCTCGTTTTCCTGAGGGTTCGGGCCAGGCAGTTACTTCTTTCGTCCGCCGCCCGTCTTCTAGTCTAGCAAGATGTCCAGCCCATTTCCATTTTAATTTTAAGGCTTGATCCAAGAAGTCAAGAAATTTTGTTTTTTCACGAATGGTGGTATTTCGCACTTTGTCGAGTCTTCTTAGATTTAAAACTGACCTTTCCATGGCTGACTGACAGGATTTTATCTTTAATTTTAGTTGTTTAGTGAGTGGCCATGTTTGTGAGCTGTACGTGAGACAAGGTAAGATGCAGCTATCCATAACTTTTTTCTTGACGAAATGTGACATATCGCTCTTAAAAACTTCTTTTAAAGCCCAATATTTATTCCAAGATAGGTTAATTCTACGGTTGATTTCGTCAGAGCCATTGTTCGGCAGAAAAGATATCCTTTTGCCGAGGTATAAATATGTTTGTACGTACTCTAATTGAAATTGACATATTTTTATGGGAAATTCTAAGGAGTTTGTCATTATCTTTGTTTTGTCAAAATTCATCTCGAGTCAGACTTCGTAACTGGCTGTGTGTAAGGCGCTAATCATGTGTTGTAGCTGATAATGTGATTCTGCGAACAAAATGATATCGTCGGCGAAACGAAGATGGCTCAGATATTTGTCGTTGATCGCAATTCCTTGGTCATTCCATTTTAGTTGGTTGAAAACTGACTCAAGCACCGCAATGAAGAGCTTTGGTGAAATCGGGTCTCCTTGTTTCACTCCTCTTTTTATTTTTATTTCAGGTCCGGGTCTCTCCAGCTTCACTCTACTTTTGTTTCTTGTGTACAGATTTTGGAGAATTGCAGTATAGGTGTGGTGGACATTATTCTCATGCAAAGCTTTCCAGATAGAGGCATGCGTAATTGTGTCGAAAGCTTTTTTGTAGTCAATAAAAGCAAGATAGAGTGGTCTGTTAAATTCTTTATATTTCTCTATTACTTGCTCGACTACCTGGATATGGTCGTTCGTTGAGAACCCTTTTCGAAATCCAGCTTGCTCTATGGGCTGGTTTTTTTCTAATTGTGGGCTAATCCTGTTGCAAAGACACGATGAAAAAAGCTTGTAGAGTACTGGGAGTAAACTGATGGGGCGGTAGTTGCTGATATCGTTTGGGTTTCCTTTTTTGTAGAGCAATATTATATTGGACTCCGTCCATTGTTTAGGTACAGTACATGTTCTTTTAATTACATTAAATAAGCAAGCGATTGGATATGCAAGCATTCCAACTCCCAGCTTTAAAGCTTCATTGGGTATTCCATCGGGACCGGCACTTTTTTCAGATTTTAGGGATTTTATCCTTTGTACTAATTCAGCCTCCGTCCAGTCATCAACATTACTTTGTTCGTTAGTAACCGCTGGAGTAGGTAGCGAGTTTTGGAATTACTACATTTAAAATTATGAAATTTTAATTAATTTGCTAAAGAATACTTAGTAATCTCAGGAAAAAAATAAAAACAGTGATTAAGTACTCTTTCTAAGCGGAATACAGAAAAGTAATAAAATCGTAGTATTAAAAATATGAAATATTATCAATTATTAACAGTTCTTAAAAACAATGAACTTGTGCAAGTAGGCAAATGAAAGATATGAAAACACAATCAGGTATTGAAAGATCAATACCTCAGTGAATGCATGACCGAGCACCGGACTGATAGGTTTATTTGTCGGCCATGAAATACTCATTTTTTCTGAAATTATAACAGACAATGAAATTTAATGCTTATAAAGCAGGCAGAACAAAACACATGATAACACAGAATATTGAAAGATAATATCCCTGCAAAGGCACCGTCGGAATGATAGGTGTGTTTGTAGGCCACGGAATCCGCAATTTTTCCGCGCAATTAACTTTCACGAAGCATTTGATAATACTCGTATATGTAGAAGACTTGTATTTATATTCCGCAGTAATGGTGCGTTATTCGGGTACTTCTTTACCCTTGATTTACCAGTGGGAATAAAAGGAATAAAACCAGGACATTAATCGGGGTAAGCGCGTTAAAGGTAATAGAATTGGACGCGGAGTTTTAGCGTAGGTGTTTGGCTCAAAATGCTAACATGAATTTATAGTAAAAGAATATGCTGCTAGATTAACAAAAACCTGAATTTATCCGTAAAATTAGCATTTTAGGATAGCAACTATTTCGTTTCGCCATGTGCAGCTTTTAATATAAAACGGAAGAGAGCAAACAATGTTTGATGTTGATTGCCGTTAAATTTACCTACGGGTTTAAATGAATCATAGGCATATATTAGCCATTTAGCAGGTAAGGTATACTTGGTACTTTGTCTAGTCTAACCAATACATTATTAGACAATCAACTTAATTAACTTATGCACTTAAAATACTTGCATTAGTAGGTAATGCATTTTCGACGAAATAGTAATCGCAAACTTAATTTTCCATATAAATATAGCTACAACAAACGACGAGCCGAGAAAAACGATAAAAAGTGAAGAGATAAATTCATTCATTCAAACTGGGCTGAAAATTAATGTCAGGGGGCATTAATTTAGCCCTAAGTAAGTGTATATCATTACTGAAGGTAAATATTTGTTCAGACCGTCGTTTTATTCTACATTTCCACACTCAGAACACCTCCACATTAATGTAGTCGAGTGAAATGCGTCCTTACCGCTTAATGAAGATTGATGACCGGAGCTTTGTGACGTCACACCCTCCTCCTTGTCTCTTTTCTACTTAAAATTCCAATTTCACGAAGAAACGTGAAAAAACCCATTTGGTAGCGTTCGCTTCCAGATAAAATGTCGAAACAAATTATGAAACCGGAGCAAGATTATACGCGTGGAAAAACGGCTCAAAAACGCAAAATTAAAACATTTTGGTAGTTGAGCATGAGCAATGCTTTTTCCTGTTTGATATACACTATTTCTGAAGTACGGTTTGTAGATTTCAAATATGATTAAACTTGGTTTTGGACATGGAATTGAAACGTAAAACAATTGTTCTATTCTACATTCAGATATTCTTGAATATTATTTGATCGCAATACATTGGAAACCAGTGCCCAGAATCAATTTGAATAGGTTTTTCCTGTTTCATTGTTCATAGAGCGAAACATTTTTAGTAGTATTGTATTTACTCTAATTCTGATATTTTTTAGGAATCGGTACCTATCAAGTGAAAACTAAGTATAAATAACACATATGCCCATGTTTCCAGTTGATTTATTTTATTACTGTTATTCATGAAGACAAACTTGCCATGTCATCTCATAATACGTACATGTTTAGTTTATACTTCTATGTTAAGTTTAAATTGTGAGATAGATATTACCATTTGGGAATATTTGCGAATGTTTTCTAAACGTCCTCCATTGAAATCAAGAGAAAAAACTCGTCAGAAAAAATCGAACGACCTCGAAACTCATATAAACTTCGCCACTAAGCTCAACACCCACGCACCCAGTAAATAATACAGCAGGAAAGAATACGGAAAAGAAATAATGAAACGGGTGGCAGCTAGTTACTTCCCGAGATCGGATATAGTGGAGTTGGCCAACTCAGGAAGTTTCCTTGCCGCGTGAGTGGCAACCCCATAGACATGCCCTTTATTTACAGCTCAAGCACATTCTTGTAGGAATTACCTTACATCCTACCGGCTGCGCCCAGTAGGAACTTGAAATATGTATGTAATTATTGTATGTATGTATGTATGTATGTATGTATGTATTTATGTATGTATGTATGTGTGTGTGTATGTATTTATGTATGTTTTTATATTAATAATTAGTACAATATTATGATAGTCGATGTCTCCGTGTCGTAAGGTCAGAGCAAAGAGGGCTGTCAAAAAGTGCCATTCATACTACATACTATATTACAATCCTACTGCATAGTTTGTTCGACGTTAGTCTCTCCATGAATAATGCTCGGTTTTACCAAACTCTGGTCATTAGGTACTGATGCCGTAGCTGATTTCTGAAAAGCATTATGCTATCCCCCATGATTTATTTAAACGTCATGTGCACTATACACAAAAAAGTAGAAATAGCGGACTTTAGTCTTGAGTCATTTTCTACAAGTAAATCACTGTGTAAAAATATTTTTTTTGTCGGCACAGGATAATAATATCTATACCTAATATTCCCTATACTCCAATATTTTTATAATACACCGAGTAAAAACAACTCTATAATATAACACTTTATACTCTCACGGTTTCTACATAATACAATTAAAACTTCTTGAACCGGGTTTATCGCGATTATTTATTCGGGTATCATCAAAAAAACATGCAGAGTAATTCAAAGAAAAATGCTAAATAGCACAGATTTCTCCTTAGCAAGCCTTACAAAGAACTGCTGGTGGATATCTTTTAAATAAAATAATTAATGCCGTACTGGCACATGTGTATTGTCTTTACACATTAGGCTTATCTGGCATGTATGTGTACACCTTTATTTTTAATTCACATTTATAAAGTTGATAGTTTGCACCAAGGTAGCTTTGACAGAGAAAACTAGAGTTGTCTCAGTCAACCGTTTGACAACGGTAACTGGAAAATTACCGAAAAGTCAGGGAGGCTCAAATAATTAATATTACGCGATATAATCCGTTTGAAATCATTTTATCAAGCCGTACTCTCTGTATATTTTGTTGGTTCAACAAATGTATTTGTATTGTACAACACAATACAATTGTATTTGTATTTAAAAGCAGAACTTTTTTGTAAACACTACTTTTTACTAAACGTCACGATTTTTCCCAACAATGATAAATCCGCCACACCCCGGTCATTACGCGTGGATACAGCTGCCCAACGCTTCCCCGCAGAATGTCCTCATTAGTACCGGAGTGTCACATAATTACTCGAGATTGATGACGCAGTTTTTACTATTTTCAGCTCAATATCTATTCTTATCACGTAGCACTTTATACCTACGTGCATACCTAATACTTGCCAAGTAGTACACAACGTAGAGGATAGAAGATTCTATTCTTTTAGAACACAACCGGGCCTCACGGCCATACGGAAAAAAATATATTTTATTATAACAAGCACATATTTTGAGATGATAATAACCCCATTTAATTCCATTAAGATGTAAAATTAAAGAATAATCTAAGCAGGATAAAAATGTTCGCTAATAATAATAAATCCGCCACGCTCCGATCATTACGCGTCGCAATAGCTGGACCGACAATTCCCGCGCAATGTACTGATTAGGACAGTAACAGTCAAGGACAGAAATGTATCAGGTAAACCAGATAGAACATTTATATGTATTTATTTTTCCATGGCAATGCTCCTTCATTCTAAACAAAATAGTAAGCAAATTTATCCCTTCTACCGCTACTTCAAATTCACGAAATATTTTCATTAACATTATGCATCTGTCTGACCAAGACATGGATCACTCGCAGCGATTTTTCCACGCTTACGCAGCGAATTCGTTGCGCGTTCGCCCTGTTTTTAACTCGCCCGCGAATCGCAAGCGTGATAAGGCCCAGTGCCGGAGAGTCACACAATTACTCGATATTAACGCAGTTTTTACTATTTTCAGCTCAATATCTAATCTTATCACGTAGTAGGTACATAGACAACACACAGGATAGGAGATTCTTTTGTTTTAATACAGAACCGTGAATTATAATACGATTTTTTTTTTAACTAACGCATAGTTTGAGATAATTACCCCATATTACCATCCTCTTAGACTATTGATCGTTTCATTCCCTTAAGATTAAAAATTCAAGAATAATTTTAAGCAGGATAAAAATGTTCGCTAACAATAATAAATCCGCCACGCTCCGGTCATTACGCATCAATACAACAGCTGGACCAACACTTCCCGCGCAATGTCCTCATTAGGATAGTAACAGTCAAGCACAAAAATGAATCAGTTAAACCAGATACAACATTTATATATGTATTTATTTTGCCATGGCGACGCTCCTTCATTCGAAACAAAATAGTAAGCAAATTTATGCCTTATTGCACTACTTGAAATTCTCGAAATATTTTCATTATGTAACTGTCTGACAAAACACGGATCACTCGCCGAGGTTTTCCTGCGCTTACGCAGCGAAATCGTTACGCTCACTGCGCGTTCGCCTACAAATCGCAAGCGTGATAAGGCCCAGCGCCGGAGCGGCACATAATTGGTCGAGATTGATGACGCAGTTTTTACTATATATCTTACCACGTAGCGCTTTAGATAACTATACCTATAACTTACCACCTAAGTACATAGACAACATAGAAGATATGATGTTCTTTTGTTTTAAAACACAACCGTGATTTATCATTCGAAACAAAAACATTTTGACGTGACAACGTCTTAAATTAGGTTGCGCTGGGAGTCACTCATGAAAAAGTGCAACGCCCGCTCGCGTCTGATACGAGAGAGTTGTCCCGCTAAAACTCGAGAACGGCTGAACCGATTTGGCTAATTTTAGTATTGAAATATTCGTGGAAGTCAAGGGAAGGTTTAAACGGTGAGAAAATATTGAATAAATGAGTGGAAAATAATAAAAACGATAATTTTATATTCCCATACAAATACAAACTGTTCGTACTTACCTGTCAAACATATGATGTTTGTTTCGTCGGTTCTGTATTTTTAGAATAATTACATGTAGATCTAGACTAAATAAGGGTTTGGAATCGACAACATACATGCATAATAGTCTGATTATCGCATATTTAGATTTAAAACATGTAAAATAAAGACAATATAATGACATTAATGACACATGTGATGGGTGCGTTCAGAAAGTAACACTTAAAATGTTGTTAGGGAAATTGTGAATGGATATGATAAAAATAAATATTCTACCGAGAAAAAGACGTTGTCACGTAAAATCTTCCTTCGCCCGTAAAACCGACTTTACAGGCAACCATTTTTTTAATTTTAGATAATTATTTTCGCTAACAATAATAAATCCGCCACGCTCCGGTCATTACGCGTCACAACATCTGGACCGACACTTCCCGCGCAATGTACTCATTAGTGCCGGAGCGTCACATAGTCACATGGAGGTAATTACTCTAGATTGATGACGGGCCACTCGGCTCAATGCTTAATCTTAGTAACGCAATACACAGATAGTAACTTGCGTTACGCTTTGTGGTTGTCACTTAGTAGGACAATATGCATAAATAGCATATTGATTTAAACTCACACGTCTTACCATGGACGTTACATGGATTTAAAGGACTATGATGAGTCCCTTTGAGACTATTCGGCATAGCATGGATTCACGTCCAAAGCGTTAACTGTATGAATCACTAAAAATTGTAAGTGTTATTACGACAAACTAAAATTTAGTCAAAGAAAATGACAATTGTAATACTTATATAGTAAATGAATACAATTTCAATTTCAACTTCTTTTTTTTTATGAGTGGTGGAAGAAATTAGAATCCTCGTACTTGTTGTTTAATAACAAACAATAAGTACGGGGAATCTAATTTCTTAATAAAGCGGCAACTAATTAATGAATTAAGCAAGTGTCGCTATTAGGAAATGCAACGGTTAACCGATTTGTATGAATAACCGCAGCTATAAAAACTGTTTTTTACATATTAAAAATAACCGATTGTATTCTACTATCTGCTATCCGGAATGTCAAACCAGCTTTTTAGATCACTAAAGGGTCGGAGAGTATATGCTGTTCTCACGTCGTACTTTTATTCATATATGTAAGTGGCAAAACCAGAGAAGTTATTAAAAACTTTTGTTATTAGCAACCCCAGCCAACTGAAGAGACATCAGCGATGCATTGCGATGCGCGCCTTGGGGAGTCGTCTGTCTGTCTGATGTCAGTTTTCCTGTGAATAGGTTAGCATATATTAATGTTTGTACTGAGTTCTAAAATAACGCTCAAACGTGAGCTAAATAACCCAAGCATTGCGCTTTGCTTCAAAGTACTGGCGTAAATCGTTAATTAAGAAGAAAACTACATACAGAGCCCGCTAGGTAGGCGCAACCCACTTCAATCTCTCGATTTTTCCCGCCACATGTTATTTTGTAGCGTAACTATAAGTATACGGTTATCATCGGTCTGCAATATTTTTCAATAATGTCAGTTTGCTTGTGAACTCGAAAATCAGTGGCACAATTTTCCGTTGCCGTGGTTTGCCGTCAAGCGCTCAAAAGGTTAAACAACTGCATTTTTAAATAATAATAATTATGAGGTGAATATCTTACATAAATCGACCTGGTCCTAAACTAAGCAATGCTTGTACTATGGGTACTAGACAACATTAATAATATGGATCCATGACTCAGGAACAAATATTCCAGTTCATCACACAAAATATTTGTCCTTGCCGGAATTCGAATGCAGAACCGCCGGCTCAGTAGGTAGCTGCACCACAAACTGAGCCAACCGCGACATCCGCCAAAAAATATGGCTGTTAAAAGTATTTAACATGTATATCTGTGTGTCTGCCTGTGGCATTGTAGCTCCCAAACGGATAATCCGATATAAATGCGGGTTTTAATGGAAAACCTTATCGGTCGACATGGTTCATGACGATGTTTGGTTGGTCCGGGGACTTTTTAAATTTAGGTTATAATTTTTCTCATTTAACTATATATAATTAACTATTCTCACGTAGTCATAACGTACACGGCAGACGCATCGTTCCACATCAAGAAGACACATTGAACGGTGATATATTGTGCACCTAGTAACCTATTTTCGGTACTATACCGACACTAACACTAATTTGCATCCATTGTTTAGACTCACTGCAATGTCTGCACTTCAAGCTCGCGTGAGTCGAGACGAGGTCAGGATGTATTGTCGTTTTCAACAACCAGAAGCTGCTATACCTACCCATAAATTACGTCATTGTAGCATAATGTATAGTCTTTCGGTTGGCGCTGTGGACGATCTCATTAAAGAAATACTATATATTTTCTAACTAATGTGTGGTTTTGTACTCCATTATCCATGTCCATTATAAAAGAGAAGCGTGTTTCATTCCTTGAATAGAGGTTCTCAGGAAGAGAACCTCGGGTAGTCAATAAACGCTATTACTATTTAAAGAAATTTTAACACTTGGCAAAGACCAGTTGAACGGTGTTTCTTCCACCAAAATGACATCTTATCTATGAAACTCGATTTTATTTTATGACGGACGATAATGAGGTAGAAAACCATACTATAGTACTGTTTTCTTTAATGAGATCGTACACAATGCCAACCGAAGGTATCTACGATGCGGGCATTATAATCAGGAGCTAAATCCCACGTGAATGACGTTTGCCCGAGATCCCCACCAAACCTCCATAATTATGTTTTGTTTTGTCTAGCTATGTGCGCATTATCTAATCACTTGGATATAGTTTTATATTGTGATAAATATAATTTTTATAGACGTAAAACTCGTGAAAATGCAAAATTAAATATAGGCAAGCCAAACATTTTAATTTCCTCTTATATCCTTTCTGGCTTCGTAAAATTACAGCCAAGACAGTCTCATGGCAAAAAAACTCGCCGAAGGCCTAGTCGGGTCTTACTTGACTCGAGTACGGCCAAAGATTCCGAATTGCATTCCCCAAGATCCATATGTATTACCCGTAAATACATGCAGATCCTGGAGAATGCTGGACACCCATCTAGTTGAGTACTATTTGAACTAGTTGGCTGCTTGTGATGTCCACTTTTCTAATCCACTACTATTTGAGTTTTTCTAGATATTACATTCCCTAAAAGGCTGAATCAAAATGTATTCCGTTTAGCCAGAATGTAAAAGGTTATTACAGTAATATTGACGAAGAGTTTTTTCTTGCGATATTTAAAAGAGTATTAACAGGATACCGTTAGTAATGCTTTCTTTTTATGCCCTCTTCCCATAGACACAGTCATATAACTCAGAGAATATCACTTTAAGTACTCCTTGATAAATACTACCTACCCGTTATACTGGATAGACCCGTCTAGCACAACTACGCTTCGTGACTCTTGTCGCGCGACAGAGCATCGCCTGTCACGCTCTCACAGTACAGCGAAGAAAGAGATAGGTAATATTCTCACGCGAGAAAGAGTCGTGTGTCAAAGTTGTGCTAAAGGTACAGGGCGCTAATTCGAGTGTTCTTCGAGGTGTCGCCAAATACGTGATGTCTTAGGTTTTTCTGAGGTATATGGCCTTTAACTGTCATTAAAACGCAAGGTTTGCAATTTTAGCTGCATAAAGTGACAGTTCACGTTACTACCCATGGTAAAGTTAACGCCTGATTATCTGTAGCGTCTTACAAATGTGGTGCAAACGCAACTGGTATGCGAAGTGTGCTTCGCTTTTGGACCGCTAGTAACCTATCTACTTATAAAATATCATTGGTATGCATGCGAACATTTATGATGTAGTCATGTTCAATTCATTACTCATACGCATGTTTATTTCTACATTCACTTCATAAGCTCCTTAAAAGCAGCAATAAAAAACACAATAGACAATCACTAAAAGCACTTAACACACATTTGTCTACACGACATTGTCATTACTCTCGCACTTGGCAAATCCTCGGGTACAATTGGAAGTGCAGCAAAGCTTTGCTTTAGCGTCTGAAAGTTTATCTGTAAGTCGACTTACGAGCGAACTTAATTCTACTTTGTAACACGTTCAGACACGTTCGCATTGTGCAGCTTAACGGGCGTCATACGAATAGGTGATATTCGAGAACATTTTAGTTCCTGAATCCCCTAATCCGTAGATCTCGATTGACATAATTATTGTTGACCTACGCAATTTTTGCACATTATCCCAAGTAAGCTTTAGTAGTCTTATGCTATGGGCACTAGACGACAATATACATACTTATAAAACCTAAATATTAAATATATACTTAAATACATACAAAGAAAACATTAATGACCTAGGAACTTCGAGTTTGCCGGGATTCGAACCCAGGACCGCTGGCAACTGCACTACCACTACTTGGATGGTTAGGCAACTGTATTACCGTATTTACGCTTGGGATACGTGGCGGGTTTTCCCCTTTTCAAGCCATGAAAAGCTTTCAATTTGCCCCTCAAATGTCACACATTAAAATAAATAATCGGTTTTACTCACGTCGTAGAAGTCGAATATCACTTGACATGTTTCGAATCGGCATGCGATTCATCAGGAGAGCCGATCAGTCGCGGCGGCAGCCAACCGAACACTCCGGGCAATCGCCCTGTCCACGCGGCTGCTCCACGTGGGTGTCACCGACGGAGGCGAGACTCTACCCTCATCATCACACACAATGTCAATTGTCGGGTTGCAAACAACACTGACTATTTACGTCGTTTGCTAAGGTCTCGTCCACACAAACCACCGATGTAGTATCCAAAACCGTCCTCCAGCTGAGTTTACCGTTGGGTCATCATCTCAGCCATAGGACGTCCACTGCTGAACATAGGCCTCCCCTTTGGACTTCCATATATACCGGTTGGAAGCGACCTGCATCCAGCGCCTTCCGGCGACCTTTATAAGGTCATCTGTCCATCATTATTATTATTATTATTTCCTTTATTTATTTTAATTCTTAGGCTAGGTTTTTATTATTATTATTATTATTATCTTGTAGGTGGACGTCCTACGCTGCGCTTGCTGGTCCGAGGTCTCCACTCGAGCACTTTTCGGCCCCATCGGCCATCTGCTCTGCGTGCTATGTGGCCTGCCCATTGCCACTTCAACTTGCTAATCCGGTGAGCTATATCGGTCACTTTAGTTCGTCTACCGTTGGGTAAACCTTGTTTATTTTTTCCAAAATCTTGTGTCATGATATTGAAACAAAAAACGGTTGCTTTCCAATCAAGCGCTTGAAATGTTGAAATATCTACTAATTCAATAAGTAAATGTAAGGTTAGTCTGTTAGTAACTACATATTTGTAAAATGGCGATTTTATTACATCAAATTCATATAACAATATTTTTATCCAGTGAAGAAAAAAATAAACAAACAGTCCATGCGACGCTATACCGTGAAAAGTGGATTAACTTTCGTATATTCCAAAGCCGCAGCTTCGAAGTAATAAACATAAAAACGCCGTACATCCACAACAGTGCCACGTTCCGTGTAATCAGCACACTGTAATCAAACTGGTACGTTGCATCGTCCTAAATACTCAATCCCGGAACAAATAATCTTTTGCATAATAATATTTACTCTAACTCGTAAGTCAAAGGGTTGTGTGGGCTCTATAAACATGCCATAATTCGATGGCCACAGAGCGGGGAAATGTTTGTTAATAAAATCGCTTGGTTATTGTACGTTCGCAACTTGGGTTGACACATATTGCAGTGGCAATAAAAACGAAAATAAGTTCTTATACACTAGTAGGACTTTGTCAGAAAGTTCGGTAATATTTTCAGTATTTACAAGGTGGCGACTAGTAGGTATTTATAATCTGTGCTGAAGGCAACATTTTCGAATGAAGTACTCCACGCGTCGCGGGAAGCAATTAGATGAGGACGGCGCACGATCGATCATTGTAGAGAGCGTTGGAGGAGGCCTTTGTCCAGCAGTGGACGTCTACGTCGGCTGATATGATGATGACGCCACGGTCAAACCTACCTAGGTAACTGGTCTACGAATCCTTAACTACCTGGTCACCTCCCTGAAGAGTATACAGCATACAATTACAATTCAGCAATGTCTTCTTCTCTTCAATCGATATCTTATGACTAACAATGAGTATTGATTGCACACAAATTGCCACAGTGACTGATGTTGCGTTGTTGTTATTCACATATTTTAGGGTTTTCGGTGGTCTTGATCAGATAATCGATCTTCTTTGTTAATTATGATTATGACTCAAGAATCTTTTTAGGGTTCCGTACCCAAAGGGTAAAAACGGGACCCTATTACTGAGACTTTGCTGTCCGTCCGTCCGTCCGTCCGTCCGTCTGTCACCAGGCTGTATCTCAAGAACGGTGATAGCTAGACAGTTGAAATTTTCACAGATGATGTATTTCTATTGCCGCTATAACAACAAATACTAAAAATAAAATAAAATAAATATTTAAGGGGGGCTCCCATACAACAAACTTGTTATAGATTATATATATGTATAGGTACGGAACCCTTCATGCGCGAGTCGGGCTCGCACTTGCCCAATTTTTTTTTATATTTCAGAGATTAAGCAGTATTAAAATACTTTTTACATTTGTGTCCAGCACACTAATATGTTTACAGTACGCCGCTATTTAAAACTTTATTGAAATTGTATTTACAATTTGGGAAAATTAACTTACTATTGCTTTCAGGTATTCATCCCAATATCAAATGGAATATAGCGTCGGCTTCAGAGCTTCCAACCCGTTGTTTGAATCTTTCCGTTTGTATTCTGCATTTAATTTACGACGAGTCCCATGACGTTCATGAGAGAATTTATTATTACAAGATTACTGGCATTTTTAAGAGTTGAGATTAAATCTACTTTATCAACTAAATAGCTACTCGTATTGTGGCTGCACCCAGTTTATATAGTTAACTCCTAAAGTTTCAACAGTTATATAAGAAGAACGGTTGATTAATAAGTATCTTTTTCACGGCACTGCTGAAAAACAAAGGCATAGATAATCTAAAGCCAATACTCGATACTGCGTAAATTTTACTTTTGAAAACTGTCCATCTGTGAACTTCAGCAAACACGACAACAATGTTTCGAGGTACAGTAAAAAAACCTTACGATAAGAAATTTTTTCAAGACTAATTTTTGACCTCATTAAACTAGGGATGTTACGGAGAATCTCCGTCGGAGATAGGTGTACCGGAGTCGGACCCAGGGCCAGATTCTTAAAATTTGAGTTATATGAGTCGGATGCGGAGACGGATCCGGAGTGAGGAATCGGAGTCGAAGTCGAGTGGAAGCTTTTCTACTAGAAGGCAGACCTGATGTGTCAAGGTGCGATGTTGGCCATTTTTGAGTTCCGTCATTGCGTCTTTCAGTGTCATTTGTTTATAAGTACTAGATACCTACTATGCTATACGATCTATTAAATAAATAAGATCTACTAACGTTTCCGTGCCTAATATTCTTTATTTTATAACCACAGCAATGAAGAACTTCACGAATATACACTGAACAATAACTTTTAGAAGACCAGTGAAACAAACTCGCTTCGTAATAAAAAAAAAGTTAAGTATGTTTTAAAAGGTTTAAATGAGAATTTATCACAATTTATGACAAAATATAGGTATGTGTTCAGCCCAGAGGTACTAAATTGAATGGTAATTTCGACATCAATCGCATAAGTGTACAATTTTAGAATAATTTTGAATTTAAATCAATAATAAATATATCAGATATCGCACCCCGTTACAAGGTTAGGTTAATAATGCAGTAATTTAACACCAGTTATTATAATATAGTTTACCTATCTAAATGACAAAAATTGTTTACGTAAATGTACCTATAGCGCATATCGCTAAAATATAATTAATGCCAAATTAAGCCCCAGATGTTTATTAAGCAGTGTAAGTATCTAATTAGATAGTTTTGTGGAATATAAAATGAATTCCACAGATTCGCAACGTAACGATGATGTAACTCATCGGTTCAATGAATAATCTAGACTACTCAATACTATCACAGATTCCCCCAAAATTGATACCAGTAGATTTTCCTCAGGGAAGCTAATAACGGGTCATTAGAAGTCGTGAACGCCAATCGGGCTGATTAATGAAGATTGATCGCTCCCATCTGATCGAGTCGTGTCGTGCCCTTGCGCGCGGACAAAACATCTCCGCACACCCTAAAACTGTAAGCCTACGGTAAAACTGCGCAATATTATTGACGATAAATAAGCAGTTTACACGGAGATCACGGGGACTACTTTTATAGAAATTATTAGTAATGTAAGAATATGAGTATGCCGATAACTTACATATACAATAAATATATTCACTAGAAAATACTTTAGTGACTTGAGCAGTGATATGTCTAAACAACAAAAACTGGCAAAATAAGGAAACAAGCTAAATAAATCTTTTGCAAAACCGTAGATGGAAAAAGCGAGTGTTTTAGAAAGGATTACAATTAATTTTTCGCAGAAAAAGTACATTCCGTCTCGTTATGTTTTGGTGCTAATTAAAAGTAGTCTGAAGTTCCGTAGGATCACCAATAATTTCCATAGGCACAAAGCCCAACTTCTGTATTTTTTTCCATGGCTCTGGTAACGCTGCCATGATGCTAAATCTAGAATATCGAGACACACGGCAGTGTGTTCGCCAAGTGTGCGAAGCATAAAAAATATAGTAAAATAAACTCAACTACGATCGAAACAATCGAAACGACGGTTTTCTTGCGAGGTAGGGTCCCTCTCATTTCGCATTTCATCCTCAAATTGTCATAAACAGTGAAATAGGTACACACTAATTAGCTATTAATTAACCCAACCTGCTTTAATCTAACTCGGGTATGTCTGACGGTCGGTTTTTTTAATATTCTGACGGGGTACCTCTATACATATATAACCCCACCCAATATAAAAGACTGATATTATATGCTGGAGGTGCACTACAGAATGCAAGGTCCCCTTATATTTATTTGCCGCGCTCGATTAAATTCAAAAATCCTCTCATCAGTCATTACTCCGGCAATCTATACCAACCTTAATGATTTAACAAATGAATAGGACCTTATTCGATTGGCCGTGGTATGATCTAGACATTGAAGGGCCTCTGAGAAGTTTTAAAAAATGGCATAGAAATGGCAAATATAGCACATCGCTAACGTAGATTAATATAATATTTCGGACAGATATCAGAAGATTCGTCGAGATTAGCCCCTGTTAACCTGATGAAGGTAACCAGGGGTGAACACTGAACAGCGTGGCATAGCAGCGCAAACGTGTATTCGCGTGCTGACAGATAGCAATCAAACTAAGGGGAGCACGCGTTATTTCTAATTAATGGCGGCGAATCGCGTGAAAACGAGCCATTTGTCTGCCGTCGGATGTTCACAGAAGAATTGTAAGCGATACAAATACCTTAAATGTTCTCAAACACTTACCGCCGTTGAAGTTTCCTCGCAATCTGCAATTATAATAAACGAGGCCCAGATTATAGGTGCGAGCTCTTTGGAATTGTTTTTATTTAAATAGTCAGCATTAAGCAGCATAATATACCTACATTCAAACTATAGGAGTCACATAACCATGAAACGCTTGCAACACACTCGTGTCGTCGTTGTAAAAGCAAAGATAGAATTACAGAAAAACGAGCCATGAAACTCGAGGCACTAATCACTTCAAACTAGTGTTTCTCTGACCTGTAGACCATGTACACTTGCGAGTTTATTTCGAACGGCTGAAATTTGACATTTTTACGTTAGAGTCAAACCACGCTAAATCTTCCAAGTAAATGAACTGTCAAACCATACAAACTGACTCACTTTGTATATGTGTGATATAGTCAAACCACGCAAGCAAATGAACTGTCAAACCATACAACTCTTCCAACTTAGTCACATGGTTTGACAGTTTAGGGTCTATATCGGATGGCATGCAATTATTAGTCCTATCGTTGTGTCGCATAACGTCTTTTGTCCTAATAACGTATGGTATACACTTTGATCCGCATATTTTTGATTGTCCGAAATTGTTGCTCCTATTATCGTTTGTCCTAAATATTATTTGTTCTATCGTATGATCTGGCTAAGATTCAACTATCGAATGATTGATGTGCATAATTGTAATGTTCCTAATATTTAATGTGCTAAAAATCTTTTGACTACATTTCATTATACCTAAATTTCGAAGATTTTAAAGCAAGCATTCTGAGGCTCCGCTATCCATGGTCATAAAACAAACCTAACCTAACCTACAGTTTTCGGTTTTACAATATTAGGATAATGTGTTATATATGTTTTGACTACATGTCATTAAGCATAAATCTTGATGATTTTTAGCAAGCAGAGTTTACTTTACGTTACGGGTCTGGCGTTTCGCTCGCTCGTTAGGTTCACAGTTCTACCTAACACTCCTCCCTTCGCTCGTCGTCGTACCTAACCTAACCAAAATCTGACCTGCATGAAGGTAGAATACGTAACGATTCTGACTTCATGCCTACCATAGTTTAGTTTAGGTGCTGTAATTTTAGCCAATTTAATAATAGGAAAAATAATTCTTAGGGCAATTCATGTTAGGAATATTATGCTTTAGGTAATTCGATTTTAGAGTTATCAATATTAGGATAAACTTGCTTTAGGAGTTTAAATGAGTACCTATGCGCAAAAATTATTAGGACAAACGAGTAGTATGCCATTCAACAGTATGCCAAACATTCTCGGTCAAACATTTTTAGGACAAAAAACGTTATGCGATACGACAGGCACCCGACAGGTTATTTACTTGGAAGAGTTAGCGTGGTTTGACTATATCACACCCCAAGCTTGTACTATCTGACCCAGACGATGAGATCACGGATACCATTTAAGCGGTGGTTGTCGCCGCAAACTCATCGAGTAATCCCATTCGCTGGCGGGGTGTTACCACTCCGTATAGTTTGCGTTTCCTCTCTGTCACATTCCGACTCTGTTTCCCCTCTCCTCGTGCCCTAAGTCCGACGGACCCGCTTCAGTCAATTCAGGACACACTCCATGCGCCTAGTACACCCGCGTCAAATCCCACCCGATCACTGTGTTCCAAACACAGCGTGGCGCGATGATAAGACCATTAGTAGCCAACTGTATTAGATATCCGCAATACGTCTAGATTAAGGTGGCCCAAATTTTTTTTTTTAATTTCAGTTCGGCCTCCCCCGTAACTTGTTACACCTTCCTCTTATATTACTTATGTTAAATTACAGATTCCTAACTTACTTGCAAGATAGTGCTCAAGGTGATCAAAATTTTGAAAATTGTTCTTATTTGTGAAATAAATATGGTTGTTTTAAATAAATATAATTGTTTGTAATAAACGGTTATATGTAATTATTTAGTGATAACTTGTTTTTACCTAAAAAAACCTTTCAAGTGAACATATCACTTGTCCTCGACTCCTAGCTTGCTTGCAAGACAGTGCTCAAGGTGATCAAACATTTAAAAATTGATCAAATTATAGTAATAAACAAATTATAGTAATAAATATTTGTAGTAAATAATGATTATTTGTAATAAATATGATCGATTTGTAATAAAAGCCGTGTACTAATTACTTTAAATAGGGCTACAAAAAATACCTTTTAAATGAATCTTTAAGAAGCTTGAGCACTGCTTAGTAATTGAGATAAATTCACAAAACTCAGTATTTATTTACCATTATATGTGTAACAATTTTGAGGGGTGGCGCTACCAGTACCTACAGTTTCAATTTTTCCCATACAACCGTGGACCACCCTAGTCTAGATACATAACTAACAGAATTTAATGTTTTCTAAATTATACACGGTCTTACTTATTTTTATTAAAGCAGTAACGTCTGCTAACGTAAACTAAATGTTGTTTCAACTGATTCAACTTGAAAAATTCAATGACTCTGACATCTGATTCGGTGGTCCAATTGGGAGGACGCCCGTGTTGGCCCGGAAAGCCGTTGGAAACGCAGGTTCGAATCCTGTCCGAATCATTAATTTTTTCAATTTTCGCTTCATTTGTAAACATTTAGTTTACGTTAGCAGACGTTATTGCTTTAATAAAAATAAGTAATTCGGGTGTAGCACATCGTTACTATCGATTCTCAACAAATTTGAGACGATGGTGCCGACGATAAAGTCTAAATCTTTACGGTAGATGGCGCTACAATGCCACCCTAAGGCATGTCGAAGCAACTGGTTGAAAAATTCAATGACTCTGACATCTGATTCGGTGGTAAAATTGGGAGGACGCCCGTGTTGGCCCGGAAAGCCGTTGGAAACGCAGGTTCGAATCCTGTCCGAATCATTAAATTTTTCAATTTTCGCTTAATTTGTAAACATTTATACACGGTCTTAATAATTTTACATCGTACATCGAAAGAATTCCTCAAGCATTCAGTCGTACCACGTAATGTTACGATACAAGACGAAGGACGAGGAGAGGAGGAAAAATGACGACGCGGTTGGCTCGGTGTGTAGACACCTGCCTACTGAGCCGGCGGTCCCGGGTTCGAATCCCGGCCAGGGCAAATATCTGTGTGATGAACTCGAATATTTGTGCTTGGGTCATGGTTGTTCTATGTATTTAAG
The DNA here is from genome assembly GCA_947623375.1 of Apotomis capreana. Taxonomy (NCBI): domain Eukaryota; kingdom Metazoa; phylum Arthropoda; class Insecta; order Lepidoptera; family Tortricidae; genus Apotomis; species Apotomis capreana. Next base: position 5,092,097 of record OX392508.1, on the reverse strand, counting down.
TATATATCGTCGTCTAGTACCCATAACACAAGCCTTCTTGAGTTTAATTTGGGACTAGATCGATTTGTGTGAGGTTGTCCGATATTTATTTATTTATATTTACAAGACGAAGATCATTCAGGGTTCTCCCTCAACGCGAGCATTTGCCTGTACGCATCAAAACTGTTTATTGACTGTTTTTTTTACAGCATACCTAGCCTGTAGCCTGTGCATATGCTATATGAGGTTTTCAATTATTGGCGGATGTAATGTTTACACGTCATAGCAATGCACCGTAGCGTGAAATTGTTTTAGCCTATCAAAGCAAAAAATAATACCACGTATGTCGCAGGTTTAATTCCGCGAATACTTGTATTTGTTGCGTTCTGTAATAGATAAAAGAAAACAGCCAATCCGGGCCGTTCGGGTCAGGTATTTTATCACGGGTAACAAATAGCAATGCAATGCAGCTTGCAAGCTACATACACACGAGTAGTGGAGCCATTCTGCCGTAAAATAGAAGTACAAAACCGCTTGTTTTATAAAAAAAGTTCTGTTAATAGATAAAATATGTGTCGTTGGTCATCGTAAAAAGTTGGTACTGCTAATACAATGTGACAGTTAAACTTTGTAAAGTACCTAATCTGCATTTTATGTTAGATTAGACAGATGTAGAGTAAATCATCGTTACTTTTTAGAAACAGCATGTTTAGTTTCTTAGCCTGGATTTAACAAACTTTTATTCCTGCACTTTTATTTACCAGATTAGATTAGATAATATTATTTCATAATATAAAATGTCAATATAAATTACACTACCGTAAAACTAACCATCTATAGTCCAATCATCCAACTATGGTCTAAAACAAAACTCGTTTATTTCTATCGACATCCATAGTCTATCGGTGATTTTATACGTGTTTATTTGAGTTTGTTTAATTATGTTGTTCACCTTAAAATTCATTCGTCATAATATTAACGAGTTATTTTCGGATTAAATTGGACCATAGTTGTAAGGACTGGACTATAGTTGGGTAGTTTTACGGTAAGTAAAATTACAATATTTACATGCGGGTGTTGCCTGTAATAGGAGCAATAAATTAAAACATAGATTCTTCCCTTGGAAGTAAACAACATTTGTTAAGCAACTTCTAAAAATAACGTGAATTCGATGATAATTTGTAAAATATAATATGTGCGATATTAGAAGAATGACAGCTATGGCAATGCTCAGGGAATGTCAATATTGGACGACGTACTTACATTTAAAATACTATTTAACTTGTTTAAAATAATGAGATTCTGAAAAGTGGGTTTTTTTGTATAGTTGCTGAACAAATGTTGTTCAGTTTAAAGAGTAGACTGTGTTTTAATTTATTGCTCCTATTACAGACAACACCTGGTATACTATGATTGTCGGTTAAAATTACCTATAAAAGAGTAACAGAATTCATTGCAAAACAAATGAAATAGAACAGACTATGCATCAGGAACAAACAACCATTTTCACTGGTTTCTAGTTGAGCATTGTTTGTAAAAGATCACGTATTTCATATCTGGGCCTCGACGTCGGTGATTATGCAAATTTCACCGCCGCTGTGTGAATCACATAAATCGTTTCATATTTTATCACTTTTTTGCATTTTGTGTGTAAGCCAGCGATCTGTCACTCTGTCAGCGGGCGGCTCATTTGCCGCGTAATTTTCTTTACCTACGTACCATATTTAATAACCATTTTTTTTTTATTGAACTAGAAAGTTGAAATACACCAATAATATTTTCTTAATTCAAGCTTTTTTTTTTACTTAAGTTTTGTCACAAAAAAACACACAGTCGTATATCACTATCCATTACTGTTCTCGTCTGAGGATTTTATTTATCAAATTGTGCATAACATTCACAATTGAGTAAATGAAATATTTTATCTACACACAACAATTCAATTAGGTACCTACTACTCGTATAACAAGTTCAGATACTGTAGGTAAAATACCTACATTTCTTGGCAGCGACGAAAAGCAGAGTTTTTGTTATTTCATAACATTATGATATTTCCGATGATTTTTGTGTGTTTCATACCTTCATAAAAGAAAATCTATGATGATGATGACGAATATGTGTGTAGATAAAGTAAGTAGTGTATGCAACTGTAGGTTACATAATAATGCCTTAAAACACTAGTGTGATCCTCGTGTTTTAAGACCTCTCATTATGTAACTTAGTTGTTGTATAGGTACCAGAAACTTCCAAATTGAATAATCCGGCCATCCCTCCAGTTTTCTCAAATCATTTAAGCACAGGCTAATCTCCACCCTGTTTAGCGCTAATGATTTTTGTTAAGATTATCAGTAAATAAAATAACACCTAGATGTTTACATATAATTTTTAACAAAAAATACAATAATTAAAATTACCGTCAGATGCATTCAAATAAATGTCAAAATATGTGATGAATGAATCGAATCGAATTAATTCGAAACAAATTAAATCGAATTGAATTCGAATTAAATCATATCAAATCAAATTAAATTCAACATTCATGATTAAATATTTTTCAAGTAAGTACCGACATACATTCTACGAAATGCAAGTATAATAATTATGATTATTTACAGGCCAACATGCTAATATTGACAAATACTCCATGTCCGCTTTCCGGCTGCCCTAAAAAAAATACCCATCATTTTATCATAGACATTGCAATTCCGTAATGTGATTGATAGGACATACGAAAGGGTAACAGGGGGAGACGTGCCGTATCGGATCGGGACACCTCGAAAGGTCGCGCCGCGCCGGCTTATAATGAAACAAAGTGAGCCGCTAAGTGACAGCTCAAGGGATCCCTTCCTCGCCTCCATAAGTCACCGAGGGCTTTATTATCGCAGGTGAAGTGAAAAACGCGTTTTAAATTGAGATGTAAGCGTGAAGTATTTGTATGTTTCGCGTGAAAGATACAAATTATTTATTGTACTTAATTTAGTTTTTTAGCATATTTCGAAAAATATGATTTTTATTTACTTCCCTGTTCATTATTTTATGACTATCGTGATTTATGGACTTTAATATAGTGGTTCGTCCAACTGTAGGTTTTTATGTAGAGTTTAATACTGTTTTGATCACAAAGCAAAACATAAACTCAAATATCTTTATCCGTAATTTCGCTTCTAGGTATCTTAATGCAAGGAAGCTTTATACCCCTGTTTACTCTATTCCATTTAATATGCACAATTAAAAAACCTTTTTGAAAAGTTGATTCCAGTCTTCGCTCAAATATTCGCAAAGAACTCTCTGTCGAGCTAGAAATTATAAATATCTGAGTAATTTAAAACAATTATGTGCTGCTAGAAATGGGCTCCTTTTCTTCTAGACGTAATTACCTCGCTGTAATTATTGTAATTGCCATCGGCGATATATTAAACAAACTCTTAAGGGAAAGCAGCTATTTGTAGAGGAAGCATTTTAACCCTTGTAAAAAAAATCTTCCCGTAAATTTATAATACATATATATTATTCTCAATAATAAGTTTCATAGTAGGCCATCGTAACGTGAAAAATTGGGTTACGTGTCATGTTGCGTTGCAACGACTTTAAAAACAGTATTTTTATTTTTAATCTTTGACGACGCGGTTGGCGCAATGGTAGGTAGGTACGGTTCGAATCCCTGCAAGGGCAAATGTGTCCTATGTATTTACGTATGTATTTAAATTCATTGCATTTTCGTTTATTGCATTTCATGTTGTACATAAGGTTTTATATTATTACTAGACGATGATATACATACTTATATAGATAAACTAGCTGTGCCCCGCGGTGTTACCCGCTCATCCCACGGGAACACTAAATTTATTCGGGATGAAAAGTATCCTATGTCCTTTCCCGGGTCTCAAACTATCTCCATACCAAATTTCATCTAAATCGGTTCAGCGGTTTAAGTGTGAAGAGGTAACAGACAGACAGACAGACACACTTTCGCATTAATAATAATAGTATGGATATACTCGTATACTTAAATACATAGAACAACCATGACCCAAGCACAAATATTCGAGTTCATCACACAAATATTAGCCCTGGCCGGGATTCGAGCCCGGGACCGCCGACTCAGTAGGCAGATGCTTACAAACTGAACCAACCGCGTCGTCAAGTCGTAAGTGTTGTGTGTCAATCGTGTGGCAACCCCAGTGAGCAAACTGAGCAAGTGCCGCACCTTTAGCACAACTGTGACACGTGAGTCTTTCTCGCGCAAGGTGTATTACCTATCTCTTTCTATGCAATAATGTGAGGGAGTGACGGGTAACGCTACATCGCGCGACAAAAGTGGAGAGTCGTAGTTGTGCTAGACGAACCCGTCTAGCACAACTATATAGTTCAAAATACTCACGCGACAAGAAGACGTTGATGCCCGCCTGTACGTCTACAGTCCCTTCGAGACCATGAACTTAACATCACGTTCGGAACGTCGAGGTGATTAAATAAATACATTATGAACGCGGTTAAGTCCCGTTTTGTTATAATAATGCTTGATAACTATAATTGTAGTAATAAAATGTTTAAATGCTTGAAATAATTTATGCAAGTTTTCATCAATATTTAATAACAAATGGAAGAACACGTGAAATATAAAAAAAGAACAACTTACGTACTTCCTCTTAACAAACGTCTTTTTGCTTACAAAATAATGTATAATACCCACTTAATGTCGCTCCCTCTCAGCTTTACGAAAGCATTTGAAGCGTTTCAACAGACATACTTAAATTAGCCGTGTAAGGCTCCACTCGTTTTAAAATAAACGTAATAATGAAATTTCTAAGGGAATATATGAAGAGATTGTCTTTTCTCAGCCGTTTTCTGCCGTACGGCGTTCTGGAGTCATGGGAGGATCTTAACCCTCGGCTGTATCATGGGGTTCATATTTATTGGCTCAAGTTTTATGGATTATGGTATAATATGCATCCCAAAAGCAGTATTCTGTTCTGGTTGCATCTGCTTTACGCAATTGCGGTGCTCTGGCTGGTTTGTTTCTTGCCGGGTATAGGCGAAGTCGTATATTTGCTGAAACGGAGAGATAACATCGGAGCTGTCGCTGAAGGGTAAATTTTTCCTCATTTATATCATACATATCATAGTTACTAGAAAGAACTTATTTTTGTAGAAAAGACACGCCGCTTAAGACTTTTTATAAAACATTTTATGTTCGGTATGATCATTGATTGAACAAAATTGAGGAAATAGGTCTAAGTACTTCGATGATATTATATTTGATCTACGATATTACATATGTTTGCAGATTGTATTTGTTCCTAAGTGAGATGTATACGTACATAAAGTTGTCCGCGTTTTGGCTAAAAAGAAAGGAAATAATGGTTCTTCTTGAGTGTTTGCACAAGGATGAGTTTAAAGCTAAAGAGGTGGAGCACAGAGAGATTTTACGAAAGAGCATAAAGACGGCTCGCTTCGTGATGACGTATTATTCAACGATGTGTGTCGGCGCAGTCAGTGGTAACGTAGCACTTTGTTTTATTAATATGTCGGCATCAGAACATACAAATATAGAAAATGTAAACTTTGAGAATCAAAAGTCCACGTCTGGTCGCGTTGTCGTAGCACAACATTGCAACGGCAACGTAATTTTTCATCGGCGTGATATAGAATTGTGTTTTGGCACTTTGAGCCTTGTTTTTACATTAACATAGTGACATTTATTATTCAATGTTATTCTTAATTTTCTTTGCAGCTTATTACAAGTGTATATTTCGCACCTCGCATTTTACCCCTTAAAAGGATGCGTTTTCAAAAATCCTGAAATTAGTTACCTTGTTCTTAGATGGACAATCAGGTCCTCAAAGTTTTATACCTCTTATTAAAAAAATACACAATTTCCATACAAACTTTCAACCCCAATTTGGCCCCTTTGGGGGATGATTTTTAAAATATCCCTTCTTATTCCTTGCCTACATTGTGCACTTGATCTATTCTAGAAATTTAAAGTTCCTAGGTTCAGTACTTTCGGTTCTATATTGATAAGTCAGTCAGTCAGGACTTTTCCGCGAAGATTTAGAACGTGAATCAGAAAAAAATAATTCGAATGTTATTTTTCATTCTTTGTTGAAATGGCGGGGACGAAAGGTTTGCGTTCAACAGAGAGTTATCTGCATTAAGCTGGAAAAAAATATGCAATAAAGGAAAATAAAAAATAATATCCAGTCAACAGTTAAAATAGGTAGGTATCTCAATAATGATAGATTTTTCTGCTACTGTATCTCGGCTAAAAACTATATTCAATAACATGGCCTCTATTCTCATTGAAATGTTTTGTTTGTTATTTGAGTTATCGGTGGCTCTTGTCATCAATGTCAAACAGAAAAGAAATGTTGTTATTAGTATTAGTAAAGATTCAGTGGCATTTATCCCAAATAAAATAGTACACACTTTATTTTGTTAATTAAATGATTCAGTAACGCTATATGAGTTTGTTAATTAAAAACAACGGTATCTGTAAAGGTACCGAAACGTCAGGGAGGCTCAAGTGATTAATATACGCGATGTAATCCGTTTAAACTGTTTTATTTAAATGTGTGACAGTCGCAGAAACCGAAGAAAATATTAAGTATGAATGCTTTCAATAGGTATATACTTTAAATTGTATTTTAACCCCTCACAAAAAAGGGTGTTATAAGTTTAACACGTATATCTGTGGGTATGTGTATCTGTCTGTGGCTGTGGCAAATGGATAGTCCAATCTGAATGCGATTTTTTTATCGAAATACTTGTCTGTCGATGGTTCTTAGCTATGATATTTTGATGAAAATATCCGCAGCCGTTTTCAAGATATTTGATTGAAACAAGTGACAGAATCTCAGGCAATTAAAGTTAATAATGCGTAACCTCGTGCTTATGTTCAGGTCTAGTATCATTTTAAGCCACTCATTAAATGAGGATCTCATAATAACCAGATACCTGGGCCGAGAATTTTAAAATCTTGAATTAATTAAGTTATTTTCATTTGCATACTTAATAATATGAAGTTTATAGGTCTCAGCTTTATAATCACAAATGAAGTATGGAGTATGGAGTAACCTATTCGAGCACTTGTTTCGCATTCCATGGATGTTGAAATAGAACGGCAAAAGTGACAGATAACAATATAACGGAGATATCTCGAAAAATTTCGCTTGCTTCGAAATGAAAGTTAAAATTACCGGTAGAATATTATGATGATAAAAGTACCTATGTATTTTAAAATGCTCCTCTAATGCAACGGCTGTTGAAAAGACGTTAAAAATGTGAAACTCAGTATATGACGCTGCAAGCTGTGGCTAACACCGTTCAGTTCCAAAATGTCTAATAAACCGGAGATTTTCGTAGATTATTATGTCATTTCAAATATCAGTCTGTAGTAGTGGCAGTTAATAATATTAGGATTGAAATTCTGACCATAAAAATAGAGCGGTTAAAAGATTATCTGGGCATTGCACTGTTTTTTTATATATTGAAAACATTTCACTTATTTTTAGTGAAATGTTTTCAATGTATAAAATCAGTGGTCACACCAGTGCTGTCCAGAAATTAAAAAAAAATGTTTTTTTTTATGTGTCGGTGTTAAACAAGTCCAAAAGTGGCAAACCTTTTCATTCGGCGATTGTATACGATATGGCTATCAAATGTGTGGGGGATTTATAATATCAAATTCTGTTGCCGCTATAACGATCATTGATGCATCAAAAGAGTAAAGTTGGAATTTGTATAATTTTTGATAGACACATAGTAAGACCTACCTGAGAATGGTTAATGATAATAGAGAGTTAATGGCACAGAATAAAATACTTCAGAAAGTTCTCTGTTTCGATCGTCTCAAAAGCCGCCTGAAAACTGTATTTTAACGGTTGTTTGTGTAAAATGCGATGAAATTAGGCGTAGGGACATGACTGACCAACGCATGTGCGCCGCTTTGACTGGTTATGAACAACGGTGGAAGACGGAGCCGTGGATCCAAGTGTGCTAGTGCGTCGGCTAAACACAAGCGGTTTTTAGGGTTCCGTACCCAAAGGATAAAAAACAGGACCCTATTGCTAAGACTCCGTTGTCCGTCCGTTTGTCACCAAGCTGTACTCATGAACCGTGATAGTTAGACAGTTGAAATTATCACAGATGATGTAATTCTGTTGCCGCTACCTATATAACAACAAATACTAGAAAACGGAATAAAATAAATATTTAAGGGGGCTCCCATACAACAACAGACATGATTTTTTTCCCCGTATTTATAGATAATGGTACGGAACCCTCCGTACGCGAGTCAGACTCGCAGTTGGGCGTTTTTTTTTTCTCAGAGAACGAAATTGTAGTATGTAGTGTATCTAATAACTTACCCAATAGATTCACGACTAATAAAACGAATTGAACTCTATTAACTGTACTTTTCACCCAATTCTTCGAAATAAACAAACAATAAACACCTTCGCAGTGGGAATATTGATGCCGGTGGCCGAGCAGTTCGAGGTACTTCCTACCGTCGAATTTCCACATTACGATGTATGCAAATATGGTGTCCCAAGAATGCACACATACTAACAAAAACATGTAATCCAGTTGCCTTATAGAAGTCATCATTTGATAAAGAATATAAACAACGTCATCTGAAATTCACATAAAATGTATGAGGGTTGCCGCTCTAACGACATCAGTAGGTTGCGTGTGCACCACTCTAAAATGGTTGGATAAAAATTGACCATAATACCTAGAAGTGTGTTTATATAAAAAGTGTTACTCAAATACGCTGAAAAAATAAGAGGGAGCTTTTATTCTGTGATATATAATACCTTTTTTCAACAGCAAATTAAGTATAATTAAAAAATTTCGTAATTTGAATTTAAAACATTCGATACTTTTAAGACCATGTTTTTTCACAAAGACAATAACCAGCATATTTTTTAAATGGCACATTAAACAAGAAATTCTGTTAAGAACTGGCTAGCATGACATATAGCCGTACGTAATTAATAATTATCAGGGGGCCTATAATGGTTGCTTTTATCACGCGATAAATAAGTGACGAAGCATCCGTCACGTTATGACAAGGTGCGAGTGTGAGTGACAGATGCTTCGTCACTTATTTATCACGTGATAAACGCAACCATCATTCCTAGAAGAAAGTTGTTCTAGCCAAGCATGCTTCATCTTAGGCCTTATTGTTACTTAACATCAGGTGCAATCGAGGTTAAATGCATGGCTATTTTGAATAAAAAAAAGAATAAGTATGAACAAAAATAAGCCTTTAATACAAAGATCAAAGCTTAAAGAAAAATTGAAAAAGGAGCTACCTGGTGCAAGAGACCGGGAATCGAACCCGGTACAGAGGTACCGGGAATCGAACCCGGATCCCGGCTCCCGGATTGCTGGTCCAGCGCGCTAACCATTTCGCTACCCTAGCTCCAGGAGACCTGACGATTTTTTCCTTATGCTTTGTGTGTCGATCTTTGCATTGTTTTGTTTGAAAGGTCTGTACACCTTAGCGACCTCCATGTGAATACGTTATTGTTCACATCTTACTGCACCACTTTACAGTGGTTTAAGCTTTGATCTTTGTATTAAAGGCTTAAGGCGATATTGTCCGGCCGTGGTCGCGCGGAACTAATTGACGCTCTTCAAGCGCTGACGCGCGACGATTTTTAGCAGGTTTTTAGTTCTCGTGATTAAATAAATAATTGTATCGAGACAATTCTAGCGAATTTACCTAGATAATGTTAGTATCCATACATTTAAGCAAAAAACGGGTAAAAAAACTTCGTATTTTAGCCTTGCTACTAAAAAAATATTACAAATAGAGGTAACTTTGGGATTCTTTTCTATCGAGCAAAATTTATCCAATCATGTTGGTGAAAACGATTTTATAATCGCAAGATCCTTATGTATGATATATATGTTCATAATCTTCAAACACTGCTTAATATGTTTACGACTCATTCCAAAATGAGTGAGTTCGGCGTCTACTGGGAAAAGAGCGCCTTAAATGAAAAATTGTGGGGTACCCACATTAAAATAATTGATACATGTTTCATAAATTTATAAACAAAAATAGTTTTGACAGTTTCCCCAAAAACACATTTTTAGATTCTCCAATTGTACCACAATCACGATTTAAAGAAAGTATTTACACAACTCTGTTTTCACTCTTTTCCTGGGAATAAGCAAGTAATAAAAAATTCACAGTTGGAATACTGATGCCGCTCGCCGAGCAATTTGAGGTGCTGCCTACAAATGTCGAGTATCCATATTTCGATGTATACAAATCGCCAGCCTACGGGATAATTTACATACACCACGTAAGTATTTTCAAAATGGAACAAAAAAGTCACCAAGTATTTCATTGGAGCATTTTTTAAATCTAAGGTTTTATAATTAAGGTTTTGTATTGTAAGGTTTTTTAATTAAGGTTTTTTAAATTTACCCAGTTGCAGTGAATTTGATCGACGATTCAGTAATTAACTAGCAGAGAGTGAACTTAGTCCAAAATATAATTATTATAATAATAATTATTATGATTATTGATTATTATTTGGAGTCCAAATATATAATTTACGAATTTATTTGTAAGGCCGGTCCTTATAGAGGCATTTCGTTTAAGTATTTATTAGCAACGATGGTGCATTCAGCTATTTGTTCCGTCGAGCAAAAATTTTTCAGATTCTTCAAATAAAAAAGAACGTAGGTACATTAAATTTGTGAAAATGTAGTGCATTTTCAAATATTTCCATTGTATTATTTTTTGTCCTGTGAACGTAGTATTAATATAATTCAGTTGGAACAACATGTTCGTGGAAAATTTAATTTATTTTGCCGTGGCGAAAATGCCTTATTGATTGATTTTTATTGAAAACTATATTTTCTCAAACATGCAATGAAATATTGTCTTTGCGTTCCTTATAATAGGCTCGGAAGTATCGGTTTTTGGGCGCAACAACTCGAGAGGACTGTAAAGGGATTTCATACTGCTTTTCAGGCCTAGGCCTGCAAAGTAACTTTTTTTTGTTTCAACAACAAGGTCATTCATACAGCTGGCTGGTTTGACAAAAAGCAGGTTTTGTTTTTAAAGGTTGGTTGTTAGACACTTGTGGAAAAAAAAATTCAAGATGGCGACTTTTTTTTTTTTCAAAATTTCAAATTGGTGCTAGGTGGCTAAAACTCAGTATCGGGGGGCTCTCGGGGCTCAAAAATATGAATCTGAAATCTTGGCCGAAAATTTGGTCAAATTCGGAAAATATCGAAAAAAACTTTTTTTTTTTCAAAATTTCAAATTGGTGCTAGGCGGCTAAAACTCGGTATCGAGGGGCTCTCGGGGCTCAAAAATATGAATCTGAAATCTTGTCCGAAAATTCGGTCAAATTCGGAAAATATCGAAAAAAAACGATTTGTATGGAGAAAATTTCAAATTGGTCCTAGGAGGCTGAAATTCGGTATCCGGGGGTTTTTGGGGCTCCTGAGTCAGAATCTGAAATCAGATTTTTTAAATTCGGTCAAATTTGGAAAATATCGGACAAACAATATTAAGTGTTATTCTTTGAAGTATATTTTTTTATTTCATTGTATGTTTGAGAAAAGCACTATACATGCCTCGTCGTGAAAACGGATTCCCAGCCTCGTATCACTATCCGGCCTCGCTCGCACGCTCGCTCGGCCGTATATAACTACTTGGCCGGAAATCCTCATTTTCCCGGCCTCTGATGTAATGTGCTATTGTAAGTAGCGCGTCTTTCCCTATGCTAGTTTTGTCATGTCAACAGAATGTCGCCCACTGAGGAACAGAGGCCTCCTCCGTGTAACTCCACAGTATAAACAGTCTTGTGATTTCAGCATTTAATAGCTTTTCGCGAGCTTGGCATGATCAAGATCCATGGCGAGTGCTCTGAAGAGCTATTTTCTCTTATCCCACCCTGACCTTTCCTTCATTGAACCACACGTGCCGGTTTGCGATGTCATCGCTTCACCGTGGGAAATATTCCCACATGTACCTACCAAGAAGTTTGGCAATTCCTTCATCTGCCGAACTATTAAAAAATTTAACTCTTTGCGGGCTCATGTGTTTCCTCTTTCTTATAATAAAAAAAAAACCGTCGTGCGTCGAGCCAGTTTATGCGGTACTTGCCACGCGACTTCTTCTCTTCACACACCTCGGGAGCCTTTATATGCCAGTTTTTGTGCTAATTTATGCTCATTGCATACTCATACTATTTTCCATACACAGCCAAAATGAAAGGTTATAATTTTGGCAGATTATGGGTGTATATACATATTTACGTCACCCTAAACCGTAAGTGGGATTTTCTGGCCGCCTCGCAGGAAGAAAATCTCACTTCCTAGCTTAGGTAAGACGTAAAACTTTAGACAAACCGGGTGCGGTAATTCGTGAACCCCAGATCGCGAATTTATGGCCCTCACCTTCAGTTCGGGCCACACACGCATGAAATCTGAGTCATTCAGGAATTCACCGCCCTAGGTATGTAATTTACTATTATATTTAAGTTTGTTCCACGTTAGCGTGTCAACTACTAAACTGTGTAACGAAAGCGTTCAGTATTTCATAAACAGCGCTTCTGTTTCGGAATCTTTCCAGATATATTACAAGCCAGCGACGTGCATTATTGACGGCGTAATGGATACCATCTTGGCCGCTTTCATTGTCTCAGCAAGTAAGATTTAAAGCTCCATATATCGCGATGTAGGAATTCTCGAGGGCGCCGCGCAAACGTCGCTGGTCTCAGGGGCCCAACATCACGAGTATGCATTCTAAGAAAGTGACAATCTTAAAAACATCGTTAAATTTCTCGCAATCTATAACTTCATTGAAGGGATGATCGCCAGAAGTCCAAGAACCTACCGAATTACTTCAATACCTTCATAAGCTAAGGCTCCAGGTAAAAGTAGTGAAATGAAAATTCTATATAATGATATAGTTTCATTTCATGAAACTTTTATCAGCGAACCGAAGTGACTAACCAATAACTGCAGAAAAACAGTTGGTAGCTTTTATTGTTATATTATATATCATTGTTTCAACTTTTAACAAATAATGTGTACTGATTAATTCGAATTTATTTTGATATGATTTGAATAGTGACTGATAGACAAATTTTTATTATTATAGTTCTCTAGCGTATATCAATGAATAACTTATTTGGTAACCAAATACAAATAAAGAGGAAAGGTTGAACATGTTACTTTTAATCACACACATCAAAAAGAAGGATGTTTTGAAGTCTGCGTAACCGTCATCGACTCAGCCACCTAAATATAATATATATCCCGCTACGAACAGAAAACCACACAAAAATACAGAGTACCTATACCTAGAATAAAATTATTTTCTTGCAATGATAACGCATACGAGCCCCAATGCATAATAGATCGTCTAGTTGCACTTCAAAATACGATATTTTATTGTAAGACTGATATTTAATCTCTGATTGACTTTGATGATTAATGGAATACGCTGCACACGAGGTCATTACACCTAGTTTAATCTTGTGTTGTACAAAGTGTGATAATTTCTAACGAACTTAATGTAATTCTATCATAAAGTTAACATCTTGTAAGCAAAAAATAACGTCTAGTTCATATTTGACGCAAAACAGATCGTCTATTTAAATAAAAACTGCTGTTTACGTGGTTTGATGTAATAAAATGTTTCATATTGAATAGGTATAGAATATTCTCTGTCATCTATTATTTCAACGAGCTATATAAAAAGCCAAATTAAAAGTAAATTATCATTACTTCATAATCATTATTCTATAATAATGGCACGAGGTAAACAGTGACTGAAGAAGTGCGGAAAGTTATCATTTTTAATAACAATAAGGGCAAATCTACGTACCAAATGGCCAAGGACCTTTCGTTGCAAAGATCTACAATTCAAACGATCATCGAGCATCATCGAAAACACGGAACAGTCTCATGTTTAAAGAAAACTGTTCGTCCACAAATAACCAGCAATGCAGAAAGTAGGATTCTGAGGAAGATCATACAGATCACTCCGGGCAGGTGCGGCCGGCTAGCCCCGCCCCCTGCCGCTTACTGACCTTCGGATGCAGCCATACTAGGCTTCCGGCTTCCCATTGTAGTGAAAAAAAAAAAAAAATATCATAAAGAAAAATCGTCGTGCAAGAGCAGGCGAACTTACCGTACTATCGCGAGACGCAATTTTAAAAAATATAACACTCGATACCTGGAAGAGAGTACTGAAGAAAATGTGCTACGGTTTTTACACAGCTAAAGAGAAACTGTTACTTACTCAAAAACAGAAAACCAACAGGTGGAAATTCGCCAAAGAACACAGAAACTGGACTGCCGATCAGTGGCGAAGAATAATATGGAGCGACGAATCGAAATTCGACGTCACAGTTGGCGACGAACGAAGTAAAGTCATTCGAGAAAAAGGAGAGGCATTTCATATTGAGCGAAAGGTGAAGTTTCCGGCATCTTTGATGATTTGGGGCTGTATGTCGGCACAGGGTGTAGGCCGTCTGCAATTTATATATGGTACCGTCGATGCCGAGAAATCCAAAAGCATCTTGGAAGAGAGTTTGCTGCCGTCTATACCGAAGTTGAAACTTAGAAATCCATATACTTTTCAACAAGACGGTGCCTCATGCCACACCGCAAAGAAAACGATGGCGTGGCTGAAGTCCAAAAAAAATCCTACTATGTCATGGCCGTCCGCAGCAGCCTGGACTTGTCTCCCATAGAAACTTTGTGGTGGAAAATGAAGGAGTTGCGAAAGGACCCTTCTAGGTCAAAAGCTGATCTTAAGGAGAAACTTACCTGTGTCTGGAATGGAATAACCCCTGAACAGTGTACAGTTAGTAGATTCAATGCCGTTTCCTGATCAAAGCAGTTTTAGATGCAAAAAGTGACTCCACCAAGTGGTAGACGTTCTATTCTGCGTCGTTTGAACTGAAGATGAACTTTTTTGCGGGTGTTACATTTTGCGAAATATTTTTTTTTTTAATGGCTGTGGAAAGTTATATTTTTTTTGTTGGTAAATAAAATATTATTTATAATCTATATGGTTTCTATGTTGCATTTTCTACTAAACATCCAGGTCTCCCTGAACTTTATGTTGAAGTTAGGTTAATATTATTTTTCCTGGCAGACCAACTCATTTGCATTGGGGCTCGTATAAAAAAAAAAGCTTTTTTCGCATTTAAACTTGGCTCGTGCCAATAAAGGGGGGTTAACGTTGTACCATAGATTGGTGTCATTGAATATCAATATCATAGACAGTTTTCCAAAAATGTTTAATATCTCAATGTTTTCATTTTTGAAACCGAAAATTCGTGAATTAGTCAACAGTTTCATAAAAATAATAATTTTTAGATGGAATCCAAACATTATATCAAACTTGTAGCTACAAACAAGGATATTGGTTTTTCTATGCATAACACCATGAATTTGGAAAATTTGAAAACGACAGTACTCAAACGATTTTTTCAACCCTCATCCATCTGATTTCCAGTTGGTCAAATAAACGTGTTATCGTTTAACCTCAAAAACTTCAATCTGCTCGCCGAACGACGGCTCAAGAAGCTAGCGTACACGAAAATAAACATGAACGATATTATGAACACGAACCAAGGCGAGTCGATGCGGTACTGCGTACGCGCCGTGTTCAAGGACATCATAAGGCATCACAACAGCATTATAAGGTACCTGTGTGAAAAAATTTGAATATCTACAACCAAGAAGAAATTTATAACTATTAGAGTAGAGCTAAAACCATACTTTGAGCCGTCTGACACGCTTATAATGTATAATACCTACCTTGAACGTTATTTCTAAGTGACTGCAATAGAAAACTGTAAAACTGCGTGTTTTTGTGCGTGTGTGTGAGTGTGCAATTGTGCATTGTGTAATCTGTGTTTTTAATGATCCTGCATCAAATGCTTGCATGCAACTTTTTTTTGGCCCCATGTTTGACTGGTAGAGAATGCCTTAAAAATTTGACGTTAAGACGTTAAGTCAACCATGTCAAATAATAGGTACAATAAATAATAATTCGTTCCAAGTAGATTCGACAACCGATCTGCCACGGCTCTGTCGAAAAATCCTACATTAAAAAAAATACGCATTAGAAATTGACAAGATTTCATATTTTTAAGACTACAATTTTATTTTCATCTCTCCTGTTCGGAAAGTGTAATTTTCATAAGTAGACAGCCGGGTGGAAAATAGCTTTTCCATCCCTAGGGTGGAAAGTAATTTTTTTTTAATTGCCACGGAGTCAAAGTTAAGTGCCATCTAGATGCACGTCGTGACCAACTCAATTAGGTACAATCTAGTCGGCCGTGGTAAATGGCCATTGAAAAAATGTCTCCAAAAGTTAGATATATGCAAGCTAAATTTATTTACATCTAATTTTTCTTTTTTACTAGCCTATATTGTGTCCCACTGCTGGGCAAAGGCCTCCCCTTTCTTGCGCCACTCGTCTCTATTGGCTGCATGCTCCCTCCACTCGTTATTAAATGCATCCAGGTCTATCTAATTATTAAATATAAATATGCATTATATTTGATTATATTCATAATACATACATTTATAATTCTGTTCCTGATTTATTGATAGAATCGTACATTTAGATAAAAAACAAAATAGAAACCATTGGATTTGTTTTTTTTTAATGTTGGCGGTAGGTACGTATATGTCAGGGATGGTCCGATATAGATGTTAAAAGGTTACCTCGTCAAATAGTTTTTTCTTTATTAAAAATAATAGGTAATAATTAAAGTTTGCAATAGAAAAAGCGGGAACACGAGATTAAATATAAATACCGTGTCTTTTATTAATTATTGGTTAAAAATGACATGGAAATTAATTTAACACACTCATGACATGTGCGTGTAGTATTTTATGGGTCACTTTCTACCCTTGGTTAACAATCTACTATTTCTGTATTCCGCTCAGAAAGAGGACGCAATCACTGTTTTCATATTTTTCTAAGATTACTAATTATTTTATTAATTTATTATACATTTCTTAACATTCTAAAATGTATTACCTCCAAAACTATGACAATGATAGGTACTTCAGTCTGGTATCTAATAAAAAAATACTAATGATAACGTTAAGCTCGATATTATTGACAGCTGTTTTTTGCGGATAGATGGAAGACTATACAGCTTTATACCGGCATAGTTGTCGTACATTTCGCTTATTTTATTTTGTTTCTTATAGTTCTTTACATACGATGTTATTAATCTCATACTTCACCCGCCGACCGCATGTTACCGCAAACCCGCGAAACTGATCTTTCACCTGGTAGGCTAAGATCCCACTGCAAATCTCTGCACTTATCTGTTTTTACTTACATAGATACAATATGGTTTAAATGAAAGCTTACACATAACACTTTGAGTGTTTGATTATGCCTCTAGATAACTCTCTACAGTACCTCCTCTAAAACTTATAGATTTATTAATGTGATTGCATACATTTTTCTTAATACATACATGTGGTAGTACTTACGCGATTCATGAATCGGCTACTTTTGCGTTTTTGGTCACAGCGCTGAAAATCAAACAATAGGATTAATACGAAGGCGGATTATAGCCCTGTTCTCCTTGTGAGTCGTGTCTGTCAACTTTTCTACTGGGTGACGTCATCTTTTGGAACGATTTTGGGCCGACACTTCTTTCATATTTTTTCGAATACTTTCAAAAATAAGTTATAATAAAGTAAACATAATTGTGTTGGTTTCCGTGATACTATAATATTTAAATTTAAATTTAGCACAGTACCTTTAGACATGTATATGTTGCAGTCAAAAGTGTGAACTGGTCAAAAGGACTTCAAACCGTCAAAAACAGGCAAAACTGCTTTTGACTGAGTGTGTTGGTCAAAAGTAGTTTTCCCTGTTTTTGTCAGTTAAAAGTCCTTTTGACCAGTTCACACTTTTGGTTAGGGATATAAAAAAACTAACCTAACCTAACCCGGCCGAGTCGGATTAAAATAATATCGAGATAAAGGGACGAATGTGCCTGCGGTCAAAAGTACTTTTGACTGATAATAACAGTCAAAAGTACTATTAACCAATGATTTTTAGGCAAAACTACTTTTCACCAACACGCTCAGTCAAAAGCAGTTTTGCCTGTTTTTGTCGGTTAAAAGTCCTTTTGACCAGTTCACACTTTTGACTGCGACATATACATTGTAAATGTACCCTTGATCTGCCAGCTACCGTCACTACATTGAAATACGTCACCGTTAACGGACGGACCGTGGGTTTACAGAAAGTCCGATTAATGTTTTTTATTGAGGTAGGAAATCCTATAGTGAACAATACAAGCAATATCTCAAAATTTTAAATTCCGACACTAAACGAAGACCAAGTTCCGAAAAAATAGATCGGGTGGTGCCTTTAACAGAGACGACTGGAAGAAACAGACAAAGGCATCCGTTTGCCCAGCAGTGGCACAGCACAGGCTCAAAATAAATAAATAATTAATAATTATTTTTTCCTATGTTTCAGATATGTTTCGCTAATCGAAAGCGCATTCAGTCTGGCGTCGGCGCTACAATTAATGTTGAGCGCTATGGTGCTTTGTTTAGTCGGGATACAATTCCTTTCGGTAAATATTAAAGTTTTCCATTTTACGATAAGAGAAGGGAAAAACGGGCTATTGCCTTTTCCGAGACTGTTGTTCCAATTTCAAATAATACCTACATTGTGAAATATCACTGTTATTTTAATCTGTATAAATAATTATAATATAAGAATACTAAAAGATGCCTGCCCGCAACTTCGTTTGTTGCTTTGCCGTACTTGGGTAAAAAGTATCCTCTGACTTATCTTTGGATATCCAACTATCACCGTATCAAAATTTGCTGAAATCCGTCAAGCTGTTTTGGCATGTGAAGACAAAGAAAATCTTGCCAACAGACACCGCTGTACGTCACGCTGCTATATTGCGCTGTGAAGTTTTCCCCTGAAATAATGACCCCTTCTCCATGGAAAAGCGATTTTCCATAATAGTATATATTATTTCCTTTGTTACGTCTGTTCCACAAATAACGTTTAACGTTTGAGGCATAATAAAATATTCACACTCTAACCTAAAAATACTTAACGCTAAATAGAGACTGCAGTACTGCAACCGACAGAAGAGTTAGTTTTTGTTAGGGGTCCGTACCCAAAGGATAAAAAACGGGACCCTATTACTAAGACTCCGCTATCCGTCTGTCAGTCTGTCTGTCCATCTGTCACCAGGCTAGCTGTATCTCATGAACCGTGATAGTTAGACAGTTGAAATTTTCACAGATGATGTATTTCTGTTGCCGCTATAACAACAAATAAAAAAAATATTTTCAATTCGATACAGTTCAAAATTGGTGACTCCGTCTAAAACTAGGATTTTTTTATTACATTTTTGCTACTCTACCGTTATTGCGGACGGCATTGGAACTATTATTTATGACTTACTGCTAGACAATTCCAATATTCTCCTATGAAAGGTGTGCTTCCCTTTTACACTCCATAGTCCATTATTTATCCACCTATAATCCGGATAACACAATATTAATATCAACGTGCATACTTGTCCAGATCGAGGAGCCAAGTAAACACCCTATCCAGATTACATGGATGGCCATCTACTTGAACTGCATGCTGATCGAAGTCTTCATCATCTGCTGGTTCGGCGACGAGCTGATATGGAAGGTACAACTATAATAATAAATAACAATTTTTTTATTTTTTTTATAAATATCAGACAACCTCACACAAATCGATCTAGTCCCAAAAGCTCAAGAAGGCTTGTGTTGTTGGTACTAGAAGACGATATACGTACTTATCTAGATAAATATATACTTAAATACATAGAACAACCATGAGCCAAGCGCAAATATTCGAGTTCTAACCAGCCCTGATACAGTTCAAGTCATGTCTTAAAAATAAAGGATTATCATGGGCACTAGTCAAGTATATGTACGTATAATACTATACTAGTTATACGTAGTACAACAATTCCTACAATAAAGTTGGCTATGTTTTAGAGCTGGGAGCTCCGCCAAGCCGCCTTCGACGCGCCGTGGCCAACGACGGACCCCAAAACCGCCATGTTTATCATCATCTTCATGGAGCGCTGCAAGCGGCCCCTTCGCGTCACCGCTGGAAAGATCTTCACACTATCACTGGCTACTTACACTAATGTAAGGAGTTTTTTTTTTATACTACGACGGTGGCAAAGAAGTCTGCGGCCCGCCTGATGTTAAGCAGTTACCGCTGCCTATGGACGCTTGCGGTGCCAGCCAGCTTCACACGCGCGTTTTCGACCTTTTAAGAACCAATTTACTCCCCTCTTGAAGAACCGCATCTGTAGCCCCCGGGAAAATCTCGGGTGCTCATTCTACATGCGGAGCGTTATATTTGCTCAAATATTATATATATATCAATCTTACACAAATCGATCTAGTCCCAAACAAAGCAAAGCTTGTACTATGAGTACTAGACGACGATATAAATAATAAATAAATACAATTATAGATAACATCCATGACCCAGGAACAAATATTCGAGTTCATCACACAAATATTTGCCCCAGCCGGGATTCGAACCCGGGACCGCTGGCTCAGTAGGCAGGTGTCTACAAACTGCGCCAACCGCGTCATCAAAAATGTTAAGCATTTTTGCTCAACAAATCAACAAATGAACTTTAGGTAATGAATGAATTTATCACCATACCCTAAGCCTACATGGTCGCATACGGCACTGTTCCAAAAGGAACTTTCTCCCGCAAACGCTCAGGTTATAGTATGACCTCCCTGCCGAGGTTTTCCCGGGGGGCTACGGTATGGAGTTCTTCAAAAAAGAAATGTATATATTTTTAAAGTATCTGCAACAGGCGTGCGAATATGGTAACTGCTTACCATCAGGCGGGCCATACGCTTGTTTGCCACCTCTGTAGTATATATTTGAAGAATATTCACCAAAATCGGAACCCCCCGGTTGCGAGTAAAATCTTCACCCTATCACCGGACACTTACACTAATGTAAAGCGTTTTATTCCTCCACTTTAGATAATGGCGTGTAAAAACTTTGGACAAACTTTTTGAGTAACAGCCGCTTTGTTTCGTTGTTAGCAAATCTTTGAGGAGTTTATTTCGAGTTCTTTTGTTATTCTGAGAGTGAAGCTGAATGCAGAAATGTTTTTTTGTAAACAAGGAATTAATTGTGTATTTATTCATTAATTATTCATATTCATAATCATCGTTTTTTCACAGAATATATGGTACATACGGCGGTGGTATTCAACATTTGATCCTTATATATTCGGCCGTTATAGCATGTGAAAATTTACAAAACTTAAAAACACACTGATAAGTATGCACTATCAAGCAGTAGCAAAAAATAATAGCGAACATCCATGAAGTTGGAATTTCTAATTTTTTTAGTTGTGTTCCAGTTCACAGGCACTACATTTTATAATCCAAAAAGTATATCCTGTAAGAAACCTCCGAAATAAGTTATTTATTTATTTACATTTATATAATAGCGCAGAATCCTTCCTTCGACGTATATTTTATACCAATTGCTTTAACAGTATATAAACACTTGAAATATTCTTGGTTATTATGAATTATTTATTTTAATCTTCAGCAAAACTACTGATAAGTACTGTCATATTTTACACACAAGAACAAGTACACCCTTTATGTTACTGCTACGATGTTATTTGTGGTGTATGGGACATGATATCATGATAATGTTTTTATTCATGTCGGCAAATTTCGCAAAATGCAAATGCAAACTTCTGTTTAATCTCACAAATCCAAATCTCATGAATTGAATAATCGTACACATAATTGGTTGCTTATTCTATAATACAGTTGTCCAAATACATAGGCCTTGTCATCTATAACATGATTTATGACGAATCCAATATTACTTCAGTCAGAGTACAACCATTAGGACCTAAAGAACATCTCGTTACGTGCAAAGTAGATAGTGTTGTATCGCAATTACCCATACTGCTAGTCTAGATTCGATAGATCTTAACTGCTAAAAACTTCCAAGAGCGCTACACACTCTTACAAGTTGGATAGATTACTGCACTCCTTGCACCTAAACTCTTAACCACTCCAATGGCGTTTAGAACTAGAAGGAAGTAAGGTCGTATGAAATACGAGTATATACACGTTACACTGTAATGTTCTTCAGAATCCCAACCGAAAAAGCTTCATCTCAATCGTTTTACTTGCCAGATGTGTTTCTTTTTTGGTTGTTAAAGGTTGCACATCCACAAGTTAGCCTTACCATGGGTTTTAAATGACCGTAATCGCTAGCGACTGCGAAAAGGATTTGTATGGAGGATTGTAGTTCTACAAAGTAACCGGTAGGGGTACATTACTATTCTCCATAATCGTTTACGCTGTTAATAACGTTAACTCATGGTAAGGGTACGTACAGTGCAATAGTAAATATAGTATATTGTGTCATAAGGGTAATAAGTAGGGGATTCCTAACGAAGGTCTATTAGAAGCCCGACGCCGAAGGCGGAGGGCTTTTAATGTCCTGAGTTTGTAATCCCCTTACTACCCGCCATACACACAATATTTTTCATCACATTTGGGAGTAAATAACAAATACATAAGACAAAAATAAACATTAAACTAATTAAACGATAACGATTGTCAACCAACTTTTTTCTGCATACTTTTTTTAATTTACTATAAGCACTGGCAAAACGGCCATCAGCTTAAAACAGAAAACAAATATACACAGAATCTTACCATCTATCATTAAACAAATAATAATTACCAATATTATGCAGGAATAATTAACACCGTAATATATTATAAAACTAAAATACGAACAGCAATTTTGTTACAAAACTAAATAGTACCTAATCAATAATTTTATAACTTTTTTTCTTTTTTTGTGTCCTCTACAACAGATAATGCTAAGAACTGCGTTTAGTTTCAGAAACATGACAAGCCATACTGCCGGATTGTAACGATAATTCAAAATTAAATTCAATAAAATTATTGCAAAATACACTTAAATAATTGTAAAACATAAATATTAATGCAGAAACAAGTACCGTATTAATTCAATACACAATAAAATTTGCGGGTAGGCAAGTTTTGTTCGTAAAACAAAAAACCTTGGCTGGATTGAAACCTCCTTAGTCTGAAGTAAACTGCGAGTGCGTACTATATTTTTAAAACTAAAACCATAACTCCCTCGGGAGTTATATAACAATTTATAACTCCCGCGGGAACAATATAGGCCTTAGCACAGGGGCGACAAGGGCCTATCGGTGTAAATCGTGCGGCGGTGACCTTGTAATGCCGCGTCTACGCGTAGGGTTGGCGGTTTAGCTACCGCGGCACAATGAAATAATAATTATTACTTAATGAAAGATGTTTATTTATTTAAGGTTTAAAATATATTTAGTATAATAGTGTTGACATATGTTATATTATAAATTGCTTACTTTTATATATTTTCTGTTTTTGCGACTTACTTTAAACATTTTATTATTCTCTTTAATTACGGCGAAGATTCGAAATCGTACGAACAGTTTCTTCAAGAAATCTAATGGGAAGCATTCACAAGGCATATCAAAAGTTATATGCTGCATCTCGGCCAACAAACTGTTTCTCAATGTTTGAGACAGATCGTCTTTATTTTTAATAAAATTATTCCTTGAATGTATTTTCAAGACCGCGGGCGCGCGGCCGGTACATCGAAAAGTATGAAAACGAATACGACGCGGCGCGAGCGAAAAATGTGAATTGATTCGAGCAGAGACGGCGGCGGCCCTTTGAGTCGTCGAGCCGGGCTCGACTTTCCCCACCTCGCGCGTCCCGCGCTCGCCCCCGCTCGCCCCACGACACGCACACATAGCCGCGAGTTCTGTTACTGCACACAAGTGTCAGTGTCGTTTCTTTTTACGTTAGTATATATATTCTTTGGCCTTAGTCCTTCAGTACCCCTACATGTAATACCATCTTTTACGAGCAAATGTGATGAAAATAAATAAATGATGGTTAGCACTTGTCAATGACAAACTGTTGAGATTTTTTCTCACTTCAGTGTCAAACCATTCAAATTCTGACACATGTCAGTGTCAAACCGTTGAAATTTTGACATTGCCAAGTGTCAACCATCGACTAGTTTTTTTTTAATTACGTTTTCAAGCAAATATCCCTTCAGCCACTATTATTGAGAACTCTCAAATTGTCAATTAAAATAATCATTTTGGAAAAACCACGGTAAAGGAAATCAATGACTTACAGCAAGGACTATCGAAAAAAAATAGAATTTCATGGCCATCCAAATAAAAAACCATAATTTTCTCAAACAGGCAATGAAATGTCGTCATAACGTGCGTTATATAACAGACCGTGAAGTATTTTTTTAAACATGGTGTCTGTGTTTATGAACAGGCTAAACAACAGTTTTTTTTTTGAGTGCTGTATTTTTTTATTTCATTGCATATGTTTAAGAAAGGCACTATAGGTACAATTTGCCTTAACCGTGAAAAGGGCTTGCCGGCTTCGTATCACTATCCGTACCTACTCACCCGGCAAGATCTTCTTTCCTTAGTCTGTAGTAATGTACTATTATATAAATACCAGACATATTATAATGTGCCTAATTATTTTTACAGCTCATCAATTGGGCCTACAAAGCATTTGCAGTAATGCGAGAAATGAAGAAATAGAACATAAGACTGCCGCGTGGCCGAGTATTTCGAAATCATAAAATCAAAGAAATACTTGAAAAACATAATAAATGCTCTTTTTGTGTAGTACCGTAAACAAAGATAGTTAAGATTATATTTTATACTTTTTTAAATCAGTAAATTTGTACTGACTTTTGTTTTGTGCAATAAAGTTTAAATAAATAAATAAATTACAATGGAATGGACTGGAACATGTATTGTAAGTATAGACAATTTGACATTGTATATTAGAAGAAAAATGTTCCATTAGAAATCTGAACTTGCAGATGAAGCGCATTTTTTTATTTTTAGGCTGGTATATATGTAATTAAATTCGCATAAAATTGAATTTTCTGTATAACATTATGAACAGTACGCGTTCAATTGTTTTAAAAGTATGAACTTGTACCTAGGTTCAAATAATTCGTTACTAAATAATACGCTGCCATAAGCACCCATGAGTATATTATTTATAACATCGATTCACTAATGACTTAAGTTGTTTTGAATAGGGTTTTAGCCAGTACTAAGTTATTATTTTATATGGACTTATAGTTGATAGTTAGGAGAGGTTTGAGAGAGCTGCAAGTACTCTATTGTTACTGTTTTGTTAGAAGTTTCGATATTGTAACTCATATTAAATTTTCTTGTTATGGATGATCCAATGCTAATTTTAGTGATTTCGCACTACGGTTAGAAATAGCAGCCCACGGAATATTAAAGGCGTTCATTATACTAGTTAATGGGAATAATTGACGGCGGCGAAGCTAATGTGTGTCAAACATGCAACAATGCCTAATGCTCAGACACTTTCAGCGACGGTCGATTGTGGTTATAGCAGAGATTTGTTCAGCGGGCCTGGTAATGTTGCTTTTATCACGCAATAAATAAGTGACAAAGCATCCGTCACGTTTTGACAAAATGTGAGTGTAAGTGACTGGGCACGAATTCGACGTGAATGTATGATATCTATTATTTGGCAATATTTCGGCACAATTTTGATAACGGACAGACATTGTCCAATTTATTGTCGAGTTGCACAAAGTACCAGGATACGTGTTATACAAGATAGTTTAAAATACTACGTCTAAAATATTAGTTTAAAATTGTAATATGCTTAGTTAGAAACCTATATATTTTCTCTATCCATCAATTTACGCCTATTACAGCCCATTAACTTAATAAATCAATTGTACCTAGTAATATTACATTAAAATTGAATTTTAGCACTCTGTAAGGTTTTATTTAAGTACCTAATTTCAACATACTTTCAATACTTGAGAATCTGAGGAGCAAGGACTTTCTAATGTTGGAACGTTTTTTCGCCTCTAATTTTATATTGAGTATTGGAGATCTCTCCAATATATAGATGTAGTCTAGACAGACTAAGGCAATAATACTATTTTAAAATTATCAATAAATGTATCACCAGGCCAGGCTTCGGAGGCTTTTCATAACACGGTAAAATAACAGAGATACGGAGCTAACATTATAAAATATAATTCGTACTCATAAGTGGAATTCTTATTTATCTACGTTAAGTTATTGAAAGTCCTTGAAATAACAACTTATATAATTGATAGATCATTATCATTACATCCATCGCGCGCAATTACGAGCGCACGTCTTAAACCTTACGTTTCAAAACGGTTCCGTAATATTTTATAATAATTATCCTTAATGTAATGTAATAGTTGACCTAATGTAATGTTTGACATCTTTTCTGAAAGTATTACAAGTATTTTTCCGCTGGGAAACCGCAATCGAACCTAACCTAACCCATTTTGTCAATTTACAAGTTCAAAACCCCTGCGCAGATGCTACCGAACTGCTAAAACAAGCAAAATATCATTATAACTCGGCATACCTCAAATCCTTTGATATCTTGGTAAACAAAAGAAACCTGAATTGATTACATTCCTATGCAAATTGACGAGCGGGCGTGGGGATGACGTAGGTCGAAGTACCCGATAAATTTCAGCCGGGTTTATAGGAAATTCCTTCTGTTTCATTGAAACGCTGTAAAAGCAAAAACAATCAATTTGAGAAATGCTAATTTGGAGGCCATCCGTGGACGTAATCAAATTGGCGGGAGTCTACGTGACTCGGCTTAAATGCAGGCGATTCAGTGTGCGGGTGTCCTTTTTTGATACACTTTAGACGCGAATTTAATGGGTACCTACGTATTACAATGCCGAAGTTCAAAATACCGAATTTCATAAGACCTATGGACGGAAGGCCGAAAATTAAAATGTCGGATGTTTATTTGACCGAAAGTTCAAAATCCCGAAAGAACGTTTGACCGAAAGGATGAAATCCCGAATATTTTAATCCCGAAGTCTGTAATCCCGAAGACTGTAATCCCGAAGATTGTAATCCCAAAGACTATGATCTTGATTGTAATCCGAAATATTATTTAAACTCTCGAAAATAATATTTCTGTAGTCTTACATACATGTTTATGTTATACAAAGAATATTAACCTAAATTACGGAACCTACTTGCCTACTGTAAGCGCACTCTTCTGTGGAACCGATCTGCTCCGGCGCTGCGGGATGTGCAGCCCTTCCGCCCTAGCGTAGGTGCCACACTTTCTTACGCTAGGGCGGAGGGGCTGCACATCCCGCAGCGCCGGAGCAGATCGGTTCCACGGAAAAGTCAGATTGACACTTTTAAAGGGCTCATTGACTTTCGGGATTATAAAATTTCGAGATTTTAAACTTTCGGGATTATGAAATTTCGAGATTTTGAACTTTCGATCTTTTGAAAATAGGTATTTTGAGCTTCGTTATATCGAATATCGGCTTTTTGAACTTTCGGTATTTTGATTTTCGGTATTTTGACCATCGGTATTTCAACTGTAGGTATTATGAACTTTCGGGATTGTAATACGTAACCGAATTTAATGGATTGTTTTGTATATAGCACATTCCGTACGAATTTAACCAATAAGAAAATTACATGTAAGCCTACTCCATTGTTATTGATAGCATATTTCGCCTTTTATTTTCACAATTTTGCACCAACAAACAGCCCCAAAATATAATAGATGATTTTTTGAAGATGTCCAACTACGATTGCGTCTTTTGTGTAACGAAAGTTAGCCATACAAAAGATAAGGGCTTGTGGACAAATCACGCGAGGTTTGTTCGGCTACTTTTTGACCCCTCCCCGCCTGGTGACATTTGGTGAGGTTTTTTGGTCCCCCTCTCCCCCTCACAATCTCACGTGTTTTTTTTTCACTAGAATTTCGTAAAATAGACTCGTTATTTTGCATTTAACAAGTGAAGATTTATTTTTAACGTGGTAGATTTTTTTCTTCGCTAACTCTAGAAAAATACATATTGTTTATTTACGACATCAAATTAGAAACCTCTAAAATTATCAGTGTTTCTCTTCTATGTTATGCATTTATTATACGTATAATCCTTTCTCTATGATCTATCTATTAAAAAAACCGCATCAAAATCCGTTGTGTAGTTTTAAAGATCTAAGCATACATAGGGAGGCACTGACAGACAGACAGACAGACAGCAGGAAGCGACTATGTTTTATACTATGAAGCGATGATGTAGTGAAGTAGGTTTTAAGTTATTATTATCACATTATTCAATACATTATTAATGTCGTTACTTTAATTATACAGCTCGTAATACGAAATAAAGTTTCTTCAAACTTTCAAGAAAAGAGTGTACACCTTTCTGAAAGACCGGTAACGCACTTCTAACTCTTGTACCCTTGCAGTGACCGTACTCACTGGCGACTGCGTAAACGATTCGAATGGAGAATTGTAGTTCCACAAAGTAGCCGATAGGGGCACTGTTATATTTATTCACCATACAAAAATTATAATAAAATACAATAACAAAGCGGCCAGTCGATATCAGACAAGACAACAAAGCATCTAAACACGAGAACTCGCGGAATCAACTAGCTGGAGATGGCTCGTCAAAGTTAGCCACACAACTTTGTTCTAATGAATGAGGACTTGGAGAACTAATTTGCAGCGGCGCCGAGATGACAGGCTGACGTAAAGTTAATTAATATGGCTCTTTGACATTTGTAAGTTTATCGTAAACGGAAGCAGATTGAACTGGGGAAATCACTGCCTGACAAACACCATGTGATATTTTACCTCATCAGAGATTATTTTTTTAAAGCATTAACTTCTAAATATTTTTATACAATCTTTTTTTTATAGATTCTATGTTTTTATGTGGAAATACCTCATTTTTTTATTAATGCGATCCACTACAATCGAAGTAGGACTCGAACCTGCGACCTCTGCGTTTCCGGCGTATTGCTCTACCAACTGAGCGTCATATGTATGTAGGATTTTAACTAGCCCGTTATAGTTAGCCTTACGATTTTGTCACAATGAAATCAATTACACCTACTTTAATAATTAAGATCTGGCGAACTAATTTGCCACAACACCGGGATGACAGCCTGGTAATGGCCGCGGTAGAAACGTCGGAAAAAATATACGCGACAATCCTGCTTTTGTTGTGATAATGTAACACATCGTGTGGTAGTCCCACGTCACGTCGACGCAAAGTACATTTTCATTTTGACCCTAAGGTCATCTCTGTAGTTTTATACATTTTGGTATTCTGAGCTTGACTGATCTGTGGGTTACCCCTCATTTGGCACAAAATTGTTTAACCAAACGTAATGTTCCGCATAATGCTCATTCGGTAGAAATTTTATTAAGCTGAAACGGGAAATATATTTAAAAATGTTTTGGTGTACCCTAGTAGATTAGGGTAGGTAAAGTTAGGTTTATTTTATAATTTTTCAGAGAAGTGTCCGAAGAGTAACAATTGTGCGAAATTAGCATTATGCGAAACATAACGTTCGGTAAAATAATTTCCTGTGAAACATTAATACACCCTAGTCTGTATTTATAACGATTTTCTGAAGTCCGTAGAAGCCAATGTGGCGCTCCAACCATACGGGAACACATCAATCTATGCCAAATTATTCAGATCGCTCTACCTCAAGCCGGATTGAATTACACTGAGAAAAAAAATTGATTACATTAATCAAAATTTTGATTGTTTTAACAAAGTAACTTAATGTATAGGGAGCAGATAAAGTTAACTGATTGCAGCAATCAAGTTGAAATGATTGAAAAAGGTAATAAAGTAACTTTGTAAATCCAGTCATGACTTAAATATAAAAATCATGTTTGTTGACTACTATAATCAAGAAATCCTTAATAAAACCCATCAACGTCTTTACGGATACAATTAAAGAAAATGTTTGATGAAATCGAGTAAAATGATTAAATCAATCAAGTCTACTTTATGAAATATATATAGTGGACGATTCAATTAATCAAGTCTACTTTATGAAATGTATATAGTGCACGATTAAATAAATCAAGTCTCCTTTATGGAATTTATATAGTGCACGATTAAATCAATCAAGTTTCTTTTATGAAATATATATAGTGCACGATTCAATTAATCAAGTCTACTTTATGAAATGTATATAGTGCACGATTAAATAAATCAAGTGTACTTTATGAAATATATATAGTGCACGATTCAATTAATCAAGTCTACTTTATGAAATGTATGTAATGTACGAAAAAAGCCACAGTAGGGCTAATCCCGTTCGTAAGGACCATGTACAAAATGCACTCTGATCTCGAAGGGATAGAATCAAACACCGAGATTGATAACAATTCAACGTATGTTTAATTCTTTGGACTATATGCACTCCACACATATCGACAAAATAACAATAATAATTTACAGTACTTATGCATTTTATGGTAAACAAACGTTGGCGCGATGTACAATTCACGGTCTACGGTACAGCGCCATCTACCAGACAATTAAGACAACTATTTAATAAAAACTTAAACACGCATGATTAGTTGAAATAAGTTGATTATTTAATTCAATCTCGTTTATGTTTGATGCAATTAATTGCTTTTAATTGAATTAATGTTTTAACTTAATTCGTGTGTTTAAGTTCAATGATACCATTAATAAACTGACTTAATAGATTCATTTCATTCATTCATGGTTAGATTTCATAATTTTAGTCAAATACATTACTTAATTGAAAAAAGTTGATTATTTAATTTAATCTCCTGCCTGTTTGATGTAATTAATTGCATTTAATTGAATTTATGATTTTACTTGATTCGTGTGATTAAGTTCAATAATTAACTTGATAAATTTAGTCAAGTACATTGTTTAATTTTATTAAGCGCATGATTAATTGATATAAGTTGATTATTTAATTCAATCTCATTTATGATTGATGCAATTAATTGCTTTTAATTGAATTAATGATTCAAGTTAATTCGTGTGATTAAGTTCAATGATACCGTTAATAAACTGACTTAATAGATTCAAACAATTTCATAATTGACTTAATAATTTTAGTCAAATACATTGCTTAATTGAAATAAGTTGATTATTTAATTTAATCTCCTGCCTGTTTGATGTAATTAATTGCATTTAATTGAATTTATGATTTTACTTGATTCGTGTGATTAAGTTCAATAATTAACTTGATAACTTTAGTCAAGTACATTTTTTTATTTTATTAAGCGCATGATTAATTGATATAAGTTGATTATTTAATTCAATCTCGTTTATGTTTGATGCAATTAATTGCTTTTAATTGAATTAATGATTCAAGTTAATTCGTGTGATTAAGTTCAATGATACCGTTAATAAACTGACTTACTAGATTCAAATAACTCCATGTTTCGATGAGTAAAGTAAATGATTAAATTAAAAGTAATTAAGAAGTTGATCAAATGAAACATTGTTACTTAATTAAACCTTTCGATCAATTTAACTTTGTTGTAGTTATAAAGTATACCTTGTGTATATGATCAATTAAATAATTAATTCAATCGTATTTTTTCTAATCAAGCAAAAAGTCGACTTGATTAAATCACTTTTTTCTCAGTGTACCTACGAGGAAAGTGCGGCAAATGCTTCTAGGATTCTAATGAATGATGTAACGCACCTTTTGTAGACTTGTTTTGCTGAAGGTACTGAGTAAAAATTATATCATTGTCTACTTCTTATCCATTTATTTTAAATTATACAATTACAGGTTACACTCGTCTGGCAGATAATTGTTTTACCGAACGCAATATTTAGCATGATGCTCAATACGCAGAATTTTTCTTCAGGAAATGGGAAATATATTTCTAAATGTTTTTGCAATCATAGAACATATTTTTCTCAATCAAGATCGCGGCATTATATTTATTTTCATTTCAAATTTCTATACAAAACCCGCGGTGTTGCACGAACCGTGCCGATCACTAGAAATAACTATTATGCGAAACATTACTTTCGGTAAAACTATTTTCTGCGAAACATTAATAAACCTTCCTGTACTCATGTTGTTACTTAATAAAGAATTGACAATATTTCAAATTGCTACAAGTACATATTGGACAAAATGTCGAGGAAGCATAATTATCATCGCCATACTATCACCAAGTTAAATTGTAGACAGTCAAAATGAAAATGAAGAACCGCGGCAAAATGTCTACATTTTAAGCTTTATTACGAACGGTGCTTCTGTATGATTTGCTATACTTACACTGCGACCTCTCAAACAGTTACTTGCCATCTACGCTCTTTTTGAATAAGGATCTGCGAGTGTATCTTCTTCGAAAAAAAAGCTATTTAAAACCGAAATATTAGTAAACCACTGAAAATCATTATCCTGTCCTGCCTGTTACCCGGCAATTCCCGAAAGTTACCTGTATCAAGCCGTTCACCTGCGCAATAAACCAAGGATTTAATATGTGTATTTAATAAGAAATATATATATCCGTTGATATCGTTCCTACATTGAATTTTCCACGAATCCAACATCAAGATTAGTGTATAGATCAAAGCGTTCAGCTACCATAATCCTTAAGTTAATAATATCAAGCGGCCAAAGAACCCACAATCCTCGTGTAAACAGTTTTTTTTAAATATATGTTTTGAAAGGGCTTTGTTGCAGAGACACAACAATATGGCATGTAATGATAATGACAGCGAGATTTTGAAATTACTGTTCTGTTTTCGTACCGATAGCAAGTTCAGCAGCGAATTTCAAGATGACAAAAAGTTTGTTCAATATTTCGTAAAAAAATACGTTTTTGTTTTTTTTTTGTATATAACGGCACAACATAGTGGCTCCACTTCGCCTGATGGTAAGCAAAGAGGGCATCCTATTAATTTAATACTTTTTTTGCAATCAGCACTTAATGTAGCTTGTAGAGCTGTGTGTGTAAATATTCACCTCAGCTCTCATGGAATTACCTATGCATTTGAATTCGTTTCCATTCATTCACATCTATTTTTGCAATCTGTACTTTATGTAGATGTGTGCGTAATCCATTCACCTCAACTTACTCTCTTGACAATATGACCTATAAAGATATTTAAACCAATATGGACACGTGTAATATCGACTTCAAACTTAGCATATAAGATACAATTTCCTAGTTCTGCGCCATCTTAAGAGGACTTATTCCTTTTAATATTTTTTTTCATACTATGACAAATAATATATATTGATTATTACAACCCACTTTTTTAAGTCAATAATAGTTTTCCTTGAGTTCTAGATAGTAACATAGGTATTTCATGTTTTCACTGTGTGCAGTAAAAAATTAATTGAAAAAACTAATTTTCTGCGTGAATTTTGTCAATTTTAAGTAGTTTTGAAACAAAAATTATCTAA
Organism: Apotomis capreana; assembly: GCA_947623375.1. Classification (NCBI taxonomy): domain Eukaryota; kingdom Metazoa; phylum Arthropoda; class Insecta; order Lepidoptera; family Tortricidae; genus Apotomis; species Apotomis capreana. The sequence continues at coordinate 5,058,675 of OX392508.1, read as the reverse complement.
GAAAAACTCAAACTGTAGGTTTCAAATATATACCAATAAATGGCAATGACCCTGTTCTACTTAAGTAGTAACATTAATAATAATATTATTATAAGACACATGTTTGATCATAGAGAAAAATGAATAAAACAATCAACATCCGACACGAGCCAAATAAGTCCAAATTTAAAAAGTACTTAAACAGCATCTATTGCAGACACTTGAGTGATAAATTTGTCTACTCAAAATGTCACTCAAGAGTTTAGCAATAACCTTTGTTTAAATTTTATTATAATACTAGCTTTTGCCCCCGGCTTCGCTCGCACAGGGTCTGGAAACGTTTCCTTCTAGCGGGTGCTTTGTTGTTTCTTAAAATAATACAACTAATAGAAATCTGCGCGTATACATAAATTTTTGGGTAGTAGATTTATATATTTCTAGATCACGTCGGATTATACACATGGGGCAATTCATTTTCCGATGAACCGAACAAAATCATAGTTAAAAGTTTAATCACCTTAAGAGGCCTTATTCCTTTTAAAATGCTTATTGTTTTAGATATTTTTTTCTATTATCAAACATGTCTCTTAACATTATATTGATGTTACTACCTAGAACAGGGCTATTGAAATTTATTGGTATGTATTTGAAACCTACAGATTGAGTTTTTCAGTAATAATTTTTGTTTCAAAAACTACTCGAAATTGACAAAATTCACGCGTAAAATTAGTTTTTTCAACTTATTTCGACTGCACGCAATGAAAGCAAGAAATAACTATGTTACTACCTAGAACTCGGGGAAAAGTATTATTAACTTCAAAAAGTTGGTTGAAATTATAAATATATTTGTCATAATATGAAAAAATCAATTTTAAATGGAATAAGGCCTCTTAAGAATACGAATTTCCTCTAACGTTTAAATCAGTATTCTCAGTTAATACAAATAGCCGGTCAAGTGCGAGTCGGACTCGCGCACAGAGGGTTCTTTACGAACTATGAAATCACTGCACATTACGACATTACTAAGGAAAAGATAAAATATACTAACTGACAAATTTAACGTCACCGTTGGAAAACTGTTTTACATACTTGAAATAGTCTGTATTTCAAGTATGTACTTTTTTATTTAATTAGTAATGTATAGTTTCAGATTCCTCCCTATAAGTACTTGTAGTAAGAGAGTAAGACGTCGTTATTACTTGCCAAATTTATAGTTTTAGTTCAACCGAAAATACCTAAGTAGCTTATAAAATTTGATTCCCTTGAGGGTATCGACGTTTTTTGTGGCAAAGGTAAACAGCCGGATCTTTTTTTACGTTATAACTTAAAGTTTGGTTTTTTAACGACTTCAAAGGATTACAGCCCTGAGTACTTATATGGTTTTAATTTCCATTTTATTCGATAGACGGACAGACAACTAAGTGATCCTTTGAGGGTTGCGTTTTTCCTTTTGAGGTACGGAACCCTAACAATGCAGTTTTTTTTACACGAAGTTTTGTCACTCAATCCTACGTTTTGCATATAAAAATTTTAACCTCAGGAGATAACTTTCCAAAAATTTATGCAGAGGTTATACACGAAAATATTCCTCACAAGAACTTTCATCTTCCCCCTTTACTCAGACAATACTCGTATATTTCAAAAATTTCTGAGAGTAGTGTTTTGACACACGGAATATGACCAGACTTACGAAAACAATCTCATCTTTTCTCATCCAAACTTTCGCCTCCCGTTAGACCCATTTTGGAGATGAATTTCCATAAAAAAAAACTTAAGTTTATTTTCTAAATTTTTAGTGAATGCTCTACAAAAAACCCGCATACTTCTTATTCATAACATGAAAATGTTGCCACCTTCACATAATTAGGGGATGAATATTAAAAAATGCATCTCTTACTTATTAACTTAATTTATGGTGAAAAGTTGTTTGTAATGATTAACCTATGCCCGAAATATTATCACTTTAACTCAAAAAATTCCAAGCTCTTTATACAAACTGTCGAATTTTCAAAAACGCTGCAATCAATATTCTCAGTTTTTGATGAAGTCTACCCGCAAAATATTAGTGCACCTCTTACTCAAAAAAGGCCCGATTCTCATACAAAGTTCTATTTCCATTTAACCCCTTTCGGGGATGAATTTCCAAATATGCTGAAACTTGTTTTCTTACTTTGTATAGAAGAATCTATATACACGTAATGTTACTCAAAAAACCTCAAGGTCTTCATTCAAACTAACCTCCCTCTACCCCATGAGGGGTTGAATTTTCAAAAACGCTGAAATACGTGTTCTTAGTTTTTGATGATCAGTGTACACACAAGATAATGCACTTCTTCCTCAAAAAGGCTCGATTTTTGAAATAAAGTTTCACCGTCCATTTCACCCCTTTCAGGGATGAATTTCCAAAAATGTCGAAACTCGTCTTCTTAATTTGCATAGAACGACAATAACGGCAAACGGCACGAAATATTACCACTCCTACTCAAAGAATCCCAAGCTCTTCATACAAATTCCACCCACTTTACCCCATTAGGGTTTGAATCTTCAAAAACGCTGAAATACATGTTTTCAGTTTTTGATGATCTACACCGAAAAGAATGCACCCCTTACTCAAATAGACCACGTTTTTCTTACAAAGTTTCACTGTGCATTTAACCCCTTTCGGGGATGAATTTCCAAAAATGTTGAAACTTGTTTTTTTACTTTGTATAGAAAGAGCTGTACACAAAATATTACCACTCTTACTCAAATAAATCCAAGTTCCTCATACAAACTTTTACCCCCTATTTAACCCCTTTAAAGAATGAGTTTTTAAAAATGCTGAAATATGTTTTCTTGTTTCTAGATCGAGAATCTATACACAAAGTTTTATTACTCTAACTCAAAAATTACGTAAGTTTCATACAAACTTGCAACCCCGATTTGATACCCTTAAGGGATGAGTTTCGAAAAATCCCTTCTTAGTGCTTGCTTGCATCGTATACTTGATCTATTCTAAAAATTTGAAGTTCCTAGGTTCAGTAGTTTCGGCTCTACTTTGATGAGTGAGTCAGTCAGTCAGGACTTGTCCGTTTATATATGTAAATATATATATAATATATACAGGGTGTTCGGCACATGGACCGACAAAATTTTTTGGGATATAGTTGGGGTTATTTGCCATCTTTTCACCCTTGGACCTTGGGTCCTAAGGGTCACGGTTTTGGAGATATGATTTTTTAAATGTTGTTTCTCAAATTTCCCGAAATTCCGCCTTTAAACGTTCGTAACTTTTTTGTTAATGAATGTGCAATTGTTTTGTTTTGTATTTAATACTTGGCAATACACACTTGTTCAAATAATAACAGTTATTATTCTAATTGATGGTCTCAGAGGGACGTACGAGGTATTTTATTTCACAAAAATACTGATTGTGTGAAAAAAATCCAACTTCGAAATTCAATCATGATAAAACTAAAGACAATAGAGGACTTCATTTTTTCTAAAAAAGTTCTCTAGTTTATGACCTTTCTAACGATATGCTACACACTGACAACAAATAAATCTGAGTCAAATTACGGGGATATTTCGTCAATAGGGCGGAAATTATTATGAATTTGCGAGTACAGAAATTTTATTTGTAACGCAACGGAACCTCATTGGAACACTGGCTGGCTGAATGACAGGCTGAAACCTACTTACCATCGGCTGGTTTTTTATTTTCTAATGGCGGATTACTTTTGTTACGGTGCAGTTGTGGCGGGATTCTACATTTGTGATTTATTGTAATTATTTTTGCTAAATACTATGGCTAACTACGCTAACGAAGAGGATGTGGATATGATAATGGCGTATGGTATAGCACAAGGTGTTGCTCGTGAAGCCGAAAGGATTTATCAAGAGATGCATCCAAATCGAAGATTACCCCACCGCGAAACATTTTCGACGACGTATCGACGTATGCGGGAGACTGGACACGTAAACTTTCGAGAGCCCTGTATCAATGTGAGGCAGCATAATGCTGCAATCGATGAACGAATACTTCAAGCCTTTGAAGCAGATCCCAATACAAGTATTCGTTGTGTAGCACGCGAACTAAACGTGAAAGTTTGGAATACGTCGATACGTCTTCGAAAATGTTTGGTAGTGGGGTAATCTTCGATTTGGATGCATCCTTTGGGCTTCACGAGCAACACCTCGTGCTATACCATACGCCATTATCATATCCACATACTCTTCGTTAGCGTAGTTAGCCATAGTATTTAGCAAAAATAATTACAATAAATCACAAATGTAGAATCCCGCCACAACTGCACCGTAAAAAAAGTAATCCGCCATTAGAAAATAAAAAACCAGCCGATGGTAAGAAGGTTTCAGCCTGTCATTCAGCCAGTCCGTGTTTGAATGAGGTTCCGTTGCGTTACAAATAAAATTTCTGTACTCGCAAATTCATAATAATTTCCGCCCTATTGACGAAATATCCCCGTAATTTGATTCATATTTATTTGTTGTCAGTGTGTAGCATATCGTTAGAAAGGTCATAAACTAGAGAACTTTTTTAGAAAAAATGAAGTCCTCTATTGTCTTTAGTTTTATCATGATTGAATTTCGAAGTTGGATTTTTTTCACACAATCAGTATTTTTGTGGAATAAAATACCTCGTACGTCCCTCTGAGATCATCAATTAGAATAATAACTGTTATTATTTGAACAAGTGTGTATTGCCAAGTAATAAATACAAAACAAAACAATTGCACATTCATTAACAAAAAAGTTACGAACGTTTAAAGGCGGAATTTCGGGAAATTTGAGAAACAACATTTAAAAAATCATATCTCCAAAACCGTGACCCTTAGGACCCAAGGTCCAAGGGTGAAAAGATGGCAAATAACCCCAACTATATCCCAAAAAATTTTGTCGGTCCATGTGCCGAACACCCTGTATATATATATATATATATATATATATATATATATATATATATATTATATTATAATATAAAGACTCACACCTGCAGACAAACTGTACGAACAGTTTTGCAGGGAATTGTATATATTTAAGTTGTATACTTTAATTAATAAAAAAATAAAAAAACGTCATTTTTGAACGGATAAGGATATTTGAATTAGTTATCCAACCGGGTATAGTCGTAGATAACAAAAGAGAACCTGATCATCATGACTGTTCCTTTGATTCTCGACTTTACATATACTAAAGTATTCAAGTACGATTGGGGTTTGATTGCTGGACTTACTTTTTGTTTGGAGATAGCGTATTTACCTGCCATAGTTATGGAAGTCGGATAACATAAGTTCCCTGTAATCAATGAGTCGCTTGTCACTACGGGCGACTAATGAAATAGCTCTGGGTTTCGAGACATAGTCGCTGAATAAAATGGAGCATATCAATTACATCAGAATAGAATATATATAATAGAAATTGTTATTTGTGCAACAAGAGAGCAAAGTTGTTTTTTGTTGTTATTGATGATTGTGAGTCCTGAGCAAGCGAAGGATTCTGCGTTTGAATCCGATTTAAATTCATTATAAGTTGAAATCCTTATTCCTTAGTGTGACTTTTCACCTCAACAGCGAGAACATATGCAATGTATTGTACTTTTTCTTCCAGCCAAGTAGTGATAAAGCAGAAATATACGTCGATTTAAGGACCTAAAATGGAAATATACCTTACTCTTAAATGACGCCTCAAAAAAGGCCGACCTTACTAGGTCCAACATTTAATCGAAGTAAGTAATATTTTCCCTCGTCGACTTGCGATAGACTGGCAGGTCGCGACGTAGTAAGTATTATTGGGATTGGGACACGTCTGTACTTATGCCAAACTTTTGATATATTTGGCATTTAGTGATTTTGTGCGCAGTCAATAAGCAGTTGGCAGATATCCAGAGGCTCTTTGAGCGCATGTGCGACCAGCTTCTGCATGTACGATGTACGCATAATTGCAGCAGATTTTCAGTCGATAAAATTAATGAATTGGGATCTGGGGCCCAATTCGAGAATGCCGTTGGAGATATCTCCAAACGTCAAATCTCCATTAGATAACAGTTATATCGCCATTGAACTGTCATTTAAATGCGATGAGCTTAAAAGTGACATATCTCATCTCAATTTTGGAAATACGAAGGCGATAATGATTGTCAAAAATGTTATTCATGTATATAAATTTCTGTTTTGAACGAAACGTAACGGACCAATTTCACGTACTATGCGGTCAATTTAAAGTATGCGCCTGTTATTTATGCCGTCACATACAAAGGAAACGAAAATTTTGCGCGTCCGAATTGACGAAGTTGCTATATCGCCACTTGTCAAGTAGGCACACGTCAAAAGTGACGGATGGCGATGAAAATGAGAGATCTCCATTATATCTCTAAAATTGGTCGAATACCCCCCCTTGTCTCAAGTTGGGTTATGCTATAAGCACGAAGTTAGACGCGTTAGGAAATCCGCTGGAATTAAGGCAGCGTGGTGACAGTATTACCCAGCGTTATAACAATAATATGATTTATGCATTTAATGTGATGCTTACTGCTTGAAAGTTGGTTTCTATTTTAACTTCTCGATAGATATAGCTTCAGTTTACTTCAGCAATGTGTTTCCAACAAACCCAGAAGACATTTATGCATTTTTTTTCATCATCATCATCATCATTTCAGCCACAGGACGTCCACTGCTGAACATAGGTCTCCCCCAGTGACTTTCAGATCAGCCGGTTGGAAGCGACCTGCATCCAGCGGCTTCCTGCAACCTTTACCAGGTCGTCTGTCCACCTTGTGGGTGGACGTCCCACGCTGCGGTTGCCGGTGCATTTTTTTATGATAATCTTAATGTTTTACATTTTTTTTTCGCATTTTATATAAGTGAATTTAATGACTCTTTTTTTGTATTTTAAAAATATATTTTATTTATATTTAGTTTAAGTCGGGTCAGGGTCTGAAAATTACTGTTCCTTTTTTGTATTTGTAATATACAAAACATATTTGGTAATAAGTTTCCGTCAAAAATGACATTTTAGTGGCAAGCTTTTATAGCCGACTGTACTTTTCTTTGGATACCCATCAAATGCTCACTGAGACGATTCTAAAGAGCCCAAGCTCGGTAGGATTGCTTTTTCTATTATAGAGTCCCTATGGCCACCTTCTGGCTCCATCATCAGATCAGCCCCATGGTACCATATTATTGTATTGTCATCAAAGTTAAGTAAGTATGCAAAATTTCAGCTCAATCGGTTGACGATATCTGCTTCAAAATTGAGTTGCAAGATTCCACCCGAACAAACATACTTTAAACATACAATGCAAGTTAAATAAAAGCTTGTAAAATTGTCCTTGGTTTGGACAGATTTCAATCAACAGATGGCGCTCTACGGTTGACGCGACGCTCTACTGCATCGTCCTGTTAAGATATTTCCTGACTTATTGAAAACTAATTTTCCATACAATTTTAGAGTTTTATACTTAATAGTGGGAGGCCCGCAACTTCGTACTGTAAGGATGGAGCTCCGTGGGTATTTTTAAAAAAAAACTAATTTTACTAGCTGTAATACTTTATTCTGACACACACGAAATACAATAAACATTAAATATGTCTACTGCTCGGTAGCTTCACATGGAATTTACTAATTTTATAAAATGAAATTGCTGGTCTTAGCAATTTATTTCATACTGCATTATTTCATAACGGTACGCGTATTTTTTTTCTTTACCGTACACGGATAAAAAGCAAAAAAGCGTGATGCGAGTACAAAGGAAATTATGCCCAAAAGATGGCGCAAAACTGGCATGACGCCGCGCGCAAATACAAAACAAATGACGATCCTGCATCACGCTATTAAGACTTTTCCTCTAATCATGACGCCTCTCCATACAAAACTAATTTTCAATACAAATCTAGAATTTTATAATAGTGTAGACAATAGAAAAAGAATTCCTACCTAGCTGTTAAAAAACTCGGGTACTAACCTAAAGGTGAACCATTTCACGAGAATTGTGTTCACAAAATTAATATAATCGTAACATGCAGCTAAATTAGAGTCAGGTGGTGGCCAAGTGATGCTTAATCGGAAATTTGCCTGAATAAGTAATGCTAACTGGCGTTGGTCCAAGAGGAGGATATTGGAAGCCGGTTGGCAATACCGAGAGTTCATTGGGAGATAGCACCTTGATTGCCTTGTGGACGATAAGTTCATTCGTTCTATGGTTTACAGGGTGGCCCATTTAGATCGGCCTGTATGGAAAAGTCTGAAACCATAAGACATACCAAGATCTGTACTTTGGAACCATGTCATCGATTTGAATAACAAGAAAAACTGCATACATACATAAAAAAAAACCTGTACTCGGCTCCGGAAGCGAACTCGGATGTTTTGAAAAATAAAACTAACATTACTTCTACCTCTTCACCAAAAACATGTCATGTAAAATTGGCGGCCAAAATTCACACGCTCTCATAAAACTTTCGCTGTAAAAAAAGTTAACAGATCCAAAAAAGCCAAGCCCCTAAGCCCTGACTTCACTAACCCTACACCTTGGTTTTAAAAGTAAGGCTTCAAATGCTGTCAAGCCCCTGTGCGAGTTTTGTAGTGTAGGTATATACTACATTAATATATATATATATATATATATATATATATTTGTAGTAAGTTAACCAAATTAATGCCATTACCATCGTAGAGCCTAGTTGTATTAGGGCTCTGATGCATGTATTAGAATATTTGTATCCCCTGTATGTAATATTGATATACTTATATAAACTCCTATTTATGAAATAAGTTTCCATTTCCAAACGTACATCTCTCATCTGGCAACACCTTCCCCATAGATTGGGTTAATCCTAATTGAATATATAGTTACCGGGCAACCCTCATATAGCTTCCAATCTCTTTAGTGCGGGTATTTCTTATTCATTAAGTCGCTGGGCCCCGGACTGGACGTCTTAATTTTAATATGTACGAAGTCCGCTTGCGACGAGGCTATTCAGCTATGTATTCCATTATCAATTCACGGCGATACGACTCGGTCGGATTTATACATGTGTGTACAAGGTCTTCATTTTAGGAATATTCTCTGTTATTTGTCTTGTTAGTAACTAACACCGTTGGTTTAGTTCTGTCTGTGTGATTATTTTGAGCGTTATGTAGGTGAAAAACTTAACTAAAGGGCTAGGTGTATGTAGTGGTGTTAAAAATTAGTGGCAGTGGGTGGGACATATTGCTCGTAGAACCGAGGGCCGTATGGGCAGAAAAGATCTTGATTGGTGACCGCGGACCGGAAGACGGAGCGTGGAAAGCCCCTAACAAAGTGGTTTTAATAAGATTATTGCTTTCTAATATACATAAATCGGAACCAGATGAAAGCATTACATTACTGTCATATTTTGCCTGCGTGTCATATTTTGTCAAGTAGGTAGAATCTCTTAATGTAGGTGTCGGGGATGGGTTAGGATAGCCGGGGCAGTGTGTGGCGCATAAGATGAGCTATTCGACATAGTTGTGGACGAGGAGGTAGTTGTGAGCAAGATGAAACACTACGGATGCAGTTAACTTGATTTATTCCTTATACAATGAAGCACAAAATAACAGTTCCTGGCACAGAGGTCTGTAAACTAGGTTATCAAAGTTTCACATTAGTCTTTATTAAATTAACACCATACAACTTGGTATAGCACAACGAAACGAGACAGTTCCAAGGCAGTAGTGCACTCGATGGTGACCCAAAGTGAAGTGTGTGGTGGGCGTTCGCCGAGTCAACCGCCAAGACTCTGTCTAGCGCGCCAAAACTGGTTCAAGGGGGCGCTACTGTCACCTTCCAATGGCGCGCCGGTTTCGTTGAGCTTCCATACTAATGACCAATTATTATGGTCTGTGCTCATGACCGTCTCCGAGATAGGTATATTTATTATTACTGTAAAATAAGTTATTATTCATTAAATACCTTTTATTATTCAAATTCAAAACAATTATTTCAATTATATTATCCTATTACATTACTCGGAAGGTGTTTATCCCGACGTGCTTAAGTGCACAAGAGTGTGCCCAGTCTATAAAAGTAAAGGGGAAAAGACATCCGTTGATAATTATAGACCGATATCCATAGTACCAAACATCTCAAAAATGATTGAATCGATTTTATCAGAACACATAACGAACCACTTTGAAACAAATGACCTACTGACTGACCGACAGTTTGCGTACCGACAACATATGTCCACCACAACCGCAGCGCAGAAAATGATCGACTGGATCACAACAGGCATTGATGACAGGTACAAGATAGCCGGTATATTTTGTGACTTGTCAAAGGCCTTTGATGTGATTAATCATGAACTACTAGTAAAAAAACTAATGTGCTATGGACTAAAAGGGCGCAGTTGTAATCTAGTAGAATCGTTTTTAAAAAACAGAAATCAAAGTGTTGAGTTGATGATAGGTGGAAAAAGAATGAGATCAGAGTCTGGCAGCGTGACGATTGGGATCCCACAAGGGTCAGCGCTAGGAAATACCCTATTCCTAGCTTTCATAAATGACCTACCATCTGCCATATCTGAAGGACAAATCGTTTTGTTTGCAGACGACACAACGGTAGTCGTAAAAGCGCGCACGTATGATGAACTAAGCGGGAAAATGAACACGGTCTGTGACCAGCTGAAGAGATGGTTCGCGGCAAACGGTTTGGTGCTCAATGTAGGGAAATCAAACACCATACTATTTTCCGGCAAAAGTGTTTTGAGCTCGAGAATCCAAAGTCCCATTCCAGTGTCTGATGGCTGCAGGTTTCTAGGTTTTACGTTAGACCCCACGTTGAGTTGGAAAAAGCACGTAGACTTGCTATGCGATAGACTGAGCTGTGCCGTGTTTGCTCTTCGTAGATTGAAGCCGCTCGTGTCAAGTTGCGCGTTGAGACAAGCCTACTTTGCTCATTTCCACTCGCTTATGACCTACGGAGTAATCTTATGGGGCAATTCAACTGATGCTGACAGAGTACTGCGAATGCAAAAACGGGCACTACGCACTATGGTGGGCTTAAACCAGCGCCAGTCCTGTAAGGCGCTGTTCTCCGAGCACCGAATAATGACCCACTATTCGCAGTACATATTCGAGGTCATTATGTTCACCCGTAGGCATCTAGCAGACTTCAAGCGAGTGGAAGTGAAGGGTAAGTGTCTCCGCAGCACGGGCCAGCTCCGGACAGTGCCGCGCCGCACCGTGCTACAAGCCAAAAACCCGCGGGTTATAGGGCCAACCTACTACGAGCATCTACCCGCTGACCTGAAAAATGAACGTTCTGAGGAAACATTTAAACGTAAGCTGAAGAACCTTTTATTGGAAAAGTCGCTGTACTCAGTAAAAGAATATATTGACATTGTTAAATAGATTTTATTGTAATAGTATTTTGACATTCATCGTTTGTTTTATGTAATTTGAATTTTGTTTTAGTTCTTAAGGATTTTGTATTTAAATGATTCCTATTATTTTATTCTTGTTTTGACATGTCTTTATTATTTATTTTTGTTTGTAATTTGATTGGTACCTTGGTATTGGTACTACGAGTATAACTTATTTATTTATTTTGATTAGGTATGTATACTATTGTGTACTACCAAGTTAGTTGTTAAGATTTTATTGTATTTGTATATTAATGTAAATTGAAGATCACTATATGATAAGTAATGTAAACTGACATACTCTTATATTTTACAAGAACATTATATTGTGAGACAAATAAACTAAAACTAAAACTAAACTATTAATTTCTAGTCCCTATAATTATATAATATAATTTCCTTCCACCCAATCCATATAGTCCCTATATTTAATAAATTCAAAGCGTTACAGTGACCTAACCTTACCATACCATAGGTACTAGCACCAGCTACATAAATAATTTAGGTAGGTGATCCTAGTACCTATCTATATGAATATTATAGGTATTAACAATAACAAAAAAACGTCCGTTAAGAGGTCTTATTCCTTTAAAAAAAATTTTTTTTCATAGTATGACTAAAATATTGATAATTTTAATCAACTTTTTAGAGTAAATAATACTTTTCCCCGAGTTCTAGAAAGTAACATAACTATTTCATTACTTCCTTGCGTAGAGTCTAAAATAAGTTGCCCAAGAAAAAACCTATTTTCTGCGTGAATTTTATCAATTTTGAGTAGTTTTTGAAACAAAGATTATCAATAAAAAAGTTTTAAATAAACAAAGAAACATATTTCATGATAGAGAAAAATGTGTATAACAATCAGCTGTTTTGAACGGATAAGGAGTGTGTATAGTGAGGTGGTGGATTGTGGTAGCAACATCTGCAACTGATTCTACAAAACAATAGTAGTTTTGCAAGTAAAATTCCCAATTGTATTTCATATTGGCAACACCGTGTACCCAGCATGAACCGCATTCATAAACCGTTCCACACAAGTTTATAAAGTGTGTTTATTTAGGATGTACTTATACCAACACCAACAACCAGACTTTAACGACACTTTATATTTAATGGTGGGCACACGGTACTTATAAGCATTCGTGCTGACTGTGTTTTTACACACATTTAACGAACAAATAGACAAGTGAGACGATTTGATCGATAATTTTCACAAATAAATATTTGTTTTATAGTAGCTAATTTTCACGTTTTTTCATGAGGTAATTAAATTGAATAATTGAATTTGCGATCATAAAAAAACGCGATGTAAATATTCGCTTGTGATATTTTCCAACAAATCAATGAGACATCAGGGTTTTTATTATGGTCTTACCAGTGCCGTTTGGAAAGATGTCAAGTTCTGAAACATTTCTTAATCTTATTTTATTTAGCTCGCTTAGAGCCGAATCAACCGCAAACTTACTGCATCTCGGGGTTTTAATTTTTTTTACACTTTTACGTACAGCACGTCGAAAGACGTAAACTAGGTCCACCGTGATACGGCACCACGTCTGTGAATGGCCACTATTTGCCGGCTCATATGTTTCCTCCTGCTTATAACATGGGACCCTTCAAACGAAGCGTCAAGAAGCATCTCTCGGGCTACCATGGCAGTGTCAACTGACATGGCACCGTTGGTTTCTTATCGGTTGCTATTGGGCTATTGCTACTTGGTCTCCCCTTTTTGCTTACCATCAGGCGAAGTGGAGCCACTATGTTGTGCCGTTATAAAAAAATATATGAAGGCAAATGCCTTACGTCGTTTTTGGCTAGAAACGAGTTTTGTCAATGGTTCTGTGCTTCTGTGTCAGTGAACATGTTAAGATAACGTTTACTTAATTAATAAGAAAATTCTGTATCAGATTTGCACTACAGTGAGCTCTTGTAGCAGTTGTGTAGGCCTTAATTTTACAAATCAAACTATAAATTTAGCAGATAACAATGTTTTCCCTTATAGAGAAACTAATTACTGAGAAAATTTGAAACGTTCTACAGTTTATGTAACAAACAACCGTAAACATCGCCGAAATTAGTTTGCCAAGCAAGCAATGTCTGCAGAATATTTCTGAGCACTTCATCTCCATTTTATGACTAAACGCCTTTCGCTTTTGTAATATAGACAATATCCATAGAAGACTTTAATTGTATGAGTTTTAATGAGGCAAAAATGCCATAAAATTGTTTTTTATAATTAATATCTGATTGTGGGAAACTGATGGAACAAGATGGTCGCGTTTATGACGCGATAAATAAATGACAAAGCAGCCGTCACTCTCGCACTCACATATAATAATAATATACCGGGTGTTGCCTGTAATTAGGAGCTTACATTAAAACATACCTACCTACCCTTCAAACAGAACAACATTCGTTGAGCAACTTCTGAAAATAACGTTTATTTATTAAATGATAATTTGTAGAATAACTTTTAGACAAAAAAAAACAATGTACTTATTGCGAAATGTGCGACAGTAGAGTGACAGCTATGTCAATGCTCAGGAAACGTCAATGTTGGACGACGACGTACAGTCGCCATCAGATATATCGTAGCATATAAGGCGGCCATAAAATATCTGAACATGTACTGTAAAGCCCAGTACCTAAATAAGAGTCCTGTTCAAATATTTATGAACGCCTTATATGCTGCGATATATTTGATGGCGACTGTACATGAAAAATAATGAAATTCTGAAAACTGGTATTTTTTTTAAGTTGCTGAACAAATGTTGTTGATGAAGTGACAGAAAATGTATTCAAGTGATGCGTAAATAACTGGGAACAATAATAAAACAAATCAAGTGAAGGGCACATGTACAAGTCTGAACCTGAATTTACTGGCATTTCACAAAAAGAGACCACTGTTGGGAAGAAACCCGAAAGAGCTCAATAGAAAGTATTTTTTTTTGTGAATAAAAAGGTAACAATTTTAAAACGAATCATTTGTCAAGTAATCTCTGTTTTAGGAGCGCAGAATGACATCTAGGATGGAAAGGAAATCTAGAAGGTGGCTATGGATAGGGTCAGGTGAAGACAGACGCATACATCACCATCCGGCCCGACAAGAGTCACTTAAAATGAGAAATGGGATTAAAACGACTGTCACTACATTATTAAGAAGTAGTTTGATGTATTGATGATGGTGATGATGTATGTTATGTATTCATATATAAGGAATCTCTAGAATCATATCCGCTCCCAATTTCGTCACGAATTTGTAATAATAACGACCCAATTAATTACATGCCTACCGAATATTGAAATCGTATCTCATAGCAACAGCTTCGCAGTAATTAAGATCTCCATTCAGATGCGTAATTTATTGACAAGCACGGGTGAGTGTTCCTCAGTCTTCCAATGTACACAGTACTATCTTACAGCAATTAAGGCTTCTTATCGGTTCAAAAAATCTGATTGTTTTAGACATTTTTCTCTATGATCAAAGATGTTTCCTAACATATTCTCAATGTTACTACTTAGAAAAGGGCTATTGTGATTTATTGGTATATACTTAAAATGTACACTTTGTTTGAAATTTACTCGAAATTGACAAAATTCACGCAGAAAATTCGTTTTAACCTAGTTCAAAAAAAAAGGAAGTTCTCAGTTTGACCTGTAAGATAGATTTTAATGCGGTTTTTTCAACTTATTTTCATACTGCACGCAATGAAAGCATGAAATAACTATGTTACCATCTAGAACTCAGGGAAAATAATTTTTGCTTCAAATAGTTGGTTGAAAATTATCAATATATTTGTCATAATAATTATTATGAAAAAAAAAGGATTAAGGCCCATAAGGCCTCTTAAGGGTCAACACACTTTAGCCAATTACACTTTTTTAGGGTTTCGTACCCACAGGGTAAAAAACGGGTCCCTATTACTAAAACTCCGGTGTCCGTCCGTCTGTCTGTCTGTCCATCTGTCACCAGACTGTATCTCATGAACCGTGATAGTTAGGCAGTTGAAATATTCAGATCATGTATATCTGTTGCCGAGATAACAACAAACACTAAAAACAGAATCAAATATATATTTAAGGGGGCTCCCATACAACAAATAAACGTGATCAGTTGCGATAACTTTGCACCTCATTTGTATCCGGTGCCATACATAGCAGTTGCAAACGTAACTTAACCCGGCCAGTTAAGATGCGATAAGTGTACGGAACCCTTGGTGCGCGAGTCAGACTCGGACTTGGCCGGTTTCGTTTCGTCGTGACGCCACTCATAGAGACCTGCCATATGGCTAAAGAAAAGTTTTTTCAATCAACTTCAAAAAAGACAAGTTTATCAAGTCGACCGTTAGGTATGTTTTTAGAGTTCCTTCCGTACCCAAAGGATAAAAAACGGAACCCTATTGCTAAGACCCCTGTCCGTCTGTCAGTGACAGTTAGACAGTTGAAATTTTCACAAGTGATGTATTTCTGTTGCAACAACAAATACAAAAAAATAATAAAATTAATATTTAAGGGGACTCCCATACAACAAACGTGATTGGTTGCGTTAACTTTGCACCTCATTTGTTTCCGGCGCCATACATAACAGGTAGGGTGGTCCAATTTTTATTTTTTTTTTCAGGTTGGCCACCCCCGTAATTTGTTACACCTTCCCCTTATATTACTTATGTCAAATTACAGATTCCTAACTTACTTGCAAGATAGTGCTCAAGGTGATCAAATTTTTAAAAATTGTTCTTATTTGTGAAATAAATATGGTTGTTTTTAATAAATATTATTGTTTGTAATAAACTATCTTGCAAGTTAGTTAGGAATCTGTAATTTAACATAAGTAATATAAGGGGAAGGTGTAACAAATTACGGGGGTGGCCGACATGAAAATAAAAAACAAATTATGGACCACCCTATTCAGTATTTATTTACCATTATATGTGTAACAATTTTGAGAGGTGGCGAGTATTAGAATCGCACTTGGCCGGTTTTTTTGTACCTCACAAGGAATAGCGAAATTCTTATCGGATCACTTTGTTGTTTTTCTGTCCATCCGTCTGTCTGTCTGTCAAGACAAAGGGAATCAAAACCCATAGGCTATTTCCCGATAAACTAGACCCCGACCCTAGCCCGAAAATCATGAAATGTTGTCTAGGATCAAAGTTTAAATAATAATAAATTAGGAAATCATTCGGTTATTTTAAGTTATAACACAAAAAGAAACGGAATAATTATGAATGACCCGGTTTACTTAAATAACTGAGGTGTTATATTTTAATCTGTTGCTTTTTTTACAAGAAACACCCAGTGTATACTGTCACACTCTGGATATTTTTAAATGTAAAAAAATATCATTTTACTTAACCCAATTAACAGAACAATGATATTCAATTTTTTCCTATTTTGCAGGTGGACAATGGCTGGGGCAATTTCCATCCAATTTAGGAAGCACGATGAAACGAAAAAGTTATGTGGTACGAAACGAAAAAGACATTGAAATTGCTTCATTCGTTTTAGCTCTACAATACCCTTAGACAAAGGCAAGAGTCATAGGTAGTTAAAACATCGTTTTGCTTAGAAGTTTAATACTGATAGCGTTGGCGATGGCGGTCGCACAACAGAATTTCAAAAAAGTTGTGTCTGTCGAAGTGGTATTCTTTTGAAATTCGATTTCCGACTGTTTTCCGCTAAATAAAATGTACAATTTGCTTTTTACAAACTTGCCGTGTTAGTAGGTAAACCACAAATCTCAAAAGTTAAACTTTAAATTAAAACTACGTCCTGGGGGGTTATTCGACCAATTTTAAAGAGATGATGGAGATCTCTCTATTTCATCGCCATCCGTCACTTTTGACGTGTCCCTACTTGACAAGTGGCGATACCCCTAGAACATCGCAACTTCGTCAATCCGGTCGCGCTTAATTTGCGTTTCTTTGTATTTGACGACGAAATTAGTCAGTTACGTTTCGTTCAAAACAGAAATTCATACGCATAAATAGCATTTTTTACAATCATTATCGCCTTCGTATTTCCAAAGTTGAGATGAGATATGTCACTTGAAGCTCATTGCATTTTGGGTACGTATTACAATCCCGAAACTTCATAATACCTACAGTTGAAATACCGATGGTCAAAATACCGAAAATCAAAATACCGAAAGTACAAAAAGCCGATATTCGATATACCGATGCTCAAAAGACCTATTTTGAAAAGATCGAAAGTTCAAAATCTCGAATTTCATAATACCGAAAGTTTAAAATCTCGCAATTTTATAATCCCGAAAGTTTTGAATCTCGAAATTTTATAATCCCGAAAGTCAACCATTGTCAGTAAAATGCCAATGAAAAAATATTTTTTTTTTCTTTTAAGAATATGGTCATAACTACAACAAAAGGAGCGTTTTTTAGGGATATAAAAAAAAACTAACCTAACCTAACCCGGCCGAGTCGGATCTGCTCTGAAAGGTGAATCATTTAAAAGTTTAAGAATAGGTTGAGGTGAATCAATCACCTTTCAGAGCAGATCCGACTCGGCCGGGTTAGGTTAGGTTAGTTTTTTTTTTATATCCCTAAAAAACGCTCCTTTTGTTGTACTATTTTAATCGTTCGGCATTTGAACTGTAGGAATTCT
This sequence comes from Apotomis capreana, assembly GCA_947623375.1. NCBI lineage: Eukaryota > Metazoa > Arthropoda > Insecta > Lepidoptera > Tortricidae > Apotomis > Apotomis capreana. Next base: position 5,040,697 of record OX392508.1, on the reverse strand, counting down.
AGCCGTCGGGATTACAGTCTTCGGGATTACAGTCTTCGGGATTTCATCCTTTCGGTCAAACGTTCTTTCGGGATTTTAAACTTTCGGTCAAATAAACATTCGACATTTTAATTTTCGGCCTTCCATCCATAGGTCTTATGAAATTCGGTATTTTGAACTTCGGCATTGTAATACGTACCCGTCATTTTAATGACAGTTCAAAGGCGATATCACTGTTATCTAATAGAGTTTTGACTTTTTGTGACCTCTCAAACGGCATTCTCGAATTAGGTCCTTGACTATCAATTGGGCTTAATTTGAGACAAAGTATGTACTTGATGCCAATGCATAAGTATATGTCAACTATTTGTTTATTTCAAATTTATTACACAAAAGGAAAACTTAACGTACATAAGATGGACTTAATGCCATGAGTCATTCTCTACCAGTCTACCTTAGGGCAAAGCAGAATTTTTTTAGGCGGTACTATTGGTTTTGAAAGAAAAAAACCGGCCAAATGCTAGTCTGACTCGCGCACCGAGGGTTCCGTACAAATTTTCACTTATCCCATCTTAATTGGCCTGGTTGAGTTAAGTTTGCACCTGAAATGTATCGCGCCGGATACAAACGAGGTGCAAACGTAACGCAACCGAGTTCTCCAAATGTGATGTTTAAAAAGGACTATATTTTTTATGATTTTATTACAAATGTTTAGTTTTCTGATTTTTGTAAGTAAGTATTTGTAGTATGTGACGATATTACTTGCCAAATTTCATAGTTCTAGGTCATCGGGAAGTACCCTATCATTGTGATTGATCCCTTGAGAGTGTCGAAATGTACTGTTACGGACAGCTAGGCTAATTTAATAAATAAATAAATGATTAATATATTTGTAAACTGTTAGGCAAAAAATAGTATTAAGACAAATAAATAATTATTCCTTATGTTACCTAATGCCCTAAAAAGCGGCGATATTACGTGTGTATAACACTTATTTTCGTAAAAATATTACTGTAAGAGAGCTCCCAAATATAATGTATGAAGGATAGTTAAAAGACCACGGCGTCTTAAAATAAACAAGTATGACTCATCCTTGTAACTTTCCGCTCACAGTCAAAGACAAAGGAGTCATGGTGTTTACATTGAATGTAAAACTTAAGGATAAAATTTAGAATATCCTGAAACTTTGTAATAATGTTCCTCATGAACACATAAGTAAATTCTCTTAATATTATACCGGCCGCAACCTGCTGCGAGCACGGCAAACATAAAAATAACACGGCGCGTCGCGCGCTCCGGCTAATGAGAGACCGGGAAGGTGTATATCTCGACCCGTGCGAGCGAGACGGCCTCTGAGTCGGAACAAAGAAGTTGCATCAATTTTATGTAATTGTAATTAAATGGGAGCTCTCACATGAAAATAACATATGTGATTGTGTTCTTCGAACAAACCTTTATGTTAACTATAAGTTAGATTTAAGATGAAAATTGTAATTTACCTAAAAATCGGTATAATATCACAGAGCGGGCGTCCCTCTGAAAACGTAAACAAACCCTAAGCAAATTATATAAAAGGACGACCATTTTTGTATCGATTCAGTTCAGCACTTGCCTTGTCAACACTCAGTTCTTGTTCTCCGTAATTACCATCTTCCTGTATTCGAGTAGCGTAGTACCATCGGTCCGCGAATTAGTTTATTAGTGTCAGCGTAGTACCATCGGTCCGCGATTAGTGTTAAATTCATTTAGACCGAGACTATATTAGTTAAGAGTAATTTAAGTGTTTTTCCGATCCGTTGTTGTGTTAATTGTTAATTTCTTGTGTAATATATTTCGTTGATTTCACCTTTGCGTTTTACGTTTTCGTCCGTTTCGTTTACCCTATTCTCAACCTACAGTCCGCTTAGCTCCATACTCATCCCTGAGTTACGGAGCGTCCATGTGACCGATAGCCGACGGACGCGGTTGTCGTTAACATGTACGTTTTGGCGACATAAACGGCCGTATCTTTTTTTCACGTTAACGTAGAAGTTTAATTTTTTCACAGGTTCAAGAGACCGTAGACTTAAGTATATGGTTTAAATTTCAACTTGATACCTCAACGCGTTCTTGAGACAAAGGGTCTTAACAGACAGACAGACGGACGGATGGACAAGAAATTGATCCTATTGAAAGGAGTAGTCCAAGGCATGTTTAAATATATTTATTATCGCAATTTCACAGTGCACAAAACACAATTTACACAAGAATTTGGTAACAAGCACATCTCACCTTATACACTTTGACGGTAGGACTCGCAAGTCGCAACAGCAGAATGGCCCAGACCGCCTATCTTCCCGTTCACGCAACCAGTTCCCGCCATTTTAAAAATTATACGTAAACTCGTCTGTGATTGGTTCATGAAAAACTTAACCAATCAGAGACGCGATTCAATGGCGGGTTATTAAAGTGTTGCCAGTTATGATTATTCTAATATTTAGTTCAGGATATTTGACGAGTTTATTATCAATCAAAATCACTGCCTGCGTCGCTAACAGCTCGGCCATCCTACTTGAGCGAGTCCCGTCGCGATTAAATTGATTAATAAATAAGACTACTTTAAAATTCTGTGATATAATAATACCATGTTTTAGATATATTCAAAACGTATCAATGGTATGGTCAATTGTACATAACTCATAAATATATGAGCGGTAGCGGTAGTAATAACTAGGTAGGTATATGATACCGCTACCGCTACAATTAATAATTAATTCGGGATCAGCAATAATCGATAGTTTTAACTACTTACGAAATTGTAGCGTAATTGACCAAATCATAGTTTTATTATTTACAACATACAATAAATAGGTACTAACCTTCTCTTACCTACTTATTATAATTCAATTGTCTTTTATATATATATTGATTTGTGAAATTAAGTTTCTAATAATGATACTAAGTGATAAAATCATATGACAACTAAACTAGCAACTAATCGATTTTAGTAATCTATATATATATACACTGACTTCAGCTTCAGATTCTGAAGTTTCAAAGTTTTTATCGAATACAAGCCAAGGTTTCAATTTGTCTATTGCTACAACATTTTCATGACGGCGATGACCATGCTTGCGCGTTAATGGTGTATCCTGTATAAAAAACGATCATTAGGTAGAGTCTTTTAAATACGATACGGGCCCTGAAATTTAACCACTAATTTAGTATTACACCTAATACCAGGTGGTTGTACACAATGGCCACCTAATCCTCGCAAAGTTGGTAGTTCTTCTGTATCAAATTTTAGTTCCATTTTTTTTTAGCCTCACTCTCTCTTAATAACGTACACTGACTACGCAGTCCACCTGACAGGTAAGTATTTACGCAGCATTTACGCATATATCAATTATGTATTTATGATGAGAGTTACCTGTTTGATCTAACACGAACACTTGTTTTTAATTTTTAGGTCCATCATCACTACAATCTATTGTCTGAGAGCTATTTGGGGGTTTCGATCTACAGTACATGTCAAGATGTCCCATTTTATCGCAGGAACTGCATTTGTTAGGTGGTTTATTACATTTGAAGCTCTTATGACCCTCTACATTACAGTTATGGCACGTAAAAACATTGGCGTTGGGTTTCTCGGACGAGTCTACTTTTTTATCTGATGGATGGATGGATGATGAAGTGGATGGAGCAATTTTCCTATCACAACCATTTTTATCATTAAGTCCTCTACTACTAACAACAGGCTTTACCGTTTTAAAATATTTTAATACGTCCTCGGGTTCACGAAAGCGCGCTGCTTGTGCCCCTATTTTTACCGCACGATCGTCTACGCCATGTATTACGCAATCTACCGCTTTTCGTCCCGTGATACCGCATTTGTTTAATAAGTTAATTTTTTGGTAATAGTACTGTTTCAATGATTCTCCATAACGCGCATGCTTGGCCAGCATATCGGTAAGTAATTCTGCATAATCTTCTCTACAGGGAAATGACTCTATAAGCTTTCGTTTCCATTCATTCCATGTATAAAGAACCGAGCTCAATCCTTGATACCATTGTTTAGCAACACCAGTCAATTTAGGGATAGCAAAATGAATAGTCTCGCGCTCGTCCCAATTGTAAATTTCCACACATTCTTCTACCTTAGTCAACCACGTAATTATTGTTTGGTCTTTACACATTGGGTCGAACTCGGGAACCACATTGGTCATCGAAAGCTTAGGAGTCGATTGCCCTTTTACACTACTTATTATTTCGAGAAACTTATTTAATATACCGCTCGTTGTATCGGGTAAGTCGTCACTGTCGTGTGGTAAATCGTGAATATCACGCCGTGAGGGAGTGCGAGACCTCCTACGCTTCAGTAAGCGTTTTACAGGACTACCATTTTGACTATCGCTACTTGGACTACGACGCCGGCGTCGCCCTACCCTCGGTGCGCGCTCCCCATCGGAAGTAGACTCTCTGACGACATAAGTCCGCTGTGAACTTCTAGGTCGTCTAGGTGTCTCCCGTCGACGCGATCTGGACCGGATTTTACGTTGATAGTCAATTCTTCGACGTGAAAAATAAGATTGATCATTGGAGTCTTGTTGCCGAGCTGTACCCGTTCCCAGCACCACTGACAACTCCCTACTCCTCGATCGTATATGTGAGCGTTTGCGGACTTGCCTTTTAGTGCTCCCTTCCGCTCCCTCGCTCTGTCGTATATGTGAGCGTTTGCGGACTTGCCTTTTAGTGCTCCCTTCCGCTCCCTCGCTCTGATTTTCATGTCGCTGTGGAGTCTGCCGTGCAGAGTCTTGGTTATACAGACCCCTGCTGATTGGCTCACCCTCCACATCACTGCGACCTTCACATTCGGATACTGCCCGCGTTCTCATCATCTGTTAATGTTATCATCGCATTAATTTCTTTATAATTAAACTTTATTGTAGCTAACACCTAATTTTACCCGAGTACCGGAACCGTACACGATGTAGTTTGAAAAGGAAAAAGAAGTTATTTAGATGATTAGATTAGATTAGATTAGATTAGATTAGATTAGATTAGATTAGATTAGATTAGATTAGATTAGATGAGATGAGATGAGATGAGATGAGATGAGATGAGATCAGAACAGACCAGACCAGACCAGACCAGACCAGATCAGATCAGATTATATTAGATTCGATTCGATTCGATTCGATTAGACTTGACTTGTCCTGATCCGATCCGACTAGATCCGGCCAGAACAGACCAGATCAGATCACATGACGTCATCTAACATAAGATTCGATTAGATTTACACTAGCTTTAGTTTATTTTAATTTTAGTTTATATAAACCTCTTCGTCTGTAATTTGCTCACTTGTTAAGGATGAATGTTAAACTACCCGTTTCATAAAAAAAAGTGTGTGTGTCAGCTCCGACACACGACTGGAGTTTACTCTTCAGGCCAGGCGCGCACCACTTTTTTGTCGCAGAAATAAGCGTACTTATGGGTTTATGAAAATCGTGGTGCGCGCACTCTCATATAAACCCATATCTTGCATTTATGCGACAAAATTATCGTGCGACTAAAATCTTGGTGCGCGCCTGGCCTTACGAACGTTTATAAAATATATACTCAATACTCAATACGTTTATTGCACATAATGATTATACAGGTGAAAGTTAATAGTTTAAGTATCACATTACGTACCATGTTGGGCGCTGCAAACAAGAACGAAAAGGTAGGCACACTTTTTGTGCAACCTGAATTCGAGCGCTGCGAGGAATTCGTTTGACCACTGGAATTGAATGTTTAAGCTCACTGATTTTTTCAGAAAAAGGCCTGATCTGACTTGGTTGTGAATTGTTTGCCTGGTGGCGACGTAATTGCGCCAGCACGAATGCCATGGGTTCTACACTGATGTGTATATTAAGTCCTTTCTGACCTTTAAAGAAACGAATCTGGGAGCAATGTGGGCACTGTACGGAATTCTCCAGCGACAGCGACACAGACCTGGAAGCGACATTCTGAGAGGAGCCCGTGCTATTAGGATTCATCAAGTAAACTATTAAAAAACGCAATAGATAAAAACTTACGGCTACGATAACAAATAAAGTATTTAAAAAAACCGCTCCAAGTTTCGGCATACAAATTGCCCCATAAAGTTCCTGGGGGAAGCGGTGGTTTATAATTGCACATATAACTAGATAGTACTCATGCACTGATAGCAATCACACTCGTAACATGATAGAGATTCACGCAAAATATTAACAAAAACTTGAAAACAAAAACACATTTTTCTCAGCTGTTGTAGATTGACAACTGTCAGTCAAGCTGCCCGATGCGCACTTGCGCAGCAACGCGCCGTGTAGGCCGCCGGCCGCCGCCGCAGTCTCCGCGGAGAAATTATGAATATGTTTCTTGTCTATGTTATTTGTTAAGCCTCTTGTGGTAATTTAAAATAAATAAATGGCAGAGAACAATTAATATTAATTTTCTCTAACGGGAGCCATGTTTTCCCGTTGCTAAGTACATTTAAAATACATTTCATGAAATAAACATCTCGGTGAAGGTCATTTTATATAGGGATCTTAGTCTATAACGCTTAACGTAACGCATAACCTGCTAAATTAAGAAGTCGTATTTTTACCCCGATCGTATACTGAGATACGACTTTTTAAATTAGCACGGCAGATACGTTCGATTTTATACCCCATAATTTTCATACCCCGGGCTTATATATGAAAATCGTGAAACAGTACCACTCTCCTTCGATGTAGTAATCGGTTGTTAATAATGAAACAACATATATAAATAACTTCACTATTATATTTTAATCGCACTAACACTTAACAAAGTTACCGACTACAATCTTACACCAGAATTTTACCACGACTGGACTCGTCTGCTTCGGATACCCGCCTATTTATTATCTACCTCCAATTGTCTATTATCGACCGTTGGACGATCAGGACTTTCTTACCATACTAAAAAAATAATAATGCGTGTATACACTCATAGAAGTGAATCAGTGAATGTTACAGTCGGCCATCCGATTCAGAACGAGTCCCTTCGTTCGAGAGAGAAAGATAAACATACTTTAAGTTAACCTACGAATTCCACTACATTTAGGTTTTCAAGAATCAAGATATACATAACAAGATCAACGGGTACAAACATTTTTAATTGCACTAAAACTGGAAATATAATTATATTCGTAACAAAATTAATACTAAATTTTAAAAAGGATATACACAGAATTTGATTAATTACAAGTATACAATTATTTGTCATCACTTAGCTAGAAAATCTAACTGAACTATTTGGAAAGGGACGAATCCCATAGTACAATTTCGTGCTCTTAAGTTAAGATGTTAAAGATCCGTCTTTAACACTCGGACACGACTACAGGAGCCATGCTCAGTCATGATTACTATAATCATGCTCCAAACGATTACGGGTACCGATTCAACATCTATTTATGTGAGTAAAATTAATTATCCAAGGATATTTAGCAGTTGATTCTACCCTCTAGAACTTATATTTTGTCTACCCATACAAAACCTACTCTTCTGAGGAACTACTATCACTAGAGGATTTGGTGGTGGGGTCATTATCATAACTCATCCACGGGAATATTTTATCAAGTGATACCGTACCTTCATAACGTCTGCCCTTCCTTGTAATGGGCGTGTCTTCGACCACAAAACGATCATGTGGTAGAATCTTTTTGATTCTATAGGGGCCTTGACATTTCGACTCCAGCTTCTTTGACTGTCCGATACCCCCGACTATAGCCCTGACTACCCTAACAAGGTCTCCTTCCTTGTATTGTGTGCCCTTTTTCCTATTGCTATCGAATCTTTTTTTATTTTTTTGCTGGTTTTTATCTATCAAATCCTTAGCTTGACTCCTAATTTCTTCCAAACCTGATTCTACTACGCCTTTATCTTTATCCTCTATAACCTCGCTCAAGATACCCTGTGAAGCATTAGTAACTTTCATGCCAAACAGCAATTCGGTTGGGGACTTCTTTGTTACTTCATGCACCGCAGAGTTGATACCTATTTGTACATCTTGGACAAAATCATCCCATTTGTCAGGGCTTTGACCGTGAGACATAGTGCTAAGGGCTGATAAAATGGTGCGATTATATCGCTCCACCTGACCGTTAGCACGTGGTGTGGCAACTGAATTTAATATATGTTTAACCCCTAGCTTTTGCATGAATGTTTTAAACTTCTTGCTCGTAAAACTCGTACCCCTATCAGTCACTAATCGAGCGGGAGGTTTGAAATAACTGAAATAATTTTTAAAAACTTTTATGGTTTCCTTGGATTTAGTGCTACGGACAGCGGTGAGGTTGACGTATTTAGTAAACGCGTCCACAATTACAAGCAAATATGAATTTTTGCGCTTACTACGTACAAATGGCCCTAAATGGTCAGCATGTATTGTATGGAACGGCACCTCAATCTTCGGAATAGGATGTAGTTCACCCTCTTTTGCCCCGGCAGGAACTTTGTGGTGTGCGCATTCTAAACACGCTGACACGTACTTTTTAGTAAATCGACGCATTTTGGGAAACCAATAGTACGAACGGAGGCGCTGCAGGGTCTTTTCGAAACCGAAATGGCCAACATCATCATGGTTAGCCTTCAATATTTGCCAACGAACACCCCGTGGAACCACCCAACGCGTCGTGTTCTCATCAATGATACGGAATACCCGACCGTTTTTCAGCTTATACTCTCTATGTATATTGGCAATTTTAACAGTCGTCGGATCCTGTAAAATCTCTTTGATATGTTTTATTTCCGTATCCCCAGACTGAACGGTAGTGATCCAGTCATCAACGGTTACGGCGACAACGTCGAGGACGTGTGGTTGTTCGTCTTTGTCTTCAATGGGACTTCGGCTAAGCGCATCCACGTGAGCCATTTTCTCCCCTGCCCGATATTCAATCTCACAATCGTATTCTAAGAATTGTATCCACCATCTTGAAATACGAGGGACTAGGTCCCTTTTGGTGAAAGTGGAACGTAAAGCGTTGCAATCAGTAACGATTGTGAATTTGACGCCGAGCAGGTACACCCTAAACTTCATCAGTGAGCTTACGACTGCCAATGTCTCAAGTTCAAAGGAGTGTAATTTTTGCTCATCTATAGTCGTTTGTTGACTATAATATGCTACAGGCCGCCACTGCTCCAAACCTGAGCGCTGTAATAGTATGCCTGCTAAGCCCATTTTGCTCGCGTCGGTATGAAGCTGTGTCTCAGCTGTGTGATCATATAACGCGAGCACTGGTCTTTCGACTAGGTGTCTCTTCAGGGTTTCAACTGCGTTTTCTTCGTCAGATGTCCATTTCCAGGGGGCATTCTTTCTTAGAAGAGCCGTCAACGGTCTAACTATCAATGCAAAATCCTTGACAAATCTTCTAAAGAAGCTCGCCAGACCCAAGAATCTGCGGACGTCATGTTGGTTTGTAGGGACGGAAAATTTCGAAACAGCTTGGACCTTTTGCAACCCCGGCTTGACGCCTTGTTTGCTGATTTCAAATCCAAGAAATTCAATGGTTTGCTGAAAGAAGTTGCATTTTTGCCTCTTCAGAGTGAGACCACTTTGTTTCAACACGTTTAGTACTTCTTCCAGCCTAGTCAACCCCTCCTCAAATGAGGCCGCCGGTATCAAAATGTCGTCCATGTAAATGACAGCATATTTGATCTTCGCCAGGACCTTATGCATTACTCTCTGGAATACTGCCGGCGCGTTTGCCAAACCGAATGGCATGCGGGTGTACTCGTACTGGCCATCCGGTGTGACAAACGCAATCTTCTCTATAGATTCTTCAGCTATGGGTATTTGATGGTACCCTGACGCAAGATCAAGCGTTGTAAATATAGTCTGTCCGGACAATTGATCCAGTAGATCCTCGATCCGAGGTAGGGGATAGTGATCGCGTTTAGTTTTATTATTGAGTGCGCGGTAGTCAACGCAAAGTCGCTTTTCGCCAGATTTCTTATGGACTAGAACAATCGGACTCGCATAGGGCGAATTAGACTCGCGTACCACCCCGCACTCAACCATATCTTTTATCATGCCCTGTACCAGTTGCCGCTCGGAGTATGACATTCTATAAGGTCTATATACCACGGGTTCTGAATCCTTGAGCTGAATGACCATTTCAGCTTGAGTAGTAAATCCCAGATCATGCAAACCAGTTGAGAAACAGGTCGCATATTTGTCTAATAAATTACTCAGTTTTTGCTTTATATCTGAAGGGAGATCGGATCCACATTCAATATTTGACTCATCTAATAGATTTACTCGTTCGGCTGTAACACTTATGCTATGTACCTGCCTGACCGCATTCAAATACCTAGCGCGAGTAACTAACGACCCCCTAGCGATAGTTAAAGGTTTTGTCCCCAAGTTCTGTACCAGAAGTAGGCACATCCCCGAATTGATCTCATATTCTCCTGGCAAAAGGAAATACTCGCTACCTACACACCCTCTAACCGAACCGCCCACGTACACATTTCCGCTAAACTGTTCCTCGGTTATGACACGGACTGCAGCCATTTTGCCTTCAGTAATGGTAATATCGCATTCAGATTTGAGTAATACTTTTGTATCATGAGCACGATCTACTTTTTCAAATTTCAGTTCAGACGATGTTTTTATGATACGTACGTTAGGTCGTTCGGTGAAGGTGTGTCCTAAAAGTACGGGACTATTAATCAGATCATCATCAATGATAAGTATATCCACTGCCTTTTCAGTAACACCTTGCACGCTGATTGCCACTTGAGTATGCCCTACAAGAACGTACGATATGTTACCTAAACCTCGCAATAACGGACCATCTACAGTTGACCAGTGTAGCCCTAAATTTTCCGCATCTGACTTTCGCATTAACGTGGCTTCACTTCCCAGATCTACTTGACAAACTATCGGTTTTCCATTGACTTCAATAACGATCTTAAATTTATTACTAGGATTGTCATCTGAAAGGTCAAGCAGGGGGCTCTTCTCACGAACATGAACAATGTGAGGATCCTCTAGATTTTCGTTAATTAGTACTCGCATAACACTTTTATCCTTCGCTTCGGGTTTGGTGGCCTTTTTGGGACCATCACCAATTGCATGACCGATCAAATGACAATATGAGCACTTCACGATGGGTTTTGGGCATTTAGAACAAGGGTGTCCTTTCTCCTTGCGGTTAAAACAAACGACATTATCAAGATTTTGACGCGGTTTGGATTGATTGGCTAGATCACTCGATTTGTAACCTTGTTTATTAAATGCATTGTTATGGGAAGGTTTCCTATCTCTCCTTACATCCGTGCTATTTTCCTTAATTGGCATTTTTATGGTTTTAAAGAACTGCAACACTTGCTCAGTCTTTTCAAACTTTGCCGCTTGGGCACCCACTCTAACCCCTCTGTCATCTACCCCATGTATAAGGCAATCTATTGCTTCCCTACCGAAAATCTTGCAGCGATTTAATAAATTTATCTTTGAGAAATAATATAACTCCAAGGACTCTCCAAACCGAGCTCTTTTGGCTAGCATTTCTGTCAGTAAATCTGCGTAATTTTCGGTTGCAGGGAAGGATTCTGCTAAAAGTAGCTTCCACTCGGACCAAGTCCGTTTTAAAGATGGTAATCCCTGATACCACAGCTTGGCGTGCCCAACCAGTTTTGGCAGAGCATAGTGTATGGTTTGCCTATCGTTCCATTTATATATTTCGGAGCATTCATCCACTTTGCTCAGCCAAACTGTAATTGGTTGTTCCTTGCTCGTGGGGTCAAAATCCGGAATAACATTGTTTAAAACAGGAAAGCTATTGTTATGCTCATTATTATTCTGTTTTTTCATGACATTCAAAAGCTCGTCAAAAAACCGAGATGTTGAATCGTACCTGACTTCGTTGTCCCTTCCAGGGCTCAGTCTCCGACTGCGGAGCTCCGTGAACCTCCCGGTTTCCTCGTTGTCCCGTGTAGGGCTCCGTCTCCAATTTCGGAGCTCCATGGACCTCCTGGTCTCCTCGCTGTCCCTGTCAAGAGTTCGCCTCCGAATGGCTAGCTCTGTGACCCGAGCTCTCTCACCCCTTTCAGGGCTAAGTCCGCGATTTCGTAATTCGAAATCTCTTGAGCGTGCACGTCCGCGAAGCTCTTGAAGCTCGCGCTCCTTTCTCAGTTGGCTCTCTAAAACACGCAAGCGTTGTCTTTCTAATTCCAACTCTTCCCGCAGGTTTTTGTTGCGTAGGGGACTACGACTGCGTGTGCGACTTCGCGGGTGCTCGCGTCTCTGAGTAAGAGATTCATACCGTTCGCGGCCGCTCCCACGGCTACGACTCCGACTACGTCTACCAGCAATCAATGCATTGTCAGGGTTCCGCGCGTGACTATGGCTCCTTGCTGTCAGTGCGCTTCCAGCGCGACTAGGGTGATGACTTCGCCTAGGAGTATATAGAATCCTCTCTGACCTGACGTCTCCTCGCTCACTGGTAGTTCCGCTCGGCCGATGATGTACAACAGCAGTGGTTGATCCCGATAGCACCGGACTGCTTGGAGGTGGTCGCCCCTCCTGGTCATTGTATGTATCATCATCTTCTGCTTCCATAGCAATAATAGAAGGCCTGAAACTTAAACAAGTAAGCATGTACATGTCGTCGTAACTATATCCATAACAACAGTAATAGTATAATTACTGTGTACCGTAGTACCGTACTGGTAGGTACTCCATAATTGTCTAAACAATACAACTGTAATCGCCATCCCTCGGCTGGTGTACTACCTATAGTACAGACGTATCACACCATCTTTATTTTATAATGTATTAACTAAACAGAACTGGATATACATACACTATTTTTACCTATTTACTATTTAACATAAACAATTTTTTCAGTGCAGTCCATATGATATAGTTAGTAGGAATGTTATATTTTAAGTATTGTAGTTATGTTATATTGTGACTAATTTTACATATGTGTATTTGTAATATCGTTACGCAAGTAAGATTGGAATGTAACTGTGGTCCCATCAATACATAATTGAATTGAGTTGAATATGTATTTTAAATCTACGTACTTCAGGAGCAACGTCAAAATTTTATAGTTTAGATAAGCTACCTACTAATTTTAATCAACCTTAATTTATTTAAAGTTTCTTAACTGGCTGACGCTGATAATTAAGACAACTCCTACACGTACTTATGGGTAATTGTGAAAAATAAATTCCTCGTTTACTTACCACGATCTCAAAAGTTATTTGAGCAGTATAACGATGTAAATAAGTATTAAACACATTATTATTATATAATTATTAAATCCTTAGCAAGTATAGTCAATCGCCATTAGAATGTAATTTTGGTAAAGGGGTATTTTCTCTGTGGGGAATCCACTTGTCAACTATTACGTACATTACGGTTACATTTGATTCATAACGTAGTTTATTTTTACATTTAGAATAACTTACCATAATTACTTTCTTTCTATTTTAATAGATTAGATTTAGATTTATTTATTTCATAATATAAAATGTCAATATAAATTACACGAAGTCAATTTACATGCACTTATACTATGATCGTCATATATTAATATTAAGGTCATTCGAGTCGGTCAGATTCCCATACTACGAAAGCCCCCTTAAGTTTCCAGTTTAAAAGCTTCGATTTCGGTTGAAATATGTTTTATATTATAATTTGATATGCGTTTTTATCGCAAAGTTACATTTGAAGACACAAAAAGCCAAAAAATAAATTATTTTAAGCATTTAAAAACACGCATTTACTATGAAAAACATTGTCTCTATTTCACCGCCATCTATTGGACCTCTTCGAAACCACAATAATTACATACCTATTTACATAATACATGGCGCTATTCTTTTACAATTATTTTCTGTAGTTATTTAGTGTAAGAGATGTTTTATATCAAGAAAGGTGTTGGATGTTTTAAATATTATCAAATAATTTATTCCTGACACTAAATTAACAATATTTTTAATTGTTTTATTTTGCCTGGCTGTATAGGTAATACCATTGTCATTCATTTCACCCGCGCGATAAAGAAAGTAATATTTTTATTCCGTCATATTTTATTTGTTGTCATATGGTTGTCATATCTATTTGTATTTAATAGTTTTGTTTATTATTTACGGTTCATATCGTGATTCTCTTTCGAAAACGTTTGTGTCGAGCAACGTAATTTACAATAATAATTAGGTATCTGTGCACCTGCCGGATTATTGTTTTATAGAAAAGGTAAGTATGAAATTGTTGTTTGTTCCTAACAAATTTATTAAGAACCGTGTTTCATGACACGTTCATGATTTCGAGTAATTTACTGATTGTCTAGCCACTCAATTGCTTTGATTTTTGAGTTGGACTCTATTTGTATACTAAAATAAGAGCGATGACAGGTAGCCGTAGTTACCAAAAGCAATTGAGTGGCTAGACAAAAACTAACCCTAAGTGAACTAAAATAATTCTGTTCTAATAAATGGCCTATATGGATTTCGTATCCACCCATCTAAAATAATTATTCAACATTGTCGAGTTGTAATAATATCAAATAATATGGGTTATAGGTACAGTATGTACAGTAAAGACATTATAAATACAATTCGTACTCAAATTCCTAACTAAAAATGATATCATGTAGTGTCCTGCATGTTTTGTTAGCATTATCGATCGATCACACGTCATGCTGAAATTTTCGAATGTTCTATCGTCGAATTTTGTCAAATGACTTTGACAGTCGTCGAACAAAGGACGTAAATGTCAATGCATACATCTATCGCATAAAACATGATGTCATTGACCTTCATTTGTTTACGCTCCTATAATTGCTTACTTTATTATTTTATAGATTTTACTACCGTAACGGAGCAATTCCACTTTCATAGCAAAATCCTACAGCTACTATTGTAAACTGTATACTATTATGAGGCAAAACATTATTGGTTCCTGATAGTAGATTGTGAGGAACCAATTATTTTTTACTTGAAATTCCTATACATCGAAGATCTTTGTGAAAATATGTACCTAAAGCGTAGGTACTTACCTACAAATAACATGAAGGTCGCTGATATGAAAAAAATGTTAAGTATTTCATAACGCCTAAACGATTTGCTGTTGACTGGTTGGTAGTTGTTGAGCTGGATATCCACATAATAATAATTATAGTTGTAGGTTGTAGGATACCTACTTTTTAAATCCGACTACGTAAGTAGGTATGTATGTATGTCTTCGTACGTTCCGATTTTTAGCTAACTCCAAAAATGAAATTCTCAATTCCTTTTTATTTTTATTTATACATATTGCCCAAAACAATAGTCAGTATAAATTGTGAACTTCAAGCCAAATGGCCTTCTCTACCAGTCAACCATTGGGCTAAACAGAAATAGGTACTTCAAGTTCAGTTGTCTTTTGGGCTCCGTACCGTACCCAAAGGGCTAAAAGATGGGACCCTGTTACTAAGACTCCGCTGTCTGTCTGTCCGTCTGTCCGCTTTTTTGTTCATCCGTCCATGCGTCCGTCTGTCTCTCTGTCTGTTCGTCCATCCGTTCGTCTGTCTATCCGTCTGTCGGTCCGTCCGTCCGTAGGTTCGGCCGTCCGTCCATCTGTCCGTCCGTCCGTCCGTCTGTCTGTCTGTCTGTCTGTGCGTCCGTTCGTCTGTCTGTCCGTTCGTCCGTTCGTCTGTCCATCCGTCTGTCGGTCCGTCCGTCCGTAGGTTCGGCCGTCTGTATGTCCGTCCATCCAACTGTCCATCCGTCCGTCTGTCTTTCTGTCTGTCCATCCATCTGTCCGTCTGTCTGTCCGTCCGTCTGTCCGTCCGTCCGTTCGTGTCTGTCCATCCGTCTGTCGGTCCGTCCGTCTGTACGTCCGTCTGTCCGTCTGTCCGTCGGTCCGTCTGTCCGTCCTTCCGTCCGTCTGTCACCAGGATGTATCTCATGAACCGTGATAGTTGACAGCTTCACATATGATATTCACATATGATGTATTTCTGTTGCCGCTGTAACAACAAATACTGAAAAAAGACACAATAAAATAAAAAAATATATATATAGGTATATTAGGCTCCCATACAATAAACGTGATCGGCTGCATTAATTGCACCTCATTTGTATGTGGCGCCATACATACTAGGTACAAACTTAACCGGCCAGTTAAGATGGGATAAGTGTTACGGAACCCTCGGTGCGCTGGTGCGGTTGGCCGGTGTTTTAATGCTATTTACCCTAACTCTCGATTTCGTAAATTATTTTTTGTTTGATAGTAGGCATCTTCAAGCCAGTCCCATACAATTGTGGCGAAGTTCTGATAACTAGATCCATTAGGAATCGAAACGCATCGAAGACTATTTTGGTGTTTATCAATAATCAACAGACTTCAAAAAGGTTTTTTTACGTATGTATGTAAACACTTTAGTGCACATAAAAACAATATTGACAACAACACTAAAATAAATTAAAACGCGTAAATATACAAATCATAAAACCATGAGATTACATAAAAAAAGAACTTACCTACATAAAAATAAATAAACCTGATTGACAACAACCCAAATCCCAATCTCAAAACGGTTTATTTATTTTTATGTCCGTTACCTCAGAACTTCGTAATTTGTAAAGCTTGTAGGTAGGTAGTTTTTGTTGGAGGAAAGTTATTTTCAAGTTTGTTCCATAAAATTTAGTGTAAAGATCTCAGATGACTATTACATCCATCCATGAGGAATCGAGGGCACTCAAATATTATAGGCATATCTGTGACATGTCAGTGTTTAAATACTAACTGGTTCAGTTGTTCTTGGTGGAACAATTTCTTCTCCTTGAAGCCGGTTATTTTTTGGGAAAACGTGATAATTAGTACGTCCACTTTTAACCCAACTAATTCTGTAAGTAGGTACGTTCCCTATGTATGTACACGCTGGGCTGATTTCGACTATTTTTAACCGACTTCAAAAAACACAAGGAAACTGAAACGCTTACCTTTTTAAGCGACTTCCAAAAACGAGGAGGTTCTATGTTCGACTGTTTTTTTTTAACACTTACTATCATTGCAATAAAAGCCAAAAAGTTTTAATTTCCTTAACTGTGCTTATGTATGTATGTAAGTATGTTGCCCTACTTTACGCCTAAACGACTCTTTCGGCTGATTTAGACCATTTTTAGATCACATAATAGCTGGGCATCCACAAATGGTTGTAAGATACTTTTTACTCGACTACGTAATGTAAGTATGAATGCATGTATGGTTTGTACGTAATATTTTTGTATTTATTAAGTTTTAAGAAAAGGCTTGTCGAGTGGGCGTACTGTGACCACAAGGAGTTATTTGTAGTATTATGATAATACCTGATGTTGTAATACTTTTAACAATAAATTGAACACATGAATATATTTATCAGCCAGGCCAATGTTTAGAATTTTTACGATTCCGTATTGAAAAAAACACCTGGAATCGGTTTTATTTATGCAAATTTGGTTTCAGAAAATGGTCCTAAATAAAGGAGAAAAGTCGCACGTAAGTATTTGACCGCTAATACGACGTATAAATTTTATACAATATGCTTACCTACATACTGGACAATATGACAAGGTACACTAACTTATCGAATTATGAAATGAATAATGAGTTAATTGTGTAAAAGTATATCTTATCTTATATTAAATTTGATTATCTCTTTTTGGTCAGACTGTAAATAAAGACGAAAACCGTAAATTTGTAGTGATTACAAACTTATTTGCAGTTGGTTAACTAACCCTGACTTATGTTGATGTGTGGAGACATCAATATTGCCACAGCAAAGTTCAGTTTGTCGCTTAGTAATTTTTATCTTTCCGTTACAGTAATATGCAGTGCTTTCAGTGTTT
Organism: Apotomis capreana; assembly: GCA_947623375.1. Classification (NCBI taxonomy): domain Eukaryota; kingdom Metazoa; phylum Arthropoda; class Insecta; order Lepidoptera; family Tortricidae; genus Apotomis; species Apotomis capreana. The sequence goes on along the minus strand of OX392508.1, from coordinate 5,022,863 downwards.
GTACCTACCTACGGAACTCACGAATCTCAAGATGCGCGCGTCAGACTCGTATTTGATAGTCTACCTTACATTTTAATCCCCGACGAAAAAAGAGGGATATTATAAGGTTAACTAGTGTATCTGTGTGTCTGCCGGTCTAACAAATATCATTGCCATAATCATATCGCAAAATATTTGAGGAGAATAGTCTGCCGCCGGTGGAAGACAGTGACAGCAGGGGCGTAAGAAACAAGGGTACGACTATCGACTTTCTGTGATGTCTGTCTGTACTTCCGTCCGTCTGTCGGTCTGTGTGTCTGTCCGCCCAGCTGCCCGTCCATCCTGTCGGTTTGTCTATCGTCTATTCGCCAGTCTGTTCGTCCGTCCGTCCCTCTGTATGCCAGTCTGCCTGTCCATCCTTCCATCTGTGCATACGTTAATCTGTTTGTTCGTCTGTCTGTTATACCCGACTACGAAGAATCAGTAAAGTTATAACCCATTATTTCTTATGCGCGAATTTTCAAGGTGCTAGTGGTTTTATAATTTAATAGTCTTACGGCGATTGCCAAAGTAGTGCTTCCCTGGGGTGAGCGGGTAAGCGGGCGCAAAGTAAAGGGGGCGCAGCTTGTAGTAAGTTAATGGCAATCGTAAGCCTAACACTTTCTTTTGGTAAGGTATCATCATCATCATCATCATAATCAGCCGATAGACGTCTACTGCTGGACAAATGCCTACCCCAAAGTTCTCCATAGGGATTTGTCTTGCGCCACCCTCATCCGATTTCTGTATACAATTATAAAAATCATAATTATCTTTTATTTTCTTTAGGTACCTGCGAGTTTTTATCCCATTATCTCTTCTATCCGAAGATGATGTCGAGGACGGGGCGAAGTGGAGAAGTAAAATACGAAAAGCTGGGCCCTCCACCATGTGTGATAAATAGCGATGAAAAGACGCCAATGAAGAAGTTCCCACTGTCGGCGTTACAATTGTTGATTTTTTTTAGATTCGCGAACTCTTGAGAACTTTGAGATTTGAGAACTCTCCTGCTTCCTAAAAAAAATATGTCTAATATTTTTTTTAGGAAGCAGGAGAGTTCTTCTTTTTTTATTGAAAAAATCAATTTTATATTATATTATTATTCTTATATTTCACTTTCACAGTAGGTACCTAAGGATCATATCAAGGATAGCCTCTTTATAAGACTATATATACTATTCGTTTGCCTGCTCTTTTGAACCGAAATAGATAAATAGTAAAGTTGATTATGTAATTAGTGATTATATCGCTATATAGTCAGCTGGACATCCCAGCAAACAAAACTATATAAAGGCAATAATAAAACAATAAGAGTCTCATGTATAAGAGATCTGTTTTTTCGCTTTCACTGATGGTTTTCTGCTGAAGTAACCCGGGAATAACGAGAAGACAGAGGTGACTAACCGTTCCTTTCCAGTGAAAATAATTTTGCACCTGAAGCTACTGTACCCCATGTAGTATAATTTTGCCGGAGCAGGGGGTAGCGTCTCTCGCCAAGAGAAGTAAGAAAGAAGGAACCTCGCTCCACTACAGCATTTTGTCAAGTTAACCGACTTCCCAAAAGAGGAGGAGGTTCTATGTTTCACTGTATGTTTATACCTATATATTTTTATAACGTATATGTGTGGATATCTCGGCCAATTGTGGCCCAAATATTTTTTTTATTTGAAAGAGTAAACCCAGAGTAAACCAAGAGGTGGTCCCATTGTCACCATGTCGGGATCTGATGATAGTATCCTGGGGAAATCGAGGGCAACCCTCAAATGTCATGAGCACTAGCAATGTTTTTCATGTATTTTATAAAGCTACTAGCTTTTGCCCGCGACTACGTCCGCGTGGAACTTGGAAGTATTGAAGCAACCTCGTACAACACAATAGATATCCACCTAATCACCTTAATTAATAAAAGGGATTATTAAAAACGCCTAAGCAAATGTAAGAGCAATTGTGCTTTTGGTCTAATAATTACATTTCAGGGTCATCAATGTCATCATGAAATACTTACTCACTTTTCAATCTTTTTAGGCATAATTTCCAGGATTAAAACTATCCTATGTCCTTCCTCGGATCTTAAACTATCTCCATGCCAAATTTCATCAAAATCGATTCAGCGGTTTAAGCGTGAAGAGGTAACAGACAGACAGACACACTTTCGCATTTATAATATTAGCACAGGGCGGACACTGCCTACTAAAAACTGAACTTGAATGCCAGTGTTAATGTGTGCGCATTGCAACAACTAATTGGTGTCTTCGTTGCACATAAATATGACATAATGGAGATAGAAAATTATCACAACCACACAACAACGGTAGTGGTGGTGATGATGATGGTGGTAGTGGTGGTGGTGGTGGTGGTGGTGGTGATCCTGATGGTGGTGATGAAGGTGGTGGTGGTGATGGTGGTGGTGGTGATGAAGGTGATGGTGATAAAGGTGATGGTGATCATCACCATCACCACCAGTCACCACCATAATTATCATCATCATCACCAACACCACCTTCGTCACCACCAGTCACCACCATATTCATTATCATCATCATCGTCAATACTACCACCACCAGTCACCACCATATTCATCACCATCATCATCATTATCACCACCAGTCACCACCATCATCATCATTACCATCGCCAACACCATCACTATTTCACGAGTCAATGCCCACCTATAACCATATACACAGTAGGTACACAAACAACCCTTTCGAAATTTTCTACGTAGCCAACTCCCGGCCAACTCCGTGCCCTTGCAGGGTGAGGTAGCTTAATTCGGTGCGGGGGTGTGCGTGTCCATTCTGTATGTAATACTATTAAGTATTCTGTGATATTTGTATGGATGGATTCAGGTATTTGTGTTTGGTAGTCATCATCTCTTATGCTGAATAGATGCTGGAAGGTACAACTCCTTAATGGTTAGGAGTTAGGGGATAATTCTTTAACTATAGGAAGGTGAAGACTGTTAGGTAGTTGTATTCTTTTTAGTATTTCGCCAAGTCAGGATCTGATGATGGGATCCTAGGAAAATCGAGGGAAACCTTCAAATGATACAGGTACTAATAATGGTTTTGATATATTTTCTAAAGTTCAATCATCGTCCCTTGATGCTGAGCTGATGATGGACGGTTAGGAGGTAGAGGATAATTCAAATGAGATGTATGTGATCAAGACCTTTCCGATCCGGGGATGATCATAGATCCTCTATAGTATGTTCCCACTTTATTAATTCACTAAACTAATAAGGTAACAAACATAACTAAAAAAAGTACCGACTTCAAAATAACTTGAAAAGCCAAAAATAACCAGTACAGATTACCTTTGAATCAGCTTTTGAAGTCGGTGTCAAATCTCACGTAAACTTCTTTACCGACCAAAAATACTCGTATACCGGGTGATCAATCCAAATGGGTCAGTAGGAAGAAAACGAAAACTATAAGAGATATGGAAATCTGTTCTTAGGAACCATGGCTTCGATTTTAGATTTATTAAAAACTGCATTCAATTTTTTTTCGTATATCTCGTGCATAACCCGGAATCGAACCCGGCCGAAATTAAGTAGAGAAAAAAACAAAAAAATTAAGATGTCAATCGATCCTATTTTTTATTGAGATCAAATGTCTTTATGGGACTACATACATTTAGAGTGCTCTAAGAATCAGAAATCGCTGTTAAAGAGTGACATTCCTTTAAGGTACCTAGTCCGATCATTTTACGTTTTTTTTTATCCAAAAGCAAATATGAGATTGTTTCCAATATCCTCATAATTCAACAAAACAATAATTGTATGACAACTATGAACCTAAACGGAAATTAGCATGGTCAAAATGGAAAAAGTTATTTTTCCATACACAGCACGCATGTTTGTATGGAGCGTTTCCAGCTTTAACAGCAATTTCTGACTCTTAGAGCACTCTAAATGTATGTACTCTTATACAGAAATTTGTTGCCAATAAAAAATAGGATCGATTGACATCTTTATTTTTTTTTCTCCTCTTTTTAAATTTTAACCGGGTTCGATTCCCGGTTATGCATGAGATAAACGAAAAAAAAATTGAATGCAGTTTTTAATAAATCTAAAATCGAAGCCATGGTTCCTAAGGACAAATTTCCCTTTTTCTTATAGTTTTCGTTTTCTCCCTACTGACCCATTTGGATTGATCATCCTGTATAACCAAATAGTAATAAAGGCTTCATGCGTAGCATCTGTTTTCATAGTAATAAACGAGTCGATGAGTGAAAAATACACTTGAATCCCCTTTTGAAGTCTGTGCCACGACTTCAAAAGGGGATTCAAGTGTATTTTTTGTGTTATCAGTTTATTTTGAAGTTGGTTCTTTTTTTTTCTATATTCTCTGATAGTTTCGGCATGGATACCAAAATACTAGAGATCCTTTCCTAAAATGATGATTTTCAGGATAAGATGAAGTTAGTACAGTCGCCATCAGATAATATTGCAGCATATGAGGCGTTCATAAATATCTGAACACGACTCTTGACTGGGCGTTAATACAGTACATGTTCAGATATTTATGAACGCCTTATATAGTGCGATATATCTGATGGCGACTGTACGAGTCTCCATTGACTGTCAATATCATGAAGTCAATATTTTTATTTACCGTAATGTTAGTCAGAATTTGCGCTAGTCATAAAACTATATTGATCGAAGGGCTAAGGGTAAGAATTGGCCAAGTGACATTTGCAAAATTATTCAGTACAGACAATAAAATTGCAGTTATGCTTTATGGCGTATGTAAAATTATATAAAATGGGATCTAGCTTTAAGTTTTACCCCTGGTTTAAAAAGTCATAGGAACTGGGCAATTTTGCAGCCGTTGAGAAAAATACTTGGGTCACTGAATCATCGGAGTAAGTAAGAAAAAAAAAATGGCAGTAGGCAATTTTATCCCTTAGCTACCTCAATTGTTTCCTGGAAATCGGTAACGAGGATAAATTTAATTAGTCTAGCTCTTCTTTTATAGCGTATTATTGAAAAGGCCAGCAAATTATTGCTAGTTTGGTCAGCAGTAAAATCATGAGGTGAGTAAGTCTATTCAAACATTCCTAACCGAAATTACCATTTGCTGACAAAACATTAATTTTGCCGATTTTTTTATTTACTTAACATTTTAGACCAGCACTCTCTTTTAATAAGTGTTTGAGGGAAAAAAAAATACAGGATTCAAAATTTTTATGCTGCCAGTATCATCAATCATCATCATCATAATTATGGCCGAAATACATGGCCTAGTGGAAAACGCCGGGTGTAGGTTGTAAAAAGGGATAACTAACCGTTACTGTAACGAATGCCTTCTTTGTGTGGTATCAATATTATTTAGAATCAATACATAAACCACCAGTAGTGTGACGTTAGCAGAACCTGATTATCAGCGGTCAGGCACTACCCGTGGCTCACCTAATCAGTTCACCACGGCAATTTTTTCCGGGGTTCACCTAAGCGGACTAAGATGAAGCAAAGCACGTAACGTACGCCTCTGAAATCACAGAATGCTTAGCTCTAGTCTAGGTAGGTAATAGATGACAAGAGATAATGCGCCGTGACTTCAAAGTGAAGAACCGGCCAAGAGCATGTTGGACCACGCTCAGTGTAGGGTTCCGTAGTTGTCAATCCTTCACGATAGATGAGTTTTAAATTACTAGAAAGATTTCAAGCTCTTGATCACAGAGCTAAGCCGCAGTCGGACGGACATGGCGAAACTATAAGGGTTCCTAGTTGACTACGGAACCCTAAAAAGGATAAGTATAGATATGCACTGCAGTTGGTGACTACGAGTATATTATTACGTCATGGTAAGTAGGTCGTTATCGTCAGTAAGTATTTAGATGTGATTTGAGTAAATTCATTGAAGTATCGCTAGGTGCCAGTTCAGAATGGTTATAGGGGATGTTCTTTTTTTCCAATTACGAAAAAAAAGATGGGTGACAAGTCGAAAAGAAATATCTAGGGGTAGTAAGATCTCCAGAAACACAAGTTTTTACACGAATGAAAACTTTCATTCATTTTGTAGCAAACTACATAAAAACGTCCGCTGTATGTAGATTTAAAATTTAGTTATAACAATTAAAATGGTTAACATCTTATATAAAATTGCTACTAAATCTATGAAGCGTTTCATTGGTATACAACAACTACAGAAATATATAAAATGCTAAATTACATCTGAAATCGGCTCTTTACGGAGTTGTGATGTATGGAAGATAGAAGCAAGCAAGCTAATACAAACTTTTCGTAGCACAAAAAAGAAGGCAAATATGATTTACCAACATCCGTATCAATAATGCGGGTGAGGGATGCAGCAATACGTGAGACACGCATAGAAATAACTCCATCTCACTCCTCCGTATTGCTGTATCTCTCTCGTCAGTGACTAATTTAGGAAAGTGTAAAGCTGCAATACGCGTGGCAAATACCCATATAACCTATAATGAATTCATGACGTTTTCGAACGTCGATACTGTGTGTTATCTGTGGTACCTATTATGAAGTATTAGAATAAATAATATGAAGCACTCGCTTAGGTTCTGGGTTCGTATCCCAGCAAGGCCAAACAATATTTTTGCATTATGAGTTCTAATATTTATTTTTGAGTTAAGTTACGTCTGTATGTTATTTATTTATCAAATGAAGCTTCATATGCCGTTTAATTATGCATTTCGCTATAAATTACTTACGACAAGCACAAACAATGACAAAATTTGCACCATACACTGTGGGGCCAATACAAGTTTTATGGAATTTCTGTAAATATTGATATCTCAGAGGACATATTTTACTTAAATCGATTACAAATAATTTTATTTGAATTATTATAACCCGAGAAACTCATAGAAACATTTTTTGATGATTTTAATTTTTCTCCGCGTCTCCGGATTTTTATGAAAAGAAGGTATTATTTTTTGAAAATACTGAATTATAACATATGAATTATATATCAAAAAATAAAGCGTTAGTTCCCATTTGCGCAAACGAAATTTTGAACGGAATGGTGCTCAGGTTATTGAGAAAATTATAATTTTCCATGAAAAATTGGGGTAAATTTTAGTTGCCGACCACAGGCGCCATCTATTGAATTTTTTTCCGTAACTCGGTGACTCGAATGGCCTTAACAGATAAAATGTGATGAAATTGATAGTAAAAACAGCGGAATTAATAATAAAACAGATTAAATAATTACATGTCACAATTTTAAACAAACAGATAGAAATGTCAAAGTAGCTCATAAATGGATTGTCAAAATACAAGAATTAACACGATAAAAATAACACTGAATAGATTAGTGCTTTGAAATAATTAATAAGTATATGAAGAATAAATTGAAGGTATCTATCGTGAGATTGCATATAAATCAATGGCATTTACTATCCTGTTTTACTTATTAATATGCAATTGAGATTGTTGAAACGGTTCAATTTGTTACCGAGAACAAATGAATGGGTAAGAGAAGAAAAAAAATAACGACCGATTTAACGGTTACGTACCTTTTCGTGGGCCTGTGTTTTTATCCCGGTTCTGAAGTTGAAACGACTTTAACGACTATTATATAAATTTAACTGACACAAATTCTCACAATATAGGTAAACCTGACACTTCACTAGTTCAGGATAATTCTGCTAGTTTATTTCTAGTGCCTACAGATGCAAACGAGATATGCAAATTAATTAGTTCCCTAAAACCTACAAACTCGGCCGGTTTTGACGAGATACAAACAAAGGTTATAAAAGAATCTAAAAACGAAATCGCAACGGTTTTAAGCTACTTGGTTAACTTATCCTTCACGAGCGGTACTTTTCCGGAGCCACTAAAGCTTTCCCTAATCAAACCTCTCTACAAAAAAAAGGAAATAAAGGATGTGTTGAGAGCTATCGACCAATATCGCTTATTTCAGTTCTCGCTAAGATATTTGAAAAGGCGTTTCAAAACCGTTTAACATCATTCATTAATAAGTATAAGATTATTAAACCTGAACAGTTTGGCTTTCAGAAAGGGAAATCGACGTCATTAGCTGCTTTTAACTTGTCAAATTTAATTCTAGGCTACATGAATCAAAGCTTACCTGTAACTGCAATCTTCTTCGACATGAGCCGGGCCTTTGACTTTGTCTGCCATGAAACACTCCTGGCTAAATGTGAGCTCTATGGCCTAAGAGGGGTAGTCAATAAATGGCTTAGGGACTATCTATATGCGAGAACCCAGTTTGTAGAAATAACCCAAATCGATTCTGCCAGTATTCGCATCATCTACTCATAAGTCTTCTACTAAAATCAATAAGGTTGGTGTACCGCAGGGGAGTATTTTGGGCCCCCTACTATTTTTACTGTACATAAATGACTTACCTAATGCGATAAATTATGATTGCACTTTATTTGCAGATGACTTATCCGTGGTTGTGCCATGTTATGACATTGATACATACAATGATAACATAAATAATGTTTTATGTAGCATTGTGACCTGGCTGCGCAAAAATAATTTAAGTGTTAATATAAGCAAAACGACATATATTCAATTTATAAATCGGAATGAAAATAAGCAGTCGTTAACTGTAACGTTTCAAGATCAGACAGTGACAGAATCTTGCGAGGCAAAGTTTTTAGGTATACTCTTAGATGATAAATTCTCTTGGCACGAGCATATTAACCAATTATGCAGTAAAATTAACTCATTTGCGTATGCCTTATGGAGGCTTACTAAAGTTAGCACCAAAGAATCGGCAATACAAGCTTATCATGGATATGTTTGCTCCCTGATAAGATATGGCATTCTCCTTTGGGGTAACTCTTGTCACGCTAAGCGAGTGCTGGTAGCCTGGTAGCACAAAAACAGTGCATCCGGGCCATATCAAATGTTGACATCCTGACTTCGTGTAGACCCTTATTCCAGGAGTTGAATTTGTTAACAGTACCAAGCATGTATATCTACGAAGTTTGTCAATTTGTTAAAATGCATCCTGAATTGTATAAAACAAATAAAACTAATTGTAAATTTCTAACAAGGTACCCAGATCGTCTCGTTTTTCCAGCAATAAAGACAAAACTGTATGGCAACAGCACCTACTGCATGTCAATAAGTATTTACAATCGTTTGCACAATGACATAAAAGAATTGCCAATTAACTTATTTAGAAAGGAACTTAAAAACTGGCTAGTGCAAAAATGTTTTTATTCGGTGGATGAATATTTCCAATATTATAAGAAGTAAATGACACCATAAATTAAACAATCAAATGACATTATATATTTTTTTTAGGTTAAGATAGTTTTATAAGGAATTATTTAGTATGCACTGACATTTGTTTTAATATTTTATGGTCATAAATATGTTTAGATGTGAATTTTGTTATGGATTAAGGTATAATTGCATTATTAGTTATAGACGCTTTATTATATTGTGTCGTATTTTAAAATTCTTGTTTTGCATGCCAGTTGCTGGCAAAATGTGTGTGTCTGTATTTATTTGAAATGTACCATCTTTAATACCACATTTTACGCAAATAAAGATATTTGTATTTGTATTTGTATAAACAGTACCACTCTCCTTCGATGTAGTAATCGGTTGTTAATAATGAAACAACATATATAAATAACTTCACTATTATATTTTAATCACACTAACACTTAACAAAGTTACCGACTACAATCTTACACCAGAATTTTACCACGACTGGACTCGTCTGCTTCGGATACCCGCCTATTTATTATCTACCTCCAATTGTCTATTATCGACCGTTGGACGATCAGGACTTTCTTACCATACTAAAAAAATAATAATGCGTGTATACACTCATAGAAGTGAATCAGTGAATGTTACAATCGATTCTTAAGGAGTAAACTCCAATAAACAACATGATAAATAAAATAACGGGCATCAATAATTTACTGTATTGTCCAAATTGGACCGAATATATAATATAATAATGTAGCATAAACAACGTTACGTAACAAAAAAAACAATTATCATTCTAAACTAACACTCCCAAAACTTGTACTTACTATCTGCTGATGAAAACGAGATAAAAACGACATGTATTTGGTGTTACTCCCTTCAGTTAAAGCAGTAAAAATTAAAAATTAGGCCGATTATTTGCAGGCTGGGGCTGCTTGGATAAAATTTACAATTTTATCTGCATTTATCTCACTTCTGAGTTGAAAGGAGTAGTCCAAGGCATGTTTAAATATATTTATTATCGCAATTTCACAGTGCACAAAACACAATTTACACAAGAATTTGGTAACAAGCACTGTAACGTAATAGTTTTTTTATGTTAGGCGTTTAGTAAACAACACATAATATGTATCAAATTGTTACACCGCAACGAACTGTATTCGCCTTAACTGATTCACGCGGTGCGTCGCCTTAACTCCGTGAGCGATAACATTGTATTTTTTCTGTATAGGCTGCGTGCGCGTCGCTTAGCTGTAGACATTGATTCGCTAGCAGGACAGTTTAACGAGATGGACGTAGCAGTCAAGCAGTCCGTTCGCTAACATTATTAGCGTCTTCACACGGTTGCTAACAGTCTTGTCTCAATAGTTTTGGAATTAAATTAGTCCTACTTGAACAGGAACGTTATAGTGGAACGTTTTAATTCATTCTTCTAAAATGAATAAACTAGTGTCGCGCCCCAATACGGGTAAGTTTTGAACAATGTTTAATATTAAGTGAAGCCGTTAAATAACGTTTTTATTCGTAAGAAAAGTGTACATAGCTTCCTAGCTTCTTGTTAATACCTTTTGTTCTAGTCATGCAATTTTGCAAATCATTGCATCAGCCGTCTTTGTTCTTTATTTTTATCCGCCTACCTGTTTTTCTAAATAATTATGATTGTACCTCCGTTCTGCCGGGAGCACTTCACCAACTAATTTCACGGTTCTCCTCTCGCTTTTCGCTGTCCCGGGGTGCTCCAGATAGAACGGCAGACGGAGGAATGCGGACAAAATTGTAATGCCTGTTGTCCTTACAGGGTGCTACGTTTTTATTTAAAAACGCGCCGCTTCCATTGCTCGGCGCAAGTTGGAGGCTTCCCGTTGCCCTCCGGAGCTGGTTGAGCCGCTGAACCCTGGCCGCACCTGCAAGCTGTTGCTCCGCTTCCCATCGCCGGCTGCCATGGAAGGGCTGATGGCGTTTTGAGGGGAGTACCGCGCCTACAGGAACGTACCCGACGGGCTATCCACGACCTCCATTTTTAAAAATAAATTTAAACTTGTGTGTAACGGTTTTTTTATTTTCAAACTCCACCGGCTGAGCTAACCGTCGCAGCACATCTCACCTTATACACTTTGACGGTAGGACTCGCAACAGCAGAAATGGCCCAGACCGCCTATCTTCCCGTTCACGCAACCAGTTCCCGCCATTTTAAAAACTATACGTAAACTCGTCTGTGATTGGTTCATGAAAAACTTAACCAATCAGAGACGCGATTCAATGGCGGGTTATTAAAGTGTTGCCAGTTATGATTATTCTAATATTTAGTTCAGGATATTTGACGAGTTTATTATCAATCAAAATCACTGCCTGAGTCGCTAACACTATGAGGGTACTTTTTTCCGAATGAGTTACGGAGCCCTAAAAGAAACATTTTTACAAAATGCGAGACTTCGAATGGTATCACAGAAATGCCTAGGTACCAACCCTCTTAAAAACCATTTTAAGCTTTATTATAAATCCAAAAATAAAATTCGTTTCATGAGTATTTTATTCTGTAGAATAATGTTAATCATTTTATGTAGCGTTGGTAACTAAAAAAGATTTTTCGAATAAAATGTACTTGCGAAGGCAAAAAGATTTGTAACAAATATGTCACCTGATCCTGATCCGTTTTGCAGGCCTGAACTTTATTCTACATTAATGACGGCTATATTTCAGTGACCCTACGAATGGACCTTCGTATTTGTCATATAGATTACCTTCTTTTTACTTGACGAAAACTCGTAATGCGACGTGGAATTTATATGGTGACCGTTTGTCTTTTATCTTGAGATAAATAATATGATCATAACTTAAAAGTGTTGCATAACTTTGAGACCGATCACTAACGCTGTTTTTGCTGTATTTATAATAGAAAAGGTATCAAAACCTAGATTAAAAGTGGTTAAGCAATTGCCTACTGAGCCGAGGGTCATGGGTTCGAATCCCGGCGAGGGCAAATATTTGTGTTTTGAACTCGAATATTTGTGCCTGGTCATGGATGTTATTTGTATTTATAGAAATAGAAATAGAAATGTTTATTTGCTGAAATACTTAACAGTTAGGTCTTAAGATTATTATTGTTACAGAACCAGTATTCAGTCGACATAAAAGTCAACATGCAAATCAATATTAATCCTAAAATACACAAATTAAATACTCTAATGATACAAAATGTCAATTTGAATAAAATTGCGAAACGAAATCATTTACAACTATATACCTACACAATTAAAAATAACATCTCAATATTGTCAAATTACCTCATACCAAGAATTTTTATAATTTAGCCATGTCTAGTTTAAAGAAATAACATTAATATAACAAGCAAATAAAATTTAAATATCTGAAAAACAATAATAGTAATAAAATAAATAAAATGAAAACTGTTTACTTATCCGCTAAAATTTAAAAAGTCATTAACACTTTAAAAACAATTATTCTGTAACCATTCAGTCAGCCTTACCTTAAATAGTTTACCGTCCAACATTCTTATTTCATTAGGGAGATTATTAAATAAAATAATACACATGTTGTACGCATTTTTCTTATATATATTGGATTTGCATGGTGATGGATGGTATAACAAGTGTTTGTACTGTTCTCGCACATGCCTTGAGAACATTTCGTTATATTTTTTAAAATACCCTGGCTGACTTTTGGTAAACCAACATGCCTTTAAAATGTACATTGAAGCTAAGGGTAGGACATTAAACTTTTGGAAGAGGGGTCTGCAGCTATCATCATATCGAATGCCACCCACTGCGCGTAAACATTTCTTCTGCATTAAAAATGCCCTCTGAGTGTCAACAGAATTACCCCACAACAATAGTCCGTAATTAAGAGTAGACGAAACATAACCATGAAAAGCAGTCAACGCGGCCTGAGTTGAAACAGTATGTTTAAGCCTTCTCAGGCCGAAAACAAATCTCGATAGTTTAGAGCACACAAAGTCAATATGAATGGGGGAATTATTAAGATTAACAGTGAGAACAACTGGGTTTGATTTGTATGAATAAAATTGGATAAATGAAGTCTTGTCAATATTTATATTAAGATTATTATGATATGTCCATGTATTAATGTCTGCTATTGCTTTGTTTATATCTGCTTCATACGTGTTTTTGACATTTCCTTTCACTATTAAGGTTGTGTCGTCTGCAAAAAGTATACACCTTTGCGATGTTGCGTGGGGCAGGTCATTAACATACAGTAAAAATAACAACGGTCCTAGATTGCTTCCTTGTGGCACACCCGAGCCATTGACACGATACTGTGACCTGTACTTTTCCCTTGTAACATTCTTCCCCTCTGTAATCACTCTAGAAATTTCAGTGCATTGTTCTCGGTTGGCTAAATAGCTTCTCATCCAGTCAAGAATGTTACCTCTAATGCCGTAGGCCTCAAGCTTAGAAAGAAGCTGCGAGTGGTTTACATAGTCAAAGGCTTTACTCATGTCAAGAAATATTGACATGACTGGTAACTTATCATTTATAGCCTCGGTTATATCCTTAATTAATTCAAAACAGGCCAGTTCGGTTGAGCGCTCCTTACGAAAGCCAAACTGTTCTGGCAGTTATCTATATAACTAAGTATGTTTATCGTCGTCTAGTGTCCATAACACAAGCCCACTAGAGCTTACTGTGGGACTTGATTGATTTATTTATTTATTTATTATTATATTATTATTATTATTTGTGTGAGGTTGTCCGATATTTATTTGTTTATTTATAAAGCTGAAAGTTTGTGAGAGTGTTTATGTATATGTGTGTTACTTCTTCACGCTCAAACGGCTGGACCAAGCAACCTTCATACGAAAATTATCAAAATTGGTCCCAGCCGTTTAAGCGTGAAGTAACAACCATACACACAAACTCACTCACAAACTTTCACCTTTAATAATATTTATAAATATTATTAAAGGTGAAAGTTTGATAGTGTGATTAATCCGTTTCTCAATTAATTTATCTATTTCACGACAGCAGCAGCATACGTATGTATATACAACAAAGAATATTGAAATCTTGTTAGTAATTAGCAACCCCATACCACAGCCCTTGCCTTGTGTCGTTGAGAAAATAAAATACGAGTTCATTCTTGGTTTTAACAGTTATTTTTTAGAGTTCCGTGCCACAAAAGGAAAAACGGAACCCGTGAACCTTTACCGCATACGAAGCCATATATGGCAGATATGAACTTGGACCTTATTGGCACAGGTCAAGGTTTAAATTCAAACAACTATTTTTTTCCTATATGCGGTAAAGGGTTCACAAAAAAATCACAAAAAAATCTAACTTCTAAGTTTACGTAAAGAAAAAGATACCGCCGTTTACGCCGCAAAAAAACGTTTATTTCGACTCACTCAAGGGAATCAAAATTTATGGTATTTTCCGTTGAACAAGAACCATGGGTTTCGGGAAGTAATACCATCTTACACTCCATGTATAGGGAAAAATCTGAAAAATATACCTTTGTAATTAAATCATAAAAAAATGTAGTCTTTATTTAAGGTACCGGTCATCAAAGTTAAGCAACGGTATATATCCGTACGGAACCCTCATACGTAGTATCGTTTGTACCCAAAAAAGCTTTGCAAGGATGAATTTCCTTCAAAGTAGTAAATTCTACCCTCCCCAGACTGGTTAACTCGTCCCAAAACAAAACGGCAAAAATTATTTATTAACAATCCCTGAAACAAAACTGGATAGGTATGTTTACTGAATAAATTCACAATGCTGTTTGTTACCCGAACGAGCGATTTCAAATATATTTTCAATATTTTATACTACGACATCGCCATTCTCAAATGAAACATCACAGAATGAGAGGTTAAGTAGATTTTAGACTGTCTCTTCAGGCACGGGAAACATGGGGGGTTTGTGTGACGTTAGGATGAGGCCAGACGAGTGTATTTTTTCCAGTTTCGAGTCGCGTAATTGCGCTCGCGTCATACTTAGTGTGACATGGCCCAGTGTGGTATTGCCCAAACAAAATTACGCTACCCAGAACTCAAAAAATTACTCTTGTTGTTGTCTGGCTTCACCCTTATGAAAAATGTATTCCTCGATAGGGAGGTTAACGAGGCGTAGGTGTTCCTCGTTTAACCTGTCATAAACCTTGCTAATGTGACGTCAGATCGCGTAGTAGACTTGGTGAAATCACCTAAATTAAAGAACAAACACGTAACTCTTTTGGATAACTTTTTTTTATAAACTAAGAGCCTCGGATTGCGACCCTGTGGAACTCTCTATGCAAGTGTGACTTTTGATTCTATGACTATTGATGCTGATTGATTGAACCAGCGAGCGAAGCGAGTGAAGTCTCTGTTTCAGCTTCGCCAAAATTTCTTTCGTATGTCCGGATGTTCGGATTTTCGGGCTGATTTCGCCTACAGGCCATATTTCTCATCCAATTCTTATGAAATTTCGTGCGTAGGTTTGATACATTTATCAATTTATTTTTTCTTTGTTGAGTCAGTTTTTCGACATTTATCAAAATGAAGGAAATATGGGGGATGAAAAAGTAAAAAAAATCTTAATCAATTGTCATTTCAAAAAAATCTCGCGAGGTCTATAAACAGACGTATGTTAAAAAAAGTTTGAATACTGACCGAGTGACCAGAGCGTTTCAACTTTGCCAAAAATCATTTCATATGTCTGAATTCCGGATGTTTGGATGTCCGGCTAGGTTACTACGTATATTTGTAAGTAATTGCAATTTATGTATATTATTTATGTAGGAGCACGGCAGCCCCCGGCTGAATCGAAAAAAATATCACATGGGTTTAGTTTACTGTTACGATGACCGTACAAGGCCGGAAAAATCATTTTCATTTTTTTTTAAAGCAACTGTGACTTTTTTCGGGATTGAAGGCGGTTATTCCTGTCTATAAAATAAGTTCGGATCGCAGGAAGCAATTGGATGAATTGGAGGAGGGGAAGCATTCATCCAATGATGAGGAGCTTTGGGTGTTCTGTAGGAGGCCTTAGTCTACCAGTAGACGTCTATCGGCTGATTTGATGATGATGGCAAGTACGAATATCAGTCAATAGACACACGTCGCTCCAACCATTTAAAGTTCCGTAAATATCCTAAATATCTTCAAAAACAGCTATTGAGCAAGCAGTAATTAATTAGAAATTATGACTCAGGATATTAAATTGACGTTAGCGGATGACTTGAGTTCGTACGACCTGTCTCTAATGATCGAGATTTCAATTTGGTTCGATGGTCCTTGATTAAATGCGTATTCTCTTATTGCCGCCTTATAGAGGAAAATGCTTTTAATGTTCCGTTGAGAAAATGGAAAGGAAAATTAACATTCTTTTTTTTATTATTCGGAACAGAATTATGTTTCTGTGGTAAAATTTTAATGTGGCTAAAACATACCATAATATTTTAACATTGAAAATGTTTGTTTCACTGATCGAGTAAAGTGCCCCGATTTATGAAGTGTCTGTATAGTCTAAGAACCCGATATAGAACGACCTTCACCGAGATGTTTATTTACTCATGGATATAGATGAGGAGGAGATGGACTAAAATTTGTTAGGCAACCCATATGCAATATATTTATTGAAATGTTAAATTAAATATAAAATACATTTATTTCATCGAATAAACATCTCGGTGAAGGTCGTTCTATATCAGGATCCTCTACTAGTAGTTTCGCAGATATGAGAGGTGCGCGGATGGGCCATATGTTAAAATGTGGACTTTTTTTCTCCAAATTAGATCGAGAGCTCGTGATTCTGAGTAGAAAACACCTAAAATATCCAAAATCTAAAAAGAAAGGTGGGCTCCTTAGATTCATTCGCTATGTTCCGACACAGACACGGATGAATATCGCTGACATAGCAACAAAAAAATATTGGCGGAAAAAAGTATGGACTTTAAAAACTTTCTAAACGTTGAATGTCAAAAACTCATAGTTCACGACTTTTGAAGCGACATTCATCAGAAGCAAACTATAAATAAATAAATAATATCAGACAACCTCACACAAATCAATGTAGTCCCACAGTAAGCTCTAGTAGGCTTGTGTTATGGCCACTAGACGACGATATATATACTTATATAGATAAATACATACTTAAATACAAATAACATCCATGACCCAGGCACAAATATTCGAGTTCATCACACAAATATTTGCCCTTGCCGGGACTCTAATCGGCTGTGACATACCTACGGGCAAACATCGACTGATGCTATAAGGGTTCCGTTTTTCATTCGTAGGTACGGAACCTTAAAACCGCTCCGCTCTCAAAGAAAACATATTTTTCATTCACCAGACATCAAACAATTATTAACATCAAAAGGCCGTGACATATTCATAAGCAAGTAATCCTTTATATGCGGATATTTCAATTACATATTAATTCCCGTGTTAGCAAATATAGGGAAAAGGATATAACATCAAGATAGGATTGAGGAAATGTAAATGAAATAAAATATAAACGCTTTTCCAAAACAAACTACAAACAAACAAACGTAGGAACAGAACCAAATGGTCAAAGTATCAACAGTGACGAGTTTGCCGCGGCGGTGTACGGGCAGCCGTCCCTGATGAAGGGCTCCATACGAGTTCGAAACAAGTCGGGCCGTTCCTGACAATTTCACGTGAGTGTAAACCGCTTAATACTCGTACAATTACAGAACCAAATGCTTCGCAAATACTAATACAATTTCCATTGGAACGAAAAGGAATATTAAAATGTTGCTAAACTGGTTGAATATGGTAGCCTCATAAGTGTTGCCATATTTTCTACCTAATAATATTATTTTTATATTTATATTATTATAATTATATTATGATTATAATAAAGCGTACTCATCTGTATGAATATACACATCTGCGCATTCAATATATTAAAAGCCAGATGCCTGCAGTAAAGGAGTAAAGAAACGGAACAGAGACTGAGCTTCTAAGGAGCAGCACTAAGTACTTACTCGCATGCGATGCTAAATGTATTCGAAATAACCGTAAGGACTTATGTTGTTCGTTAATATTTACCAACCAAGAGATCGAGGAACAGATCGCCGAAGATCATAGAAGCGACCATTGGCGTCTAAGATTATTTTTCAGGGGGGGCCTGGGGTGGGCCTGGGGAGGGGCCTGGCCATATCCTAAGAGATGAAGCCATGTATTTCTATCGGTAACCCAAAATCCTGGGGTGGGCACTAGACCATATTGGGGTGGGCACGGCCCACCCGGCCACCCCCCTAGATACGCCTATGGGAGCGACCAAACCCAGGGTCTCCACTGTATGAACTACGCACAGAGAATAAATATTAATAAATATAATAAATAAATATAATATAAAGAATGGGGGAAGATTGATTATAAAAAGTTTTTCTATTTGTAGTGAACCAAAGGAATCTATTCTCGCCCTGAACCCTGGACTTCACAATAGGTATTCAATACACGTAAAGTTATACTTCACACTTGGATGTAAAAAGAGAGTATTAAGACAAATAAAAAATTACTTACATACAATATTCTTTCTAAAATAATAACCGTGCATCTTAACTTACACTTATCTTAATAACTTATCCTACAGTCCTTTTTGGTTCAGGCCATGCATTAAAGTTTGTTAATTAGTTTGCTACCCCCAGTGCCTTTGACATTTATTAGAGATTACATGTTTTCAAAAGAACCCTTTAAATGTAAGCAAGATACACAAACGGTTGGACAAGGTGGATTTATGAGAACGGTTCCATCGTCACCCTTGGTTATACTATACTAGCGACCCGCCCCGGCTTCGCACGGGTGCGATGCTGATAAATTATGCATGAATTATACAAACATATGAACCTTCCTCTTGACCGAGTGTATCTATTAAAAGACGTATCAAAATCCATACATAGGGACGAACAGACAGACAGCAGGAACCGACTTTGTTTTATACTATGTAGTGATTATTAAACCCTACAGACTATCCATTCTGCTACAGACATATGAAATGAAATGAAATGAAATAATTTATTCAGTAAATAGGGCACGCGGGCACTTTTACAAGTCGGATTGTGAATTTACCGCTATTACCCTAGAGCTGTTGAGAAGAAAACCGAAAGAAACTCAAAGGTTTTTTTTTTTTTGTAAATCATACTTAAAAGAATCAATTACATTTATGTTATAACTAATAACATTGGAACACACAAAGGAGATGTATAAATTCTCCAAATTAATGTTAGGTAGGTAGGTACATTATTGTGGTAGGTGGATTGTGGGTAGGAGCTTAAAATAATAGACACATCATCTGTGTTTATAAATTAAATTTAATTGATAAAAGTGTATTTTTGGCATATATTCAATATTATTTTAATGATTGTCTGATAGTTTCTACCTACCAGCATTTTCTCTTCTTAAAATCACTTTCAAGTGGAACTTAAGTTATTGGCACATTACTAACCTACAAATTGGATCACAACACCATACACGGGATTTACATTCACTTTGAAGATGGATTCAATAAAGCAGTCCTTAGCGGAGATGTCGGAGCTCTTCAGTACCCGTATGGCAGCCTTCCAGAATGATATAGATAAGGCCAGTCCGAGCAACCCCACTGTTTCCTCTGTGGCCACAGATTTTAGTGCATTTAAAACTTTCATTTTGAAGGCGTTGGAGACTTTGCAAATGCAGGTTGAGCTTCTAGCCCGGCAGGTGGACCAGCAGGAAATGCGGTCTAGGCGCAAGATTCTTCTGATCCATGGACTGACTGAGGTGAAGAAAGAGGACACTACGGCTCGGATTGTAGATGTTTTAAAAAAACACCTTAAAAGCAATTTAGTAGCGGCCGATATTGCTCGTTCTCATCGTATGGGCCGGCCTCGAGGTAATCTAGCCAGGTGCGTTCTGGTCAAGTTTCGTGACCTCTCAGTTCGCGACACAGTCTGGTTTGGCAAGACTGGATTGAAGGGGTCCGGTATCATTGTCTCAGAGTTCCTGACCAAGCCGCGTCATGACGTATTTATGGCGGCCCGCGATCGTCTTGGTGTCCAGAACTGCTTCACTCGTAGCGGGAACGTGTATGCGCTGGATGCGAATGGTGAACGGCGCTGTCTGAATTCGATTGCTGATGTGAAGCAGTTTCCGCTGCCACGGCCACTAACTGACGCTGCTGAGGCTGATGCTGATGAAGAGGTTGCCGAGCAGCGGGCTGAAGCTCCAAGCGGCAGGCGTGCCAAACGGCAATTAACGAAGCCTCGAGCCTAAGCTACATTTTTATATATATATTCTTTTCCATTTTCACTAAACCGTTACTTTTTGCTGTTATGTTTTCTTGTGTAAATTGTACCCACTTTCTTTTTATTTGTGATTTACTTCCCATTTTTACTGGCTTATGTTTTCAAGCTCGTTTTGTTATGTGTCATTGTCATTTTGGCAATGACAGTTTGTGGCAATGTTGCCAACTAATTGTTGATTAACGAATTAACTAAGCGTTAACATAAATTAACGTTATTTTGTGTGTTAGTTGTAGAAATGGTAGTATTTTATAATTAATTTTTGTTGTAATGCTGGCGGGTAGTAGTATTTTTGGAATTGTTCGTATTAATATAGACATATTATTTTTATTATTTGTATATATTTATTTTTATCTATATATTTCTTACGTACATACATTCTTAATTGATGGTATCGCTTGGTTCGGACTTTCAGAGTGATGTTAGTGCTGAATACATTTCATTCTCTTCGGACAGTTCGGACATAAGTAATAATAGTTTCCAAAGTTGCCCTCCTTCTCTTCACGACGTACTTGACGAACAACTTGATGACGTTTCCAAAAATTTTAATGTAGTCCACATCAATGCACAAAGTATTCCAGCACATTATAATGATCTCTTGATAACTTTTAATCTCACTAATATTCATGCAGTTCTTGTGTCCGAGTCTTGGCTGAAACCTTGCTTACCCTCAACCTCATATTCTCTGCCAGGTTTTCAGTTGGTTCGGAACGATCGGTCTGGTAGAGGTGGTGGCGGGGTTGCAATTTATCTTCGTGCTCACATTCCGTACTCTATCATTAGTATGTCGGCTCAACCGTCTGTTTTGCATGTCACCGCAGAGTATCTGTTTCTAGATATAACGTTGTCCCATTCCAAAGTCCTTCTAGGAGTTTTTTACTCGCCCTCTCTTCTGGTTGACTATTTTGCTTCTCTTGAGAAACTTCTTGAAAATATCATGCCATCTTTCGACCACCACATAATTATGGGGGATTTCAACACTTGCCTTCTTAAGAACGATTTTCGATCTAAATCCCTGAAATCTCTTGCTACAGCTTGCAGCATGACTATTCTCCCTTCTAATTCTACTCATCATTTCCCTAATAGTTCTCCATCGCTTCTCGATATCGCTCTTGTTTCTTCTGTTAGTCATGTTGCAAAGTATAATCAGTTCCCCGCAGATGCATTTTCTTACCACGATTTACTTCTTTTGTCATATAAAATTCGGCCGCCAAAACCTAAACACAAAACTCTTCTGCAGCGTAATTTTAGTCGTATGAATGTCGAAGACCTTCGGAATGATGCACTTCAAGTTGATTGGAGTGTGATTTCCGAAGCGGACACCGTTGATGAGAAAGTTGCCATCTTCAACTCTTTGCTAATGGGACTTTATGACATTCATGCACCAGTTCGACCTGTCAAAATTAAGCATTTGCCTGCTCCCTGGCTGACTGAGGAAATACGAGCGTTAATTGCAAAGAAAAATCTGGCTAAAAGCAAGTACAAAAACAGGCCATCGGATAGGAATAAAGATCGTTATCACGCTTTACGTAACCGATGTAGTACAGTATGTCGTGACGCTCAGAGGCGTCATATCCATAAGTCAGTGGAGGTTGGCGAACCTGCAAAAATTTGGAAATTTCTCAAGTCATTAGGAGTTGGGACTTCTGACCATAGCTCTATTTCTAATAACGTCAATATCGATCAGCTCAATCAGCATTTCTCTTCGTCCGCTACATTCAGTGGCCCGATTAAGACTAACACTCTTAACAATCTTTCAACTGTCCCAATTCCTGACTTCTCCCCTTTTTCTTTTGAGCAATTTACTGTCAGTGATGTTAAAAAGAACGTATTATCTATTTCATCGAACGCCGTTGGGGTTGATGACGTGAGCCGCAACTTGATTATTCCTCTTCTAGACCTACTTGCCCCTATCATTACCAGCATCCTTAATTTTTCTGTCTCTTCCAATGTTTTCCCCACGATTTGGAAAGATGCTGACGTAATTCCTTTACCCAAAAAACCCAATCCTTCCTCATTCTCTGACTATCGACCTATTTCTATCTTACCTTTCCTTTCCAAAGTTTTCGAACGTCTGGTCCATCGTCAATTAACATCTTTCTTAAATAGGAATAATCTCATGAATACTTTCCAATCCGGTTTCCGCTCAGGTCATAGCACGGCTACTGCGCTTATAAAGATAACTGATGATATCCGTGCCGGTTTAGATAAAAGAATGGTAACTGTTTTAACTCTATTGGATTTCAGCAACGCTTTTAATACTGTCGATTTCGATGTTATGCTTGCGATTTTACGTTCTATTAACATATCTCCTGCAGTGATTGACTGGTTTCATAGTTATTTAGTAGGTCGTCGTCAGCGGATCAAGGTGGAAGCCTCTCGTTCTTCATGGTGTAACACGCAGGCTGGCGTTCCGCAGGGCGGCGTGTTATCGCCCCTCCTATTTTCCATTTTCATTAATTCAATCACTAATTCTATCTTCTCTTCTTATCACCTTTATGCTGACGATCTACAAATCTACTCACAAGGTTTACTTGTTGATCTGCCTTTAATTATTAATAACACAAATATTGACTTAGAAAGAATTCTGAACTGGAGTAACTGTTATGGTCTAAAAGTAAACCCAGCTAAAACCCAGGTCATAGTTATAGGTAGTTCGAAACTTATATCTCGTATTGATTTTTCACTTCTACCTGGTATATTTTTTGACAGTGTACTGATTCCTTTTTCACAACAAGTGAAAAATCTTGGCGTGATTATGGACCGTACTCTCTCCTGGATTCCTCAGATCAGCGAGGTCAGCAGGAAAATGTTTGCTGCGGTAGGGTCCCTGAGACGACTCCGTAACTTTTTACCAATCGCCACTAAAATTACGCTTGCCCAATCTTTACTCCTTCCCATTTTAGACTATGCTGACGTGTGCTATCCTGATATTACTGAGGAACAGCTGAATAAACTTGAGCGCCTTCAAAATTTATGTATTCGGTTTATATTTGGCTTGCGCAAATATGACCACGTTTCCCATTTTCGCTCGCAACTCAAGTGGCTTCCTATTCGTCTTCGTCGCAACTCCCATATTCTTGTCTGCCTCTATAATATACTTTTCAACCCCGCTACACCTTGCTACCTAAAAGAGCGTTTTAAATATCTATCTTCTGTTCGTTGTTCTCAAAATTATCTTCTTTCTCCAATTCCTTCTTCATCAAAATTTTTAAATGACTCTTTTGCCTGCCAAGCGATTCGGTTGTGGAATACTTTGCCGCTCGACTTACGCAAAGCTCAATCCCTCCCCATCTTTAAACGTAACCTGAAGCAGCACTATTTATCACTTCCTTAGGTGATGTCTGAAATTAATTTTGAATGTACGTTATTACTTCATGTACGTATATTATATGTATATATGAGTATATATATGTAAATTATAAGTTATATGTGTATGTATATTTATTTATTTATTTATTATATATATTTATCTTACAAACAATTCAGATGTATGTGTAAATTAAGTTTCTTAACCAGTTTCTTGCACTACCTTTTTAAAATGTATCCTCCGACTTTTTCTGCTACCCAAAGGTTGTCTGGAAGAGATCGCTCTTTAGCGATAAGACCGCCTGTTGTTACCCTATTTAACGTTGCTTTATTTCTTTGTATTAATCTTTTTCATGTGGTGCACAATAAAGGATATTATTATTATTATTATTATTACATTAAAATAAAAAAAATAACAACAACAGCCCGCGACCTCCCTCCCCGCCCGTAGGAGACCGCTACTGCTTGGCCCGCGACGCCGACTCGCCAAGTCTCGTAAATCAGTAGGCATAGGCATCCTTGGCGTGACTATTTACAACGCGTTACCACCCAATATTACGGACGCAAAAACCGACTCAATTTTTAAGAAAAAACTTAATTCGCTACTACTGGACCGGGCTTATTACAGCATCGACCTGCGCCTCAATTAAACACCAAAAACAAATATAAAATCTAATCTAATCTAAATCTAATAATAATAATGAAATATATTTGTATTATGAATATCGATTGTATAATTAATGACGTGTAATTGTGATTTTTACCAATAAATTCTGTATTCTGTATTTGACGACACGTTTGGCGCAGTTTGCAGACACCTGCCTACTGAGCCGGCGGTCCCGGGTTCGAATCCCGGCCGGGGAAAATATTTGTGTGATGAACTCGAATATTTGTTCTTGGGTCATGGATGTTATCTATATATTTATTTTATTTTATTTTATTTTATTTTATTTATAAAAACATTTTTATGACATTACAGTTATAAACCTATGCGTCACAAAACTTAAATTAACAATAAAAGGTTCACAATAATATAAACAAACAGCTTCATTTGGAACAGTAGAGCACCTAGTATCCATCGCCTCACAGAATCTCAGGCATTCACTACACACTGCCGCCCATCGCCACGCAAACAAGTCACACTCGGGTGTCGATGTCAGGAGCGCATTGAGAAGTGAGAGGGCGCGGGGCAACGGCGAATTCCTGAGCGACACGGTCCTCGACGACGGCACAGCCAACAAGTCGCGCTGTCGAGGTCTCAGGGCTATCCTCGGGACATCAGGGACATACAGTCGCACCAGACGCTCCACAACCTCGGGACAGTCCGACTCACCACGCAAGGCCTGACATGCCGAGATCATCAGATGACAATTCCGCCTGACCTCCAAGGCGTTGTACCCGAGGGAGCCGAGAAGGTACTTTGTTGGGTACAGATACGGATAAAATCCGGATGTTTATTTATAAAGGAACCTTAAAAACGCTTTCTGAACCTTCTCAAGGAGTAAGGCATACGTTGATTCATAGGGGTTCCATATGATCGACGAAGTCTCCAGCTTACTCCTTACTAAGGCATTGTAAACCATTTTTATGGCCACCGGATCATGAAAGTGGCGAAGGTTTCGGATCACAAAACCCAGTCTCCGAAAGCAGCTAGTGGCAAGCGAAGAAATATGCTCGTGAAAAGTGAGCCGCGTGTCAAACACTACACCAAGATCTTTGACGGAGAAGACACGATTTATCGGCTCTGTCCCCAACATATATTGAGCATATATGGGATCGTGAGAGCGGCCAAATGAACACACACAGCACTTGGCAGGGTTAAAAAGAAGTTTGTTCTCGAGACTCCACTGAAACACCACGTCGATGTCCCCTTGTAATGTCTTGCAATCAGCCACCTGCTCCACTCCATATATCAACTTGAGATCATCAGCATACAAGAGACATTGAGCCGCCCGAAGAACCGATTGGAGATCGTTAATCATGATCCCGAATAACAAGGGCCCTAGTATGGAGCCTTGGCTAACACCAGATCGGGTGTGGTAAGGAGCCGAGACAAAACAACCATGTCGGACGAACTGCTGTCGATCGCGCAGATAGCTGGCGAAAAAGGTTAGCAGTTTGGCAGAAAAACCAATTTTGTCAAGTTTGCTAAGCAACACATCGTTATCCACTCGATCGAAAGCCCTCGTGAAGTCAAAATAGAGCACATCGACCTGGATACCTCTATCGAGATGAACAGCAATATTGTCCGTTAATATCAACAGATTCGTGTTTACCGAGCGACTAGGACGAAAGCCATGCTGCGCATCGCACAAGAAGGGCCGAACCTGTGAGGACAAAGTCCGGTGAAGTATAGCCTCAAACAGCTTACCAAGAGTAGGAAGAACGGCTATGGGCCTATAATTCTCTACAGCGGAAGTGTCACCTGTCTTCGGGATCGGTTTGACTCTAGACAACTTCCAACTTCGAGGATATGACCCAGAAGAGATGGCCAGGTTAAAAATATACAGTATTGGGGTCGTTAGGAAATCCATACAACCTTTTACTATATACGCTGGCAAGTTATCGGGTCCAACGGAGCTATTAGCCTTTAGGCGTTTTATACCCGCTTCGACTTCCTGCAATGTAATTGATTTTATATCAATGAAGTTGGCGCTAGGTTTCCTATTGGAATTATTTAACAAGCTCGGATCAAGAAGCGGAATGTCAGGTAGGAAAACATCCGAGAAATAGCTAGCAAAAGCGCCCGCCACGTCCCTACCTACAAATTCTTTATCTTTAAGCTTCACTCGAGAAACAAAACCACCATTTGTCCGTAGACTACCAACGTGCTGCCAGAAAGCGCGGGGATTGGCTTTAACTGTGCTTTGGATTGTCTCAATGTAGCTATCATAAGCAGACACTAAACGTCCCTTTACTTTAGACCTCAATGTCGCAAAATTTTTGTAGACATCTGTATCCCGTGTAGCCTTCCATTCGCGATGCAGATTACTCTTTTGTTGGATGTCATAGATGAGGTCAGCCGTGAACCACACAGGATACCGTCTACTTGAGCCGGTTGGTCGCCTCCGTTTAGGTACGCAGAGGTCAAAAATCCCATACAAAATATTGTAGAATGTGTCCGCAGCGATGTCGACATCGCCAGCACTGAGAACTTCCTGCCAACTTGTTTCAGACTAATTTGTACATAAGCTCAAGTACATACTAAGTCATACTAAGCTGTTTCTTACAGATCTATACAGTCTCTAAGAGTGCATTAAGTTAAAATCTACATTGAATAACTTCAATAGAGTACAGGATGAACTTTCTCACGTTTACTTCATTTGACACTAGTATGCGGTTCGTGTTAAAATGCCACTTTAAGTTTGGTTAACATATTGTTTTGAATTAAAAAAAAATATTGTGAATAATAATATATTCAATTTGAAAATGTCACCATAACGTTGCCCTTTCGGGTAGCGTAACATGACATAGGTCATCGGCCATCTTTGTTCATGTTCATTTCATCCCATGCTTTTTTTTTATTTTGTTGATAATTAGTCTTATTTAACGCGGAAGTCATGCATAGGTTATAAACGAAAAAAAACAGATAGTGGCACAAGCTTCGAGCCGCCATAAACGGATTCGTGATGTATATAAGTTTTTTTTTATGTTCACAAGGTACAATGATACGCCTAATGCACCGCTGAAATGCAGTGGGAATATCACTCATGCATCTATCATCCAATATTAATTAAATAAGTTAACAAATGAATCCACACTCAGAAAACGAAAACGTATCACCATAAAGCGTAACTACACCAATAAAGTGAAAACTATCATCTTTTACGAGTTTCAAGGGTCCCGATCCGATAAAAGGAAAAGTGCGCCTCCCCATTAGCAGCCTGTGACCGAGTGCGAACGGCTCATTGCGACGCATCCCTTCCTTCTCGTGTGCCGTAATCTAAATTTTACGGATCTGATGGTAAAATATTGCAATCGGAGAAGTAGACTTTAAAGTTTAGCAAGGAGGCTACGTACCTATGAGCAGTTTACTATTCTTATAATCGCTGGAATCGGTAATACGGTATTTGATGATGGCTCAAATCAGCTACTCTTTATGAAATGTCAAAATCGATCTGTTAGTATGAAGTTTCTATGAAGCCAGTAGGCTTGTGACGTCACAAAATCAATAGTCAAACCACGTCTTCTGTTTAATTTTTGCCTAATTTAAAAATCGAATAATGTCCAAAATTTTGTGGTGGTTTATTTGGTTCCGTGTATTTTTGAATGTGTTTAGTGGTTTCAATGCTACAATTTATTTTCACTATAAAAAAGTCAAGTATCTGGCTTAAAAGTAACCTGAATATATCAGCTGCCTATGTTTTATTTATGTGTAAAAGCCTCACACTGATATATTGACCTGGTTTGTGCAATACGAACCACATATAGTAGAGTTGCTAAATTTCTACCACACATAGAGCGTTCCGCGGTGATTATTTTCAGATGTGGAGGGAAGTCAGATTCGTCCCCTTCGTGGCGGGAGAGCGGGGTGAAGAGGACCAAGTACTGCTCCTTTTCTTTTTTTTATTACTGATCAGTTAAGGCTATTAGGGCTTGTGTGGCATCGTTTTCGTGTAAAACAGATATCAGCAATTCATTTTTTATGTTATTTAAGAATAGTTTGGTATAAAAAATTGGGTACATTGCCGAAAAGGTAAAAATCACCTCAAGTTTTTTTTATTCAGAACGATAAGTTAGTTATATATCCTGAATATTGACAATTTAAAAAAATATCACTAAACATTAAATTTAATCTTGTTTTTAAAAATGTATACATATTGGGCACATCTCATACAAAAAGTACCGTGAAAAAAATATTGATGTTAAGCTTAGCCTGCGTGCTCTAGTACATTTTGCTAAGTCACGAAAATGTGTGCATCGGGATACAGCCACGAAATTTGTGGCACAGATAGAGTACCTATTCTGCGGTGATTACTTTCAGATGTAGAGGGAAGTCAGATTCGTCCCCTGTGCGGCGGGAAAGCGGGGTGAATAGGACAAAGGAGTCCTCTTTTTCTTTTTTTATTACTGATCAGTTAACGCGACTAGGGCTTATGTGGTATCGTTTTCGTATGAAACAGATACCAGAAATTTATCTTTTATGTTATGTATTCATAGTACCATATAAAAATATGGGTGTATTTCCGAAATGGTAAAAATCACAACAAGGTTTTTTTCATTCAGGGAGATAAATTAGTTATATTTCCTTAATATTTAGGTACAACTAACAAAAATATTGCAGAATAGCAAATTAAATCTAGTTTTTAAATCTATATACACGTTGGGCACTCTTCATACAAACAGTAACTTAAATAAATTGTTGATGTTGAGTTACATTACAATTTTTTTTTTATTTATATAAATTTGTTTTTCTAGGACGTATTTGGTAAATATTGTATGTAAAAGCTTGTTAATAATCATTATTTAATGTATTTAATGAAGCGAAATAGGATGCGTTCGGAGATTTACGTTGGTTACGCCGACTTAAACATATATTTTAAGCTACTGTTTGTATGAGAAGTGCCCAATATGCATATATTTTTAGAAACTAAATTAAATAAGCCTTTTAAAATAATAATTAAAATTTGAAAATGTTAATGAAATTTAACTAATTTACCTCACTGAATAAAAAAACTTGTTTAGATTTTCACCTTTTCGGCCATACACCCATATTTTTATATAGAACTATACAAAAACAACATAAAAAATTAATTTCTGATATCCGTTTTACACGGAAACGATACCAGACAAGTCCTAGTAGACTTACTGACCAGCAATAAAGAAAAAAAAGAGGTATACTTTGTCCTATTCACTCCGCTCTCACGCCTCACAGGGGATGAATCTGACTTCCATCCACATCTGAAAATAATCACCAAGAAACACTCTATCTGTGGTAGAAATTTTATGCTTGTAACCCGATGCGCACAATTATGTTAGAAAACAGCGGACTAACAACTCTACTAATATGAACAAAGGAACTTATTTTAATAAAAGCAAGAAACTTAACTTTCTAGTAAACTACTAATATGAATAATAGTCTACCAATATGAACAAAGGAACTTATTTTAATAAAAGCAAGAAACTTAACTTTCTAGTAAAACACATAGGTATCTGAGGTGCCCTGGCTAAGATTGATCCCCTATTTGTTCATGCACTTACAGATTTGACCCAAACTGTAATCAGCAGGTACCGCCACTGCGTGCCTCCTAGGTAGGGCCGCCATCCGTCCGGGTTTCCGCGGATTTGTCCTAGTTTGGAGGCCGTCCGGGGGTTTTCAAAAAGTAGAAAACCCTTTTTATGTGAATGAAAAATAAAGCGATAATTTTTTTTATATTATTTTCGGACACGTCCGGGGAAAAAATGCGATTTACGCCAAATGTCCAGGTTTTTTAAAGTCTTTGTCCGGGTTCGGCGAATTTAGAGATGGTGGAGACTCCTAGGTAACCGTAGGTAACCTTATAAATCACATACAAAGCATATCTCCCTTGAAAAAGGTCGGGTGATTCATCACGGTGACAAATAATGAATCAATTCACGAGTTCAAAGGATTACTTAGCGCGGCAAAGTACTCGGAAGGATCCCAGATCTATCATTCTCTGTCTCGTGTCGACTTTTTTCAAGGGAAGGAAAATGTGAAGCTAAAATTTGTTTGTAAACATCATGAACTAATATTTATGTTTAAATCTTTGGAATAGATAAGATTGGCTGTTACATACAGTTTTCACGCAAAATAGGCACGTTGGATGTCGACTTGCGGAAAATGCCCAGCGCAACTAACTAACTAACTACATACAGTTTGCCGTGAGAGATAAACCAATTATAAAACGTAAGTGAGCATTTCTCGAAAAGTTTAATATAATAATTTTCCTATTTCGTTATAATACCAATAATTTTAGTAATTTTATATCAATGGCTATGCTTATGAAGCTCCATACAAAAAGGTTGCATTTTAGCTCAGCACGGCAGTATGATTGATAATTAAGGTTCCGTTGTGCTTATACTTTTATAATAATACGAGTATATAATCTGAAATCAATGTATTGGAAATCACAAAGAAAATTGGTAACAAAGCAGGAAAAATATAATTGAACATTAATTGAAGTCTTAATTCTGTACAAACTTTTTGAGAAATGCTCAAATACGAGTACGTGCGCTTCTAATGTGTTTACCAATTACCATATTCAAAAAGGAGTAAAAAAAATCTTGCTGCTATACTTACTAGTGATCTAAAGGATATTGTAATTATGATTGTATAATAATTCTGACTATAAATTATTGTTGTATATTGTACTGAAATTGTAAATTGTTAACGTTATTGAAATTTTGTATTGTATTTTAATGATTGATTATTTTAAATGTGTAATTGAATGGACTAATGTAACCTAATATAATTTGATAATTTAATATGTGACATGTAAAATTGAAAAACATTTTATAAATAAATGAGGATGAGTAATATTGGAGATTCTCTCCGAGATCGAGTAACGGACGTAGAGATCTATGAAAGAATCAGAGTTACCTACAAACCGACAAAAAGAAAATAATCGGAAAACATTCTCATGAAATATTTATAATCCTAAAAAAAGTGCGAGTTGTTGACTAGGCTTGTTTTTTTTTTATTATAAATATTTAATGAGAATGTATTCTAATATTTTCTCAAATCGAAAGCAATTAAGAACACAGCAGCGGAAAAGTTCAACTTAAAACAAGTCAATTAACGTGACAAAGACAGCTGCGCAGTGAATCCAGGATCATAATATTAATTGGTACTTTAATACTTAATTGAGGCACATTTATATTGTTATGGATATCGTATTACGTCCTTATTATTACTTCGTAGTGTAACAAACTTTGCTACACCCTACATATAGCTATACCTATCTCTATCTCTAGAGCCTACCCTATCTATGTTTATAATATGTAGCCTACCTTGCACTATCTTATATACGACCTAAATTAGCTGATATAAAGGACCCCATACGTTGTGTGTATTTCCTCGAAATAATAGTGGCCAGAATAACGTTTGTGTGATCGTCTTATTTCAATATCTCATTGTCACTCACCGATTCATCTTGTATCATGATCATTTAACTCGTAAGCGACGGTCTCACGCGCACCAACTCGTACGAAGTACAGCGCTTCAGCGTCTGCGATGCGGCTCGGCGTGGCGCTTCAGCGAGCGCGACCGCAGCGTCAGGATCACGACGTTGCTCAGTCTCTCGAACTTTCTCTCCCAATAGTCCGGGTCGTAGCGCAATAAGCTCACTTCCTAACGCTTATTTTTACTATGGTAGGTTATGGTTGTGGAGTAGCCCAATTACTTGACGCTCACTTGCTAAACTAATACAAGAGACTCGACTGAATGAGGAGCTTAAAATCAAAAGATCAAGCTTAAATTCAAAGCGTTTATTTTGCTTTTGTTTGAAAATGAGTCTACCGGCGTTTCCCAAGAGGAGACCGCTGTTGAGAAGAAAGCCGAAAGAAACTCAACAGTAAGTCATTTTTTCATCATTGTACTTAAAACTATTACAATAATTTTATAGCTACGTACAACTATGTTACGTCTAGCTAACGAATATTAGCTAACGAATTTCTTAGAAAACGCCGGACTCTCAAAACTGGACCCCGTGTACCTGTGGGAAAAGTGCCTCCTGCCTAGGCAACGCGTCTGCCAAATCCTGTACAAAGCTAATTTAGCTAAGTTCCAAACCGTCACTCAACACACGTCGATGTCTCTCATGAATATCTCTCTTCTCTTTAGTTATACACCAGTATGCCATTGAAGTGAAATTATAACCTTAACTTAGGAAAGGAATCACAAATAGCGATACCAACCGCACGCACTGTCGCAATCGACAACCAGAGCACAGTCAGCATCAAGCCACGAATCCCGAGTCCTAAAGGAGGAAAACGACGCCAAATTGCACGCTTCGTGTCAGTGCCTTCGACACGCGAGCACAATCCTGCCGTATCCTATAGCAGTATTTGAATATGAGTAGTGGCCATACTGGTGTGTAACTTCCTGTCACAATTAACTATTTGCCCTAAAATTCGACGGAAATAGTGTGCGATGTCCGCTCCGATGCTGTTCCGCTCCGCTACTGCTCCAACTCAAAATAATTAAGGAAATTAATCAGGAAGACAGTTTATCGCCCTCAGCTTCATACTACTCGCCGCAGCTTCAATCGCAGAACACGTAACGACATAGATGATCAACTCTCACGCCCTCACTCCCCTAGACTAGCGAAAATAATGTTAGTACTTAGCTTAATTACTCGTAACTTAAATAAAACT
Source organism: Apotomis capreana (assembly GCA_947623375.1). NCBI lineage: Eukaryota > Metazoa > Arthropoda > Insecta > Lepidoptera > Tortricidae > Apotomis > Apotomis capreana. The sequence goes on along the minus strand of OX392508.1, from coordinate 4,989,748 downwards.
ACACAGTCTGTTCTTCTCTTAAATTATAAGATAAGTGCCGCACTGAAGTTAAAGTTATTGTTGTACACTTAATTCACAAATTGCCCATATATAAGCTTAACGCTTCACTGAATTTAATTCCAATTTACACTTCTGTAATACTGAACTTAGAACAATCACACTGTACGTACGCGGGACACTATTATCTCGAGGTCAGTTAAGAGTTACCTCCTCCTTCGGAAACCAAACCTTGACTGTCCGTCATCCCCTTATCCCTACTCTCACGCAGTTCCTCAAAATCCCAGATTTAATTGCCTCTAAAAATTCCCACGACTAAGTCCTTTTGTTCTATTGCTCGTTTACTTAAAATTGCTTTATGGTGCCGAAATTCTGCCGACACAGGGCTGCACGTGTAAGACTATCGCTATTCAGTTGAAAAATTATCTTGTTTGCCTATTGTCTTAAATCCACGCCGCCGTGCTGTGTGCAACATGTGCAAGTTATTTCTACGCAAAGCACAATGAATTCGAGGCTCATAAATCCGAACCTAAACATTTAAAAGTAAACGTTTGCAATCGTTTCTAATTTCTTTTGTCCGTCAAACTTTCCAAAAATATTAGGGCCTATTGTTTAATTTATCGCTTCCTAATTTAAAATGTGTTTTTAGTGAAAACCAGCGAGTGGTAACTGTTGTACTTATATACATGGGTATATACTTAGGGTACCTAATGGTAACATTTGTTACAGACGCCCTCAGATAGACGATACATTTTGCTAACGAAGAGTACAAAATTTTGAGGATATCTCCTAAATAGAATCTAACTTAAAATATTAAACTATGCATAACCTATTGACAACAAAATATAATATATCTATTGAACTATGTTTAAATGCTGTCTCACGTAAACTAGATCGATGTCGTAATTCTATCTAAGAATGATTATTTATAAGGTACCTGGCTTTCCTTTTCTATTCTTCTTATTTTGACGTTGACGTTGCCTTTTTCTTAATTTACGCGACACATTTATATTATGTGTTCCCAATATGGGATTTACACGGTTGGTTTCTGTTATGGGAACTTCAATGTCTATGTCCTTGTCATAGATAGCGTCTACGCCTCGCAAAAAATTTAGTGCTGACTTCGCATCGCTTAAACCTTTAGCAAGCCATAATAACCTTATTTGTTTTGGGTAGTGTGTCATAATTGTGTTCACAATTCTATCTTCAGTGTTAAAATACGTGGTAATAAGGCTTGCTTCACTAAATTTTTCACAAAAATATATTGACATATTTTTACCTTTATGATCAGATGACCATTTTCCATTTAAAATTGTGCGCAGCGCCTTATATTGTAAATTTCCGTTCCAGTAGTTTCCAAGAAAAGCAGTTTTGAAATGGAAGAGGTTTCTTTCTACATTATGTCGACCCCGCATGTTTTCACAGGAAACCGCCGTAAAACCTATGCTACATCTTTTCTGTATAGATGATGATTGATTACCCTCCTCTGATTCCTCAATACACTGTACATGCAATGCTAACGCAGAAGTCACCACAACATGTCTTATAATAGACATGACTATCTCAAATTAAGCGTCGTTATTTCTCAAATTCATACTTAATCATAAAAAAAAATGGTACACAAGAGTCGAACTTGAACGTATAAGCCAACGAAACCCGAAGCAAAAATTTGTCAATTTCATAAAAAAGAAAGTGGGAATCGAACCCAGTATGTCGTTCATTCGTTGTATAACCTTTAGTAAGAATGGAGTCTGTGCCCTCGCACTCTTTAAGCGGTTATCAGAAATAACACATTGATTTAACTACACAGGGATTGAACCTGCGCCTTCACAGTCCTACAACTTGTATGTCATATAATACTTAGTAAACCGACAAAAAAGTTACTCAGGGATCGAACCTGCATTTTCGCGACTTTAAGAACTTAAAACCTCTATACAATTAATTCACACAGGGATTGAACCTGCACCTTTACTTTCCTAAGACTTGTATGTCATCAAACACTTAAGTAGTAACAGATAAAAAGAAATACTCAGGGATCGAACCTGCGTTGAACTGAACTGAACTTAGAACCCCTATACAATGAATTTACACAGGGATTGAACCTGCAGCCATGCAGAAATTTACTAAATATCCTCATGCTCGTAAAATTAAATTTTTACTAAGACTAAAAAAATACGGTGAAATATGTCAACAAGGTTTGACCTTGGTTTTCTGTATTAAATTGTATTTAACGCTTATATTACTCTAATGTACATTTGGCGGGAGTCGAACCCACCCAAACTACAACAAAACTTATTTATTATAACTAATTTCTTAAGCAATGTATCCACCTCTCTTATTTAACCGAGTTGGCTAACCCTATTAAATAAGCCTAATTACCAGCAATATGACACAAAAACAATACATACATACTTGCTATTGCATACAATATTTATGAATACAATTCATTTCAGTAGTGACTATATAGTATCAAACATATTCGATTATATATATTTTGGACCGACAGATAAACAGTTCCAACAGCATGAAATATGAGGCTCAAATATTTTCATCAACCAAAGTATCCTGAGACAGACGGACGTAGTATGCGTTCTTAAGTGTCGATATGTAATAAAGTATTTTTTCGTTAATTAAAATATTCTAAAACAGACACACATAAATACAAGTTCCTTAAATAAATAATGTCCGTATTATAACGAATACACATTACGATGTATTTGTATATATTTCGGTAGAACCAACCTCTACAACCTTAAACACTTATTATATTTAAATAATTATGCTTTAAACACATAGATTTAATTGGCTAGCAAATATAATTATGATGATGACGATGATAATACCTACCTATGTACTTAAATAATTAAACTACGTTAACTAATTTCTTATCCTACTCTAAATCGTTGTAACTATTGTAACTAAACTACGTCTTAAGTAACTAATAAAAACGTATGACTATTAGCAAACTATCTCTACCAAATAACTCAGATTCTTAAATCAAGTAATTGAAACAATGTAATGAATTCAATTTTTATTGACTTGATATCCTGCAGTCACGCGCACCAACTGTAACAAACTTTGCTACACCCTACATATAGCTATACCTATCTCTATCTCTAGAGCCTACCCTATCTATGTTTATAATATGTAGCCTACCTTGCACTATCTTATATACGACCTAAATTAGCTGATATAAAGGACCCCATACGTTGTGTGTATTTCCTCGAAATAATAGTGGCCAGAATAACGTTTGTGTGATCGTCTTATTTCAATATCTCATTGTCACTCACCGATTCATCTTGTATCATGATCATTTAACTCGTAAGCGACGGTCTCACGCGCACCAACTCGTACGAAGTACAGCGCTTCAGCGTCTGCGATGCGGCTCGGCGTGGCGCTTCAGCGAGCGCGACCGCAGCGTCAGGATCACGACGTTGCTCAGTCTCTCGAACTTTCTCTCCCAATAGTCCGGGTCGTAGCGCAATAAGCTCACTTCCTAACGCTTATTTTTACTATGGTAGGTTATGGTTGTGGAGTAGCCCAATTACTTGACGCTCACTTGCTAAACTAATACAAGAGACTCGACTGAATGAGGAGCTTAAAATCAAAAGATCAAGCTTAAATTCAAAGCGTTTATTTTGCTTTTGTTTGAAAATGAGTCTACCGGCGTTTCCCAAGAGGAGACCGCTGTTGAGAAGAAAGCCGAAAGAAACTCAACAGTAAGTCATTTTTTCATCATTGTACTTAAAACTATTACAATAATTTTATAGCTACGTACAACTATGTTACGTCTAGCTAACGAATATTAGCTAACGAATTTCTTAGAAAACGCCGGACTCTCAAAACTGGACCCCGTGTACCTGTGGGAAAAGTGCCTCCTGCCTAGGCAACGCGTCTGCCAAATCCTGTACAAAGCTAATTTAGCTAAGTTCCAAACCGTCACTCAACACACGTCGATGTCTCTCATGAATATCTCTCTTCTCTTTAGTTATACACCAGTATGCCATTGAAGTGAAATTATAACCTTAACTTAGGAAAGGAATCACAAATAGCGATACCAACCGCACGCACTGTCGCAATCGACAACCAGAGCACAGTCAGCATCAAGCCACGAATCCCGAGTCCTAAAGGAGGAAAACGACGCCAAATTGCACGCTTCGTGTCAGTGCCTTCGACACGCGAGCACAATCCTGCCGTATCCTATAGCAGTATTTGAATATGAGTAGTGGCCATACTGGTGTGTAACTTCCTGTCACAATTAACTATTTGCCCTAAAATTCGACGGAAATAGTGTGCGATGTCCGCTCCGATGCTGTTCCGCTCCGCTACTGCTCCAACTCAAAATAATTAAGGAAATTAATCAGGAAGACAGTTTATCGCCCTCAGCTTCATACTACTCGCCGCAGCTTCAATCGCAGAACACGTAACGACATAGATGATCAACTCTCACGCCCTCACTCCCCTAGACTAGCGAAAATAATGTTAGTACTTAGCTTAATTACTCGTAACTTAAATAAAACTACACAGTCTGTTCTTCTCTTAAATTATAAGATAAGTGCCGCACTGAAGTTAAAGTTATTGTTGTACACTTAATTCACAAATTGCCCATATATAAGCTTAACGCTTCACTGAATTTAATTCCAATTTACACTTCTGTAATACTGAACTTAGAACAATCACACTGTACGTACGCGGGACACTATTATCTCGAGGTCAGTTAAGAGTTACCTCCTCCTTCGGAAACCAAACCTTGACTGTCCGTCATCCCCTTATCCCTACTCTCACGCAGTTCCTCAAAATCCCAGATTTAATTGCCTCTAAAAATTCCCACGACTAAGTCCTTTTGTTCTATTGCTCGTTTACTTAAAATTGCTTTATGGTGCCGAAATTCTGCCGACACAGGGCTGCACGTGTAAGACTATCGCTATTCAGTTGAAAAATTATCTTGTTTGCCTATTGTCTTAAATCCACGCCGCCGTGCTGTGTGCAACATGTGCAAGTTATTTCTACGCAAAGCACAATGAATTCGAGGCTCATAAATCCGAACCTAAACATTTAAAAGTAAACGTTTGCAATCGTTTCTAATTTCTTTTGTCCGTCAAACTTTCCAAAAATATTAGGGCCTATTGTTTAATTTATCGCTTCCTAATTTAAAATGTGTTTTTAGTGAAAACCAGCGAGTGGTAACTGTTGTACTTATATACATGGGTATATACTTAGGGTACCTAATGGTAACATTTGTTACAGTAGATACTATATGCTATGTTTAAGCAGTACATAATATTATTCCGAGAAATAATGTAGGTAATTGACAATTAGAATGGAACATTTCAAAATGAAATCTGATCACTTCACAACAAAGTATTTATTGTTAACAAGCATTTTTAGGGTGCCGTACCCAAAGGGTAAAAACGGGACCCTATTACTGAGATTTCGCTGTCCGTCCGTCCGTCTGTCACCAAGCTGTATCTCAAGAACGGTGATAGCTAGACAGTTGAAATTTTCATAGATGATTTCTATTGCCGCTATAACAACAAATACTAAAAATAAAATAAAATAAATATTTAAGGGGGGCGGCTCCCATACCACAAACTTGTTATAGATTATGGTACGGAACCCTTCATGCGCGAGTCGGACTCGCACTTGCCCAATGTTTACGAATATTTACTGAACAAGCATTTTTACGAATACTTTGCGTATCTGAAGGCTAACATATGATTATCCCTCAATTATTCAATTGTCACTAGACGACAAGACTATCGTACAGACATTGACGCGCATTGTTCGTATTCCATGAACGTTCACTTTTAAAGCGCCACAATGAATGCAAAAGTAGCTTGCCTTCTCATGCAGGCGAAATAAATACCCTTTTCACCTCACTCGCTCGGAAAACCTCCGTTATAGCCCGAAATCTGTGTGAAAAAAACAATTTTTCGCCGGCATGTGGTTATAATGTAAAATATAGCCGGAATTAATCTCTAGGGCAGAAATACAAACTTTATTTTTATTTATAACAAACATACCAAGGTGTCTAAAGACGAAGGTTTTCAACCAATGTGAGTTGCAAGTGATGAGGTACGGTACGGCACTGAAACGTAGTCGCTCACAATGGGCCTCATAAGAAGGCTGAAACTTACTCAAAGCTCAAAGGGCAATGGAGCAAGCTATGCTAGGAGTTTATTAGCGGGATAGAATCAAAATGAGAAGATCTGCAAGAAAGCAAAGGTTGTAATCGTAGATATAGCTCAGTCAGACAGTCGCCAAACTTAAATGGCAGTGGGCGTGGCACATTGTTCGTATAATATTTTTTTGTTATATTAATAGTATTTTTTTATAGAATTGATGGCCGTTGGGGCAGAAAAGTTCTTGAGTGGTGACCGCGTACCGGAAAACGCAGTGTGGGAACGTGGACCGACGAACTGGTTAGGGTCGAGGGAAGCAACTGCATGAGGACGGCGCACAGCACAACCGATCGCTGTGGAGAACGTTGGGGGAGCCCTTTATCCAGCAGAGGTCGTCTATCGGCTGATATGATGATGATACAAGATGTATATAATTTAATTATGTATTTCAGCTAGACTAGCTTTAAGCTAAGTGTTTATGTAACGTTTTAGAAGCTGAAAACTGGCTCCCCAGGCCACGTCCCGCAGGACCCGTTACGTAAAGCCTATTAACTTAAAACCCATTCCGAATCTGCGCAAAATCGGTGGAGCGAAGGAAACCGTGGGTCTTGTTAAGATTTCATTTAATTAAAATATACCATGGTATCTTTTATCACCGGAATATGTTTCTTTTACATCGACTGGCATTGTTCGACCTTTTCGATCGGGACGAACGACGAAAAAATAATAATAATTAAATTAGTTTTTTCTTTAATGTTTATATTTATAATGTTGACATTTTATATAAATTTTAAATAAAAAAACTATCCCAAGAAATGCGAATAAATGAGTTAATAATATAAATAAAGATTATAATAATAATACTCTATATTGTACACTACATGGAAAAGAATATACATCAAAGAGTAAAATAAATACGGGCAACAACAGGCGGTTTTATCGGTAAAGAGCGATTTCTTCCAGGCAAACTTTGGGTAGCAGAAAAAGTCGAAGGATACATGTTCCAAAAATATAATAAACCGATATACATATACATATACAGTCTAATAATAAATCTACACAAAATTTACGGAACTAGGTTTGCTAGGTAAATATATATATGAGTTACAATACGACATATAAGAGTAAAAAATAAAAAGTGACAATACTGTATGTCCCGTTTTCTTAGATTGATTAGAAAAAGCGGGCTTTTGATAATACCAAAAGGTACCCAATATTATAGTCTAGGTTTTACCTTTAACTCTTTGTTTTATACATTTTGCACACTATTGGAGTGGACATTCACGATCAAGGCAAAACCATTAAAGAGGAAAACACGTGAGTGTGATAGGAGGCTTGATTAAAAAAATTAACAAATTTAGTTTTGTAAATAATGACACAAAGGTAAATTAAGAAAGAAAAATTGAATGCGATCTACTACAATCGAAGCGGGGTTGTAGTAGATCGCATTCAATTTTTCTTTCTTAATTTACCTTTGTGTCATTATTTATAAAAAAAAAATGTGGTATTACCACATAAAAAATATAGAATCGATAAAAAGATTCTATACAAATATTAACAAATTTAGTTTCATAAAATATAAATACTAAAATAGATATTCATTTTGCTTTTTGGGGTCCTGTAACAGTTAAAATAAATAACTTAAGTATTGCATACCTATACTATAATAAAGTTTTAAAATCGTATTGTAAATCAAAATTCTATTAAGGGGTCATTATTTCAGGAAAAATCTCAAGAGCGAGATGCAGCATGGTGTCAGCCGCAACGCCTTCTCTTCGCAACATCTTCTCTGTCCTCTCATCACCAGGCATCGGATATTCGGATGTTGTCATACCTACCTAAACTTTGGTGTCGGCGCTGAAGTTGCTGGAGTTGTATGGAGATAGACTCGAATTAATTTAATGAATCCCAGGATTTCTACATTAACTAATTAGGCTAACATTCAAACATACTATTAAGTTATAAAATGAACTAATTGAAGGTACTCTAAAGGTATATAAATAAATAAATATTAAGGGACAATCATACACAAATCGACCTAGTCCCAAACTAAGCAAAGCTTGTACTATGGGTACTAGACGACGATATACATTATACATAAATACATATATAGATATCATCCATGACCCAAGAACAAATATTTGCACAAATATTTGCCCCGGCCGGGATTCGAACCCGGGACCGCCGACTCAGTAGGCAGGTGTCTACCAACCGAGCCAAACGCGTCGTCATATTTCTACTAAATGTTATTTAATTAACGTGCGTTACGAAATGTTTTTATTAAATTGGGTCCGCCTCCATACAACTCAACATCGACACCGACGCCGAGGTGTAGGTATAAAGGTACCTGAATATCCGTTGTTCCCTGCTCATCACGCTGAAACGAGTGGACTGAGTCTGACCATATTTAGTACAGGGATCCAAAGATGGGTATAGGATACACTTACCTGACTAATAAAAAAATAAAACTAAAAAAGATTAAAAATAAATATGCGAACGAAGTTGCGGGCGCCTTCTAGTACCTATATAATAATATTTCATGTCCCTTTCATCCGGTCTAGCCGCCAGAACTTCTTCGTCTTTATTTTCAGAAAAAACTTTTACCAACATAACAACCGAAGCATCCAAAAAAGCCGATATGAAAGGGCAAGAGGACAAAGTTACCTACTGCAAATAATTCAATAGCAAGTTACCCAAAAAATCATTTGATTAAGCTTTTGATGACGACATAGTTGCTATACTTTCTCAGTATTCAATACCAAAACTTATATGAATATTCCTCAAGATATTACCTAAATTGTGTTTGCAATTATTATCATAACTTACATAGTTGAAGTTTCACTGATAAAACTATTTTCAATAACAATCCACCATTTCAAGTATATCCAATTGAAATAATATCGAAAATTCGATGGCAGCTTCTTATAAAAACAGAATAAGAAGAGATTAAATCCTGGGATCTACGGGCATTCAATATCGTTTTTATTAACAAAGTTTGGAAGCACCTGTCGAGAAGCTATTGCTCCTTGCCGATCCCACTTGAACTTTCTACTTTCATTTTAATTTCTAATGGTAACCTTCAACAAATACTTCCTCCGTCTTATAATTTTAAACGTCAACATCAACATTGTTCGTAACACAATCTAAAATTTAGTCGCTTCGTTTATCCTTCACACAGTAAATCCGAGAGACAGAAATAGGGAAGGCACGGGCTTTATAAAAATTATCAAAGGTAAGTTATTTGAGAAAGTTTATTGTTACGGCAAGGAAAAACTCGTGGAAAATTGTGTGTTCTTGAGTGACAGAATATAAAAAAATATGATTTCTTTTTAGAGCTCGACGCGTATTTATGCAGATTGAGCGGGTTTCGACTGCCGGGTTATATCCGTCTCAAATAACGCCTACTTGTCAGTACCTTAATAACTAAGCCAAGAATACGAACAGAAGAAAGGTTGGATTAGGTTGCCTTATTACATTGGCAAAAGAAAAATATGATTATAGTAATAATTCTTTGTTTCTTGCTTGAATCTTGCGCTCCTTAGGACGCGAGAGACGGGCAAACCCTAAGCTAAGCTAAGGCTGTTTTATTATTATTCTTATTGTAGAAAAATTGTGTGTTCTTGAGTGACAGAATATAAAAAAATATGATTTCTTTTTAGAGCTCGACGCGTATTTATGCAGATTGAGCGGGTTTCGACTGCCGGGTTATATCCGTCTCAAATAACGCCTACTTGTCAGTACCTTAATAACTAAGCCAAGAATACGAACAGAAGAAAGGTTGGATTAGGTTGCCTTATTACATTGGCAAAAGAAAAATATGATTATAGTAATAATTCTTTGTTTCTTGCTTGAATCTTGCGCTCCTTAGGACGCGAGAGACGGGCAAACCCTAAGCTAAGCTAAGGCTGTTTTATTATTATTCTTATTGTAGAAAAATTGTGTGTTCTTGAGTGACAGAATATAAAAAAATATGATTTCTTTTTAGAGCTCGACGCGTATTTATGCAGATTGAGCGGGTTTCGACTGCCGGGTTATATCCGTCTCAAATAACGCCTACTTGTCAGTACCTTAATAACTAAGCCAAGAATACGAACAGAAGAAAGGTTGGATTAGGTTGCCTTATTACATAGGCAAAAGAAAAATATGATTATAGTAATAATTCTTTGTTTCTTGCTTGAATCTTGCGCTCCTTAGGACGCGAGAGACGGGCAAACCCTAAGCTAAGGCTGTTTTATTATTATTCTTATTGTAGACTAGCATTAACCCGCGGCTTCGCTCGCGTGCCTATTTAATATACATCATCCTACGGGAACAATGCTCTTTTTTTCAGGATTAAAAGTAGGCTATTTGTTAAGTTAGGGTATAATCTGCAATCTGCATTTCTCTCATGCATATCCGTCCAGCCGTTTTAGCGTGAAGAAGTAACAAAACATACACAGACTTTCGCTTTTCTAATATTACTGGGAAATACTTTTTATTTTATCAAAACTCCACTTTATCAAATCAAACCGAAAACTCAAGCACTCAAATCAAGCGATCTCAGCTTTTACTGTACCAAATAAAGTTCACTTCAAAATTTCATAACTCGAAGTGAAGCTAAGACACCGGGATATGTGTGCATTTTATTTGTATAAAGCTTTTATAATGTCCCGAGCCTCCGCTTATCGACTTGGGATATTCGAGATTGGTTTACTGATTCTAAGCCATGTTCTAAGTTACATCACGTACACGCTTCTTTGATGAATGAAAAATGTATTATTCTGAGCCAGATAAACGTAATTCAGAATTCTGAAATGACTTAACATAATTATTGAAAAGCTTGAATGTATTTATTACGGATGCAGGAAGTTTCCCGATCATTACTCCTCCCGTCCCAACGCGCCGCCCGCCTATAGGTACCGATTGACGACGATCGAGATGCCACCAAATACTATTTTTTTAGTCTATTAGGATAACGCGGGTCTCTATCCATACCTCAAAAGCAAAAACAGAACCCCCTCATAGGATCACGTGTAGCTGTCTGTCAGTCCGTCTGTTACAACCGATTTGCTGCAAAACTACTGGACCGATTAAATTGCAATTTGGCGCAAATGCTTTCAAGAATTTACATGACCACAAAGGGCATTTTTTTTTGAAATGCTACCAAAAAATTTTTTATGTGTTTTTTTGTTTTTTTAATAATCAGTGACTATTAGGGAGGTAAACTATTTTTAGTAGTCTTAGGTACCTGTATTGAGCAATGGTTTTGTAAAATATGCAGGAATTTGATAAATATTCCGTTTTTAATATAGGGTGGCCTCGATTTATGCTCCCTTTCGTTACCATAAACTTTTGTTGATATTAAATGTTACGAAGGTATAAGAGAAATAAATTATTGTATCGTTTTCTTACTATTATAGTAAATTATCATAATTATTGATATTTATTCGGAAATATTTACAAATATACAAGAACAGATGTATATTTGATCCATTTCGTTACCAAATGGCAAAAACGTCTCACAATTTTCTCTTCTAAATAAAAACTACGAAGTTTATTGGCTTAATTATTTTTACCGAAAAACCTTAAATATTAAATTAAGTATTTCATAAATAAAATAAGAATATTTCTTAATTTGTGTTGAGATAAAAAATATAATATTACATTTTAAAATCGGACGGTAACGAAAAAGAGGTAACGAAATCATAAAGCCGCGGTTATAAAGGTCATTAAAAAATTCAACCACGTAATCAATGTTAAAACGAACCGGAAGGTTAATAAGGCTAGCGTTGAAATATTAACACTAATCTACAATTTATATTACGAGACGTATAAGACGTTTAAGTTTTATAAAATAAATAAATTAAACTTGGAAAAAAAACCTGAATTCATACAAAGTGTAATAGTGGTCGCGGCTTTATGTTTCCCTTTCGTTACTTTTTCACGTTACCCTTATACGTGACTATAAATGTGGTAACGAAAGGTAGGTAACGGAACGAACACTTTGCAGTTTAAAATGCAATTAGAAACACATTTTACCACTAATTACGTGGGTATTCAAGCGAAATCAAATTGTCACATAAATAATGATCAAGTTACTTTAAACCACAATAAAGAAAATCAAAGTCTTACCTTCATATCACGTAACGAAAATGGGAGAAAGTTTTTTAGCCACCTCAACACACGCCTGACTTTTCGCGATTTTTAGCAAAACTGACCGTTATTGAGAAACCAAACTGTGTTGCATTATGAAAAGTGGGGTTGCTAGATCAAAATAAACGTATGATTTGGCCATAAAAATTCCCCAATGTGTAAATATCGTGGTAACGAATAGGGGGATATTCCCCTTTTCTCGTTTTCACGGACACATTTAAATTGTAGGTATTTATAATTTTTTACTTTAAAACCACGAGAATAAGGTTGCTTTTAGAAAATTAAGATTTTGAACTATCCACAACAAATGTTGCCATCCATGAGAAACTTTTTTTAATCAGTGTAAATGGTGCTCGAAGTTTGCGTTTTGGTGATGGACAAGGTAAAATTAGGGATCTTTAAACACAAAAACTTAGAAAAACTGGTAAATTTTATATCACTTGTTGATTTTATTGATATTATATAAAACTTAAATAATTTATTTATCTAATAAAAATTATATCATCAACAATTTACCCGTATACAGTGTTTTATAGGGTGACAAAGTCACCGGACAGGTCAAAAAGCCAAGGTACAGAAAAAAAAAAAAATGCCCACAAATAAAATTTCAAAATCGTTGGCATTTTCGTTATTAACGTCCCATCAAACCATAAAAATTACACCCCCATCGCACCCCAACAGGCGAGACGGTATTTCACGTCCACCACGTTTGTTTTTTAAATCGTTGTTGTTTTGGTATTCAGCGACCCGATAAACCATAGAAACATTACCCTTGTTGATTTTCAGACTTTGTCACCATATTCTCCTCCTTTAGGGGTTGAATTCTCAAAAAAAATGAAACTTAGGCTTACTCATTTATCGTTAGAAATACTCCTTGGAAGTTTTCAATAAAATAGTCTAACTAATCTTTTTTCCCCATACAAACTTACGACCCCCATTTCACCCTTTGGGGGGTGACTTTTGACAAAAGCTTCTTTTATTGCACCCCTAGACTTTATAAGGACACGTAGGTTCCAAATATGGACTCTCTAGAACCAGCGGTTTAGTATTTAGACATTTCAACCCCATTTCACCCCAACAGGGAAGATGTTAATTCACGTCCGCCACGTTTGATTTAAAAATCGTTGCGGTTTTTGTAATCAGCGACCCGATAAACCATAAAAGGATTACCAATGGATTTTCAGACTTTGTCACCACATTTCTCCCTTTTAGGGGCTGAAAAGATCTGCTACAGCCAACCAACACCCGACTCAAAGTAGTAAAGCACGCTTCGGGTTATCAAGCAATAAGGTTATTCAATGAGTTGCCAGTGGAATTAAAATCAATAAACAACAGTTCTATTTTTGGAAATAAATTGAAAGCTTTCTTGTTAGAGAAGTGTTATTATTCGGTTGATGATTTTTACGCTCATACTTAATAATTATTTATTTTGGCAATTTGATAATTTTACTTATAATATTTGGTGAATGAACTTATAATTTTTCTCTATTTATTGGTTGACATGATTGTACATAATTATAATGGTTTCTTCTGATATTGACATTTTACATTAATTATTAAAATTGTATCGTACCTATATTATAAATAATAATTTAGCATATAGTTGATAATTATTTTTTGTTATTTTAAATTATTGTATTTCAACACGACTGTATGTTGTTATGAATAAATTACTTACTTACTTACTTACTAAATTAAAAAAAAACCTGAAACACGTGTTTACTTATTTATTGTTAGAAATACTCCTGTGAAGTCTCGAATAAAATAGTCTAACTAATCTTGTTTCCCCATACAAACTCTGGAACCCCATTTCACCCCTTTAGGGGGTGAGTTTTGAAAAATCCTTTCTTAGTGCACCCCTACACCTTATAAGGAACCTACGTGCCAAATTTGAACTCTCTAGAACCAGCGGTTTAGTATTTAGACATTTCAATCCCATTTCACCCCAACAGGGGAGATGGTAACTCACGTCCGCCACGTTGGATTTTAATATCGTTGTGGTTTTCGTAATCAGCGACCCGATAAACCATAAAAACAATACCCATGCTGATTTTCAGACTTTGTCACCACATTTCTCCCTTATAGGGGTTGAATTTTCAAAAAACCTGAAACACGTGTTTACTCATTTATCGTTAGAAATACTCCTGTAAAGTTTCGAATAAAATAGTCTAACTAATCTTGTTTCCCCATACAAACTTTGGACCCCCATTTCACCCCTTTATGGGGTAAATTTTGAAAAATCCTTTCTTAGTGCACCCCTACAACTTATAAGGAACCTACGTGCCAAATTTGAACTCTCTAGAACCAGCGGTTTAGTATTTAGACATTTCAACCCCATTTCACCCTAACAGGGGAGATGGTAACTCACGGCCGCCACGTTGAATTTTAAAATCGTTGCGGTTTTCGTAATCAGCGACCCGATAAACCATAAAAACAATACCCATGCTGATTTTCAGACTTTGTCACCACATTTCTCCCTTTTAGGTGTTGAATTTTCAAAAAACCTGAAACACGGTTTACTCATTTATCGTTAGAAATACTCCTGTGAAGTTTTCAATAAAATAGTCTAACTAATCTTGTTTCCTCATACAAACTTTGGAACCCCATTTCACCCCTTTAGGGGGTGAGTTTTGAAAAATCCTTTCTTAGCGGATGCCTACGTCATAACATCTACCTGCATGCCAAATTTCAGCCTGATCCGTCTAGTGGTTTGGGCTGTGCGTTGATAGATCACTATGTCAGTCAGTCAGTCACCTTTGAGTTTTATATATATAGATATAAAAATTGAATTACATTTAATGCAGCATTATGTTAATATCTCTAGTTTCTTAAAATACTAGTGGATGAATCTTTTTAATATCCGTAGAAGAACCAAGGTAACCGACATTCATAGCTCAAAGGATTGCACGGTTAAAGTGCCAATCGATAGACCATGTAGCCCGGAGAATGGACGGCCGTTGGAGCAGTAAAGTCCTAGAGTGGCGACCACGTATATGAAAGCGCAGCGTAGGTCGGCCCCCGACTAGATGGACCGATGACCTCGTGAATCGGGGAATCAATGGATGCGGTCTGTATGGGATCGCACTTTGTGGCGAGTCATGGTGGAGGCCTAAGGTTCAGCAGTGGACGTTTGTGACTGATAGATACAGTCCGACCAAAAAGAGTAGAAATTAAAAAGTGGCAATACTGTAGTGTCCTCCCTTTCTAATCAATATAAGAAAACGGGGACGACACTACAGTATTGCCACTTTTTAATTTCTACTATTTTTGGACGGACTGTAGATAGAATCTTTCTAACGCCAGTGTGTGATATATTCACACCGTAGCGCCTATGTTCAACGTCAATGATGACGTACTCGTATTCATTCGTCAAGCCATCACATAACACCGATTCATTATTATTATGGTAGTCTAATTTCTGTTTTGAAGCTGCGACACACGTGACGCCTTTGCTAAAGTCAACAGGTCGCGCACAGTCAAATGACAGGGGTGAACAAACGTTAGTTGGAGAATGTTTATGACTAGGTACCTACTTAAAAACAAAGAGGTACCTACATGTGGGAGCTTGCTGGCGCCCGATAATATGGGTAGATAGGCGTAATATCGCAAATTACAAAAGCAATCTGTTAGGACTTGTTAATAAGCTCCCAAAGACGCCATCATAAATTTCCAGAGACAACAGAAATTTAATATCGACGCGAAAGATGTAATTTTACGTGAAAGTTTTGCAATAGATAGCTAACTTTGGCTCATTGGAACTCGGTTTTAGGGAGAGGAGTTATTGAGTGCTACTTTCCACGTAAATCAATATGCTCTGAGTGAACAATACGGGTCCTAGCGAGTTTAGTTACTGACGCAATTTGCCTAGGCTATGGTGGCCGTAGCAACGCCTGCCAATTTATATAACGAGCTTGTATACTTAAAAGCGTCGTGCGGTTTTTGATACTAACTTGAGATGAAAAGCAATAATGCACAATGGGACAAAGTTTTAAATTCTGTGTCAAAATGTATGTCCGGCCGAAATATTAGCTCTATCCCTCTTTTAGATACTTTCTATTTAACCGGGTGAATCAACTTTTTTCTATTGCTCGTTGCCATGTCCCCTGGGCCGTTTTTAAAATCTATGATTAAAATTACGCTTTCATCGGTTTTATTTACCAAAAACTTTGTAACTGCAACAGTTATTTCCTTTTATTATGCCCAGTTATTTATTATGACCATTTTTATTTAGAATATCTTCTAACAATGCAAGTAAACCTAACACTGATATGGCGAATATTGTATAGTTATAACATGAAGGAAGTTGGAAGCCCTCCAACAAGGTGGACCGACGACCTGGTTAAGATCGCGGGTGGAAATTAGATGAGGGCGGCGCAAGATCAGTCGTTGTGGAGTACTTTGGGGGAGGCCTTTGTCCAGCAGTGGACGTCTATAGGCTGATATGATGATGATGATGATAACATGATTGTAATAGTTTTAAGTATATCCCAGTCAACAATTTCTGTCCTATGACGTAAATCATGACGTCATTTTTTGGTGATTTTTTTCAATTTTACGTCTTATGGAAATAAATGACGTCAAAAATGACGTCAAAAGTTTTCGTATGTCGGCATACGCCTAAAAGTGACGTCGCTGATCACGTCATAAATTATTGTGTTCCGTCATAGGTCTGATAATGACGTTGCAAATCACGTCGTGATTCGCGTGTTACGTCAGTGGTTTATAAACGACGTCAAAAATCACGTCGAAAGTTTTCGTATGTCGGCATACGCCTAAAAGTGACGTCGCTGATCACGTCGTAAATAATTGTGTTCCGTCATAGGTCTGACAATGACGTTGCAAATCACGTCGTGATTTGTCGTGTTCCGTCATAGGTCTGACAATGACGTTGCAAATCACGTCGTGATTTGTCGTGTTTCGTCAGTGGTTTAAAAGCGACGTCGTAAATCACGTCGAAAGTTTTCGTATGTCGGCATACGCCTAAAAATGACGTCTCTGATCACATCGTAAATTATTGTGTTCCGTCATAGGTCTGATAATGACGTTGTAAATCACGACGTGATTCGCGTGTTTCGTCAGTGGTTTAAAGACGACGTCAAAAATCAAGTCGAAATTTTTCATATGTCGGCATACGCCTAAAAGTGACGTCGCTGATCACGTCATACATTATTGTGTTCCGTCATAGGTCTGATAATGACTTTGCAAATCACGTCGTGATTTGTCGTGTTTCGTCAGTGGTTTAAAAACGACGTCAAAAATCACGTCGAAAGTTTTCGTATGTCGGCATACGCCTAAAAGTGACGTCGCTGATCACGTCGTAAATTATTGTGTCCCGTCATAGGTCTGACAATGACATTGCAAATCACGTCGTGATTTGTCGTGTTCCGTCATAGGCCTGATAATGACTTTGCAAATCACGTCGTGATTTGTCGTGTTTTGACAGTGGTTTAAAAACGACGTTGTAAATCCCGTCGAAAGTTGTCGTATGTCGGCATACGACTAAAAGTGACGTCACTGATTACGTCATAAATTATTGTGTTTCGTCATTGGTCTGATAATGACTTTGCAAATCACGTCGTGTTTCGCGTGTTTAGTCAGTGGTTTAAAGACGACGTCAAAAATCACGTCGAAAGAATTCGTCTGTCGGCATACGCCTAAAAGTGACGTCGCTGATCACGTCATAAATTAATGTGTTCCGTCATAGGTCTGACAATGACATTGCAATTCACGTCGTGATTTGTCGTGATTCGTCAGTGGTTTAAAGACGACGTCAAAAATCACGTCGAAAGTTTTCGTTTGTCGGCATACGCTTAAAAGTGACGTCGCTGATCACGTCATAAATTATTGTGTTCCGTCATAGGTCTGACAACGACATTGCAAATCACGTCGTGAATTGTCGTGTTCCATCATAGGTCTGATAATGACTTTGCAAATCACGTCGTGATTTGTCGTGTTTTGACAGTGGTTTAAAAACGACGTTGTAAATCCCGTCGAAAGTTGTCGTATGTCGGCATACGACTAAAAGTGACGTCACTGATTACGTCATAAATTATTGTGTTTCGTCATTGGTCTGATAATGACTTTGCAAATCACGTCGTGTTTCGCGTGTTTAGTCAGTGGTTTAAAGACGACGTCAAAAATCAAGTCGAAATTTTTCGTAGGTCGGCATACGCCTGAAAGTGACGTCGCTGATCACGTCATAAATTATTGTGTTCCGTCATAGGTCTGATAATGACTTTACAAATCACGTCGTGATTTGTCGTGTTTCGTCAGTGGTTTAAAAACGACGTCAAAAATCACGTCGAAAGTTTTCGTCTGTCGGCATACGCTTAAAAGTGACGTCGCTGATCACGTCATAAATTATTGTGTTCCGTCATAGGTCTGACAATGACATTGCAAATCACGTCGTGATTTGTCGTGTTCCGTCATAGGTCTGATAATGACTTTGCAAATCACGTCGTGATGTGTCGTGTTTTGACAGTGGTTTAAAAACGACGTTGAAAATCCCGTCGAAAGTTGTCGTATGTCGGCATAGGACTAAAAGTGACGTCACTGATTACGTCATAAATTATTGTGTTTCGTCATTGGTCTGATAATGACGTTGCAAATCACGTCGTGATTCGCGTGTTTAGTCAGTGGTTTAAAGACGACGTCAAAAATCACGTCGAAACTTTTCGTATCTCGGCATACGCCTAAAAGTGACGTCGCTGATCTCGTCGTAAATTATTGTGTTCCGTCATAGGTCTGACAATGACATTGCAAATCACGTCGTGATTTGTCGTGTTCCGTCATAGGTCTGATAATGACTTTGCAAATCACGTCGTGATTTGTCGTGTTTCGTCAGTGGTTTAAAAACAACGTCAAAAATCACGTCGAAAGTTTTCGTATGTCGGCATACGCCTAAAAGTGACTCGCTGATCACGTCATAAATTATTGTGTTCCGTCATAGGTCTGATAATGACTTTGCAAATCACGTCGTGATTTGTCGTGTTTCGTCAGTGGTTTAAAGACGACGTCAAAAATCACGTCGAAAGTTTTCGTATGTCGGCATACGCCGAAAAGTGACATTCAGCCATTTTGGGCTCTGAGACATGGAAAAATTTCGGAGGCGTGAAATGTATGTCAATATAATACCTCATTTTTATTAATGTGTCCTATAAAACATGTTAAAATAAGCATGTTTTGTTATTGAAACTTTCTGGCTCAGAATAATATTTACAGAGATATTGAGGTTTTTAAGGTAATATGCTTGCTGAAAATAATTATATGGTACATGGGTCGAAAACCGAAAACTGCAGGTTAGGTTGTACTATTATCTATTCTGTGGGTTAGGTTAGGTTTGTTTTTTGACCATGTATAGCGGAGCGTCAAAATGCTTGCTTACATGGATCCTCGTAAATAGTCTACTATAGGTTACATACATCAAAATATGTTATGCATTTGAACCCGGTCTCGGTAAAAATATCGATCTGAGAGAAAAAGTTTAAAGAATAAAATATGCTTAATTTAGCGTAATCTACAAGATTCAATCTAATTTAAGCCCAAACCAACGAAAAAATTTTTCCAAGTCCTAAAACTGACCACCGACCATCATTCTTTTACAATCCTTTGAAAAATTTGTTTTTAGAAGTATAAACAAACTTTGCCCTTCCCTTAATTCAACCAATGAAAGTGCGGCGTTATTAACGCACGCGACCAATTTTTCCCGTTCCGACCAATCACTCGTCATCCAGCCACATTGTAGTCGTTTCCGGGGTCACTTAAGTGTTTTGTAATTTGCGTTAAACTATAACCCCTACTTCAAGTGTATAAAAATTAGTATGAAAAACTGAGAACAAATATTTTATTATTATTTCATCGCTCATTTTAGCAAACAGAAACTGAATATAAAATGCACAACAACCGTTTTTATTTTCGCGCCAAAGAGCGCGCGTCGCATATAGGGATGTCCCACACGTTTACTTGATGGGGTAGCTGTCGGTCGATGTTCGATAGTAAAATGGAAATTGGAATTTTAACCACCAAACTCGTACACATAGTAACTAAAACGAAAGATCGCTGCCAATAGTGTTAAGTTTTTCGTTGAAAATGTAATAAACACAGTAAAATATTATAGTGATATTACGCTAATATCTCCCACTTTTACCTTCGAATTCCTAAAAAAACGTGTGTGTTAGTTTGACCAAATGTCAGTCTGTCCGTATGAAATAAATAAAAACCAGCCAAGTGCGAGTATGACTCGCGCACCGAGGTTTCCATAAAAACGCATATCCCATCTTAACAGGCCGGGTTAAGTTAAGTTTGCACCTGGCAAATTTCTTGGTTATAGGCCAAAACGGAAAGTACCCTATACATTTTGATTCCCTTGTGTCACATATCCGTTTTTTTGCGGCATAAATGGCCGTATCTTTTTTTCGTTAACTAGAAGTTAGATTTTTCGGCAGCTTCAAACCCAAAAAAAATCAACGAGGGAACGCTGCCAGCCTTTTGGGCACCATGGCGCGGGGGCCTATTTAGGGCCTGGCAAAAACGGAACCCTTATAGTTTCATCATGTCTGTCCGTCCGTATATCACAGGCATTTTACTAAAAAAACGACAAGAGGAACATTGATGAAATTTGGAGTATAGGTGTCTCGTAGAAGCCGCTACTTAGTTTTGTAGTCAAATAATAAAAATAAAATATTTCTAGTAGTACCAGTTAGTTAACTGAACGAACGACGAAAATGGTTTCGAATAAGAGCGGTCATTAGGTACGTATATAGGGCACACGCAATTACCAACAAATTAATCTTTGCACTTTCTAAATTGGACCTGAAAAAAAAAAGCCGAATTTGCGATTTGTATTTACTGACGAAAGATTTATTTTTGTTTTTAGTTAGCAGTACACAAAAAGTAATCACTAAAAAAAAAGTACTGACGAAACACAAATGTTTAGTCACGGCCCTTATTTGTTAGGGTTCCGTAACCAAAGTGTAAAAACGGGATCCTAATTACTAAGACTCCACTGTCAGTCTGTCTGTCTATCTGTCACCAGGCTATATCTCATGAACCGTGATGGCTAGACAGTTGAAATTATCAAAGATGATGTATTTATGTTGCTGCTGTAATAACAAATACAAAAACAGAAAAAAAAATTATTTATTTTATTTTTATTTTATTTATTTATTACATCACACAACTATCATAACAGGTTTACCTAATGCGACAGTGCGGGATTCTTACAACTAGGGACTTACATGTAATATAAATAATTCATTAAATTATATACTAATTCCAAAATGTATACAAAACAACTGAATATAAAATATTATAACCCAGCATAACACAAAACATACAGCGTTACCCTTGTGAATTCGTTCAGACAGCAAGAGAAAATGTCTATCACATTTGCGACTCGGTTTAGCGTGCGTATTGCCCTGGTGGCGGGGGCCTGGCGCAGCAGCTGCGTGCGCGCGCGCGGCTCGGCCAGCAGGCTCGGCCGCCGGCGCCGCCACACGTATTGGTCCGGCACGTTCAGACGCACCTCCCCCAGTACTCCAGGGTTAAATAACTTGCCCCGTAACAACTTAAATATATACGAAGCGAGCGCCAACTCCCTTGGACTTCTAACTGGTTGTATCCTACCGTTCCTAACACGAACAAAGTAGGATACATCAGGGGATAATAGGGGTAAACTCCATACAGTTTCAGATATAAAAACCTGATAAATTTATTTTGAATACGCTCCAACATGAGCCTATATTTAGTCTCATGCGGGCTCCAGATGACTGCATTGCATTCTAAATGGCTCCTAACTATCGCTTCGTACAGTGCACGAATCGCGTTAATGTTTGTAAATGCTCGCGATTGTCTCATTACGAAACCCAGATTCCGGAAAGCTTTCTTACAGACTTGCGTTATATGTTCCCGAAAGCTAAGATCTGATTTAAGAAGCACTCCTAAATCCTTTACCTCATTAATCCGCTGCATCTGGACGCCCTCCAGCATGTACTGGAAACACCGAGGATTTCGAGATCTGGTAAACGAAATTACGGCACACTTTGATGCGTTAAACCGTAATTTATACGCTTGACTCCAGCCTACTACTCGATCGATGTCTTCCTGTAGTTTTAAACAGTCTGAGTTGTCGTTTATTCTCCGAACTAGCTTCAGATCATCAGCGAAGAGCAAACAAACAGAGTCTCGTACGACTTCGGGAAGGTCATTGACCATTAAAATAAATTCTAACGGTCCTAAGTTACTCCCCTGGCTTACACCTGACCTCGTAAAATACGGCTGTGATAGATGGCCAGCATAGTCCACATACTGCCGCCTGTTTCTCATATAGTTCTAAATCCTGCATTAGCCAACTTACTTAGTAGGACGTCATTGTCGACCGTGTCGAATGCCTTCCGGAAGTCGAAGTATGCCACATCAACCTGATCTCCTGCATCAACAGCTGGAATTATGTGAAACATAAGATGCAGTAAGTTGCCGGTAGTACTACGCGCACTCCGGAAGCCATATTGGGCATCCGACAACTGGCAGCTGACTTGCGCCTCCACCGACTTGTAGATCGCCGATTCAAATACCTTAGCCGGCGTGCACAGTACTGCGACCGGTCGATAATCGGCAGCACTAGGTCCACCCTTTCCCTTAGGCACCGGAACCACTCTCGTCAGCTTCCACATATCAGGAAAGACGGCAAACTTAAGGCAAGTATTAAAAACATGACACAACGGCTCAGCTAATACATTATGGCAGTCCTTAAAAATATAAGGGGGTATCCCGTCCGGCCCCGCAGAGCGCTTCGGCTGGAGCGCCCGCAGCGCCTGCCGCACCTCCGCCGGCTCCAGCCGGGCCACGTGCACGCGCGCGCTGCTCGCCGCCGAGCCCGCGTCCGCCGCCGCCACGTCCAACAGAGCTGGGCTAGGATTGTATACCGAGTGGAAAAAACTGGCAAATTCATCGGCACATTCTTGTTCAGAAAGTACACGTCCGTTAATCGCTAACTTTGGCTTACATACGGTACCTCTCTTGGTTCTTATGAAGTCCCAAAAACTTTTAGGTTCTTTAGCTAAGTGGTTCTGAACACGGTCCATGTACGAGTCGTGTGCCGCTTTGATTGCCCGCTTAACGTCCGCTCTGCACGTCGAAAACAATACATAATCGCTATCAGACTTACTAATTTTATACTGCTTATGCAGCTGATGTTTATGTTGAATGTCGCGAATGAGCTCAGGCGTGTACCACTCGGGGTAAGAGTACCTAGAGTTTACACGATTTCGCTTTTTACTTGGAACACAGTCATCTATAACTTTATTCAATTTCTCATAAAAATATTTAACCACTTCGTCAGAGTCCTCAATATTATATAAACTACTCCAATCCAAACTCGCTAACGAATGGTACAGCCAACGATTGTCCTCCGTAATTTTTTTTACGGCTCCAGTCTACACGCTGTCGTTTCTGGTCTTCCGTTAGATCGTGCGGTATCCATCGAGTGCATAGTTTCCGCACCTTCAAATGTGCATGCAATATCTTTTGCACTTGGCTCATTCCAATGCTTAGTAAGGAATGAATTTGCTGACAAGTAATTTTTTTGTCAGTTTCGATCAATTGTCGTACGACTTCAATATTAGTTTTGGTAATCGCAGTTGCTGGCCGAGACCGTCATGTACATCGTCATGGAGGTGATCACGACCACGTTTAAATTCATTAAACCACGAATACACAGAGCTACGACATGGGGCTTCATCACCAAATACTAGTTGAAGCCTTTGACAGCACTCTTGTTGACTTGAGCCACAACGAAAATCGTAATAAATCATAACCGAAAATTTTCACGCTTTAAATTCATTTTTGTAGCAACGGACAAATTTCAAAACGGCGCCTCATTGAAAAAACAAATGACAGCCTTGCAATTTAAAAAGTTACTAGTTCCCAGAGAGTTATTTTTAAAAATTTCATGATTATTTCATTTGTACTTGTTTTATAAGTGGCCAGTTCCAGAAACTTTCAGTATGCCCCACGTAATTCTAAGTTACGCCACAGATTAGCAGAACCCAAAAATGGCGGACAGCGTTTTTAACTGTTCATAAAATTTCTAATTTTCAATTAATAAAATTTAGCTTACTAGCTTTCACAAAAATACAAGACATTATTTTAGAGCTAGTAAGATCATTATTAACTATTTCAAATATATTTCAAAACTGGGTCTACTAGCCTATTGCGTTAGCGCACTCGGTGAGCGGGGCGGAGGCGCGCGGGCGGCGCTGCGCGTCTCGCCGCACACCTCTCCGCCTTGATTCGGCCGGAACGTCGGAAACTATCGCCTCAAATTTTTTGAACAAAACAAGAATCGACAAATAAAAAGCTGAAAAGCCAAAAATAACCCGTTCATGTACGGATTACATTTGAATCACCTTTTGATGCCGGTGCCAAACCACTTAATTATAACTTTGAAAACAGATGCCGCCCATGAAGCCTTTAATGATTACTGTATATTTTATATTCACGAGTATTTTGTTTACATATTTGGTATTTACGAGTATTTCTGTTCGATAAAGAGTTTACGTGAGGTTTGGCACCGACTTCAAAATGTAATCTGTACATTAACGGGATATTCAAATGTAATCCGAAAATGTGATTCAAATGTAATCTAATACACATGAATGCAGACAAACATATGGGTCAAACTGAGATCCTCTTTTTTAAGTTGATTTACGTTAATCTTCTCCTAAGTGTAACAAATTCTTTTCTGAAAACCGCATCAAAATCGGTTCAGCCAAACGCGAGATAATCGCGGACAAACATAAATACTTATATACATAGATATATACATACATTCCTCCTTTTTTAACTTACAAGACAAAAACGCACACCACACCACATGAACTGCGGAAAATCAAATCAAATCACTCTGCTGCGCTGCGACTACCGCGACGCGAGTCAAATGCGAGTGACATATAAACAAAATCGTACGTAAAATCGCAACACAGAACGACTCGTTCTATCTCTGTCAAACTCAAATTAAACGGTTAATTTTGTTAAACAGAAACGGAATTTGCTAAATAACGGTATTATGTGAATAACGTTATAAATACGGGTATTCTTGACTTTATCAATAAATTACCGAAAGCGCCGTACATGTCCCTATAACATTTGAAGAATTCCCTCGATTTCTCCAAGATCCCATCATCAGATCCCGACTTAGTGCCAACGGGACCAACTCGGAGTTATACCCTTTCGATTAAAAAAAATAAAATTGAAAATCGGTTCACGGTTAAAATTAGTTAGAATTGAGAACCTCCTCCTTTTTTGAAGTCGGTTAAAAAGTAAGACCCTATACAGATTGATAGGTATATTACTTTGGAATTTATGCAATTTGTTTTTATTCATTTTGTTTAAGTATTAACATCATTATTTATATACATTAAAATGACGATATTCGTTTTATGAAAAATGAAAATTCACTAATTGTTTTTATGACAATCATTACACACCCATTTAACCGACTTCAAAAAAGGAGGAGGTTCTAAATGTGTCGGTTTTTGTTTTTTTTTTATTTTTAGAAATAAATTATTTAAATTTAAAACCTAATCCTATAGTTTGTCAAGTTTCGTTTCTTTGTGTTGTGTTAGGTGGACATTATATAAAATACCTACTCAGTGTCATGTTTATCTGTCCTGGAATTATTATAAATTTTAAGAGATAAATACAATACTTATTTGATGCGCTGGAAATATTTGTTACGAGCGTTAATGTATCGATATCGAATTAGTTATCGTTGGCGGCTGGCGCATCCCTCACGCGTACCTACGCTACGCAAGTCTATACTTGTTCTGTTCAGTTCACTTCACTGTTTCGGTTAGAATTAGCAGGGTATCGCATTAATTGAAATTGAAATTAAAAATGAATTTAACTTTCGCTTGACCCGTTTGATATCACGTATGGAAGACAGGTGACTAAATTAATGTATTATAATGTATTGGTCTTTGAATTGACTCATTTGTTAACGGGCAATCAAATCTTAAGTACCGAGTGAGCAAGTCTTTGTCTTGTTGTGTTGTAAAATTTGTTTGTAAACCTTTAGGTTGTGTGTGTGTGTCCTGCTTGTGCATTATACGAGAAGGTGGCGAAGAACAGAACATCGTTATTGTGAGCAGCACAATGGTTGACACCAAAAAAAACAGACGAATTTTAGCCAAGATTCAAGCAAACCGATCCGATAATCAACATGGCAGTTAATAACCCTGAAGAGAAAATTTTATGAAACAGGTAAGTAAGCTCATTTGTGTGTGTGCAAATTAATCTTCTTTCTTTCATTCAGTCATTAAGAGCTTCGATCTTGTTGGTGGAGTTATCGCCACTCTTCCTGTTCGTTTTTAGTCTCTTTAATTTAAGGTTAATTATTTACTATTTAAATTGTTTTAGTGGTGCGTAAACCGAGTCTGTGAGCCGATGCCCGGGCAGGGGACCATTGAGAACAAGCCAGAAGAACCGCCGGCGCGGCCTCGCTGGGAGGAGTGGGGTGCGTGGACCGGCTGCAACGCCGACTGCGGCTACGGGCTACGTACGCGGTCCCGACGCTGCTGGTACAAAGGGTAACTATTTATCTTTATACTACTGCTAGCGAAGGTAGACGAAACAGAACTAGCTTTTGTAAATATGTTTATCGATTCTGTGACTTCGGGATTATATTCTTTCGATTTCCAACATTATGGATAACAACCATTTGACCATAGTTATGCAGAAAGCGACCAGTGTAGATTTTTTGTCAAAGTGACTTAAGTCTTACTTAATCAATGAATGAGTTTGGTCACTTATTGCATTATGAAAAAAAATCTTTGGTCGCTTTCTGCATAACTATGGTCATTTATTCATTTAGACTTTTCTTCTTCATTCTAGACTTTGTGTTTTAATCTTATGACATTTGAATTTAATAGATACTGTGCTATTTACCCATTTTAATAAAATATTATTACAAATTATTTTTAATGCTCTTTTTGTTTCAGGAACTGTAAAGAAACACTTCAAATTACCTGCTGATACATCAATTGAAAAGGATATGAAAGTGACACTTCGATGAAAACTGAATAGTTCTTCTAACAAAGACAATTAATAATTATATGGGTTTCTTACATGTTATTTTACCATTAGCTCACGTGTTTTGATTTAGTAAGCGATTTTAGATTTAGTCTTTACTTTAGTAAGTTGTTCATATTTAATTAGTGTTTTACTGTATAGTAGAGTAACTTCCGTGGGACTTGGTTCCATCTGGTATGTACTTGTTCGGTATGTAGTTTCACTTACTTATTAGCAGCTGTTAGGTTAGGCCTGTAGAATAAAAATGGCTGTGACATACGGACGGACAGACAGACAGACATGACGAATCTATAAGGGTTCCGTTTTTTACCATTTGGCTACGGAACCCTAATTAATAACCCCTCTGGTTAAATTTGATACCCAGTACTGTATTCACTTGCAGGTGGATACATTAATAGCTAACATACCTGGGGGATAGTGATAACGAAGATAGATATGATAAGAAGACTATTTTTTTACATTAAGACTCCTGTCTTTTGCTAATTAGCTGTATTTTGTTAGGTTAGGCCTGTTGAATAATTTAATTACTAACCCATCTGGCTAAGTTTGATAGTTTTTATTATTATTGAATTGTGATATGTATTATATTGATTGTTGCCTATCTCTTTCTCTGTTGGTTTTTGCATTTTCATGTATATTATTGTATAGTTATACTCCTTTGTATTGTACATGTTGCTTGGTTTGTCTACCATTTACATTTGTGTTTAGCACACATTTGCTCAAAGGTTAACTGGAAGAGATCCCTTAAAGGGATAAGTTCGCCTTTGTACATGTTTATTCTTTTGTAATGTGTTTTTCTTGTTTTTATGTACAATAAAGTGTTTACATACATACATACATAATGTAGTAGATTTTTGTTGTAGATTATATTTTGTGTTTTCTGTGAGATTTTATAAATTAATTTTTAAATTAATAAATATGTTTATTGCATACACTTGTTTTGTTTCAGATAGATTCTTTCTTCGTACACAGACGTCAACGGGATGGCATGACGTTGACAAACGTGTACCCTATGACGTCGACACATGTCTACCCGATGACGTCTTAGTAGTGGCGTCACGCGATGTCTATTACCGACGTCGTAATGACGTCATGCGACGTGAAATGATGACGTCATGTGACGTCCATTAAAGACGTCATCCCAATGACGTCGCGTGACGTTGTAGTGGTAAGCTATATTATAATGTATACTCAACCTTATGTACTCTTAATAATCGCATTTACTCTTCAATATAGTTCAGTTCGGTCCCAACATTTGTTTGATTCACATCTCTCCTAATACTTCCCGTACATGGCGATCCTGCCAGAGGCCACCGCTTAGCGCGTGTCGTGCGAATTTGAGACCGTTCTCCATATATAGACAGAAATATGTGCACGGATTCATAGAACTATCGCGAAGTGACAATGGTTCAAAAACAGTTTCGTGTTTTTCGGGTGATAGACGTGTGTGCGGATATAGCAGCAATATGGGCAAACAACAATCCAAATCAGAAGAAACAATAGTGGTGCAAAATTCCGTGGGGGGAAGTAACAACTCCTCTATTGAGGAATTTAAATTCCACATTACAACTACTAATATCTTGTTATCCATAATAGTGTTGACCATCCTATTAGGGGTACTTTATGCAATATATAAGATATATAGAAATTGTCACCTTGAATGGATAACACGGGAAATTCATCGTAACACTTTGCGAAGGTCAATATATCGCCGATCACCTGGAGACACCGGCAGCGAAGGCGCTCAGCCACAGCTATACCCGAGAGTTCCGGAACAGGTTTAGAAAAAAGAGAAGGAAAGAAATATTTGAAAGACGTATCATACCTATACACATTTTTATTTTTCTTTAAATTAAACACCATCATGTGTCAAACAAGTAATAGTGCAGCCATACAACACTTTGAAGATGTTTCCATAAAATTCGTCGTCATCTTGTCAATTGCAATTGGAATCATCGGGTTGATATTATTTTGTTTTTTTGCATCCAAACTTGTGCGACAATATCTACAGTGCATTCGTCGGCAAAACGACACCATCAGCGCGAGGCGGCTGGCGCCGCACCTTAAATGGCCAGAGAAGGACCACCCAGCTCTCGACGTTTAGTGAAGTGCAATAAAAAATAAAACTGTTCGTGAAAATAGTGAGTATTTAGTGCGGAAGTGAAAAATCGTGAGTAAAACTTGATTAATAACATCAAAAAAAAAAAAAAATCGAGTAATAAATTAATTAACTGCTTATCTACAGTTACAGTTTACATGAACTTATTACGTAGATGTCGTTGCATTTATCATTTATGTTTAAAATATACAACTAATTTAATCCATAAGCATAATTATAAATTATAAGTATCGTTCATATATTGATGGCAGACGTATTAGAATCTCTATATGAGGAATTGAAGGGCATCAGAACATACCTAATTAAGATTGGCCCGGCTAGAAGGACCGGCCCCATTTTAGATACAAAAGCTAACGAAGCACGCGCAATATATGAGCGATATGAGAGTTGTTTAGCGGAAATTGACAGTAGTACTAAATCAGGTAAAATAGATACTGAAGATTTACCTCTTTTAGAGCAATTTTATAGGAAAATAATATCATCATACGACGAGGTAATTACATTATGTCAGGATATTAGTAACAAGAACGAAGGCAACGAGCCAAAAGTAACCATGGCCACTTTCGATTTAAAGACCGCTTTAAGCCTTCTACCGAGTATGACAGATGACGAGACGGCCACTAAGCAATTGATAGATAACATTGAATATTATGATTCAATTCTTTCGAAGTCGGACTAAAAAAAGTTTGATTAATTTCGTGTTGAAAAGTAGGCTGTCACAATCTGCTAAATTAAAATTAAAAACTTCTTATGACAGTGTTGAAGCGTTGTTGAAGGATATGCGAACGGAATTGTTGCCAAAAAAGGCAGCCACGGCAATTCAGAGCCGAATGGAAACAATAAGGCAAAATGATATGTCAGTTTCGGATTACGGGAAAATATTAACTGATTTGTTTGTTGACCTTACGGTATCGCAAGCAGACGGCAATACAGAGTGTTATAAAATATTGAAAGCAATAAATGAAAATTACGCAATTAAACGTTTTGCCAACGGCTTACGGAACCGTAGAATAAGCACAATAATTTCAGCGAGAAACTACAAGTCGCTCCAGGAGGCGATACAGGGTGCTCAAGACGAAGAAATGTCCTCGACACCAGCATCGGGAGAAGTACTGGGTATGTTTAGAGATAGTTATTACTACCCCACTAGAGGTAACAGGAATAATTATAGAGGACCACGTGGAGGCTACAACAACAGGGCCTCCTCCAACTACAGAGGCCGAAACTTCCAGCATGGAAATCAGAGCCGTGGTTGGCACCAGCCGTGGACCTCAAGAGGTCATGACACCCGAGGGCGTCTAAATAGAGGTACGTTTATTAATAATAACAGGCAACAACAAGAGTCGCGTGACATCCACATTTTGAATGAACCGGACGATGCACCCCAGAACGTTCCCGAGAACCCTGCGTCGGAAGCCCCGATTCAGTTTTTTCGGAACTAACAGTGATCACCAAATATTAGTCGGTGACAGTAATTGTTTCGTGTTTATGTCATCCTCGTCATTCCTAGTAGATACCGGGGCATCCTTGTCGGCATGCAAATATGGTCATGTAGCAAAGCATAACATTCCAATCCATAAAGAGAACATTATCATAAACGGACTTGGTGGAAAAGTACAGGCCATCGGATATGTTTATCTTACCCTACCTTTGGGAGATACGAATGTGCAACATAAGTTTTACGTATTTGAAACGTTACCAATAAAGTCTGACGGTATACTAGGACGCGATTTCTTATATAAGTATAAAGGTAAATTGGATTTTTATAACAACGATCTGACATTGCAACTAAATTCCGGAGTTAGTATTAGTTTTCCGATAAAGAATAACTGTAGCAAAGCTATTAATATACCCCGGCGATGCGAATCTATACATTTTTTGGAAACAAATTTTAGTGAAGACTGTGTAGTATGTTCAACGACTATACAAGAAGGCATATACTTGGCAAGCTCTATTGCAACGCCAATAAACGGAATGATACCAATAAAGATATTAAACGTTACCGACAATGATTTATCGTTAGAAAATATAAACCCTACAATTCACAAACTAAGTCAATTCGATATCTGTAACTTTGATGAAATAAATCAAAATGCGAACAGAGTAAAACAGCTATTCGCCCAGCTAAACATTTGTCATTTAAATAAGGAAGAACAGACAACGATCGAGAGTATCTGTGCGAAATACGCAGACGTTTTCTATTTACCAGGTGATTCTTTAAGCACAACAGATATATATACACATAACATTACGTTGAAACCGAATATAAGTCCTATATTCACAAAACCTTACAGGCTACCAGTTTCACAAAAAACAGAAGTTAAACGGCAAATAGACAAAATGCTACATGAAGGTATAATAGAACCTAGTAAAAGTGATTGGTCTAGCCCAATATTATTAGTGCCAAAGAAAACAGACGAGAGCGGAGAGAAGAAATGGCGTTTGGTAATAGATTATCGCAAGCTAAATAATTCAATTGAAGATGATAAATTCCCACTACCCGACATTACCGAGGTTTTAGAATCACTGTCTGGCAGTGTTTATTTCACCCACCTAGATTTATACCAGGGATATTACAATGTCGAACTTGATAAAAACAGCAGAAAATTAACAGCTTTTGCCTCAGGGCAGTATCAAATGACAAGAATGCCAATGGGCCTCAAAACAAGTCCTAGCTCATTTTCACGTATGATGAACATAGCTTTAGCAGGTTTAAACTATGAAAAATGTTTAATTTACCTTGATGATTTAATCATATTTGGCAAAAATTTGGAAATACATAATAAACACTTGCAAACTGTACTAGAAAGGCTACGAAAAGCAAATTTGAAATTAAACCCAACTAAATGTGATTTCCTAAAAAAGAAAATACTTTACCTAGGCCATGTGATTTCCAATGAAGGCATTATGCCGGATCCAGAAAAAATTAATACTATTAAAAACTACCCATGTCCACAAAACACAGAGGAAGTTAAAAGATTTGTAGCATTCGCAAACTACTATAGAAAATTTGTTAAAAATTTTGCAGCTATAGCGCAACCGTTAAACTCACTATGTAAAAAGAATTCAGCGTTTATTTGGGATGAACATTGCCAGACAGCATTTGAAACATTAAAAGATTGTGTTACCAGTCCACCTGGGGGGGTATTCGACCAATTTTAGAGATATAATGGAGATCTCTCATTTTCATCGCCATCCGTCACTTTTGACGTGTGCCTACTTGACAAGTGGCGATATCGCAACTTCGTGAATTCGGACGCGCAAAATTTTAGTTTCCTTTGTATGTGACGGCATAAATAACAGGCTCATACTTTAAATTGACCGCATAGTACGTGAAATTGGTCCGTTACGTTTCGTTCAAAACAGAAATTTATATACATGAATAACATTTTTGACAATCATTATCGCCTTCGTATTTCCAAAATTGAGATGCGATATGTCACTTTTAAGCTCATCGCATTTAAATGACAGTTCAATGGCGATATAACTGTTATCTAATGGAGATTTGACGTTTGGAGATATCTCCAACGGCATTCTCGAATTGGGCCCCTGTCCTTGACTACCCAGACTTATCGGAACAGAACCAATTTATAGTACAAACAGATGCATCAAATAAATCTATTGGCGCGATATTGTCAAACCAAAATGGCAGACCGGTCGCTTTTGCTAGTAGAGCCTTAAACCCAGCAGAGAAAAATTATCCAGTAATAGAAAAAGAACTCCTCGCTATAGTGTGGGCTGTAAAACATTTTCGCCCATACCTGTACGGACGTTGTTTTAAAATAAAAACAGATCACCAGCCATTAATCTATCTTTTTAATATGAAGGACCCATCTAGTCGATTGATGAAATTTAGATTACTTTTAGAGGAGTACAGTTTTGAGGTAGAATATGTAAAAGCATCAAACAATGCAGCGGCAGACGCATTGTCTCGGATTTGCATGACATCAGACCAGTTAAAAAATTTACATGAAACTAATAGCATAAACGTTATGACAAGAAGACAAGCCAAGAAGTTAGCAAGTACAAACACACCGGTAGATACAGAATCGACTACCTTAATACCAATTAAATTAAATCAGCCACAGGTTATAAATACACAGTTCAAGCCGGCAGAATCAGTAGAACTTTGTTTCAGTGATGCTATAAATATAGAGAAACTACGTAAGGAAGGGGTTATTAGTGCGGAAAGTGAACATTTGTGTTTTGTTCGAAGTAAACAAACAATTTACATAAAATATTTCAACTCGGAATCACGAATGACGCGAGCGGAATTCGTGACTGAGTTAGACAAGATGTGCGCATTAGAGAATATAAGTGAAGTATGTATCATAAAAAATAACAAAAATCACAATTTTAATAAAAAGTTAGCGGACGAACTAAAAACAATGAATATGCGTTCAGGACCAAAATTATGTGTCTTAAATAGTGTGCAACGAGTGGAAAGCAAAGATGACAGACGAGTCATCATTAATGACTTTCATCTTCTACCTAGCAGTGGTCATGCAGGTATAAGGCGGATGACTAACAACATCAAGAAATACTATTACTGGCCAGGTATAGCTAGTGACGTAAAGAAATTTGTAAAACGGTGTGATCAATGCCAGCGTAATAAGCACTCATTGCCAATAAGAGAACCTATGACTTTAACTACCACAGCAAACACAGCATTTGAGAAAATTTACTTAGATCTGGTAGGGCCATTAGAGGTAGATGACAACGGATATTCGTACATATTAACGATCCAATGCGAATTAACAAAATATGTTGAGGCATATCCTTTACTTACGAAACAGACGGCTGAAGTTGCCAGGGCATTAGTCAATCATTTCATCCTTAGATACGGCGTTCCGAAAAATATAGCTACAGACAGAGGGCAAGAATTTATGTCCACTTTATTCCAGGAGGTATGTAAACTATTAAAAATCAACAAGTTACAGTCCACAGCTTACCATCACCAATCTATTGGATCCCTAGAGGTAACACACAAACATTTAAAATCGTTCCTACGAATCCAAACTGACAATCATCCTGAAACCTGGAGCCAGTGGCTCCCTTTTTGGCGTTTCGCATTTAATACGGCTGTACATTCCGAGACGAAGTTTACTCCGTATGAACTGATTCGGGAAAATGTGTTCACTTCCCAGTAATATTGTAAACAACATAGATCCACTTTATAATTACGACAGCTACCCGTGTGAGTTGAAATATCGTTTACAACTATCTCAAAAGGAGGCAAGAGAAAACCTTCTTAAGAGTAAATTTAAGAGAAAACAATCTTATGATGATTATGTAAACCCAATTAATTACACCAACGGTGACTTAATATTAGTAAAAAATGAAACGGGCACTAAAATGGATACTTTGTATTCCGGCCCATATAAAGTAGTTAAGGACTTGTCACCAAATGTACAGATTATTAAGGACGGAAAACTGGACGTCGTTCACAAAAACCGTACTAAAATGTACTATGTATGAATATTTTATCCAGATATTTTATTGTATTTAGATATAAAAAAATAAAAATTTTTCAATAGTATAAGCGAAAACAAGTTATGTAGAACGAAAAAAAAAAAAAAGAAAAAAAGAAAAGAAAAAGTATTCCCTTTTTCTCTTTTCTTTTTTTTTTTCCCATCGAATGGGAGGTGTAGTGGTAAGCTATATTATAATGTATACTCAACCTTATGTACTCTTAATAATCGCATTTACTCTTCAATATAGTTCAGTTCGGTCCCAACATTTGTTTGATTCACATCTCTCCTAATACTTCCCGTACAACGTTATTAAAGACGTCATACTAACGTCATCCCAACGACGTCATGCGACGTGATCTAATGACGTCGCGTGACGTCTATTAAAGACGTCATACTAACGTCATCCCAACGACGTCATGCGACGTGACCTAATAACGTCGCGTGACGTCTATTAAAGACGTCATACTAACGTCATCCCAACGACGTCATGCGACGTGACCTAATGACGTCGCGTGACGTCTATTAAAGACGTCATACTAACGTCATCCCAACGACGTCATGCGACGTTAAATAATGACGTCGCGTGACGTCTATTTAAGACGTCATACTAACGTCATCCCAACCACGTCATGCGACGTGAACTAATGACGTCGCGTGACGTCTATTAAAGACGTTATGCCAACGTCATCCCAATGACGTCATGCGACGTGAACTAATGACGTCGTGTGCCGTCCATTAAAGACGTTATACCAACGTCATCCCAATAACGTCATGCGACGTGACATACGACGTCGTGTGACGTTTGTAAACTTGTACAAATAACGTCATGCGATGACGTCATTTATGACGATAAATTTGTGACATCGTCACGTGAAACATGACGTCTGGTCTTACGTCTTAAACGACGTCTTTCTACGACGTCTTTAATCACGTCAACATATGTATCAAAATGACGTCAATAGGTAGACATCATTTATGACGATAAATTTGTGACATCGTCACGTGAAACATGACGTCAGGTCTTACGTCATAAACGACGTCTTTCTACGACGTCTTTAATCACGTCAACATATGGATTAAAATGACGTCAAGTGGTGACGTCATTAATGACGATAAATTTGTGACATCGTCACGTGAAACATGACGTTGGCAATCACGTGATGCGACGTCTAAAATGCCCAATAATTCACGTCAATAATGACGTGACCTTGTTGTTTGGGATGGTATAATGCACGAAAAAAGTACTTGTTGAGTATCTTTCAGCGATCTTCTCAATAGCGGCCTCCTCTTGTAAAATGCCGATAGATTCAGATTTAGACTTGTAGGTAAAAGTGCCTTTGCAAGTGTGCGATACAAAGCACATAACAAATATGTACATTTATATAGATAAATTAAAATATTTAATAAATAAGATAATTAGAATTTGTAATGTATAAACAAAACGTTTTTATATGGTAACACTGAGGCGGACATCCCGTCGGAGCCTTCTTCTTCAGCCATGACTCTAAAATGTAACATGTAATCTATGTGTACTTGTTAATAAAATAGTTCTCATGTCATAAACTACAGTCTTTTACTTGACATGATATGGTCCTTCGAACAATTAAGTAGAAGCAGTGAAAGTGTTATGCAGTGCAACAATCAGGCGAATATTATTTCGTTTTAATAATGCCCTTTGGGCATGGTAAGAAAAGCCGGGTTGCCCTATAGTGCGACCAAGTTCGGGACACGTTGCAATTGAACGTGTATCACGAGCGAGAAGGAGGATTCAATTCTTAAGGATTATACTTGAGACGCCGAGTCATCGTGATAACGCGACCAAGTTCTGCGCGCGCTGCTATTGAGTGCGTGATACCGAGCGGGAGCAATTTTTTCTGCGTTCGGGTTATATCGTGCTATAACCCGGCCGAGTACGGAACTCGACGTTAGCAGAGTTATCGAACGGGCGCGGCGATCATTTCTGCGCAGGAGGTTAACACGTAGTGATCATATTCTATTTGGAGGTTAATTCTATACGCCATTTTGTGACTTTGAGTTTGAGTGTTCTGCGTTCTGCAAGGATTTTTAAATTAAGAATTATGGAGGAGTTAAAACGCTTGGTTGCGTGCCGCGGCCAATACAAAGGAACAATCACGAAAACGGAGCGATTTTTGAGTGCAACGCCTGAGTTAGTCGAAAAAGAGTTGCTTAAGGTAAAAAGGGACCGCCTTGCGGCGGCTTTTACACAATATGCAGAGGTCAACATTGAGGTACAAATCCTGGATCCCAGTGACAAGGAAGACTTCGACGCTGTTGAAGATAAATATTGCCAATTAATGGCAAAGTTCAACCAGCTGTTAAGTGAAATAAAACATGACCGGGGTGAGCGTTCTCAAGATGGTTTTCAAAAGTTACCTCGCATAGTAATAAACACTTTTAGCGGACAGTTAAGTGAATATCAACACTTTATAAACATATTTTATTCAGTCGTTGACAAAAATACCTCTTTGTCACAATGTGACAAGTTATATTATTTAACTTCATTCTTACAGGGTGAGGCCCTTGATGTAATAAAGCATTTGCCACTAAATAACGATAGCTATAGTATCGCCCTTGATCTGCTTAAGCAGCGTTATGATAATAAGGCCAGACTCATTACGCATCATATAAATAGTATCTTAGATTTGTCACAAATAAATAAGTGCGGTCCTGCGGCGTTGCGTAGTCTGATAAGCGTAGTAAAACAACACCTTGGTGCTTTAAAGAGCTTGGACCAACATACAGCGCATTGGGACAGCTTGTTAGTATGTTTGTTGCAAAAAAAGTTGGATCCATATACGGTTAGGGCCTTTTATCTAGAGCAGGAGTCCACGGACATGCCTACATTAGAGACGCTTTTTAATTTTATAGAGAAAAAGGCGGCGGCATTGGAGACCTTGTCGCAGGCCGCCAGCTCCAGCCCTCATCAATATGAGCGGTCGAGGAGAACCTCTCTTGCTGCTAGTCGGGCGGCAAGTGTTGAGGATAGAAAGAACAAAATAAAATGTAAGTACTGCCATTCTCAAATACATAAGCTCTATGTTTGCCCAAAATTTAAGCTAGCCAATGCTAGTGACAGGCTAGAATTTATTGAAAAAAACAAGCGTTTTTGCAAGATTTGTTTAAACGAGCATGATGAAAAGTGTCATTTTAATTTTAAATGTACTGTGTGTAAGGCACCTCATAACACACTCTTGCATCAGGAATCTGATTTAGCTGACTCTGGTGAGCATGAGCGAACGCAGTCTGTACCAACACCGAGCAAAGTAGGGTTAGTATGCAGTAATAAAAAAGAGGTAATATTACCAACTGTAGAGGTACAGGTCGAGAATAAGGATGGTACCTACATTAGGACACGCGCGCTCCTAGATTGCGGCTCTCAGGTTAGTTTTGTTCTGTCAAGTTTGGCGAGAAAACTTAAATGTGTTAAATACCCTGAAAGCAGTACTATTGTGGGAATTGGGGATGGCAGGAGTGAATGTAAAGAAATGGTGGACATTCCCATACTTTCATGTAATAATAATTTTAAAATAAAGGCGAAGTGCTGCATTGTTGATAAAATTACAGAAAATATGCCACAGTTTAGCATCCCAAGGCACGCATTAAACATTCCAAATTATATTACACTTGCGGATCAGCAGTTCGACAAAGCAGCTCCTATAACAATACTTTTAGGATGCGATATATTTTTTCAGACGCTGTTGCACCAAGTCCGGCCGCTTAGCTTAGGTGGTCCTTTCCTGGTCAGCACCCAGTTTGGTCACGTGGTCGCGGGGGCGGTGCCCACGGTACGGGATGTCGTACATAAAACAAGTTTGTTTGCTGCCAATAAGGTCAGTCAACCTCATTCATTCTCTGAAAATGAGCCGATGTACCATCAAGCAATGCAATTTGAAACTGTGCAACTTGAAGCAAGCCTTAAAAAATTCTGGGAAGCTGAAAAGGTTCCAGAGGTCTATCCGGAGTCAAATACAGAGCAGGAACTTGCGGAAATAAGTTTTGAGCAGTCCGTTACTTTAGATAATGGCAAATTTCAAGTTGCGTTGCCTTTAAAACAACCAATGACCAAACTGGAGTTAGGCGATTCATTCTCTTGTGCTTTACAGAGATTTCTAAATTTAGAAAAACGGTTTCTTAAGGATGATTTGCTATATAAAAAATTTATTAACGACTATATTGCCCTAGGCCATGCCGAGGTGTATGATATTTCAAAATATGACTTAAAAGGTGATGCTGTGTATTTTTTACCACATCATCCGGTGTTCAATGAGCAAAGCAAAACCACTAAAATGAGGGTCGTTTTTGATGGATCTATGAAGACTAAAAACGGTGTATCATTAAATGACGTTTTATTAAACGGTCCAATAGTTCAGAGTGAGCTATTTGATATTCTGGTACAGTTTAGGTTTCCTAGGTATATTTTATTGGCTGATATAAAGCAAATGTTTAGACAAATTATGATAGATGCTGTCCATAGGCCATTGCAGAATATTTTATGGAGGGAAAGCGCTGACTCCCCCATCCAATGTCTGCAATTACGAACCGTCACATACGGTCAAAAAAGTTCTTCCTTCTTAGCAACAAGGTGTTTGTTTGAGCTAGCCCAAAGATTTGAAACGGACTTTCCATTGGCTGCCGACGTTTTGCGTAAGCAAACATATGTAGATGACATTATAACCGGCCACGACGATATTAATATCCTGTTAAAAATAAAAGCGCAATTAATAGACTTACTTAAGTTAGGTGGGTTCGAATTGCACAAGTGGTGCGCAAACTGTGATCAGTTATTGCAGGGTATAGCCCGGGATAATTTGAATTTTAATGATAACGTTGATCTGAATAATGACGATTTATACGTGAAAACTCTCGGCCTGCGTTATAATGTCTCTGCAGATGAATTAATTGTTATCTGTCCTGAAACTGAGATTTTAGAAAAGTATACTAGAAGGCAAGTGCTATCATTTATTAGTAAATGTTACGATCCACTCGGGATAATCGGGCCCGTGTTCGTGTATTCAAAAATTATATTACAAAAGATCTGTAAATTGCATCTATCATGGGATGATTATTTACCCTCAGAGTTAAATGAAGAGTGGAAAGACTTTGCAAAAAATTTAATTAAAATGTCCAGCATAAAAATAAAAAGACACATTGATGTTAGGTGTGCTCAAAGTCTGGAATTGATTGGCTATGGAGATGCGTCAAGTAACGCATATGGATGCGCAATATATTTAAGAGTGATAAACGTAAATGGCAGTGTCTCGGTTAATTTATTATGCTCCAAATCAAGGATTTGCCCTATTAACAAAGACTTGAGTACGCCTCGTTTAGAGCTAAATGGTGCGTTACTATTAGCTATGCTGGTAAACAGGTTGTATAATATTCTTAAAACAAAATATAAGATTAATGTATACCTATACTCGGACTCAATGATTGTTCTTGGATGGTTGGACATGGCGCCTACGAAAATGCAAGCATACGTGGCGAATAGAGTAAAAAGAATAAAGGAGCTCACTTGCGATTTTCCGTGGCTCTATGTTCCAACTGAGTCTAATCCTTCAGATTTTATATCCAGGGGGGTGCAACCTCACTTGTTACAATCTAATAATTTGTGGTGGCATGGGCCAAGTGTATTGCAAGACTCAGATTATAAACATCAAAAAACAAGTGAGGGAGCACGTATAAACTTACCCGAGTTGAAAAACGACACAACTAAAGTATGTAATTTAAATGTAAACACTAAGGATCAGTTTAAATTCATGACAAGGTTCTCTAATATAGAAAAAATAACAAGAATTATGGCCTATGTCCTAAGATTTTGTAAAAATTGTAAGTCGAAGCATGAAAATAGAATTAAAAGTGAGCTTTTACCTACTGAACTGAATGTAGCATTGAACACAGTAATAAAGATAGACCAACATCAAACTTATGCATCTGAAATAGCTTCTTTAAAGGCTCAGAAACTTATTAAGGGCAGTTTAAGTTCCTTAAATTGTTTCTTAGATAGTAATGAAATATTAAGAGTAGGAGGTCGGCTACAAAATTCTGAACTGACCTATTCGGCCATTCATCCAATTGTCCTAGTAAAAGGTTCAAATATAACAAAATTAATAATACTTAAAGCTCATAAAGACTTAATGCACACTAGTCAAAAAGGAATCTTGTCATTTTTAAACCAAAAATATTGGTTAATTGATGCGCTCAGGGAAATTAAAAGTGTTATTCATAAGTGCATTGTGTGTTTTAAGCTTAAGGCAAAAAGTGCAACCCAACTAATGGGATCTTTGCCTAAAGAGAGAGTGTGTGTTGCAAGAGTATTTGAGAGAACCGGAATTGACTATGGTGGACCCTTCACATTAAAATTCGCACGCGTTAGAAAACCGGTACACTACAAGGGTTATATACTGATATTTGTGTGCTTTGTCACCAAGGCTATACATATAGAGCTAGCGTCAGATATGACTACTGAAAATTTTCTTAGCTGTT
Source organism: Apotomis capreana (assembly GCA_947623375.1). Taxonomy (NCBI): domain Eukaryota; kingdom Metazoa; phylum Arthropoda; class Insecta; order Lepidoptera; family Tortricidae; genus Apotomis; species Apotomis capreana. The sequence goes on along the minus strand of OX392508.1, from coordinate 4,948,313 downwards.
TAAGGCGTTTTGTGTCCCGTCGTAACGCACCCTCTCAAATATTCTGTGACAACGCGAGCACATTCCGGTCTGCCAATACGCAGTTACAAGAGCTGTACAAGTTAAATACCTCACCTGACCATATAAATGCAGTTCATGCATATGCCGCTGAGAAAAACATTACATTTAAATTTGTACCGGCGTATAGCCCCGTGTTTGCAGGATTATGGGAAGCAGGTATTAAATCAGTAAAATATCACCTCAAGAGAGTAGTAGGCAACAGCGTATTGACATACGAGGAATTCAACACTGTTTTAATTCAAATAGAGGGGATATTAAATTCTCGACCCCTTACCAGTATGTCATCTGATCCAAATGACCTGACATGTTTAACTCCTGGACATTTTTTAACGGGAGCCCCATTAACGAGTGTACCAGAACCTAATTATGTTCTTAAACCTGTCGGTCGCCTTTCCTTTTGGAAACAATGCTTGCAAATGCAACAAAATTTCTTTAAACAATGGTCCAATCACTATTTGACTATGTTGCAGAATCGGCCCAAGTGGAAAGGCGAACAGCCTAACCTGACTGTTGGTACATTAGTTTTGTTAAGGTCAGACAATGTAATACCCTTGAAATGGCCCACGGGTCGAATTGTAAATGTATATCCTGGAAAGGACAACAAAGTCCGAGCCCTTGATGTTAGAACATCCAACGGCTACATAATGCGCACCAGCATTATGAAAGTGTGTCCGCTTCCCATTGATGATTAGTTAACAACAAGGGCATTTAAAAGTATGTGTAGTAAGTATATAAGTTAGGTTAACTTTCGGTGGTGGTAGTGCTTGGATGCCATTCACAAGCAACTAGTTTGGTATTTTGTATACATGGGTTTTAAAGCAATTAGCTTAGGTAGTATTTTTTTGTGATACTATTTTAATGTCATAGATTTAGTAAAATTAGTTAGATGTATTGGCAATACCTGTACTCACAATAATGTATTTTATTGCCAAGTTAGTTACGAACATTAAAAAATAAAATGTTCATCATGTTATCTGCTTAGTTTAAAATAATAATTGTTAAGCTATAAAAGTTACTTTGTGTGGCCATAGGCTAATATAAGGGTTTATTTAATCGCTTAACGTTCTTTCGCTGGCCGCAGCTTATGTGCGATACAAAGCACATAACAAATATGTACATTTATATAGATAAATTAAAATATTTAATAAATAAGATAATTAGAATTTGTAATGTATAAACAAAACGTTTTTATATGGTAACACTGAGGCGGACATCCCGTCGGAGCCTTCTTCTTCAGCCATGACTCTAAAATGTAACATGTAATCTATGTGTACTTGTTAATAAAATAGTTCTCATGTCATAAACTACAGTCTTTTACTTGACAGCAAGTAGGCCACCTTACCTTTTTGATTTAGATTTTTGAAAATATAAATAAATCTTACCGCCGCGGATACATCATTCAAATGGCTATATTTCGATGTCAATAGAATTAGGTGCCTGGCGATTGAGTACAAAACTATAATTAAATAAAAAGCAATAATTAACATTTTTTTTTTGTCAAAATGAGAACATGGAGATCCTCTAACAATTATAATATAGTCGGTGTGGTTAGTAAATACGTAAGATGTAAAGGCAACTCTCACTTCCTTGCCTTGGCCAGGCAAGACTTTAGACAAACCACGGGCGATAATTCGTAAAGCCCCAGATCGCATATCTATGGGACAAACACCTGCGATCTGGGACATTCGCGAATTCACCGCCCCCTAGGTGGTTGTCCGGTTGAAAATCTTAAGCAGTGATACTTGCAATTTAGAACCATGTAATGATGGAGGAGGCCTCTTTCCACAAATGGACATCCCAATAAATATCTGTGATAAATGTTTTAATATAATTAATCATATAATGATGGAGGAGGCCTATGTCCACAAATGGACATCCCAATAAATATCTGTGATAAATGTTTTAATATAATTAATCATATTATAAATCGAATTTAATATTTGCATGGAACGATCGAATTTAAATATTTTTTTAAATAAAAATATTTATATTAGTAATTGTAAATGGCACAAATTATATAAAATGTATAAATCAACTGTAGAACAATGCATGTTATGTGAATTAGTGTAATATTTATTGGATTAAATGGCTCTATTATTATTATTTGTTTCTCGTTATAGAGTCTCGGGCTCATACGTCCCGGTCTTTTGGAAGGCTTGCGTGGGGATATGGATCCAACACGTAGAGCCCCCTTGGAGAAATTTGCTGTGGTTGTAGCCCTGCTGGAACCCGTTCCAGATCATATCAATAAAATGATACATCCATGAACAGGTCCCAGCAGGTGATTGTACTATTGCATTGGTATGAAAAAGAAAAAACTGGGTTATTAAAATGGAGTTTGGATGGACTATTTATTTGGGCTATTGCAAAAGAAAAATGTCACCCGCCGTAACCATCAATGTGACTGTTACCTCTGGCGGGTGGTGACTCGCCCCTCACTAGGTGGGCCCCGTAATGCCATCGTGCAGACGGCCGGAAGCAACACGAGCGTGAGGGCTCAGGGGTGTCGAGAGGTGTGCTGCGCTTTCTCCGAAGTTACTCGCGGCGTGATGCCCTTTAACACTTCCACCCCTGGAGCATATAGCTCTAACGCTCCTCTCTGGACGGCCAATGAAGGCAAGCCAGAGCTGAGAGTCCTACGGGTCCTCTTGGGTTTCCACTCCGGCCGATGAAGGCACACCGGAGACGAGGACCCTGACCGACTCTCTGGAGATCTCGGGTCCTTGGGGTTATTATTTTTATTATAATGATTAGCTTTTTATATTAATGTGTTTATTTTAATTACAACAAAAGTATTTTAATATTTTCTGCACTCTAAATTTAGCTTAGCCGCCTCTCTGGTAGAACACAGCAAACACAGAATAAGTCATCCTCGCCACCTGGAACCGGAAAACGAAAAATGAAGCGGTGAAAAATTAGGAATTAATTAAAGCTTAACTTTAGGCAACCCCGACTTTGATCCCATAATCGTACCTGCCGTTTTAAATTATGAAGGAACTTAATTAAAATAATTTGAGTGTTGTTGAGACATTGTTGTAGCTCTTGACGATGATTAGGTACAATTCATTACATTACACGTGTATTTAATATGGATAAAATATCTACAAAATAAGGCACGGCCTAAGTTGCCAACGCGCTGCTGGGCGTTTCTCAAGGCATCACGCCTTGAACGATATCATCCCTCGCGCTATGGTCGCGGCAAACATCCCATGCACCCTAGAACCCCAGGGCTTAAGTCGTACCGATGGCAAAAGACCGGACGGGCTAACACTGGTTCCATGGGTGAGAGGTCACAGCCATATATTATTATTATATTTGTTTCTCGTTTTGAGTCTCGGGCTCATACGTCCCGGTCTTTTGGAAGGCTTGCGTGGGGATATGGATCCAACACGTAGAGGCCCCTTGGAGAAATTTGCTGTGGCTGTTGCCCTGCTGGGACCCGTTTCTGATCATATCAATAAGATGATGCATCCATAACCGGTCCCAGCAGGTGATTGAACTATTGCATTGATATGGAAAAGAAACCGGGCTATTAAAATGAAGTTTGGATGGACTATTTATTTGGGATATTGCACTTATTATTATTATTTCTTTAAATTAGTTACCCAGCATTACAGTAATTAAACTAAGGCACTGTGAACTACAAAATGACATTACAAAAAAGGACTTAAATCTAGTCTGATTTAGGCGACGTAACAGCGTGGCTCCGTTGCGTCGTCTGATCTGGCGCAGGATTCGGCAGATTACCCCGGAACTGCCGAAACACAACACCCTTCGGCCAGAAGTATATGGGACGCAACCTGCGTCAGCACCTCAACTCCCTCTCACCTTACTGAAACGACACGTGCTGCCGAAACCGCCGCTAACCTAAAGCACGTGAAGTACAGTAACCTGGAACCAGTGTATGAGTTCGTCCCGGTTGCCGTAGCGACTGGTTGGACATGGTGCGCCGAGGCTAAGGAGTTTGTCGCGGTTTTGGCGCGAAGGTTGAGATACCGTGGCGTGGACCCCCGTTCTGGCGAGAACTTAGCTCGAAGGACCTCCCTGGCGATAAAGAGCGGCAACTCCACTAGAACTAGTGTTCTAGGGATCTTTGAGCCAGGCACCTTCCGGAACGGTTTATAGAACCCTTTTAATTTTATAATTAGTTTTACTTATTATTAATTTTAGTTTTATAGATCGTTTTAGTTTACTATAAAAGTGTACTGAATAAACTAACTACAACAAAATGGGTTCCTCGTTTTAACTGATTGTCTCGATACGAATTAAAACAATGACGCTCTGAAATTGTTTTTCAGGAAACAAGCTTGTTAATTCATCCGAGATAAAATGTACCGTAACAAAAACTTCAAGAGATAATTGTCTTAACTAATTCGCATTTATTCTTACTCTATAAAAAACGCGTTAACTCTAAAGGTGTATGCCGGTGCTTCTTTTTTGCTGCAATATCGCAAAGTATTGGTGGTAAAAAAAAGTAGTTACATTTATTCAAAACCTGAAGTTTTGGTATTGTTACACTTCACCTTATTTTTCCAAACCCTTTTTTTATAATTGCTTCGTAACAGAGTATCAAACAACAAAGTTTATTATTTACAAAATAAATAGATGTCGAAGTAAGTCTACGCAAATGTTTACAATGAAGTTTTGGTTTACGTTGGCAGACGTTACTGCTGTAATAAAAAAATAATTAAGTCTACGCTACGCAGTAAGTAAATATTACCGTAGTTAAATTTTCCACGGTGACAAACACTTTTAGAAACTTTACCTAAGAATGTGGACATCGCAACTTGCTCAGGTTTGTAAGTTATTCAATAACTTTTCTGATTCTTATTTATGCAAAAGAAATTCTAATCATTAAAAGTTTTCGAGCACAACAATAACTGAATTTAAAAGTAGAATATACTTATTCTCGTATTCGGTTACTACCGTACAATATAAATGATTTAGTTACGATTGAATGCTCTTGATTCTAGTTAACAATAAGAAACTATTATTAGACTTCGTTGGATATTATTATTAAAGTTTCGGTCAATTCCAAGACCAATAAAAACTAGATATAATAATAACGCCTACACTGTTATCTCTCCTTTAATATTATAAATCTGGGCTATGAATGTTTTCTATATACATATTTAAGTATGCATTTATATATGCAAAGTATATTGAGTATGTATACTAGTTTATCGGCGTCTAGTGCCCATACACACACAAGCTTACTAGAACTTAATTTGGGATTAGGTCGATTTGTGTAAGGTACCCGATATATAGGTATATACATTCATTTATTATAACATACTTAAGTAACTCTGTCTGTACGCGCCTCTTACCTCTCGACGCTTAAACCACTAAACAGATTTAGATGAGATTTAGTTTAAGTTCCAGGGAAAGACATGGATAGTTTTTATCACGGAAACTGTTAAAGGGCATGAAAAGGGGGTTGGAATTTTCTATATAACTGCATTAAGCAGTGGATTTAAGTTTTGTGTTCTAATAGAATTTTAAACTATAACATAGGAATTTTATTAATCCCTTATCATGGGGCGTCTAATTCTACGCGAACGAAGTCCAGTTGCTTTACAGTTGGCAGAACCGCACTGATAATAGGGTCGAGTGGAGAATACAGGGGAAGGCCCTTGCCCAGCCAGCAGTGGAGCACTTAAAAAGGCAATTAAAGATATTTTTTTACCGTTGTTAAGTAATAACATTAATCCATACTAATATTATAAATGCGAAAGTGTGTCTGTCTGTCTGTCTGTCTGTCTGTTACCTCTTCACGCTTAAACCGCTAAACCGATTTAGATGATATTTGGTACATAGATAGTTTCAGTCCCGGGGAAGGACATAGGATACTTTTCATTCCGAATAAATTGAGTGTTCCCGTGGGATGAGCGGGTAACACCGCGGGGCACAGCTAGTAATCTATATGATTCATCACTTTCGCGACATTATTCTCTACTACTATTTTATTGACTCACGGTAGTTTTCTATGTAATTTTTTTATGTCTCTCACCGATACAAAAGTGCTGTACGACAGATCCTGTATGCCGAAAGCCTTGAGGATGAGTGGTTTCTGCGCCTGCGCGGTGGCGATCAGCACAAGGGCACGGATGTCGCGGCGCGGGCGCCGGTCCACTGAGCACATGTGCCACCCGCTGTAGAACACGGCGGAGGACAGCAGCGAAGCCTGTGGCATAAATATTAATGAATAAATATCTGATAACCTCAACACAAATCAACCTACTTAGTCCCAAATTAAGCTCAAGACGGCTTGTGTTATGGATACTAGGCGACGATATACATTCTTAAATAGATAAATAAATACTTAAATACATAGAACATCTATGACCCAGGCACAAATATTCACGTTCATCTCACAAATATTTGCCCCTGCCTTGAAGTGCATAAAATTCAACATTGTTCCAGTGGTAAGATGCAAGTGATTGTGAAGAAGTGGCTTCTGTCAATATCGTATCACGAAACTGAGGCCATACTTCTCGCTGGCTAGTCTAGTGGCACACCTCTGTCTCTCAAGACACACACACACACACCCACCCACCCACCCACCCACACACACACGCACGCACGCACGCACGCACGCACGCACGCACGCACGCACGCACGCACGCACGCACGCACGCAAGCACGCACGCACGCACGCACGCACGCACGCACGCACGCACGCACGCACGCACGCACACACACACACACACACACACACACACACACACGCACACGCACGCATCTGACGCTTTCGCATCTGACGCATATTGTAACGTCGTATCGTTTATAGTTTTAAATCATTTGCAAACTGTTTCGCACTCCAGGGTCCCAAGATACAGGCTCAGCCTACTTTGGGGTCCGCCAGGTATCTCACTGTATATAATGCAAACCTGTGTAAAAGCAAATAAATGATCCCACCAAAAACATTCTGTAAACAACTAGCCAAGTCTCGATGGAGCTGCTTGTTTATCTCTAAAAAGTAATGAAATCTAGACAAAGTCGTACCAAGTCTAAGGTTCCTTACTGCGATTTCTTTATTATTATAGTTAATGTTGTGTGACTTGGCCGTTGAAGAGTACACAAGGGTACAACACCAGGTGCTCCATGACACCATTGCACCAATCTGTCCCCAGAATCAATTTTGTTTACACGTAATGTTATATCTGTTGTAACTACCTATGTTTGTTAAGCGAGATAATAGCCCATACTGGTATTGGTAATTTGATGCTAGTGTCTCATTTTAGGCTGTTGTTGATTGTGCAGCACATGCATTCAGCATTGACAATGCTGATTTCTGCTCTCTTCTTTTTGGAGCGTCAAATCGACCACCGATCTAACATAAAATAGACGTACAGACGGACTTCTATCAATGATTGGAGGTCCATCTGTACTAGAAATATTTTTATACTGTTTGTTTCAGGCTCGCCTATACATAAGTATTATTGAAATACGCAGCTTTATCAAGCCTACAATACAATTGACTGGTTATTGAATCAACGTTTTCCAAGTGGCAATTTTCCATCGTCAATGGGTAGCGGTTCTGGCGACAGATTGGTGCAATGGTGTCATGAAGCACCTGGTGTTGTACCCTTGTGTACTCTTCAACGGCCAAGTCACACAACATTAACTATAATAATAAAGAAATCGCAGTAAGGAACCTTAGACTTGGTACGACTTTGTCTAGATTTCATTACTTTTTAGAGATAAACAAGCAGCTCCATCGAGACTTGGCTAGTTTTTTACAGAATGTTTTTGGTGGGATTTCACTTCTTTTTGTAGAAACGTGGGCATATTGTTTTATAACAACCTGCTAATTCACTTTAACAAACCTCACGAAATAATAATCGAAATCAACGAAATGCAAATAATCCCTCCTCCGCCCTAGCGTTAGATAGTGCGGGCATCAAGCGAGTCGCAGCAGCTGAGGCTGGTCACCGAAGGTGACCAAAAAGCCGAAGCTGCGGAGGCGAGTTGACAGCTTCGGTTCCAGACAAGTTCGGTTCGGTTGGCAGTCCATGACAGAATATTTTATCATAATATCGAATATTTAGTGTCATAATTTCCCACTTTCCCGGACTCTTTCCTTTTCTTAATCGACTTGCCACAGAACCAAAGCTGTCAACCCCGATTCCACGTGGTCTTGTCTGCCCTACCCCTAGAGTGTATATAAAAGGCCGGAGGCGCGGAGGGAGGGCAGCCCCCGGCCGCCGTAAGAAAGTGCGGCACCTACGCTCGCCTTCGCAGCTTCGGCTTTTTGGTCACCTTCGGCGACCAGCCTCAGCCGCTGCGGCTCGCTTGATGCCCGCACTTTCTTACGCTAGGTCGGAGGGGCTGAACATCCCGCAGCGCCGGAGCAGATCGGTTCCACGGAAAAGTCAGATTAGTTTAGTCCTGACACTTTTAAAGTGCTCATTGACTTTCGGGATTATAAAATTTCGAGATTTTAAAAATTTCGGGATTATGAAATTTCGAGATTTTGAACTTTCGATTTTCTGAAAATAGGTAATTTGAGCTTCGGTTTATCGAATATCGGCTTTTTGAACTTTCGGTATTTTGACCATCGGTATTTCAACTACTAGGTAAGCTTTCGGGATTGTAATATACGTAACCCGCCCAGCTGTGGGACGCTATGCTAGATTAAATTAGAAGATGTGTACCCACTACGCTGGATTTTTTCAATGACAGTCGATTTTTTAATGTACCAATAGTTGAAGGGGGCATTACCATATCTCTAATACAGCTGAGACCAGCTGAAGGTTATTCATCAAATAAATAATAAATAAATAAATATCGGACAACCTCACACAAATCGATCTAGTCCCAAATTAAGCTCTAGAAGGCTTGTGTTATGGGTACTAGACGACGATAGACATACTTATATAGATAAAGATATACTTAAATACATAGAACAACCATGACCCAAGCACAAACATTCGAGTTCATCACACAAATATTTGCCCTGGCCGGGACTCGAACCCGAGACCGCCGGCTCAGTAGGGAGGTGTCTACAAACCGAGCCAAACGCGTCGTCAAAATACTTCAGACCTTGGATTTTTGACATGAAATGAAGCGGCCCACTAAGTTGAATATTAAAATACTTAAACGGGTTTACTCACGTCGTAGAAGTCGAATAACGCTCGACATGTTTCGAATCGGTACGCGATCCATCATCAGGTGAGATGATCAGTCGCGACGGCGGCCAACCGAACACAACAACAAGTTGAATTTTTTTTGTAAAGGCGGTATGTCGATCTCTAATAGTTTGGTTGGGCTCTTGTGTTTTCTAATCAGAGTACTCCAGATCTTCGATTATCCTAGTTTTTAGGGCTCCGTACCCAAAGGGTAAAAACGAGACCCTATTACTGCAGAGACTTCGCTGTCCGTCCGTCCGTCCGTCCAACCGTCCGTCCGTCCGTCTGTCACCAGGCTGTATATCACGAACGGTGATAGCTAAACAGTTGAAATTTTCACAGATGATCTATTTCTATTGCCGCTATAACAACAAATACTAAAAATAAAATAAAATAAATATTTAAGGGCTCCCATACAACAAACTTGTTTTATAGTAGGTACGGAACCCTTCATGCGCGAGTCGGACTCGCACTTGGCCAATTTTTATAGTTTTCGCTTTATGTGGCCATTAAACCCTAACTCTGTACCAAATTTCAGCTCTCTGAATTTATGGGACTTACTAGTTCTTTACTGATGATCATGAGTGAGTGAGTGAATGAGTGAGTGTCGTAAATGCGAAACTTTGCTTTCGCTTAACTTCGGAACTAAATGACCTACAGACTTGAAATTTTGGATTTTAAGTATGTGATTATAGCTTACTGGATGACAAAAACTTCTGCGTTCTGGTCTTATCCAGAGGTGCTCAAATAGGGGCCTGAAAATGCGGCGAAATGGTTCCAGTAAAGGATGGTACGGCAGTGTTTGCTTTGCGCTCGACTTGGCGGGGGCACTGCCGTGCCCCCCGATTTTTATTATTTATTTTATTTTTATTATTTGTAAGAACTAAAGACAAAGTTGCCCAACTTCCCTACGGTACATCATTCAAATGGCTATATTTCAATGTCAATCGAATTAGGTGCCTGGTGATTGAGTACAAAACTAAAATTAAATGAAAAGCAATAATTAGCAAACATATTTTTTTTATATTTGTTAAAATAAGAACATGGAGATCTTCTAACAATATGAATCTAGTCGGTGTGGTTAGTAAATATGGCAAATAATGCCTCGTTTGCCATATTTACTAACTAGTCTTTAATATGTAGTAAGTATGGTAACGTCACCCTGGTCTGTGTGAGTGAGGGCTACGCAGGGAGAAAATCTCACTTCATGGCCAAGACAAGACGTAAAACTTTAGACAACCACGGGCGGTAATTCGTAAAGCCCCAGATCGCATATTTATAGCCCTCGCCTTCCCTGGGGTGGAATAATTTTTTTATTTAGATAATTTAACTCACAGTAGGTACTCGTAGATGTGTAGATGTAACCATTCGTGACCCAATAATAGCCTATACAACGAAATAGGATAACTCCGGGCGATAGTAACCCGTGCATTTTATTAGACCCCATTAAAAAAATGCAAGATTAATTGACCATTGATAAGGCGGTTGGCGCAGAAGTAGTGCAGGTGCCTACTGCGCCAATGGTCCTGGATTCCAGTTTCGGGTAAGGGCAATCATTGATGTTTTTTATGTAAGTATTTAAGTAGTACACGGGCTTTTATTCTTTATTTTATTTCAGTCTGCGCGCGCGCGTCACAGCGTATGTACGTGCTTACGCGGTAGCTTTAATTGTGTTAAGTGAGGGCAATGACCTCTAATGTGGTTCGCTGTAATGGCTGTAATGTGGTTATATGTGAAGTTCTTGCTTTCATGAAGAACAAGGTGGACATAATGAAGGATGAAAGCATAATAAATCTATGTGCTACTGCTTTCTCCGAAGATGACATCTTACAGGCGAAAAATTTACTGTATGATTCAGTCAAGACAGCGGATCGTAACATAGTGAGAAGAAAGGAAAAAGTGAATAAAAACTTACAGGACATGGTCAGTCTCTTGAGGAGAGTCCATCCTGATGACATTCCAATCTTTGTGGCACGAGATCTACACAAACTGCCTCCTGTGACTTTCGACCATATCGACTGCACCAGGCTACTAAAAGACATCATTATGTTGCAGAACGATGTCCATATGATCAAAGAAAAATATGCAACGAAGTTAGAATGTGATCTTATTAAGAAAGATTTTTTAAATCTTAAGGAGGCTTCAATTGTGAATAATTTCGAGTGCACTAATTATGTAAATGCTAGAAGAGGTGCTTTCAACAATAATAATCTATCTATGTATGGTTGTAATAGCCAAGACAGTGGCCCTTTTGGCTTTATGGAGATTGAGAACAAAGAATCCCAAATCGAAAAGTCACTGTCATCGGAACCGTTGATAACGAACGTTAGCAGCACTCAACAGCAAAAGTATCATCCCTCTCTATCGCGCGTGGGCACCGCGCCAATTGGCGTCTCACAAGTGGTGCCGGTACAATCTCCGAGCGGTACCGAGTGTCAACGCGCAGGCGCAGACGGCAAGCACTTGCCCGCGCAGGTTGGCCATATACTTGCGCCCGCTGCTACTATTACACCTGCGCGAGCAGCTCCACTGCTGTCCGTCCCTGAGAGTGAAGCGATAAGCAAATGCATAGATGGGAGCGGCGAGTCGGGTAAAGGTCCGACGCTCTCGGATCGTACCTCGCTCGGTGCATCGGGAGCCGAAGCGACGGCTGATAACGTTAACGAGCATAATAAATGTAAACAAACATATTCTGGCATGTTGAAAACAGCTGGTGAATGGAAACAAAATAACTCCGATGGCAAGTGGATAGACGTACAGAAGAAAAAGCGGCAATACAGATTTTTGGGGCAAACAGGCAAGGCCGATACAGACCCGTCCGGAAAATTTAAAGCTGTCGTTTTTAAAGTACCTCTTTTTATCAACTTTGTAGACAAAAATGCCTCGCCAGCGGACATCTGCGAATACATCTTTAAGAAAACACAAGTTCGAGTGGAACCTGAATTGATTGCCAGGAAATACGCGAAGGATTATAATTCATATAAGATTTCGGTTCCTAGGCAAAAACTTGCTATCTTTATGGATGATAACTTATGGCCTGATGGAATTTCATTTAGGCGCTTTGTAGATTTCAAACGAGATAAATAAATAGTGAAACGTATTATTAATTTATTATGGCTGATACGACTGAACAAGTAATACCTGAAATCTCATTAGTTTCATTTAACTGTACGAGTAGATCTGTCGTAAGATCTGTGGATGGCGTCAGAGAGCTGTGTAAAATAGCTGATGTAATATGTCTTCAGGAAACCTGGTTGGCAAATGAAGACATTCAGTACATAGGAAGCGTCGACGCGGATTTTGAATTTACTAGTAAATCTGCTATGGATACGTCACAAGTCATTATTAACCGCGGAAGACCACATGGGGGTGTTTCGATAATGTGGAGACGGGGTATCTTCGAGTCTGTTAAAGTGATACAGTGCAGTAGTGTTCGAATAGCAGCAATCAGTGTCAGTGTTCAAGGTCGCGCGGCGCTAATATTTTCTGTGTACATGCCGACGGATGACTCATCTAGACACGCGGCAGCGTGTCCAGCCAAGTTCACCGCAGGAACTGGCGAGCAGCAGCCGTGTGTTATATTACACGAACCGTTTGGAGCCACTTTTGACCCCCCCATAACTCCAAATCTATTTAACATAAAAAAATGAAATTTGGCTTATGTATTAAGATCCTTTAGAACAAGTAGAACCCCAAATTTCATTAATATAGATTAAATAGTTATTGAGATATTAAAGTCCAAAAAACGGTATTTTTATCACTGACTGACTGACTCACTAGTAATCAAAAACCTAACCCACTTCCAGGTGACCTAGAAAGGTGAAATTTGGCATCCAGCTTAGTAATTGTGTGTGTATACATATAAAAATCTAAAACAGTGATTTTTTAATTTTTTTTATTATTATTATTATTGATGGTTGTTGCCTCAGAACTCTGTCATTTATAAACCGATTTGGAAAATTCTTTTTTTGTTTGAAAGATATACTAGAATAGCATACCTATACACTCACACGCACACACACATACATGCACATAAAAATCCAATACGTACTAACCGTTTTGGAAAATTCTTTGTTTATTCAAAACTTTCAAAAGATGTACTAGAATAGCACACAGAACTAATTAACAAATAATAATTAAGTAATTTACACATCATAATAATTTCTGTACAAAAAGTAATGATATCCCATCAAAAACATAAATGTAAAATGAGAGCCAAGTTCAATATCGCGTGCACTTCGCCGACAAAAGAATTGAGATCTGCAAGGGCGCCAAGTTCTTTGCCCTAAAATTTTAAGATACAAGGACATGCGACATACTCGATGCATTTATTTTACTTGGGGTGTAATTCAATATCAAGACTTGACTTGGCTAGTTTTAAAATATAAATTTATATTATAAATCAAAATCAATCAAATCATTAACCTATTTTCGTAAAGGTAAGTACGCAAGTTAGTGTACGTCTTGTTACTTATACCTACTGTTAGCTTGATAATGAACTATGACTATGTTTCTTTTATAAAATTTAGTTAGTTTGTGAAAACTAGCCAAGTCAAATCTTGATATTGAATTACACCCCAAGTAAAATAAATGCATCGAGTATGTCGCATGTCCTTGTATCTTAAAATTTTAGGGCAAAGAACTTGGCGCCCTTGCAGATCTCAATTCTTTTGTCGGCGAAGTGCACGCGATATTGAACTTGGCTCTCATTTTACATTTATGTTTTTGATGGGATTGAATTTACCGGAGTTTACGGAATGCCTGAGCGAGATAAGTGCGATTATTGAATCACAAAGTGTTGAATGTGTGTTTATTCTCGGGGACTTCAACGCGCACCCCGGGCAGCCTTTCTATACAGAGCTATGTAATTTTTGTGAAGAACAAAAATGGCTTTGTGCTGACATTGAGTGGCTAGGCAGTGATTCAGGGACATATACATATATAAGCGAGGCCCATGGATGCTCACGCTGGCTTGATCACTGCTTAGTAACTGAGTCAGCGTGGAGTTCTGTTAAGGATGTTTATATTAATTATGATACGTACTGGTCAGATCACTTTCCAGTTATAATTAAATCTAGTTTTAGCTGTATAAAACCTCGTATTTTGAATAATGAGCTTAGTAACATAAATAAATTTTCATGGGGGGAAAGAGACTGTGACCAAATTAAGTTATATAATGAAATTTGTTGTGATAAATTAAAATATGTAGATTTTCCTATAGTCTTAAGTTCTTGCTGTGATGATTATTGTAGGGACATTTCGCATTATCAAATTTTGGATAAATTATATGATGATATTATAAATATTTTATAGACTGCCTCGGGAATGAGCAAAGTAGTCAAAAAATGTAAGCGCAAGCAGGTGGTAGGCTGGAACAAACATGTAAAGGAAGCCCATGCACATGCAAGATTAAGTTTCCAGCAGTGGGTGCTATATGGGAAGCCTAGAACTGGGCCTCTTTATCAAGACATGTGTACTTCGCGGAAAATTTTCAAGGAAAAGCTAAAGTGGTGCCAAGATAACCAAACTCAGATTAAAATGGACATTATAGCCACGCACCACCGAGCTAAAGACTTTGGAAGTTTCTGGAAGCACACTGGTCAGTTGGCACCTAGATCTAGCCTTCCCGCCAGTGTAGAGGGTGTGAGCGAGCCTAACCAAATTGCTAATATTTTCATGGAACACTTTAAGGTTGAGAGTCCATTAGGGGAGCCGCTGCAGGTGTTTGCTGCTAATGACCGACAAGGTGAGTCACCGATTCAGTTTACACTCAAAGACGTTTGGAGCGTTATCAAAACTATGACAAGAGGTAAATCACCAGGTCACGATGGTCTTAGCATCGAGCACCTGCAGCATGCGGGAGACCACCTGCCGCGGGTACTTAAAATGTTTTTTAATTTGTGTATAGTCCACAGTTATCTGCCGGACAGTCTTATGAAGACCATTGTTGTGCCAATTATTAAAAACAGGACAGGGGATGCTTCCGATAGGTCTAACTATAGGCCGATATCCCTGGCAACAGTTGTAGCCAAAGTGTTGGACGGATTGCTCGACAGATTACTCGCGAAGCACGTTGAATCGCAGGACGCTCAGTTCGGCTTTAAGCCCAATCTGTCAACTGAGAGTGCGATTCTCTGTTTCAAGCATACCGTCCAGTACTACGTTGAGGGGAAAACACCTGTTTACGCCTGTTTTTTGGACCTGTCGAAGGCATTCGATATGGTCTCGTATGATGTCCTGTGGAGCCAACTTGAGAACAGCACGAGTACTCCGGGAGGCGTGGTCGACTTATTTCGTTATTGGTACGGAAACCAGACCAACCAAGTGAGGTGGGCAGACGCTCACTCGGACGTGTACAGGTTGAAGTGTGGGGTACGACAAGGTGGTCTCAGTTCACCCAGATTATTTAACCTTTACATGGACGAGTTGATCGCTAGGCTCCGCAACACAGGTATTGGCTGCTCAATAGGAGGAACAGTAGTCAATAATATTAGTTATGCAGACGATATGGTGTTGCTGAGCCCAGCGATTAGCGCTCTTGTAAAAATGTTAAATGTTTGTGAGGGGTATGCGGTGAGCCACGGCCTCAGGTACAACACAAAAAAGAGCGAGCTCTTAGTGTTTAAAACGGGAAATAGGACCCCCACTACAGTTCCTGCTGTGTATCTGTGCGGGGCTCCTCTTAACAGAGTATCTCGTTTCAAGTACCTGGGGCATTGGATTACCGATAACCTTCTAGACGATGCCGATATGGAGAGGGAACGCAGGGCATTGGCAGTAAGAGTCAATATGCTGACACGCAGGTTTGCACGATGTAATAAAGACGTGAAAAACAACTCTTTTTAAGGCATTCTGCCAAACGTTTTACACGTGCAGCCTGTGGATAAGTTATACCAAAAAGACGCTCAATGCCCTGCGCGTCCAATATAATAACAGTTTCAGAATGCTGATGGGATTGCCTCGTTTCTGCAGTGCGTCAGGCATGTTCGCGGATGCGCGAACTGATAGTTTTAGTGCGATCATTCGCAAGCGCACCGCTTCCCTGATGCGCCGTGTGCGTGACAGTCCTAACAGCCTTCTCAAATTGATTTGGGAGAACTGGAACCTGTTGCACATGGGCTCTCGAGGCATTGTGTATAACATTTTTTAAGCACTGTTGCCATTTAGTTTAGTTTAATTTTATTTTGTTTAATTCTAACATCTTTAATTAATTTTATTTTGTTTAATTCTAACTTATATTCTGTTTAATTCTAACATATTATGGACCATTGTCTGAATTAAATGATTTTGACTTTGACTTGACTTTATTACAAATCAATCATATTTATTACAAATAATCATTATTAAAATACAAACCATTATACAACCTGGCTCACTTTGTGAGCTTTGACAGTTAGGGTGTTGCTTATTTTCTAACTTCATACTCTCACCCCCTCATTCTGTTCTAGGACCCGAAAACACGTCAATGATTTTTTATTTATTTTTTTATTTCAGTTTTAGGGGTCGCTACCGGCAAGTAAAAAATTTGAAAAAGATATGAAAAAAAAAAGTTTTTTCTTTGTAGCATAATACTTACAGAACGTACATAATGGTATTAAAAAAATATAGAAAAAAAATATCTGGCTCAATATGAACTACCAATGTTTTTTCGGGTCCTAGAACAGAATGAGGGGGTGAGAGTACGGGGTTAGAAAATAAGCAACGCCCTATTGACAGTTCATTTGCTTGGAAGAGTTAACGTGGTCTGACTCTAATTACACTATAAAATATAAATAATTACCTGATAAGTGATCTCCCCGGCGTTCCAGAGATTAAGAGCAAGCAAAAAGAAGAGAGAACCGACGAATGTGTACGTCATGAAAGCGTTACTGAGGTCCATGTGTGGCGACAGCTGGAAAATACATTAATTTACAGGATTAACATTTTATTTTAATATTCCTTATACAAGATGAATTCCGAGTCATGGATAGAAATATTTTTCAGTCTGTAAAATGTGAGCAAAAGCTTTCAGCGGTTGAAACAATATAAACAAATATTTAAAAATTTTAGGGTTAGCCCTACGAGTTAACTAGTCACATTTTAGTGTTCACTGATGCTATTATTAACAGTTTTCCAATTATTAAAATAGATTTTAAAAATAGTAGTGATTATTCTCACCGCCAAACGAAGCAACAGCAAAATTGCTACTGCTGAACTTTCGCAGACTTGAAGAGACATTATTATACCAAATATACGATTTATTTCCTCAGCAAGACTGAAACAAATTAGGTACGTACAGTCGTACATACATGTAAGGTTGGACATTTTTTGTGGCAACCGTGGCAATTAATTGAATCACCCGTAAGTACTTTGCGGAAATCCATGTTAATTAGAATAATAATATTTATTGTTTTTCTACGCGAAATAAATAACTTACTAGTCATTTAGTGCTCACCCGGTATACTGAATTACTTGCGTATATATTTTTTCATGCATTTAATATTACAAACCGCGAAAAATAAATAACCAGGTGAATAAATTAATATTAAATGGTGGTTGTATGTTAAATTTAACATACATTTATATACACTGTTTTACCACCGCCAGCAGTACAAAAACTGAACTGGGAGATTTTTGTAGCTGGATCGTGGACGTTTGAGGTATATATCTATCTATGTAAGTATGTATATCGTCGTCTGGTACCCATAACACAAGCCTTCTTGTGTGAAGTTGTGTGATATTTATTATTAAAGCCAGAAAATTGCTAAGTTATGGATTTCGCATAAACTTGTCGAATTACAGCCAGGATCAGTTGGAATTTACTGAAATTATCATTTTGTTGACTCAAATTACTAACAACATCAGCTTTTGATGCATCCGTATCCCTTCCAAACACCCAGCTCTCAGCTTCACCTCCGCGTCTTCCTTCTTCATCGTCTCCAAGTCAGCATCAAATTCCTCTCTTATCTTTTCAAAGTGACGTCTGAGAGTGACGAACTTAAACGAGATGCATATGAGATGAGTTATGGGCATGCAATCCGCTGACATCATTGGAAGCATCATGTACAGCCAGGTGATGTAGAAGAATATACGGAATACTGCGGCGGTGAGCGAGGAGTCTTCGTACAGGGGCAAGTACGTCACTACCGTGTAGAACGGGACGCCTGGCGAAGGGAAGATATTATAATTGAGCGCCAATAAATATTGTTCGATGAAATTCCTTTAGAACATTATGTATAAGCTAGTTAATATGTTTTTATTTTCTAATGATCTTTAAAAGCAAACAAGATTCCGTTTAAAAAGCATCAACATAACGTTTAAAAAGCGTTAACATTAGTTTAAATTCAGAAACATCACAATCATAATAATATCATTTACGTCACCCTAGGCTGTAAGTGGTATTTACTGCCCGCTACGCGGGGATAAAGTTCCACTTCCTGGTTAAGGCAAGACATTAAACTTTATACAAACCACGGGTGGGCGGTAATTCGTAAAGCCCCAAATCGCATATATATATATATATGGCCCTTACTTTCGGGTCGGGCCACAAACATCTGCTATCTGGGACGTTCACGAATTCATGGCCCTATGGTATATCATTTACTATTACGCCACCCTAGGCCGTACGAAAGAAAAGAAAGGGAAAGGAAGAAAACTTCGCTTCCTGGGCCAAGGCAAGACGTAAAACTTTAGACAAACCGGCCACGGCGCCGTTTATTCGTAAAGCTCCAGATCTCATATTTGTGGAGCACCTGCGATTTGGAACGTTCACGAATTCACCGCCCTAGGTATGTAAATAATGTACTATTCCGTGTAGTGTAGATACTTGCCTTCAACAACCGACCTTTTCGCGCTCGCGACGCCGTACGCCGCGAGCGACAGGTAAACCGATACGGCATAAAACAAAATCCCATATTTCACTTTCCTGTATTGCCTCTTCATAACTTTTTCCTCCTCCAAATTTTCCCCGACTGTCGACATTTCATAATTCAACTTTCTTATAGACTCTTTGTGGTACAAGAAGAGATACATTTTGGTGAGAACGATGTTGTGAATTGCCGCGAACATGACAGCTGAGTTTTTTTCCACTGCAGGAAATGAACCGAAAGCGGCAGCGACATTTTCCAGAAAAATCATCGTAGTGTAAATTGAAAAGGAAATAAGGCAGTACAACTTGAACGGGATTGTTTCATGATATACGTCTTCGTACCAATAATTTCCACAACCAGCGTAATACACGAATTGACAGCAACTTTTCAGTAAAACTTTTGTACCGAGAGACATTTTTGCAGGTTGTTTCAATCCAGTTATTCCGAAACACGTTTGTTCATTGTCGGATATTTTATGGAAATAAGGGTACCAATTAATATAATTCTCATAAATACTGAAACAAGCTGTTAAATATGTATTGCGTAACGAATATAAATTGCGATAAACGATAAATTAAGAAAGTTTGTTGTCAGTGTGAAACGCGTTGCGGTTCATTAATTATGGATTGTTAATTAATAAAATCGTACGTGTGGCATTAATATTAAAATTTAATTGTAACACCTGGCAATATCACTCGTGTATAATACTTTCTGACAATTACTGTTGAAAGAAGTTGGAAAATGTTTCTGAAAACTAAGAAGTAATAACGAATCGAATTTATAAGTCGTAGTCACGCCGTCAACTTTGAGAATCCTTAGCTAAGAAGTGTAGCTGTCAAAGTTATGATGGAATTCAATTTATATTCCATGCGGAGAGTGTGTAGTTGTTACAAAGTTAATAGACCTAGTTAGGCAGCAGCCGCAGGCTATCACGAAACTTCAAGCCATTTTGGGCTTTTGAGAGAACTGATTGATACCCAATTCTCGAGAAATTAGATATTAGCTATATTTTTAGACTCGGCGCAAATCACTTTAAATTGTTCCCTTCGCTTTTGGCTCGCTTGATCTTGTATTTTAGTACTAAAATTTATCAGACATGTTAAACTACGCATTAATTTAAAATTAAACGTCGTAATATGTCACTTCGAAACACTACTAGTACATAGGGCTTGAAAATGATAGGTTAACCCCTAGACTTGACATCCCCGCGTCCCATTTTCTAAATTAGAAAAAAAGTGGTGTACCTGCCTGCAGTTTTTGCTTACTTTGTTCTCTTTATCGAATGAGCCAATAATTTTGCCGCAAATAAAATGTTTATAGCTTATTATTATTCCAATTTTCTTGTAAGTAGGTATATGGGAGAAAATTGACAATACCTTTTGGACTTATTATACACTAGTGAAACTTCGCGATCATATTTTCAAAATGGCTGAAATATGACTTTTTTACGCTTTGTCTCGCCAAAAAAATCGATATATGATATATATATAAAAAAATGTGGACCAGCTGAAACGGAGAACGCCTTGCTCGCTTCACTCGTTCGCTCGGTCGACCTGCTGGTGCAGCTGGTAATCACCAGTTATATATGTTTATTTCTGCAAAACGCCTAAACAGAAAGACCCGTACAAAGCCTTCCTATACCTACACGTACGCCAAGTTTCGCCATTGATGGATACGTCAAGGAGGACGATATGTGTATATTTCAACACGCCCATCAGAGCAACTAAAAATGCAGTGTGACACTTTATACTCTCGAGGTTTGTACACATAATTAACGCAACTGTCGCGATATTCCTTATTTACCTTCATAATCTAGGGTTTCGGCGGGGTTTCACACGCCGTGGTCTCAGATGTACAGGTGAATCAGCGAGTTGTTACTGGAACTGTTGGCCAAAATGCAAAAAAAAAAAAATAACAAAAAAGAACCAACTTCAAAAAACCCGACACCGACTTCAAAAGGCGATTTAAATGTAATCTATACATGAACGGGTTATTTTTGGCTTTTCAGTTTTTTTTGAAGTCGGTTCTTTTTTTGTTAAAAAATTATTTACTAATTATTGTCACCGGTCTGACACACAACAGTCACAACATCGGCGCACAGATTCGAAGATATACGGAAAAGTTCACTGACTATTTTTAGATACAGGTCCGAGGAACAAGAAGAAATGTATTATGGTACGTGAGTAAAAGAAATGTAGGTAAGCGATATAACTTTGGCATGCGTCAAATGGCAGTGCTCTGAACCGAAGTCCGCATACCTATCCTATGAGGCCCTCGGCGCCCCTGGCAGGCTCAAGCACCCTCGAGGGCGCGACGCCCTCCCCAGCCACGCTGTGACCATTAGGGTCAACAGTCAACACACCCTCGCTCAATATAACTACTTAAACTTACCGCCTAGAACGCCACGTATAAAAAAAATCTAGCGCTATTGCGGACGGCATTGTCGGAACTAACTGCTTACCGCTGGGCACTTTTTCAAATATTCTCCTTGGCAACAAATGTTTTGACCACCAAAAAAATGTTGTGACCCTAAACCAGTATTACATAAAAAATCATATGAAACTCCAAAAAAAATACTTTGAATTAATTACACTTTTATGGATACAAGATGACGCTGACACCTTATGTTTGAATGTAATTTCATATTAAAATGGTGATTCTGATTAATGTGAAGTTACTTGCTTTAAATAGGATAGCAAGTTGCAATATCTACGAGTATGGTTATAATTTTTACATAAAATTGAGATTCTAAATTTGGTGTCAATTTACTATTTTATAGTGTTTTTTTGCCAATAAATTTTACTCTATCTGGTGACCATTTATAAAACTTTTGGTTATCATTTTAAATTGAAATAGTGATCAAATTTGGTGCCTCTTTACTTACTATTTTTAGTAGTAAAAAGTGTTTTTTTATTGTTGTTACATTTTACTATATCTGGTGATCCATTAAACATAATCCATTCTCTTTTAGAAGATATTTCTTCTCGTATTCCACCATACATATAGAGAAACTAACTTCATAGGTACTAATACTACTAACTACTTACAAGTTTCTCAATTCATGATGAGATTAAATTAAGCTTAGGTGTTAGTTGAAGCCAAAATAACTCTACCAGCTTTAGAACCGGGTATCGACAATGTTCTAATTTGTTGACTAAAGTTGGATTCCACTAAAAAATTTATTCCGAGAATAAAGCTTACTCGGATTGTAATGTCTATCTATTGCGGAGTTTAGACATTACTATCCTTAGAATAAAAGTTTTGTCGAATTCAGCCTAATTGCGTTATTATGATCATTTACAGGAAAACGAGGGGCAAAGGTTCCTTAAAAAACCGGCCAAGTGCGAGCCGGAATCGCGCACCGAGGGTTCCGAAAACTAAATATTTTTTACTTTATTTGTTTTCTGTATTTGTTGTTATAGTGGAAACAGAAATACATAATCTGTGTAAATTTCAACTGTCTAGCTATCATGGTTAACAATATATAGGCCAGGTGGCAGTATCGAGCAAAAATATCACGTGTGTTGTAATTTTATTCTGTTCGGCAACAAAAATACAATATCCGTAATTGGCCAATGTTAAACAAATATGTATCTGTTAAAAAAATATTGTAACTTGTGCTGTGGATTTTGTATCAATAAATAAATAAATAAATAAATCAGTGAAAATTTAAACTATCTTACTATAACGGTTCAAGAGATGCACGTATACGGACAGACAGACAGACGGACGGACAGCGGAGTCTTAGTAATAGGATCCCGTTTTTACCCTTTGGGTACGGAACCCTAAAAACTAAAACTGGTAATATTACGCTTACCTACACATTTAGTTATGTGCTCAATGCGATTTCTAAAAGGAATCGACGGTTGAAAGCAGTTTTAATATCATAAAAAAATCAACATTTCTCTGTCAATAGAATTTCAGTAAAGTTGTGAAAAGGTCATTTTAAAGTTAAATTAGTGAGAAAGTTGCCGACTCGAAGCTAGCTCTTACTGCCGCCTCTTTCGAGACTCGTAATTTCTTATATTTTCTCCACTTTTTTATTTGGGATCAGTTGAATAACTTATTTCAACTTCCGCATAACACTACTACTTTTACTTCGCCGGTCAAGTGCGAGTTGGACTCGCGCCCCGAGGGTTCCGTATAAGCTATCAAATCAATATTGGAAAAGATAAACTGTACTGAGCAACAAACTTAACATTGCGGTTGGATTTTTTTGTCCCCATTTACCTAGTTTACCAACTGCAAATAAGTTTGTATTGTGTTTTTGTTTT